>CM076580.1:872316648-873516648 GCA_034641835.2 Pinus albicaulis | reverse complement strand
ACAATACTATGGGTGAATAAATATCATGGGTGGATGAATACCATGGGTTGATGCCATTTACAATATCATGGGTAAATTCCATGGGTGGATGGATAACATGGGTAGATGTATACCATGGGTTGATGCCATTTTCCATTCAGATCAACCAGGCTCTTCCATTGAGAGTCTTGGCAGATCATTTTCAACCCACTCCAAGAGTTACACAGTGGGTCATCTCACCCCCCTTGTGCACATTGTCAAAGTTAGCTACTTCTCTTTGGTTGCTGGCAAAGTGTCTTGCTTAGTTCAAAAGCCGCCCAAAGTACTTCTACGGGAGGTAGGTCTCCGGTGTTTGCTAATAGGATGCGTAGCTTGAAACCTTCGACTCACACCTAGGAACTTCTTTTACTTCCTCCTCTATTTCCATTTTTGTTTTTAATGTGGCTGCCAGAGATTCCTCCCCTATTTTCATTTTCAGTGTCCCAGTATTTTAATGGACAGCTCTATAACTGGTTTCCCTATACTATTTACAGAAAAATCACATTGCCATAAATCAGAATATTAGGTTGTAATTTTATTTCACCTGACATTTCTGGCAATAGGAGTGAGTTCCAGCATTAATGATACAAACATCGGCCACTGCATTGGCAAAAGAATTGCCAGGGGTCATGAACTCAAGACATCAGCAAATTCAGTGAAAAACAAGAAACTTAGAAAATGCAAAATATATTAAATTTAAAAAATCAGCAAACAATTTATCTTTTTAATACCTCAGAAAAAATCATGATTTTGCTGATAAATCAGCAGTTTTTGTAACAGAATATCAAGTATCTCTGCTGAGCATATACTTTTTCAAAGGTTGTAATTTTATATCTAGGCTAATCATGTACATTTCTTACGAGTTTGCTAATATTTTACACTACAACATCTACAAGTAAATAAGATGTGACATACAAGAACATAATTGCAGACACCTTCAGTATGTATCCCTTTAAAAATTAGGAATCTGATACAAGGAGAAAGGAAATTTGCAATCAAGTATAAATGTGGCTGTATTACCAAAACATTCCCTTGTTTTTCTCACAATTTAACACATGCCAGAATGATTGAAGAACTTCAAACTACAAAGTTACAAACCTTGCAGCTGCAAGCGCATGACCAAACTCATGAGCTCCTACAGAGAGTAGAGTTCCAATGGACATATACCCAATGTCTCTGAAGGGAACGCTTATACCAGGAACCTAGCATCCAGACAAAATTTCAAAGAAAAAACTCAAGGTTCAACCATCTTCCCTTCAATTTAATTGATCTACCTGATATATTTCCTTAAATCTAAAACAGTACTGCCTAGGATAAGAGTAAGTCACTGCTAAGAACATTGTATAGTTATGCCACCAACCACTGGAGTAGCTGCATATAATGACTCCTCTGATTTTCCCATCATGGAATTTCTTTCTTCATTTGAAGCTACAAGCCAACTTGACTCCCATAAAAGAATCTGCAAACCATAAAGAACGAAAGGTTAAAACGTCCCAAGCAAATGTAAACATCTTTGCATACAGAGACTTTATTTTCTTAATTTTCTTCCCAAGCTAAAACTGCAAAGGTCAAGAAGACATTGTTACTAGCAAAACTTTATCCAAAAAGCATTATTTACAAGTAGGGGATTAATGCCACCATAAAGTTGTTTTCCCTCAAGCCAATGAACAGAAGTCCTAGTCTGTTGTCTTTCTAATCAAATAAGCAAAGGCTATATGTTATTATCTTCACTACCATTAATGGACCTGTTTCTGCAAAACTTAGCAGGCCTGGTGCAAAGCCTCATTGAGCAGGGCCAAACCTTATGGCAACAAGAGAAAGTGTTGCCACTGTTACCTCAGGAACCTTTCTCTTGCTCTTAGTGGTATTCAACCACAAGGGAGGCTTTCTTAGATCACCTAACGGTAATGCTATGGCTTGATAAGAGGTCTATTATATAATCTACAGTACGAGCAGGGCATAAAAAAGCCTAAATGTTCTATACTAGGGTTCTATGCTTAGACCAAAGATAAGGCTGCTATAGCAGCCAATGAAAAGGCCTTCAAATGATAATCACAAGGGAACAAAGGCCTTCAAATAGAGAGTCGAAACTAGGGTTAGAGTAGCAAATTTATTTTTATGGCTGTTAGGTATGCATTAAACAGTAAAAGAGGAATGACATCAGCCCTAAATAGGAATGTTTAACAATGCAATAAGCCACATTTTGCCTTTATATGATTTATAGATGCAATTCCTAATTTATAAGCCACACAAAATTCACTTATGCATAAATATGCCCTAAAAGTCCTAGTGGCTAACCCTAGACATCTAAGAATGGGAGAAGAAAGATGACATTTAATAAAAAGTTATGTATGATCAACACACCAATGATTAGTGCTTTATCCTGGTAGCGTTTAATTGAGTCATTTAGGGCTAAATTTCAAGGGAGAGACTTGATGGAGTACGGGTGGATGGCTAGGGCATCCAATTTTAAAACCCTAACTATTATTCTTGTGAGGGGATAAATTAAAAATAGGGAATGCACCTTTATAGTTCCCCTATAGGCTTTAAGGAGAATAATTTTGCATGCAATAATGTAGTAAAATTTCAACATAAATAAAATGTCTAGTCATGGCACAAAAGAAACCCTTCTTCATACATTCAATATGCAAAATATCCATCATAAAGCAATCAGCGTAAAAAATTCTCCAAAAAAAAGTTAAAACACTTTTTCAATCCCAGAATAACGTCTCCATGATCACATCCTCAAGAAAATCAAACCATAAAAGATCACATCCTCAAGAAAATCAAACCATAAAAGATCACATCTCACCCATTGTAGCAAAAAAGACTAGTTCGCACTGTCTCAAAGAGAAAATGAATAGAATGGGTGATGATGAAAATGAAATAAGGGGAGTCTCTATTTATATGAGACTTATCCCACGCATTTCTAAAATAATACAAGTAAAAAGCCCTAATTACAAGCTTACTTTGATAGTTCTACAAGAGAGAGGTTACAGGCCAACCTCATAGCTCAAAAACCTGAACATAAAATGCCATAAATGCCCACACGTGCGGGAGAAAGATCTCCTCCACTATGACATCATCCTCCAAATGAGCTCTAAATGCCACAAGCAAGTGCCAAGTGGGCTAATGAGTGCTCCATACTCTTAAGAGTAGCTCCATGTCCATGGGAATGTCTCAAAATGCCTCCAAACCAAGACGTCAACACCATGGTGCCCAATGTCATCCTCTAAAGGGAAAGAGGGGTGACATGGCACTCTCCTACTCAAGCATTGGGGCTAAAAAGTGATGCGCAAGCCCTCCCTTGTCATCTCAAGAATCCCATCATCACCCGGGCTCTAGAACAACGTCCATCCAATAGTATCAAGGCCAACTTGAGGGCATCCTAGGTCCACTGAACACATCATCAATATCTCCAACGCCAAGCTTCACAGGTTCAGTGTTTCATCATCTACGGATACCTCGTAGTGCCAAGCACCATGCGGAGTCATCAAGTAGCCCAATGCTCTGCTCCAGGGGCAAATCTATGAGGTCATATCTACTCTCTAGGGTGTAAAACAATCTCTAGTATGTTGTTGAATGGAGTGATAATCATATCTCCAAAGGCATCCATTCTTGTGATAATACCACTTGACAAAGCCCTCTGAAGATCAAGTGAAAATCACCAATCTTTAGGAACATTAACCATAAATGCATCATTGAAGATAATACCTAATGTTGGGGGCACAATAATATTTCACACAAGGTTCACCTTTGAATGTCTAACTAGATCAAGTCCCATAAACAAGTTACTTCTTATGTAGGGGATGGTTAGATCGATAACACTATTAGGTGTTTCCAGCCTCCATGGGGAAATGATAAGTTCCAAGTTAGCCCATTAATTCATAGTTATACATGAGAATCGTGGCAGCGAAATGGGAATGATTTCAGGGCAAGAAGTCATTGCCAAGTGACTAGCTAATGGAGGACTAATATCCCGAGTGTATAGATGTAAAGTGGGAGCAATCATGGAGACAATTTACCTCTTTCCTCCACCCATTTTTTCACCCCTATGGTGCACTTTTACTTTATGATTTGCTTTGATTTGGGTGCACAGCTCAGGAGCCCAAGCTTGCTTCCTTGAGATTTTGTATCTGATACCCCTTGAAGATGAGTCAATGTATCGCTCATTAGGGTTGGAGCAATACAGGAGTTCCTTTTAATAGATGAAGCATCATGTGCTTGAGGGACTGGATGATGCCTAATGAGGGAGGTAGAACACATGCTAGGCTTTTGCCCATGCACTAACTAAATGTTCCAGCCATCTTTTGCATTTTATCTTTTTCTTTTAGTGTAGGTAGAACACATGCTAGGCTTTTGCCCATGCGCTAACCAAATGTTCCAGCCATCTTTTGCATTTTATATTTTTCTTTTAGTGTGGCTCTCTTATACTTTTACCTTTTTTTAGATGTGTCAACCTCCAGGGCAAAGTTTTCCAGCCTAGTCTCAAGGATGAGAATGAAAGGATGCCAATCCCCATGACCAATGACCACCAGCCCGAAGAATGGAATGAATACAGGGAAAGATGGAAAGTGGTAAGTATGGAATATCATGGACACACTACTTCAATCAAAGCCTCCCCACTAGTGTCCTCCTAAAACCCCAAGGCCCCATAGGAGGTCCCGCTGTACTAGAGTCAAAGACTAACCTCCCAGGTGAAGTAAGGGAACAAGAATACGGTCAAGATCGGTCTATCATCCAGTTTGCCCATTGATCCATATTAGAATGCCTAAAACATTAAATGAAAGCACATGATTACAAAATGGTTAAAGTACCTGTCGATGGATGACCCACCTCCTTTAAGAAGGAATACTTGATGTGAGAGAGAAATCTGACAGAAGCAAGAAGTGGAGGACCCTGGCATCATGTTATGTATTGATCATATATTGCTGTTGGCTGGCTGTCCAAGGAGGAGAAAATTCTCTCCTGGTTTTTTTTACAAAAAAGTGGATAACAGTTACCCACAGGACCAACCATATAAATCGTCCTCTGCAAAGACATTTTTAGCACTAGCTAGCTGCCATGACTAACTGTAACAACTCACATTACAGGTTTCTTCCAAACAGACCTGCCCAGAAGTGAATGCCAGAAACAATCCCTTCAGAAAACAAGCTGAGAAATAGATGACTATATGGTATAGACCCAATAGTCTGCATTCTGAACATCTTGAAAAATGGGAATCATCTTCATAGACACTTTTTTGGCCCCTACCTAAGCTGCCATGAAATTATAAAAGCAAAAAATGACAGGTTTTCTTCCAGACAGACTTACTCGGCAGTGAATGCCAGAAACAAATCCTTCCAAATACAATCTGAAAAAATTTTACAATTATAGAAGCAATAGTCTGCAATTCTGAACGACTGAAAGAGTGGGATTTATCTTACCCAAGTGGAGCCCACATTGTTCAGTAGTCCTTGCAATGTTCACCGTTGCTTTCGTTATGTAGACAATTGCAATTTCTTGCAGGTTATCTCTCTTCAACCTGTTTTCACTCTGCAGATGAGACCATGGGGAATTTTTTAGGTGTTCACAATTGTTCTTTATGGGGTGGTGAATCATTTCACTTCTGATCCCTCACCGATTTCCACCTTGGTACATTGATTTGTCATCGGATTAAGTGCCCTTTCCTTTGTATCTACTGACTCTGGATGGTAGTATCAGTCATTTTATTAGGCTTGTCACATACCTAAATAAGGGCTCAATAAATATCAATATATTACTGTTACTGACAACATTATTAGTAATGGCCAATTAGAAAATAGTTAATCTTGAGTGTTATAACTATTGGGTATCAACCAGGTTGTGATCAAATTGTAAATCAAGTGAGAATTCTTCTCAGAGCCTGAGGTATTTATGTATGTTGGCATTAATTATCTCTTAATTCAATATTGTTAGACATGTGATTCTTTCTTTCATGAGACAACATTTGTATCTCATTTTCATGTGGAAGAATATCAAGTTTGACAAAAAATGCCATGAACAATGTTTTTCTAATATTTAGTATTGAACAGAAACTCTCATTCAATATTGAACAATCATACACTTATTAGAAAAACAGTAAAATTATTTCCCTAATAGCATTTCCAAAATGAAACAGAAAAAAATAACATCGCTGAGTCCTCAAGGAAAGTCTGCTGGGTTTGTTGCATCCTGATCATCATCAACATCACTAAGGTCCTCAGTCAACAGGTCTCTAAGTAATTGGCGCTCTCAAGCATAGGCTCCTCTTCAACCACAATAACTGGAGGAATCTCAAGAAGGTTCTATGCTACAAGCTCCTTATCCACACATATAGCAGCATCATTAGATGGCATTTCATCCTTTTCAGATTCTCATTGAGCTAAGCTGCACTGAAATGGATACAGGAAAATATACATTATATATGTGCAAAGAGGCCATACACCTAAATAATTCAAATTACCATTTATCAATTAGATTCAGAAGCATTCATGTCATTCGTAACGACTGAAATGGCAAACTCAAATACTGTCATAAGCAACATTCCTCTATCCTAAGTGCCTTAGATAAGCCAACCCATGGTAAGCATTTAATCAAGAACATGCCAGCTACTTATAAACATGTCCAAATTGGCAAATGCAATGATTGGCACTATCATAAATATGTCCAACTTTGTTGTAAGAACATCTTTGTTGATCACCATGAGTGCTCTCTTCCACTCATCTTCCCTTCTACCTTTCCATCAAAACAATGTTCAAAAAAGTTTAAATTGGAAGACAACAGAACAAAAGAAACTTCTTCTAAACCTTTTTTGCCTTTGGCCTTCCACTTGTTTCTTCATCACCAAATTGTGGAGGTTCTTCCTCCATACCTTAGGCCTACACCCCATTAGTATACCATCCGCCACTTTCTTGAATCATTTTCATCATCTCTTGTATGATGTGTTGATTTTTGGGTAGCATCGGATGTGCTCTGGCGATGAAATTTAGTGGAGGGGTTAGAATACATGAGATCTCCAAGACCCAGAAATAGTTTGGAGAAATTCCACCCGGAATGCTTCATATGAAAATAATTAATTATTTTTAATGTTCCTAAGTTAAAACTTATGAAATTAAAATAATAAAAGTGAATTAATATAAATATGGGTGAGAAGCTACTAAGAGACGAGGATCAAGTATGTTTTAATCTTAGTCGTTGATTAGAGATTTGATCACAACCATTGATATCTCAACAGGAAAAGTATAAATGAAGACTTGAGGGACAGTTGGAGATAAGTCGGAAGTCGATACTCCAAGAGAAGAGTTTTATTTCAGAGGGAGAGTTGCACGGTCAAGGAAGAGGAGGGTATCAGCAGCAATCAGAGACAGAGGAGAAGGGACACAGAGCAGCAAAGAGATAGTGCAGAGGTGCAGCACAGAGAGGTAGCGCAACAAAGGACGCAGTCCTCAAGTAGTCGTCATGCAGAAGAGGACACAAAGGTAACACAGTGGAGGTTGGAGGGTCTCTAGGATGTCAGAATTTCTCCAATGACTAGAGGAAAATTATCTCAAGTGTTTTCACAAATGTTTCTCCATGATTCTGCAAATCATTCCTTGTAAAGAGATTGTTGTTGAAGCATAATAAATAAACCCTCATCCACTGCATCAGTTTTCCCGCATTGGGTTTTTCTGGGGACAATTGTCCAAAAACAACTGTGTTGATGTGATTGATCTTGTGCTTGCATTTCACTGTTCTTTTCCCTATATAATTATGCGATAACTGCAGTAGAATTTATTTTGTTGTTTACTGAAGGGTTTTGTAAATAACTTACTGTTGAAAATAAGTAGGAGAAATAAATCAGTTACTACAGTAGAATTTGAAGTTAGAAATTTTCACATGGTATCAGAGCAGAGATCAGGCATCAGGGTTGGAGATTCTGCAATGAGTTGTGGTCTTAATGCTGCTGGTGCAACAACTCGAAGGGGCTCACACAATTCTCCTGGAAAAGAGGAAAGCACGAAAGATACAATGGATCACGACATTTCTATGTTGACTTCCAAATTGGAAGAAGAAATCACTTGCTTGTCAAGCTCTGCTTCCTCCGAGGTTTGGTATATAGATAGCGGGGCTTTTGCGCACGTGACGAGAATACGAGAATGTTTCTCAATATACCAAGAAGAAAAGATGAACTTCCAAATCACCATGGGAAATAAGGGAAGAGGTACTATAGTTTTTCAAACAGAAGCAGGAGATCGGCTTCGGGCTACCAATGCGCTCCATGCGCCTAGATTGGGGATGAACTTACTCTCAATATCTCCGTTACAAAACAAGGGCTATGATGTATACCTCATTGGAAAGAAAGTATATGTCAAACACCCGAGTTGGAAGAAGAAGGCCCAAATTGGAGTCAAAAGCAACAGACTGTTTAAGTTGCAGCTAGAATCTCCAATGGCACTGATAGGCAGCAATGATGAAAAAGATTTGAATGAACTATGGCACAGAAGGATGGGGCACTTACACCATGGGGCTCTAAGAATTCTCATAGAAACCGTCACAGGAGTTACATAGTTAAGCACCAAATGAGATGGCGTCAGCAGAGGGTGCATACTAGGCAAGTACGCCAAAGCGGCTTATTCCAGAAGTAAAAATAGGGCAAAGAGTGTTTTGGGATTAATACACTCAAATATCTGCAAACCAATGTCCACAAGAGCTCTTAGTGGTGTCAAATACTTCATTACCTTCATTGATGACCATTCCAGGAAGACTTGGATCTACTTTCTAAAGGACCAAGGATGAGGTCTTTGATCGATTCAAAGAATTTAAGACTCTGGTTGAGAATATGACAGGGAGGAGGATAAAAGTATTGCATTTAGACAATGGTGGAGAATTTATTGATAAAGACTTCACTGAGTTCTGCACAAGGAAAGGCATCGAAAGAGAATGGACCGCTCCATATAATCTGGAGCAGAATGGGGTCGCAGAGAGGAAAAATAGAACTATTGTTGAAGCAGCAAGGGTAATGTTGTATGATCAAGATATCCCCAAATTTCTATCAGCAGAAGCATGTAGCACAGTTGTGTATGTTCAGAATTGTATTCCTCATAGGGCACTAGGTAAGATTACACCGTAGAGTGTCTTCACTGGCAGAAAACCAGAATTGAGTCATTTCAGGATCTTTAGGAGTTTGGCGTACTGCCATGCACTCGAAGAAGAGAGAAAGAAGTTGGATCAGACCACGGAAAAAGGATATCTGGTGGGATATAGTGAGAATGCTAAGGCATATAGAATCCACATTCCTGGCAATAGGAAAGTCGTAGTATGAGGGGATATAAAGTTGATGGAGGACTGAGATTTTAGGAAATCGCGAGAATGCCTTCCGAAAAGCAGTCAATGGACGATCCATTGCTCCAGCCACTACCACCAGCCGAAACCAACACCAACACTTCTCCAAGGCACAAGAATGCAGAAGTATCACCGCAGGAAGATATGCAGGAGGAGGAGCAAGAAGATCCACCCACTACCAGTGGAAGAACGAGCCGAGAATTACGACAGATACTAAGGGACACAGAGGAGTTCAATGGAGCTCCTAGAACCAAGAAAAGTTAGCGTAGACAACCAGATAGATACCAAGCATCGGTGGCTCAGGTTGGAGAACCATCAGGAGGCAGTTAAGCATCAAGTGTGGGTAGACGCTATGGTGGAGAAATACAATTCCATAATGACAAATAATGTCTGGGAAGTGGTACCTAGACCTCAGGACAGATCAGTTGTAGGTTCAAGATGGATCTACAAGATCAAGTATGCTGCAGATGGCAGCGTGGAAAAGTACAAAGCCAGGTTCATGGCTAAGGGGTATGCTCAAAAGGAAAGGATAGACTATGAAGAAACCTTTGCCCCAGTAGCCAGGTATACTTCTATCAGATCCGTAATATCCCTTGTAGTGCAAATGGGGTGGTAGATTCACCAGATGGACGTCAAGACTGCTTTCTTGAATGGGCTGATAGAAGAAGTATACATTGAACAACCAGAGGACTTTGAGACACATGAGAAGAAAACCCATGTATGCACGCTAAAGAAAGTCTTGTGTGGGCTTAAACAAGCACCTAGAGCATGGTACGGTCAAATTGATGGTTACCTGCAGAAAATGGGATTCGTCAAGAGTGACGTGGATCCTAACCTCTACTATCTGACAGTAGAGAATGAGCCTCTAATTCTGGTATTATATGTAGATGACCTATTCCTAATAGGTTCATCTAGGCTCATTAAGGATTGCAAGGAAAGCCTAACTACAGAATTTGACATGAAGGATTTGGGAATAATGCATTATTTTCTGAGGTTGGAAGTTTGGCAGCAAAAGGGTGAAATCTTCCTTGGACAAGGGAGATATGCTACAAAAATTCTAAAGAGGTTCATGATGCAGGACTGTAGGCCCATGGCTACCTAAATGATTACTAACTGGAAGAAGATTGATGTGTCTGAAGATAAAGAAGTAGATCCCACCTTGTACAAAGAGCTGATAGGGTCCTTGATGTATCTAGTCAAAACCAGGCTAGACATTTGTTACGCAGTCAACACCCTCAGTGAGTTCATGGTGGAACCCAAGAGGGCGCACTGGGCAGCAACCAAGCATGTTCTCAAATATATACGAGGAACAGTCGAGCATGGAATAAAGTACACCCGAGGCAATGACATCAGACTGAGTGGGTTCACTGACGCAGATTGCTCTGGAAGTTCGGTAGATCGGAAAAGTACCATTGGGTATTGTTTTAACATTGGATCAGGAATGACCTCGTAGCACTGAGCTCAATTGAAGCAGAATATATGGCAGACAGCACAGCACTGTGTGAAACCATATGGCTTAGAAAGTTGCTTGTGAATCTATTCAGGAGAAGGATGGAAGCGACCAGCGTTTTATGTGATAATCAGAGTTGCATCAAGCTCTCTAAGAATCCGGTTTTTCATGATCGGTCAAAACACATTGAGATCAGGTGTCATTTTATCAAAGACTGTGTCCATCGGGGTGCAGTACAATTACAGTACACTCCGACAGGAGAACAAGTGGCAAACATCCTCACAAAGACTCTAGGAAGAACAAAGTTTGTTTATTTCAGGGAGAAGTTGGGGATGATTGAGAATCCGTTTCAATAGCAGAGACGGATAGTGTAATACTTAAGAGGGAGCTACAGTACAGATGCAGTAGTGACAGTAGTGGTGTCATGGGCATAAGTACAGTGGCAGCAAAAGCGCAGTAGATGAAGGGCAGCAGACCGAGCATCAACAGCGCAGAGGACCGATGCCGTGGATCAGGGTGATGCTTCTTGTGGGAAGTATTGCTAGAGCACATTCCTCGCTAAGAGGGAGTGTTGATTTTTGGGTAGCATCAGATGTACTCTAGCTCCGAAATTTTGTGGAGGGGCTAGAATACATGAGATCTCCAAGACCCATAAATCCTTTGAATAAATTCCACACGGAATGCTTTATATGAAAATAATTAATTATTTTTAATGATTCCTAAGTTAAAACTTAGGAAATTAAAATAATTAAAGTGAATTAATATAAATATGGGTGAGAAGCTTCTAGGCTTTATTGCAAGTTGGGCAGCCTTGTTAGGCTTGGATAGACAGAACTTGCTAGAGTCTCCTCTTGTGAACAGAATAGGGCCAAGTTGAAGCACTCTCTGATGTCACTTTGAAGAGTTTGAAGACTTGTTTGAAGATTACCTTGAAGACCTTCTTGAGCATACCTTGGAGAGTCATCTAGAAGCCTGTTGGAGACATTATTGGAGACCATGATGCATTGCTGATGTCATAATGATGTAACGTTGAAGAAACAAGTGTTTGGGTGACATGAAGAGCAGTGGAGACACCTTCATGTGAAGAACAAGGTTGTCATTGATGAAGTAACGTGGAGACTAAGTGAGGGGATAGCTGAAGATTGTCAGGGCTCGTTGAAGAAGACATTGGGAGCCGTGACGTATAACCAAATATATCTTGACGAAATGAAGCAGGAGGTTGGTGCCTTGGAAGATAGGGTTGGAGCCCTAGAGGATTATAGTCCTCAAGAAACCAAGTTGGAGCCTGTACTAGAGATAGGGTTGGAGCCCTAGAGGTTGGTGCCTCAAATTGACAAGGTTGGAGCCTTGGAAAGACCAAGACAGTGCTTGACACAATACAGGTTGGAGCCTGGAAGATTGGAGTCTTCATCTAGGGTTGGAGCACTCTATCATTATTGTATTTTACTTATTGTAAAGAAGAAATTAATAAAAGTATCTATTCCATCACAATTCATTTTGTGTTCTAAATATAAGTGATCTCACTGGTAAAATTAACAATTGAAAAGAAATACTGATTCACCCCCCTCTCAGTATTTCCAACAATTTAAAGTTAGAAATTTTCACATGATGTGCAACCTACACATCACCACTTAATTATTTCCCAACACCCTACACCTATTCTTCTTGCAGTTTAGTTAACATTGTAGAATTTTCCAACCAAGCGCAATTAAATCAAATTCAGAAATTTCACCTCAATCTTGAGGTTTCCCAGATCTATTCCCTACAAACCTACACCCTTAGGGCTTATCTGAATGGTTCAAAGACAGCAGCAAATACTTCTCCAACACAAATCACTAAGTCCTCCTTGGCACATGCAGTATGTCTCCTCTTCACCTCTTCAACAAAAATAAGTAGCATTAGGGTTTCTAAATGCCTCAGAACACTAGTCTTTTTCCCTCAAACTAGCTACAACATACAATGCTATCCTTGTCCCTCTAGGGTTTATCACAAACCCTAGCTTCTTTGCCTCCTTAGTGGAAAATCCTAACATTAGAGTTTCCCTTGAACTTCCTCCAAGAACCCCAGTGCTCCTAGACAAAGATAATACAATGAAATGTACACAAGGGGGAGAGAGAGAGACTAGTGCACTCCACCCCGCCCCCTCATCTCTAATACAAGTGTGTGCAAGAATAAATGAATAAATGAAAAGACTCGCCTCCCGTTCTTCTAGTCCACCACAAGCAACCTATCTAATCACAAGGTGGGCTAACATGTGGAACGCTTGAACTCCAAGTGACATGTGCCAAGGTCCAAGGTGAAGACATCCAACAAGGCTCCAAGGCATGAACGCTCCACGATACATGTCCAATGTTCCTCTCCAAAGGCCTCCTACTTCTCCAACACTCCTCTTAAACCATGTGTTCCTCCACATTCACACAACCTACATGATCACTCCCCAACCCAAGCATCATCAAGTCAAATATAATTCTCCATGCAAGCAACCAAGTGTGCCCATGGTATCTAGGGCTCAAAAACCTCCTTGAAGATGCCCAAAACTCCTCCTCAAAAGCAAGTCGTCATCCAAGCAATCAACCAACCACCATGTGCTCCATGATACATGTCCAATGTTACTCCTCCAAAGGCCTCCTAACGTTCCAACACTCCTTTGAAGCCATGTGTCCCTCCTAGTCCGCAACACCTACATGATCACACCTCAACCCAAGCATCCTCAGGTCAAATACAAGCCTCCATGCAAGCAACCAAGTGTGCCCATGATATTTAGGGCTAAACACCCTCCTTGAAGATGCCCACAACTCCTCAAAAGCAATTCGTCCTCCAAGCAACCAACCAACCTCCATGTGCCAACTACATGAAGAAGTCACCAAGCTCCATAAGTCTCCATTGCTCCAAAGAAGAATGGCAAACAAGCATCAAGAGTGTTGAATTTTCTACAAGAATGCACAGTACAAATCGATCTTATGATCTAATAATTACTTTCTGATGATTTCCAATCAAGTTGCCTTATGTCACATATATCATTAAGCAATTATACATAGAAAATCTCAACAATAATGCAATGAAAACAGTAGGATCATAAAGAGACAGCAAAGCACAATAAAGACAGCAAATTTACCCTAGGAAAACCTAACCTAGGGAAAAACCCAACAACTTTTCTGCTTAGGACAAATTGTTCTTCAACAAGGTTCACAATTACATAAATTGTCTAAAAATTTGTGCCAAAAACCAAGCCAAAAATACCAGTCAAACCTAGTCAAATACTAGCTAGTCAATGTTGGTCAAACCACCCAAGAACAAAAAAGTCAATGTTGGTCAATTGTCAAAAATTATGCCTGTGGTCAATCTCGGACCTACAATAAAGGTCTGTGGTCAAAACTCCATACTACAGTCAGCCTCAATCAACAATCAAATTTCAGTCAAAATTGGACCCTGTCAAACTTCAAATAATTCACTCATTTTTTTCTGTTCACATGTGTGGCTAGCTTGTGTAGAAGATGATGTGATGATGGTGGTCGAAATGATGTTGACTCTTGTGTATTTATACTTGTCAAGTGGGTTTAACCAAGGGTCACACCTAGTCATGGCAGGGTGGACTTGTTAGTTTGGAGCTTATTGAACCCTAAAATACAAATTTTAATTTTTCATTTCCATAATTTTCTTTGGTCGACTTGGAAGGCCTTTTGGCATGCGAGAAAATCTCCCATTGCTACACGAAAATCAACACTCCCTCTTAGCAAGGGAAGTATTCTCTACAACAGATTTATCCTTTACTAAAATTTCTCCTTCCTTAAGAAAATTTTTTGAGCTTGTCATGTTAATGCATTTTTAACTCCATCCTGGAGTGGGCAATGTAACTCATATGTATGTGAGTATCCAGGGCTTTTGGCCAAAGTCCTTTACGACTCCTTGGGCAAATGTATCAATCTCCTCTAGTCATGAACTAGACAAGTCCTTTTGGCAGCCAAGTCCTTTTGGCTTCTCAGGAGAGAGTTTGCCTTTGGAGCATTTACCTTTCTAGTCAAAGTCCTTTATGACCTAGCCAAATCCCTCTGGCTTCAAAGGTGAACTGCATCTATCCCCTTCAGCCGAGCTACCCAAGTCTTTGTGGCAGCCAAGTCCTTCTAGCTTCTAAGGAGAAGACTTGTCAAATCCTATAATTTCCTTGGATCATTCTCCTTTGGTTGACCTAGCCAAATCCTATTGAAAGCCAAGTCCTACTAGATTCAAAGGTGAATGTATCTTATAATTTGCCCCTGCAATTGCTTTGGGCAATTCACCTTTCTGGTCAAAGTCCTTTATGATCTAGCCAAGTCCTTTTGGCTTCAAAGGTGAATGTATTCATCTCCTCTTGGTCAAAGTCCTTTATGACCCAGCCAACGTCCTTTATGGCTTCAGGAGATGATCAACTCAATCTTGCAAATACCTCAACATCCCCTTCCATTAAGGGAGACATTCAGCATCATACTAAGCTCGTCTTTGTCCACAATATACTCATTTGTGGATATGTATTGGAGCTCTATTGCTCCTCTTTGCATAATTCTTGGATGAAGTGACCTAGTCATGTCCTTCTAGCTTCTAAAGCCACATTGCTTCATGACTTGCGATACTGGTTGTGATATACTCTACCTTTACTTGAATTTGTATATTCATGTAGCCTCACTTCACTTCTTGACCCATATCTCAAACCACATCCAACTGTCAAACACACGTACCACATGCTTTGTTGCCATCCAATGTATATTCCTAGGCTCAACCATAAATTGGTTCAAGATGCTCATTGGAAAGCAAATATCTATCCTAGTGTTAACTAGGTACATCATGAAACCAATCAATTCCCTATACATCGTGAGATTCACCAAATCTAAATCTCCAAACCCAAGAAATAGTGTATTGCCATAATCCTTCATTTCAATCTCTAAGGCCAACTCCCTTTGACACAGAAGCAGGTCTTCATGTGGTAGTCTCGATTTCTCCATCTATCATGGAAACAAATCCTCTTGCCACCATTGCTCCCTCTATCACGCAAACAAGTCCTCTTGTTGTAGTTGTAATCAAGTCCTTCTGCTATAGTTGCTCCCTTTATTATGTACGTAAGTCATTCTGTAATGGTCTCCTTTAGGAAGGCACACTGCTCCTATAGCATTTGTCTTTGAGCATATAGTCTAACAATCTCAATCCCATGGCATCCTCTTGGAAGGCTACTCCTTCCTCTTTCCCTGACTGTAAACTCCCTTGGAACTAGAAGGACACGATCCAAGATATCCATTTGTACGATTTCTTCCTTTCGAACACTAAACATTCTTAAGATGACCATCTATGACAGAAGCAAAAATCTTATCGTAGTCCACTCCCTCTTATAGGGAGAACCATCTTGTCACAACCTTACCTTGTACTCCCTGATGTTGCCACCTATGTAATGGCACTCTTTGCAATGGACCTATTTTTTCCAAAGGCCTCATTCATAAGGTCATGGAAGTAAGAAAGAAATATCAAGGCCATACAAAGAATGAAAACACAAGAGGTTGACCAAGGAATAAAATAATAATAGTAATCAAGGGAGAAAGACATGAATTACTTCTCTTTTGATTAAACTTTTGAGAGTTCTATGGAATTGCTAGCTCCCTTTTGATCATTGCCTCCTTGCAAAAATCAATGAAGTCCATCTGCAATCTCATCAAGCTTGGATTCTTTGTCTTCTTCTAAGGTGGACGTGTAGAAAATTCTAGTTTCCCACCCCGGTTTTCAGTTTTCACCTTATTACTCCAAAATAATTAAATGCCCTTTCCCATATCCATACATTTAATAAACTGGAAAATAAATTTGCTGAAAACACAAATTCTGGAAATTTTTCAGAATGCTGAAAATGCAGAAATAAAATAACAGCAGTAACAAACAGTCATTCAACACATCATAACTCGGTAATTTTTGGTCAAGGTGACCCTGGAAAAACCCCCTACAACTCTTGGGGAAAACCAGTTCGAAAGCTCCTTCTTATTTCTGGAAAAATGCTTTTTACAGTGATAGAAATATTCAGCAAAATAAATAATCAGCAAACAGAGTTTTACAACTTATCTCTTTTTCCGTGCTTAACCACTGCCTCGGAAAACGCACAAACAGCAAAACAGGAACAATAATAAATGCTGTACGGATTTCTCGATTTTCGTGCCAAATAACAGCCTTAAATGTTGCTGTACGACTGCCTAGAAAAGCGTGCAAGCTGTCCAAAAATCTGCTGTACGATTTCTGCCTTGAAATGCGTGCCAAAGGTACAGCCACTTGCTATACGGCCTCCCTCAAATATGCTCCTCGAAATCTGTGCAAATCTGCTGTACGGCTGCTGTACGGCCCTGCTGTACGGCCTAGCTGTACGGCCCTTCTTCCTCAAAAATCGTGCCAAAAATCTGCCTTGCTGTGTGCTAAAGCTGCTGAACTGTCTTGCTGAAATGCTGCCTTGGAATGTGTGCCAAGCTGCTGCCTCCTTCTCCTCACTGCCCAGAAATCTCCCTTGCTCTCTTTCTCTCCTTCTCCCAATCTGCTCATGAAAGAATGAATGACCTTTTCCACCTTTTCCTCCTTTAACCTAACCCTAAGTGACTTTTGGGGAATCCCTAAATCCAATGGCTGAGATAGATTGAGATCTAGGGCTGAGATTAAATGCTCATTTAAATCTCACTTTTCATTTTTTAATTCACCCCACTTTAATAAAGACCCACTTAGTCTTTTATCTCCAAAGTCACTTTTTCTTTTCTAATTTTATATTGACTTTATTTAAAGTCACTTTAACTTTAGTAACTTTATCACTTAAAGTCACTTTAAAATTAGATTTGACTTTATAACTTTATAAAGTCACTTTAGTGTCTTTATCACTTAAGTCACTTTTAAATTAGATTTAACTTTATAAAAAATTATAAAGTTACTTTAGGAGAAAAATTAAATTCTTTTGGACACTTTTCCCTAGGCCAAAGATCAAAGCCTTAGGGAACCACCTGTCCTCCGGTACCAAATTTCAACAGGACGCTCATCAACTGTTGATGCATGTTGCTTTCTTTTTTCTTGCATAAGAGCTTGGGTTTCTTCATCTTGTGGATTCAAAGAGTTATCTAGCCACACCAACAATGAGCTAGCATCAATACCAAGTCATCCTCATGCTATCAAGGAGATAAATGAAGTATGCATCACACCAACTCCACTTGCATCCAACACTCTAGGTTGCTCTAGGTTTTATCTAACAAACCCTAGGACTTTCTCATCCAAGACTTCAATATGAGTCGTAACTTCCAAGTCTTCCAATTCTTGTACCACACAACCACAAAGACTCCAAAGAAAGGCACATACTTTAATAGAAGCGTTATGACAAGCTTTGTACTTGTTTTATAAAAGTAGGTGAAGGAGCCTTTCCCCTCGTCTCCCTTTGGCTCCGAGGGAACTTCTTTGGTGCACAAATATGAGAGGTGTACTTAGTCAAATTAACAATTTCCCTTTGACCATATCGAAAGTGGAAAATAAACAAGAATTTGACTCCATGTCAAATGTAGGTTCATATTTGTACCTAACAACTCAAATTAATAAGTAAGAAGTATGATCATGCTTGTCAGACTTTCTACCACCTTAGAATACCTCCTTGGCTCCTGGGTTTTTCCCTTTGAGGTGCCATGTAACCAACCTTAATCAACCTTTCAAATGCCCTTAAAATGCGTCACAAGAGGTCCTCAAACTACCCTTGAAAACAAGCCTAAACAAACCCTTAATAATATGGCCTAGACATTCATCAAAATTTAGCCTTCCCTCTGCTATCAGAAAAAGCCCAATTTTCCACCTCCTGTGCCCTAAAAAAGCTTCTTGGCTACCTTAAAAACTTGGTCCAAACATGCCTCTTTCTACGATCTATACAGGGATAACCCAACCCCTGAATTCTTGTATTTGAAATAGTCCTTAAAGCCTTGAACTCATCCTTAATTAACCCTCAAAGTTGTTGAAGAACGTAAGTAGTTTCGGTCTTCATAATTGTCATTTGACACATATCATGGTGTAATTTCTATGTATCTATCAAAACGAAGAAAGAAAATGATTTTTGTAAAGCATGGGTTTCATGCTCAAGTCATTTTTCATTAGGTCAAGCATCCATTGAATGCTCATAGTGTTTGCAATGAGTCATGAGTCCTTCTCATATTGTAAAAGACCCTTTCAGGCACTAGTATGAAGAAAAGAAAAATTATTTTTGAGTTTAGAATTGTCTAGAAGGCTCTCAAAACCAACTCGGCCAACCAAGGAGAAGTCGGCCAAGAGAGGGTTGTTCGAGCCCCTTGGAAGGCTATAAAAGGAGGCACTTCGACCTATTTGACACACACATCACACATCACATCTTTGGATTCGATTTGTAGTTGGAAATGAGGTCCTAGAAAAGCAACAAGGCTAGCAAAGGAAGGAAGAAGCACTAGAGGAGTTCAGAGATCTGAAATATGTCTTCTTTAGCTCACACATACGAGAAACCTAGGGTTTCTAGGAATATTTTCAGGTTTGAAAGTTGCAATATAATTGCAAACTCTTCTTTGGGAGCCGAAATGCTAGAAGAGCCTTGCTTGTGGAAGAATATTGTTTCGCTGCGCTTGGAGAAGGATGATTGGTGGCTGGCTTGGTTCTTGATGTGAGCACTTGTCTAGGTTTTTGGTCTTGGAAGTCTCCTTTGAAGTAATTTTATAAGAACAGAAGTTCTTCCTAGGCTTTCCGCTTAGAGGAGTTTTGCCCTGGCTTGGAGCCTATATCTTGTGTTCATCTTTGTGATCTTCATGGTTTGGGCAATTATTAGATCATAAGAACATAAGAATAATAATGAAGAAGAACATAATGTCACAAATAATTGTCAAGTAAGGAAAAATGAAATTTACATGTTTCCCTAATCGAATTTACCAACAAGAGTGACCCTGAATTCAGCCCTTCAATCTGTGATAAGATTGATCTCCTTGAGATACAAAAGTATGCCTCAACCCAACCTCAGATCTATCTCAAACTTGGTCTCAGAAGTGGCCTCATAATAGGCCACCAAAAAAAAAAAAAGTACCTTAGTAGGGACGAAGTACTGCTTTTAAACAGGCCTCGGGACAGTTGTAATATTCTAACTAGAGAAATACAGTGAAATATCCAAACATGAACTAGCTACAACAAACAAATAAACATGTAATCTGAAAACTCCACAAGAACAACAAATTTAGAACACTGTTGTGCAAAAACAATAGAACTGAGTCATTTTATTGAATATCCACTGAGAATTTGAGTACAAAATATAGTGGAATGTGTGCACCTAGGCTTGCTAAAGCCAACACGCAAAATCCAAGTACAAATGAAGAAAACTCCATGCTGAAATGGTTCATTGGCTGTACACTCTGCCCATAAATTTATTGTTGTTGTTGCTAGAGGCAAACTAATATTTTAAGCCTCAAATCTACTACAAAAATTTTGAAAAATTAGGACAATGCTCTCCAACCCCGAACCAACAAAACCCAGAAAGCTTTTGGGCTAATTCCAACCTCCTGGGATTACCCAAAAATCAAGTGAAATCACCCACTGCACAGCTCTGCGTTCCACTGAAAAATATACAGTTGCTCCACGCAAAATCCTCCACCAAAATAATTGAGAAAGCACTGAAAGATAGTGCTAAAATGATAGAGTAAAATTTTAGTTATTTCCGAGCACAAGGTTGCAACAACGGCTTCAACAAAAACGGCCTAGAAAACCCCTGCGTAGGCCCTAAGGAAGGATAATTTGGCCCACACAAATGCAACAGTCTCGGGCTCTAAAACTCCACAAGGAAAGTCATCCTCCTCCAAGCAAAATTCCTGCAAATTCTCGAGGCAAATTTCCTCGACAATTCTCCTCCTCCAAGTAACTCTATTTCTGCTACTGCGCACTCCTGAAAATGCGTCCCTCTTGATGAAGAGATGAAATGGCTCACAAAAATGAGGAAAAGAAGTATCCAATCAACCAAACTTCTCTCCTAGGGTGACACTCTAGGTTCAACGAAAGAGAGTTGGGATTCTCCACTTGGAAATCCCTGTGCTAAGCAGCACTGGTTGACTTAGCTCAACAGCTCAAGCAAACCTTCCAATTCATAAATGAAATGCCAAAACCAGAATGATCAAAATGAGGCTCTAGCCTTCCTTTTATTGTTGCTTCCCTTCCTCATACCATGGTTCAATTTATCTCACACTATGCTTCGATACCATGGTTTGATTCTTCCCATGGTTCGATTTTCCTTTTTGGTAATTTCCACAACTTAACTTCACTTTATTTTTTCTTCTTTTCCTAAGTCCCCACCATTGCCTTTTATTCAAAATTTATTTAATTATCTCCACAATTTATTTCTCCTAATTTTATTTATCTAAATATATATTAATCGCCAAAATTGCAAAATTGGGAATTTTTTTGTCAAAATTTTTAATGTGGGACATGACAGTCCATCCCTCCCAAATGTTGCTTGTCCTCAAGAATTGTAATGTTGGATGCTGCAAAATTTGTTCTCCCTCCCAAGTGGCATCCTTTTCAGGCAAATCCTTCCACCTGACAAGGAATTCTCTAATGGTCCTGCTCCTCAGCTTCCTGTCCCTCTCATATAAAATAGCCTCTAGCGTTAAAATCAAATGTCCCTCATCATCCAATAGTGGTAACTAAATGGCAGTCGTCACACACTGTCTTTTTCAGGTAAGAGACATGAAACACATTATGCACCTTGCTTCCTAATGGAAGCTCCAACTCATAAGCTACCTCTCCAACTCGTCGAATCACCCTATATGGCCCATAGAAGCGAGGCTAGAGCTTTTCAGGTCCCTTCTGCTTCAATGTAGACTGCTTGTAAGGCTGCAATCTCAGGAAAACCAAATCTCCCGCCTCACTGTCGCTCTATTCTGCCCCTATCTGCATATAACTTCCGTTGGTTTTGTGCCATCTGCAAGTTATCCTGGAGTGCTCTAAGGATATCTTGACTCTCTTGTATCCAATCTTTGGCCCCTGGAGCTCTGTTATCTCCAAAAACCATATAAACAAAAGTCAGTGCATCATAACCATATAAAGCGCAAAAGGTTGTCATACCTATGGACATATGATATGTGGTGTTGTAGCACTACTCCCCAAGGTGCAGCCACTTTACCCACGCTCTCTGTTATTAAGTCACATAGTTGCGCAGAAATCCTTCCAACCACTTATTCACTATCTTTGTCTGCCCATATGTCTGAGGGTGGTAACTAGTGTTGGGAGTCGGCTTCATGCCCACAAGGCGAAATAACTCCTTCCAAAATCCTCCCATAAATTTGGCATCAATGTCACTGACAATCATCTTATGCATCGATTGCAGCCTGATTACCTCCCGGAAAAACAACTCGGCCACTTGAGAAGCTAAGTATTGAGCGAGAATGGCGAAAAAGTGTGCAAACTTCGTCACCCTATCAACAACCACATAGATGCAATCTCTCCCTTGTACTGTAGGCAATCATGTGATAAAGTCCATCGATATGCTCTCCCACTTCCTCTCGAGAATAGGAAGAGGTTGTAGCAATCCAGCTAGATGTGTATATTCTCCCTTGTTCCTCTGGCATGTATCACACTCCCTAGCATGCTTCAGAACATCCTCCTTAAGACCTTGCCATGTGAAGCACTCCCTAATGGCCCTGTAAGTCTTGTAGAATCCATGATGCCCTGCCAAAGGTAAGTCATCAGCCGCATGCAGGATCTTCTCCCTCAACTATGAACCTGGTACCAAATAAATCATGTCTTTGTAGTAGATAACATCATTCATCACTCGGTACCAATCATCCCCATGAGTACCACCCAAGATCTCACATGCATGTCGATCCTTGAAGTACTCCACCAAAAGTTGTGCCTTCCAATTCTGGGTGATATCCATCAGAGAGAGTGTCGCGGACCTCTGTGATAATACGTCAACTACTATGTTTTGCTTTCCCTTGACATACTCAATCTCAAAATCATATGGTTGGATCTTACTCACCCATTTTTCCTGCCTCTCACCACGAAAAGACTCATTATAGCCAACCATAGTCTAGCAAGTGTTGAGAAATTGGGAGGCTTATTAATTTTACATTAGATTTTCCCTTCATAGTAACTGCTTGTGAATTAGTTCGCTTCTTATTAATATTTATTTGGCTTTATTTCATCAAAAAATTACTATAGCATAAACATGAAGATCACAGAATATAGGCTCTTAGCCAGGGAAAAACCCCTCTCCTAGGGGAAAACCCAGTCAAAACATCTTCTTATATATCAGATCAAAGTGAGATATCCAAGACCCATGACCACAGAATAACGTCCACCTCTATATGCCAAGTCAAACCTTCCATTCTGCTCAACAGATTCATCATCAAGATATCAGCAACAAGAGAAGTACTAAGGTAGAATTTTCACATATTCCATTTCAAGAAGAAACTCTTCTTTCATTTCAAACTTCGTCCCTCCACTTCATCTCTCTTCTTATGTGAAATTTCAGACCAAAAACACATCCAAGTGTGTATCTAAATGAGCTCATATCATCTTCTATTTATACTATCCAGAGGGGTGCGAATAGACATGTCCATTGGGGCAGTGTCGACTTGTCATGTAGGATGACTTGGCATCTAGAGGAGTTTTTGACCCAAAATTACATAAAAATATTTTTCCTTTTCTTGTTTTCCAAGAGATGCAAATAGGATTTTGACTCTTTGACTCAACAAAACCTAGAAGCATGAAGAACATGCTTATCTAATAATAATAACAATGATATATTATTTTGAGCATGAAACCCATGCTATGAAAAACAGTTTTTGTTTTTCTTCTTTTGCTTTTTACATAATATACATAATGGTACAATTATGAATACCAAAACTAGTTACATCTTTCAACACTCCCTCTTAACTAGGGAGGTATTCATAATTGCACAATTGGTAAAAGGATAGTGATTACTTTGAAAAGTTCTCATAAGAAGAGTCATAGCCAAGGTGCCAATCCAACAGACATTCTTTTACAGGATTCTAGGTGCTAAGACACCAATCCAAAAGACATGTTGATCTTGGAATCTAGGTACCATCTAGGCTATTGCCAACATATCCTATTCCAAGGATCTAGATACCATCTAGGTTATCGCCAAGGTATCAACCCATCAAGCGATCTAGGTACCATCTAGGCCACTGCCAAGGTACCAACTTATCAAACATCTAGGTATCATCTAGGCTACCTGTCAAGATACCAATAGGGATCTAAGTACCATCTAGGTTACTTTCTTGTTAGAAAATCAAAAAGGCGGAAATATTTTCTTATCTTGATAATTACTAGTGACGTATTGTTATCTTCTTTAGGCCTTCTTTAATCTTCTTATCATCAAGCAACTACTAAAACATAAATAGATGAAGATCAAAACAACAAGGACAGAGGATGTAGGCTCTCAGTAAGGGAAAAACCCCTTTCTTAGGGGAAAACCCAACAAAATTCTCCTCTTCTTCTAGAAACAAATCAAATGAGACAAAAAATACCTCTAGACTACTACACGTCCTCCTCCAATCCACCAAGCCAACCTTCCAAGACAAGTTCTTTCAAGTGAGCTTAATCCAACAAAGTCAACCTCTTTCAAACTTAGTCAAACTTCAGATCTCGTCCTCTTGCAACATAATGTTGGCCTCTACTACAGACTTGCAACTTTCATCCCTCCTGCAACTCGGAAAACTTCGCTGGTGTGGACTAGAAACAGAGAGAAATTTGGCTCCTTTTGCTTGACAAGTGCCTCTTCTTCCTTCGCTCCAGTTCTCCCTTCCCTTCTAGACATTTTGCAATTTTTCTTCTTCTCTTGGAATTGCAAATTGAATCACTCAAACTTGGCCTTTATTGGAGCTACGATAACTCTAGCAAATACTTGCATGTGTGAGAGAGATGGATACAAACTTCTCCTTGTATCCTCTAGACTTTCGCCCTTTTTCTTTGTTATCTTACTTCAGATCAAACTTTCCTGAAATAATGCCACAATAGGTTGAATGCACTGCTTATATACAGTCTCTTGTGTGAGGTCAAATCCCTTCAATGAGGCCGACTTGATGGAGGAGGCTTATTTTACAATTTTAAGACAAATACAAATTTCTTTCTTGATACAAAAAGCCCAAGAAGGGTCTATTACATGATGACAAGGACTAAGACTCATGACTCAACCCTAGAAGCATTGAATGGGTGCTTTGACCTATAAACATAATAATTAGAACATGAAACCCATGCTTCTAAAAATATTTTTTGTTTTTATTTAATCTTTACAATAATTTTTCTTTTCTTCTCTTTTACAAATACATAAGAATTACATCATGTCAAGAACCAAACAACAATTATGATGATTGATACTAATTACATTTTGAACACTACCAAGATACCAACAGGGATTTGGGTACCATCTAGGCTACCTCACGGTTGCAGGGAAGCAGCCCCCTCCCCCCTTCGAATTGCTCCCGGAGCGCTCTCCTACAAAACAAAATTCGCTCCCTAGAGTTTTTCACAAATTATTTTCAAAGAAATAAGAACTTTTTAGTAGGGAAACCTAATATTCAAGCTTATGGCCCTAGTATTGATATGCAATTCATGGTAATATTAAATTCTTAAAGTAAAAGTGACATTCTCCTTTATATTTCATTTTCATCCTTTTACTTAGATTTTTAACATTACCATGAAATGACTCAGGATGTTTAAGAGTGGTTCCAACCTCATTGGATTTCATATGGAGAAAGTAGAATTTTAGATCTCACTCAAAATCCAACAGACTGGTCAGTTTTTCAGGATTTCAGGATTGGGGGGGTTGCAATGTTTCCAATGGATTTTGTCATGTACTAGGGTATGGGACTCATATTAATCAAGAGCACAAAGCCCTCTATGTACCTTCATGTTAGTGACATTGGTTGTCGAACTCCTCTATCATGACCCTACTAAAAATGTCCCCATCACTCAAACAAAATCTTGACTTTACATGCCATATTTTTCTATCTTATGTTAATTGCTTAAAGGATGATATTAATGACAAAGATCCCAAGATAGGCAATGATTTTGATGATAAGTAGCTATTTGTTGTAGCACGATTTTTTTGGATGTTAGAGGCCATATAGAACCTATTTGTTGATGTATTTTCAGTTTAGAGATGGATTACACTCGATGTTATTTTGGTTTTGTGCATTGTTGATTTCTATAGCATCGGGAAGTGTTCTAAGTCTCATTTTTGGTAGAGAGGCTTGGACAACAGTTATCCAAAGAACCCAGAAATTGTTTGTCGAAATTCCACTCGGATATGACTTTACTAAAATAATTAATTATTTTAATGCAGACCCTAAGTTTAAACTTGGGGAAATTAAATAATTAAAGGGTATTAATAGAGCATAGTGTGAATCTTCTAGAAAATGAAGATCAAGTCATCTTTTAATCTAAGCCATTGATTAACGATATAATCTTGGTCGTTGATTCAGCAGCAAGAAAACTGTAAGAAGAGACTTGAGGGCCATTTGGAAATCAAGCCGGGGACACCCTCAGTACCTGAAGGAAATCAATTCTGAAGCAAGAGAATTCGATTTCAGTGGGTGAGATTGTAGAGGCAGGGTTGCAGAAGCAGAAGGAGGAGGGAGAAGTCAGTTATCGGGAAGCAGAAGTTAGGAGGATCAAGGGAAGGGTGAGTTGATCAGCAGCAAGACCCCCTCCACGCAAAATCATGCAGTCTAGGGAGAGACTGCGCAGAGCTCTCACGCTGGGTGACGCAGAGCGTGAAGGAGGTCACCCTGAGGGTCTGAAATTTGTCTAGAGGTTCCAGAAAATTCAGCGAGGTGTTTGCTGATTTTTCTCTACTCATCAGACTCTTGTAAATGTACTTTCCATTTCTGAAGATAAATACAAAGCCCTCGTTTGCTGCACTGGTTTTCCCACATTCGGTTTTTCCGAGGACAATTGTCGAAAAATAACTGTGTTCATATGGTTGTTTCTATTGTGCTACTTGTGTAATTTATCTTTCTATTCTTATGCTGTTGATGTTAGTGAAGATCTGCAAATGTGTTTATTTCAGAATTTACTGAAGCATCTGTAAATAACTTATCTCATATGTAGGAGAAATAAACCAAGTATTGCAGAAATATTTTCCCTCTTGAAAATTTCACATGGTATCAGAGATAAGGGCAAAAGACAGACAGGGAGGATCTGCCATGGACCAAAGATCCATCATTCGGAAGGGTTCACCCAGTCCCCTAGAGCATGCAGAAATGCAAAGAGAACACGACATGAAAGTGATGGCATCTTTCCGGGGACAATTGTCCAAAAATAACTGTGTTCATATGGTTGTTTCTATTGTGCTACTTGTGTAATTTATCTTTCTGTTCTTATGCTGTTGATGTTAGTGAAGATCTGCAAATGTGTTTATTTCAGAATTTACTAAAGCATCCGTAAATAACTTATCTCATATGTAGGAGAAATAAACCAAGTATTGCAAAAATATTTTCCCTCTTGAAAATTTCACATGGTATCAGAGATAAGGGCAAAAGACAGACAAGGAGGATCTGCCATGGACCAAAGATCCATCATTCGAAAGGGTTCACGCAGTCCCCTAGAGCATGCAGAAATGCAGAGAGAACACGACATGAAAGTGATGGCATCCAGACTTGTTAAAATTGGACAACTAGCTCCAAAATCCATGCTGTGATGCTTAGATGAAGATACCAATATTTTTATTGGGTTCCTCTTTCGGAGAGGTGCAAGATCGATTTAAAGATCATCTTGATCCGACGAGCAGAACATTTACTTTGAATTTATTTTCTAATATATTCAAATATGTGCAGGTTAGCTTTAAGGTTTTGTACCCCAGCAAATGTGTCACACACCCTTAGTGATGGATATAAATAAAGTCAATGTTGGAGGACATTTCACTCATCTCATCATCACACATGTTTCTCTCTCCACTTCTGATTGGTTCGAGCTACATGGAGGCAAATCTGCGGTTCACACGTGGGAGAAGGACGAAGATATTTTCTACTGCAGCTAGGGTTTCCACTGCAGGTTTGACCAACGTTGACTTTGGTCAACATCAAAAGGAGCTGAATTTTGGAATAGACTTTGATTTTTGCAATCCATACATTTTGGCATAAGAACCGAGGTCAAAGGTTGATCATAGACTGTGCTGCGTTGACTGTTACTTGCTGATGTTCTGCGTTGACTTTTCTGGGCAGCGTTGACTTTTCTGGGTTGACTTTTGAGTTGACTGTTTGGCTGATTTGAGGGTTGTGTGACATCGCTGGTTAGCTGACCAATTGAGACTTTGATGGTTGAAGCATCTTGTTGACCGCCGTAACGCACCAACACACCTATCTGTTTCTGGCTTGTCTTCTGTTGATCTACTGGTATGTTCTATCAGCATTTTACTTAATGATTTATGTGATTGTTGTCTGGTATTGAAGAGAAAGTAAAGTTGTATCAAGCATAGAACATCTACATAAATTTACATGGTATCAGAGCTGAGGTGAAGACAAAGCCCTAATTTGTAGCAATCACTGAAGAAGAGGATGGGTTCCTCAAACTACAATGGCTTCTAAGGCTAATGATAAATTGACTGGGAAAGATGACTTCCATGCTTGGAATATGACATTGGATCTTATGTTGGAAGACCAAGATGTCATGGACTATGTGTAGGGTAAAATCCAAGAGCCTCCATCCACTGCAACTGCGGCCGCCAAGACAAAGTATAAGAAGGGGGAGATCAAAGCAAAGTTGATGATTAGGGACTCAATTCACAAGAGTCTAGTTGCCTACATCTCTGAGCTGGGCACATCAAAAGAAATGTATGATAAGTTGGTTAACATGTTCAAGGCCAACAATATGAATCAAGTACTATTCTTCAAGAATAAATTGAAGAATCTGAAGAAAGGCAGGGATGAGTCTGTTCAATCATACTTTTTGAAGCTGACCAAGATCAAGAACAATCTGCTGGCTATTGGGGAGAAAATAGTTGATCGAGAGATGGTACTCACCGCACTTGGAGGGCTCCCATCCGAATGGCATGTGTTCAACACTACCATTGTAAATAATAATGTGATACCTGACTTTGACAAAGTACTATCGAGATGCGTACAGTAGAAATTTTTGAATCTTAATTCTTATGCAAAAATTATTTATGTTAATCCGGTTAAGCTTTTCCTACTTATACAAGTTATGAACTGAATAAATTCAAGTTAACATCAAAGCAAAACACATAACAGATCTCTACCAATTCAGATCCAGAATAAGCACATGCACTCATAGACAAAGTGACATAGTTATTTCTGGACAAACTGTCCCTGGAAAAACCCAATGTGGGAAAACCGGTCTCTGGCTGCTGGAGGGCTCTATTATTAAGAATATTTCTGAATACACTACTATGGGTTTCAGATCTGGAAAACCCTACAGAGAAAACTCCAGATCTGCAGCACCTCACTGATCCAAGACCAAAAACACTGACTGATCCACACCCTCAAATGAGATTTACAGAACTCAGCCAGATCTAGGCCTAGAAACCCCAGATCTGCCCCTGAAAGACACTGTGTCAGCCTCTGAAGGCCTCCTAAATGCTCAGCGTTGTCACTGGAAGGGACTGCATTACCCCAGACTGGGTGACGCAGTCACTACGTTGCCCCTAAGGGTCTCTGCGTAAACCCTGAAGGGTTTCTTGAAAATCACGCTGCTGTCACTGCTGCCATCTATTGTTGTTGCTGCTATCTTCCTCTGCGCTATCTTTCCTGATCTCTTCTCTGCTTCTTGTGTACTCTAGACCCTGGGATCAGATCATCCCCTTGGTCTAAATTCCCCTCTATGCAACTGAAACACTTGAAAATTCTTAGCAACCCCGCCTTAGAATCTCAACTTAGCTTCAGTGCTCTGCCTTTGTGTGTCTTTACAAATGACCCCAAGCCTTTCCTTTATACTTTTCTCATTGACAAATCAACAGCCAAGATTAAATCTTTAATCAATGGCTAAGATTAAAAGAAAGCTTGATCCGTGTGACTTAAGACAATTTCATCACATGTTTAATTAAATTCACTTTAATTATTTTATTTTCTAAGTTTTAACTTAGGAAATACATTAAAATAATTAATTAATTTAATATCTCCTAAACTAGATGAAATTTCCCAAATCCATTTCTGGGTCTTGTAGATCAGGTGAACTCTAGTCCTTCCTCAAAATTTGGGACCTAGAGCACAACTGATGCTACCCCAAATACACAAAATCTCAACACTCTCTCTTAGCATCAAGGGTGTGCTCTAGCAATACATCACACTTATGCATTACATGATTTTGAGCACTAGTTCTGTGTTGTTGAAGCTTGGCCTCCTGTCACTCAACTGCGCTGCTGCTGCCATTACGTACTGCTGCTACTATTGCCCATGGCTACCTTGCCCTTGCACAACCACTGTCTGCGGCTCCCCTCTCAACATACTGCCATCTGTCTTTGCTCATATGCTGCCTTTGTTGATCTGTTATGTAGCTTTAGTTGTTAGGAAAACAACTGAATCTCTGCCCAATCTTTGACGGACAAGTCGGTTGGGCTGTCCTATCCTTCCCGAAGCTCCGCAGGCCTCCCAGGATGCGTCGCGGCATCTGAACGATGCTGGCTACTCCTCTTGCTGTGTCAGGACTCGATTCCATTACTGAAGTCACCTCAGCACCTTGTGCTGAAATCTATCACGCTGATGCTGCACTGCATTGACCCTCTGAAGCTCTCTGCACTGCTGCAACTCTGCACTGCATAAGCAGCACTGCTCTGCGTTGCTAAAGTCACATCAGCCTCTGCGCTGCTACTGCTTCTACGCTGTTGCTACTATGCTCTGCACTTCTCCTCCCAGCCTCCAGATCTTCCTCTGCCTCTGCCTCATCTGTGATCTATGCACCCACTGCTCCACCTGTCCCGCTACTGTCTTAAGGCTGTCGTAGCTCGCTTGTGATCCAAGAGATGAGCTACTCAAGGATCCCACCTCACTTCCATGTAGCTCCTCTACATGTCCATGTCACCCCACCTCCATGATTCATGAGCACTCATGGCTACATCATCTCCCCACCCATCATCTGCCACCGTTGCTTTGGAAGAAGATGCTTCCTTGTCCTTCTTTTCCGGACAATGGCTGGCAAAATGTCCCATTTCGCCACACTGGAAGCACTTAATCTTAGAAAGATACTTCTTCTTCTTCAGTTGCTTCTCGATACCAAGGCTGCATCTTCCTCCTCTTCCTTCTTTACTTTGCACATCCCAGGGGTGTGCTGCTTCTTGGTGAATCTGTGTAGTTCTTCTTGCCGCAGGATTTAGCACAAGTTGTCCCAATCTGGGAGGTCCACTCTGCCCAAGAAACTTTGGACAAAGGTTTCCCACTCATCCGTGACTGCATTAAGGGCAGTCCTGACTATCACTGCATCATCTACGGTTACACTTGTTACAGTCAATTGATCTCTCATTGACTGCAATCTGAAGAGGAAATGTTCGATGTCTTCTCCTTTGGTCATCATGAATGACCTCATTTGAGCCTCCAACAACATCTTTCTTTGAACTGATTCTCCCTCATATAGGGAAGTCAAGGCCTTCCACATCTCATTAGTTGTCCTCTTCTCAGCTATGTGTGGCACAATATGATCCTTGATACTGTCCATTATCAGCTGCTTAGCATGCCCAGCAGCTTCTCTATGCTTTCGTAGGAGATCCGCATCTGTCGGCATGGCCAGGGTCTACTCTGCATGATCTCTTAGACCATATCCCTCTAGGACAATCAGGATCCTAGCTTTCCATATTGAAAAGTTTGAGAGGCCCTCTAGCCTATCCTGATCACGCAGTCAATGAGGAGCCATCTGCTCAGAATGTGTCAAAGCTCCTCTTCTCTATGCTAGAGTTTTGGATCTAGGGTCCTTTACGAACTGGGCACCCTCTGCTCCCTCTGAAACTTGATTTCCCTCCTTGGAAATCTACCAAATCAACTATGATCCAGCTTCTTCTTTGATCCTCTGATCAAACTGCAAGTTTCCTTTGGCAAGAAACTCCTTGAGAAGTTGATCTCTTCCCAAACTTTGTCAATTGTGCTAAGGTTAAAAATCTGAAAACTTTAGAAGTTTAACCCAACCAGCTCTTCTAAATTTCTGTAACTTTTCTGCAAACTTTTTTTGGATTTGACAGACTCAGATCTGAATCACACTAGCTGGCTTTAGACCCAATCAGGGTTGTTTCTGAACTGCCTCTGCGTAGTAATTGCGTGGGCTTGCTAGGACACAGCGTTGGATAGTGTCACCCTTCCCTCTGCGTGAATCTCCTCCTAAAAACTGCGTTGTCCCTTCAAATCTGCTTTTTTGTTGCCTTTCCAGCTACTTTCTGCAGCTAGATCCTTCAGATGCTTCAGTTGGTGACCCTTCTAGATCTACAATTGCTTCGATACCATGTAGAAATTTCTGAATCTTAATTCTTATGCAAAAATTATTTCTGTTAATCTGGTTAAGCTTCTCCTATTTATACAAGTTATCAACTGAATAAATTCAAGTTACATCAAAACAAAACACATAACAGATCTCTACCAATTCAGATGTAGAATAAGCACATGCACTCATAGACAAAGTGACACAGTTATTTCTGGACAAACTGTCCCCGGAAAAAACCCAATGTGGGAAAATCAGTCTCTGGCTGCTGGAGGGCTCTATTATTAAGAATATTTCTGAATACACAACTCTGGGTTTCAGATTTGGAAAACCCTACAGAGAAAACTCTAGATCTGCAACACTTGGCTGATCTAAGACCAAAATTACTGACTAATCCACACCCTTAAACGGGATTTACAAAACTCAGCCAGATCTAGGCCTAGAAATCCTAGATTTGCCCCTGAAAGACACTGCATCAGCCTCTGAAGGCCTCCTAAATGCTCAGCACTGTCACTGGAAGGGACTACGTTACCCCAGACTGGGTGACGCAGTCACTACGCTGCCCCTAAGGGTCTCTATGTAACCCCTTAAGGGTTTCCTGAAAATCACGTTGTCCTTGTTGCTACTGCTACTGCCGTCTACTGCTGCTGTTGTCTTCCTTTGCGCTGTCTTTCCTGATCTCTTCTCTGCTTCTTGTGTATTCTAGACCCCGGGATCAAATCATCCCCTTGGTCTAAATTCCCCTCTCCGCAACTAAAACAATTGAGAATTCTTAGAAACCTCGCCCTAGAATCTCAGCTTAGCTTCAGTGCTCTGCCTCTGTGTGTCTTTACAAATGACCCCAAGCCTTTCCTTTATACTTTTCTCATTGACATATCAATGCCCAAGATTAAATCTTTAATCAATGGCCAAGATTAAAAGAAAGCTTGATTCGTGTGACTTAAGACAATTTCATCACATGTTTAATTAAATTCACTTTAATTATTTTATTTTCCAAAGTTTTAACTTAGGAAATACATTAAAATAATTAATTAATTTAATATCTCCTAAACCAGATGAAATTTCCCAAATCCATTTCTGGGTCTTGTAGATCAGGTTAACAATAGTCCTTCCTCAAAATTTGGGACCTAGAGCACAACTAATGCTACCCCAAATACACAAAATTTCAACATGTACAAGAAGAGACAAGAATGAAGGAGTATGGAAATGAAGGAAATGTTGCCTATGCTGCTCATTCTAGAAAGAAGAACTTTGGTGGTCCAAAGAACAAAGGAAGAGCAAGGGCCCAAGGAAAGAAGGGCAAGTGTTACACTTGTCACAAGCCAGGTCACTATGCTAGAGAATGTCCTTTCAAGAAGGATTCCCCTGATGATGATGACAACAACAACCGGAGGAATGGCAATCAAAGGAACAATAGGTTCAAGGAAAGAGGAAGGCTTCCTTCGGCGGAAATGATCAACCTTTCAAAAGGTCGAGAAATTCCAGGTATGAGGAATCAAATGTTGTTGATAAAAGAAATTACTTCATTCTTATATTTGCCCTCTCTACTGCATCTCCACCCGACACTATGGACGTTTGGTTGATGGATAGTGGTGCCTCAAGGCACATCATTGGGTTCAAGGAAGAACTCTCCGATATAGTTAAGAGGGATACCAATCTGGAAATTATCCTCGGAGATAATGCCACATATCCCGTGAAAGGGACAGGGACTGTGACCCTCCACTTGTCTCAGGGTCAATTCCTCCGCTTGCAGGATGTAGTCTATATACCAAATTTGAAGAAGAACATTGTGTCTATACCAGCCATGGAAGACAAAGGTTTCAATGTGGCATTCATTGATGGAAAGGTGCGCATGTGGAAGAGCTTCAAGGAAGCTATCACGATTGGGTTTAGAGTTGATACACTCTACCAGGTTGGAGGAAGTCCACTGGGAGCGATGACATGTGATACTATGGCACCGGAGGTTTGGACACCTTCACTACAAATCCCTTCCCGAAGCAAGGCAAGTGGTGACAGGGATGCCCGAGTTCTCAAATAATCATGGTGTATAGTAGGGTTGTGCCGAAGGAAAACACACAAGGGGACCTTTCCCCTCAAGCGTCACAAAGACATCTGATGTCTTGCATTGATACATTCCAATATGTCTGGTATGCTGCCCGTGACATCCTTGAGAGGATGTTCTTATTATATGAAACGAACAAGTTCAAGAACTTTTGCAGAGGAGCTAGAATCAAGAGGGAGACCACAATATTTGTGGGCTACAGCGAAACTTCAAAGGCCTATAGAGTCTATGTGCATGGTCAAAGGGAAGTGGAGATATGCCACGATGTCACTTTTGACGAAGATGCTTCCCTGAGGAAAGTAGTCAATCTTTCGAGATCTAAGGAAGACCATGAAGCAAGGCCTGGAAATCAAGAAGGACCAAAGGATGAGACGATGCCCGATGTTGAAGGATCAATGGACCCGATTTATCCACCTCCTTCACTGGGGAAGAGACCATCATGGCCTAGGGACACTCGAGGATACCGAGGGACATATGGCCCCAAGGGGTACATTCCGTGAAAGCGAGAAGTCGAGTAGATACAAGGGTATCTAGCAGCCATGAGTACTATTGTACAATCTGAACCTGGATCTTTTGAGGAAGTCGTAAAGCATCAAGTATGGAAGGATGCTATGCACGAAGAGTATGAGTCCATAATAAAGAATGATGTCTGGGATGTGGTTCCAAGACCGAAGGACAAAGCACTTGTCACCTCGAAATGGCTCTACAAGATCAAGCATGGATCTAATGGAAGTGCTAAAAAGTTCAAGACAAGATTCATTGCCCGTGGCTTCTCTCAAAAGGAAGGCATAAACTATGGTGACATATTTGCACCTGTGGCCCGATATACCACCATTCGATCTATCATAGCCCTTGCTGCTACACAAGGATGGAGTCTTCATCAGATGGTGTGAAGACCACATCACTGCATGGTGTGATAAAGGAAGAGGTATATGAGAGCAACCTCTAGGGTTTGAAGTCCAAGATCGGGACACCCATGTCTGTAGGTTGAAGAAAGCCCTCTATGCGCTGAAGCAAGCACCCAGAGCTTGGTACGAGAGGATAGATATCTACCGAATGAAGTTGGGCTTCACTCATAGAAATGTTGATCCAAACCTTTACTTCAAGGTTGATAGAGAGAAGCCTCTCATTCTAGTGTTGTATATAGACGACCTCTTCCTGACGAGTGTTGACCCTCTCATTCATCAGTGCAAGAGGGAGCTCACTGCTGAGTCCGAGATGAAAGACCTAGGACTGATGCACTACTTCCTAGGCCTGGAGGTCTGGCAGAGACCTGACCAGATTTTCCTTTCTCAAGGAAAATACATTGTGAAGCTTCTGGAAAGATTTAGTATGGTGGACTGCAAGTCCGTGTCGACACCGATGGAGCTCAACTTTAAGAAGTTGAGTGGCAGCACTGTTAGGCCCGTGTTAGAAAATCCTACTGAGTATCGTCAACTCGTAGGGGCCCTGATGTTCTTAGTGAACACCCGTCCAGACGTATGTTGTGCAGTGAACACTTTGAGTCAACACATGGTTGATCATAACATTCACTAGGTTGGTGCCAAGAAACTCTTGAGATATCTCTGTGGAACGATAGACCATGGGCTGAGATACACTGTCGGGAGCATGACACTCCTTGGATATACTGATGTCGATTGGGCTGACAGTGTGGTGGCTTGCAAGAGCACATCTGGATGTTGCTTCACACGTAGATCTACTTCAGGCAGGAAACGAAAGTCGGTAGCCTTGAGCACTGCTAAGGCCGAATACATTGCAGCATGTATGGCCCGTTGTGAAGTCAAATGGTTGCAAAAGCTCTTCAGTGAGCTATTCGAGCATGTGGTAGATGCCACCATTATCCTTTGTGATAACCAGAGGGGGATTCGTTTGTCATAGAATCTCGGGTTCCACGATCGATCCAAGCATGTTGATGGCTGATACCACTTTATTCGGTATATGGTACAGCAAGGCGCCATAAGGATCGATCATATAGGAATTGATGAGCAAGTTGCGTATATTCTCACAATGCCCTTGGGGAAGGTCGTGTTCCTAACCTTCCGTGAGAATCTTGAAATCGTGGAACAACCCTATTCTGAGGGTCCTGTTGGACGATGAGCTCTTAGAGCTCTAGGGGGCTTTGGGGATAGCTTCTCGGAGATATAAGCAACCACAGGGCTAGGCTTGCCGAACCTTGTTGGTGTGCTTCTGCCTCACCGTTGTGATGATTGAGTTGGTTTACCTCTCATTATCTATGCCCCATATGCATCCTACCCATTTGAGTTCCGGACTCATGGGAAGTACCTCTCATTTGGCCAATGAGGTGGGAAAAGCTAGAGACTAGTAGCAAAGACTGATGCACGAAACAGAGATTGCCATACTCTCTATCTAGGATGGCACGTGTCCAACCACTTGATCTGGGATCAAGTCTACTGAGGTTTCGGACCTCCAACTGACTTCGGGTCAATGAAACTAACTTCGAGTTAGTATATATGACTCTCTTGAGTCCAAGTGAAGTTTCACACCTCCTACTGACTTCAGGTCAGATAAACCAACTTCAGGTTGGTATGAGACTCTTTGTGAGTCCTATAGAGGTTTCGGACCTCTAGGCTGAATCTGTCAGCCGAGAATGATGTCTTTGTGACTGACCCACTTCTGTTCTGAAATAAAGAGCCAGCAAAGCAAGTTACAGCGGGATGACACATGATGTTGAGTTGCACAAGTGGATGGAGTTCTCCCTAGTTGAGAGGGAGTGTTAAAATTGGACAACTAGGTCCAAACTCCATGTTGTGATGCTCAGATGAAGATACCAATATTTTTATTGGGTTCCTCTTTCGGAGAGGTGCAAGATCGATCTAAAGATCATCTTGATCCGATGAGCAGAACATTTTATTTTGAATTTATTTTCTAATATATTCAAATATGTATAGGTCGGCTTTAAGGTTTTGTACCCCAGCAAATGTGTCACACACCCTCAGTGATTGATATAAATAATGTCAACGTTGGAGGACATTTCACTCATCTCATCATCACACATATTTCTCTCTCCACTTCTGATTGCTTCGAGCTACTTGGAGGCAAATCTGCGGTTCACATGTGGGAGAAGGACGAAGACATTTTCTGTTGCAGCTAGGGTTTCCACCGCAGGTTCAACCAATGTTGACTTTGGTCAACGCATGGTCAAAAGGAGCTGAATTTTGGTATAGACTTTGTTTTTTGCAGTCTATACATTTTGGCACAAGAACCAAGGTCAAAGGTTGACCGTAGACCATGCTGCATTAAATTTTACTTGATGTTGTTATGCGTTGACTTTTCTGGGCAGCGTTGACTTTTGAGTTCACTGTTTGGCTGATCTGAGGGTTGTGTGACATTGTTGGTTAGCTGACCAATTGAGACTTTGCTAGTTGAAGCATCCTATTGACCGACGTAACGTGCCAACACACTTATCTGTTTCTGGCTTGTCTTCTGTCGATCTACTGGTATGTTCTATCATCATTTTACTTAATGATTTATGTGATCGTTGTCTAGTATTGAAGAGAAAGTAAAGTTGCATCAAGCATAGAACATCTACATAAATTTACAAGACTGGAGGAGGATCTTGCTTGTGTGTCGAGCACAACTCCTCCAAGTCTTTGGTATATTGACAGTGGAGCATCTGCTCATATGACGAGGGTTCAAGAATGTTTTTCGAGTTACCAAGAAGAACACATGAATTTCCAGATAACTATAGGAAACAAGGCAAAATGTAACCCCATTGGGAGAGGTACCATAATATTTCAGACTTAAGATGGCAACAAGATTCGAGCCACGAATGTTGTGCACATACCAAGGTTGGGGATTTACTCTCAGTGTCTCAACTTCAAAACAAGGGCTATGAGGTATACTTTATTACAAATAAGGTGTATGCCAAACACCCTAGCTGGAGAAAAAAAGCACAAATCGGAGTAAGGAGTCACAAGTTATATAAGCTCCAGCTTGAATCTTCGGTGGCCCTGATTGGCAGTACAGATGACAAAGATCTGAATGAATTATGGCACAGAAGGATTGGGCATCTACATCATGAAGCCTTGGGGATTCCCAAAAACACTGTCATAGGGGCTCCTGAACTCAGCACGAAAAAAGACGAAGTTTGCAAGGGATGCGTACTAGGGAAGTACACTAAGGCAGCGTTTCCAATAAGCAGCAGCAGAACCAAAGGTGTATTGGAGTTAATACAGTCTGACATTTGCGGTCCAATGTCCACAACTGCTCTCAGTGGGGCAAAGTATTTTGCCACCTTCATTGATGATCATTCCAGAAAAACTTGGATCTATTTTTTGAAAACTAAAGATGAAGTCTTTGATCGATTCAAATATTTCAAAGCATTGGTAGAGAACTCTACATGAAAGAAGATCAAGAAGTTGCAGTCAGATAACAGTGGAGAATATATCGATAAAGACTTCACAAACTTCTGTGCTAAGGAAGGCATCAAGAGAGAATGGACAGCTCCATACAATCCAAAGTAAAATGGAGTTGCAGAATCGAAGAACCGAATCATAATGGAAGCTGCAAGGGCAATGTTGTAAGACCAAGATATACCCAAATTCTTATGCGCAGAGGCCTGCAATACAGCGGTATATATTCATAACAGAGTTCCTCATAAAGCATTGGGGAAGGTAACTCCAGAGAGTGTGTTCACAGGCAGCAAGCCAGAAGTGAGCCACATCAGGATATTCGACAGCATGGTGTACTGCCACATTCCAAATGAAAAGAGAAAGAAGTTGGATCAAACTACAGAAAAGGGTTTCTTGATGAGCTATAGCGAGAATGCGAAGGCATATCGCATCTATATTCCAGAGAGCAGGAAAATCGTGGTAAGAAGGGATGTAAAATTCCTGGAGGAGAGAGCCTTCAGGAAATCTCAAGAAATGGCCAATGCACAATGATTCTGACAGCTGTAAATAAGTTTCTTTATGCTAATATCTTATGTTCTGGCAATACCTGCTCTCCAAGGCACAATGATTCTGAGGAGAGATCCTCCGAAGAAGAACAAGAAGGAGAGCAGGTAAGACCACCCACCACTGATGGGAGATCGAGCAGAGAACTTCAAAAAATTCTTAAGGATGCATAAGAAGTTTTTGGAGCCCCTAGAGAAGAAAAGAGGACAAGGAAGCAACCAGACAGTTATCAAGCACTGGAAGTTCAAGTTGGTGAACCGTCCACCTTTCGAGAAGTAGCTCAGCATCAAGTATGGGTGGATGCCATGGTGGAGGAGTATAGCTCCATCATGACGAATGATGTCTGGGAAGTAATCCCTAGACCACAAGACAGATCAGTTGTAGGATCCAGGTGGATCTACAAGATCAAATACACTGCAAATGGCAGCATAGAGAAGTTCAAGGCAAGATTTGTAGCTAAGGGGTATGCACAATAGGAAGGCATTGATTATGAAGAAACCTTTGCCCCAGTAGCTCGCTACACTTCTATCATATTTGTCATCTCTCTAGTTGCGCAAATGGGATGGGAGATTCACCAAATGGATGCCAAGACAGTGTTCTTGAACGAGGTGATAGAGGAGGGAGTGTACATAGAATAGCTAGAGGGCTTCGAGACACAAGAGCAGAAGACTCGTGTTTATAGGCTTAAGAAAGCCTTGTATGGTTTAAAACAAGCCCCCAGGGCATGGTATGGACGGATTGATAGCTACTTGCAGAAGATGGGGTTCATCAAGAGTGACGCAGACCCCAACCTCTACTACTTGAGAGTAGGAAATGAGCTGCTTATTCTTGTAGTTTATGTGGATGATCTGTTTTTGACCGGATCATCCAAGCTCATCAAAGATTGCAAGGAGAATCTGGTGACAGAATTCGACATGAAGGACCTGGGGCAGATGCATTATTTTCTTGAATTAGAAGTTTGGTAGCAAAAAGGGGAAATCTTCCTAGGGCAAGGAAGATACACGACAGAAATCCTGAAGAGATTTCAGATGGAAGATTGTAGACCCATGGCCACGCCAATGATTACTAACTAGAAGAAGATAGACACATCGAAGGATGATGAGGCTGATCCCACCTTGTACAGATAGCTCATCGGATCATTGATGTATCTGGTCAATACTAGACCAGACATCTGTTAAGCAGTGAATACCCTCAGTTAGTTCATCGTGGAACCAAGGAGGGCTCACTGGGAAGCAGCCAAACATGTTCTCAGATACCTGAGAGGGGCAGTCGAGTATGGGTTGAAGTACACCAAGGGAAATGATGTCCAGTTGAGTGGGTTCACAGATGCAGATTGGGCTGGAAGCACAGTGGATCGGAAAAGTACCAGTGGGTATTGTTTCAGTCTCGGATCAAGAATGACCTCCTGGTGCAGCAAGAAATATAAATCCGTAGCACTGAGCTCGACCGAGCAGAGTACATGGCAGCGAGCACAGCTTCGTGCGAGGCCATATGGCTCCACAAGTTACTCTTGAACCTGCTCAAGAAGCGGATGGAACTGACCAGGATTATGTGCAATAATCAGAGTTGCATTAAGCTCTCTGAAAATCCTGTGTTTCATGACCGGTCGAAACACATTGACATTTGGTGCCACTTCATCAAGGACTATGTCCAGAGGGGAGCAGTACAGTTGAGATATACTCCTACATGGAGAACAGGTGGCAGATATCCTCACAATGGCTCTAAGTAAGATCAAATTCACTTACTTCAGAGAAAAGATGGGGTGGTCGAGAACCCTTTCCATTAGAGAAAAGGGTGGTCTTCAGAAGAAGAGGGAGCTGCAGTACAGATGCTGCAGTGGCAGCGGCAGTGTCATGAGGCAGTAGTACAGGAAGCAGCAGCGCAGAGATGTGGGGCAGCAACCAAACAACATCAGCGCAACAGATATTATAGAGTCTGAGCAGTGCAGCGGTATCTTGCTTAAACACTTTCCTTGCTAAGAGGGAGTGTTGATTTCTATAGCATCGAGAAGTGTTCTAAGTCTCATTTTTGGTAGAGAGACTTGGACAATAGTTATCCAGAGAACCCAGAAATGGTTTGTGGAAATTCCACTCGGATATGACTTTATTAAAATAATTAATTATTTTAATGCAGACCCTAAGATTAAACTTAGGGAAAATAAATAATTAAAGGGTATTAATAGAGCAGAGTGTGAATCTTCTAGAAAACAAAGATCAAGTCATCTTTTAATTTGAGCCATTGATTAACGATATAATCTTGGTTGTTGATTCATCAGCAAGAAGACTATAAGAAGAGACTTGAGGGCCATTTGGAAATCAAGCCAGGAACACTCTCAGTACGCGAAGGAAATCGATTCTGAAGCAAGAGAATTCAATTTCAGTGGGTGAGATTGTAGATGCAGGGTTGCGAAAGCAGAAGGAGGAGGGAGAAGTCAGTTATCGGGAAGCAGAAGTCAGGAGGATCAAGGGAAGGGTGAGCTTATCAGCAGCAAGACCCCCTCCATGTAGAATCACGCAGTCCAGGGAGAGACTGTGCAAAGCTCTCATGCTGGATGACGCAGAGGGTGAAGGAGATCACCTTGAGGGTCTGAAATTTGTCTGGAGGTTCCAGAAAATTCAGCTAGGTGTTTGCTAATTTTTCTGTGCTCATCAGACTCTTGTAAATGTACTTGCTATTTCTAAAGATAAATACAAAACCCTCATCTGTTGCACCGGTTTTCCCACATTGGGTTTTTCCGCGGACAATTGTCCAAAAATAATTATGTTCATATGGTTGTTTCTAATGTGCTACTTGTGTAATTTATCTTTTTGTTCTTATGCTCTTAATGTTAGTGAAGATCTGCAAATGTGTTTATTTCAGAATTTACTAAAGCATCTGTAAATAACTTATCTCATAAGTAGTAGAAATAAACCAAGTATTGCAGAAATAAACCAAGTATATAAATGAGAAAACTTGTAACTTGTGGGCGTGGTTGATGAAGATTATAACTTCTAGATGATTGATGTTATATGGTGTAATCCATGTTTTTATGATTTTTATATCTAATTCATCATTCTACGTGCTTTTGTTGACACATATGAATCAAAATATATAAAATATATATTACATAAAAATCCGCTCTTGATTCGCTCCCAAAACAGGAGCTTTTGAAAATGTCGCTCTCGCTTCCAAGTAACCTTGGGCTACCTGCCAAGGTACCAACCCAACAAACATCTAGGTATCATCTAGGCTACATGCCAAGATACCAACAGGGATCTAGGTGTCACCTAGGCTACCTGCCAAGACACCAACCCAACAGGGATCTATGTGTCATCTAGGCTATCTGCCAAGACACCAACCGTAATAGGGGTCTAGTTATCGCCTACCAAGATACCAACCCTAACAGTACCATCATACGGTCTATTCAGCCTAATGTTCAATGACTTGTCACCATGATCTAGTCGGTGCCTCAACCTTATGGTATACAAACTAGTATATGCTTCAAGGTCAAACCTTTAAGAACATCTAACCTCAAAAAGTACCAATCTCAATTGGATACATGATCCTCCAGTCCCTATTCTCTCCTCACGGCCTTCACTAGACGTACGATTGTTAGTTTTGCCCTAGTGCATGACACATGAAGTAGAGAATCATGTCCATCATCATTCCCTCTCAACTAGGGAGGATATATACTTTCCTACACACACAAACGGAATATATCCAAGCTCACTCTCAACTAGGGAGATGTGTCCAACATCAAATACTTTCTTCTTCCAATGGAGATCATAGTAGTAGTAGCTACATAAGCTCCTTCTTTAGCATCATCATGTCATCAAAGAACTTCGACCTTCCTTATCATCATGGAGCCACCCTCTAACACTTGGGACCTTAAAATTTGAAGACATAACTTAAAACTTGATAGTTAGACTGCTTTTTCAAAGTCCACAACCCTTTAAAGATACAAGGCTCCCTTTGAAATCATCATTCCTTTACACGTTCTATTGCCATAATACAACAAGGTTAAGCTTCAGCTTTCAATCATCATATGCTCATTAGACGAAAACTCCAATATCATTAGGGTTTGTGAAACTCCCTTTTTCCATCATGCTCATGGTTTATCATCAAGCATGAGCTTTGCTTTGTCTTGTTCTTCTATCTTTCTCATCTTGCTTTCACAATTTTGAAGGCCTTTTAATACATACCTGCAATTTTCATCAACGAGAACAACCAAGAAAAATATACAAGTACAAGAGCATGAAGTCTGATCTGTTAATCTAATATTTTCAAGATTTCTAAAAAGTGTGCATCTAGGGTTTTGGTTACAAACCCTAGATATCCCATGACCTAACCCTTATTAGGGTTTTTCTTTTAGCGAAAAAATCTACTCCTAGGGTTTTGACTTTCAAACCCTAGGTTTTATTTTACTTCAACCCTTACTAGGGTTTTTCCACAAACCCTAGATTCTATCTGCAAGCCCTAGAAATAGGGAGCTAGGGCTTCATGAGAGGGAACAAATAGTTAGGGTTATAGCTCCTAGGGTTAATTCATTTTAAGGTTTAGAAGCCTAAATATCAAGAGTCTTTAAGACTCCTTAGATTATATAAATTCTACAAACCCTAGATTCTAAGGATATGCAAAAATGTGATTTTCACTCCCTAACACTTTTATAGTTATTTAGACCTATCATAAAGAAACTGCAAAAACCCTAACATGCCTCACATGCAAAGACACTGCATTATTAACATATCATCACTATTATACGTACCTTCTTTGACTTTTACCTGTCTTCTAAGATTACGGGGAGCTACTTCAATTTCAACAAGCATTTTCTCCTTCACTTTTTGTCATGGCTTTATGCCACAATCTGCCTTCCAATTTGTGCAAGCTTTTAAAAGCCACAGGAACATCTATAGATCGGCATTGTGACTGCCTACTTCATTGTCATTTTATGATCAACAAGTGCCAAGCTAAGTGAATAATTTGATTTATCTCAAGGAGAGAGTCCATATGACAAATCATAAAGCAAGACACGAGCGAGTCATTTGATTTTCTATCATAGTTGCAGCGGAATCATTGTATACCATGTGAGTCTTTAACGTGTGCCTAAAATATTGTTTCAAGGATGTGATTTGAGCTAGTGTTTCAGAGCCACGGTGATCTTGTCATGAGATATTACGATTCATGTTTGAGCCAATGTGATTGCACCGTTGTCATTCATATGAACCATTGTTATGAATTCGAGCTATTTACATGAGATTATTAAACCGTTTCTGGTACGAGCCACTATTGTTACAATCTATAGTGATCTCGAGATCAAAAAAATGCGAGGCTTTGTCATTGGAACATGAAAGGAATGATCATAAACCACGATAGACCATATATGACGAGCAAAATCATATAAGCAAGAGTCTAAGTGACTGTGGCGATGCTAAACCATTCAAAGCCACTATAAAAATTCGAGACTTTTGAAACGATATCACAGTGTGATATGGTCAACCTTGAGTGCAATTACACTGTACTTTGAGGTAAATTGGATGTGAGCTTCAAGATTTAAGTTACCCACCTAGTGAACCACTACAGCATGTCTATATAGATCTGAAACATCGTTAATGAAAACAGAAAATGTGACTGTGAACATAGGTTTGACTAGTCTTGATATTACAATGACTATTACCCTCAGACTACAAAATCTAGTTTAAAGCGAGCCATTTATATTGTAATGTGAGCCTATTGTGAGGACGCCTTTTGTCATGCGAGGGTTATATAGAGACTGGATTTTGTTGTATCACAGGAGTGAAAGTGAGACTTGTAGATAACATTTTACTATCTCACTATCGATTTCGTCATGTCCATGTGTATTGCTAGAGATGTGAGTTTTCAAATCCACATAGACATATATGTGAGGACATAAGAGCAAGATTCTGCAAGGATATGCGAAACACCCTTAACGAGTCTATGAGCAAGCCTTTTAAATATAGTGAGTCTTTTAGATACGAATTACATAGAGAAATATGTTGGCCATTGTGTATTAGTGAATTATTGTGGTGAATAAAATTTGATGCGAGCTAGCAAATCATCAGGGAAAAGTGAAAATCATAGGTAGAGCAAGTCATTAAGAATGCTTCTATCCACTATAAATACGAGCCCTCACAGTGCGAACAATAGAATTTATTCTACATAACTTTATTAAGTCTGAGCCGCTCTCATGAATAGTGATATTCAGCCTCTTACTTTAAACAACCTTGCTCTGATACCATGTAGAGAAATCGGGAGCGTTATCAATTTTACATTAGATTTCTCTTTCGCAATAACTGCTTGTGAATTAGTTGGCTTCTTATTAATATTTATTTTGTTTTATTTCATCAAACAATTACTATAGCATAAACATGAAGATCACGTAAACAAAAGAACACAGAATATAGACTCTTAGCCAGGGCAAAACCCCTCTCATAGGGGAAAACCCAGTCAAAATCTCTTTTTATAAATCAGATCAAAGTGAGACATCCAAGACCCATGACCACAAAAGAACTTCCACCTTTAGATGGCAAGTCAAACCTTTCATTATGCTCAACAAATTCATCATCAAGATATCAGCAACAAGAGAAGTAGCAATGCAAAACTTTCACATATTCCATCACAAAAAACTCTTCTTTCATTTCAGACTTGGTGCCTCCACTTCATCTCTCTTCTTCTATGAAATTTCAGACCAAAAACACATACAAGTGTGTAACCAAATGAGCTCATATCATCTTCTATTTATACTATCCCTAAGGGTGTGAACAGACATGCCAATTGGGGCAAGGCCAACTTGTTATGTAGGCTGACTTGGCATCTAGAGGGGTTTTTGACCCAAAATTACATAAAAAAATTATTTTCCCTTTTTTTTTCAAGAGGTCCAAATAGTACTTTGACTCTTTGACTCAACAAAACCTAGAAGCATGACGAACATGCTTATATAATAATAATAATAATAATAAATTCTTTTGAGCATGAAACCCATGCTTTGAAAAATAAATTTTCTTTTTCTTCTTTTGTTTTAAATAAGATACATAATGGTACAATTATGAAGACCGAAACTAGTTACATCTTTCAAAAGCAAGGAGTATACTTAATAATATAGTGTGCCTCCCATGAAACGGATGGACACATGCACTTGATCCAAAAACCCTTAAATATAAAATAAAGGGCCTCTACCCATGCAAACACTCATAAGGAGTCATAACAAAGACAATGCAAGTAGGTGTGCAAATGATGATACATGTTGCGCATGAAATCGCTTCACTCCAAGAGGAAAGCTCCATGTTCTACAATGAGGCATACAATGGGCCATTTCCATGATAGCCCTATTCTACCACACAACAAAACCAATTTGTTGAGGAGCATAAGGAATTGTCATTTATAAAGAGGTACCATGAGAGCAAAGAAACCGAAAAAAGACATTAGCAACCTTTTACTTACATTGAGCCTCAACAAGGTTTTTGAACTCTTGGAATTTCGTGGACACAACATTCTTGGATTTAATATGGTAGACCCATCTAAACCAAGAGAAATCATTAGTACAAGTGAGGAAGCATTTGGATCCCAAAAAAGAAAAGTGGCCATGAGGTGACAAATATCATTATTAACTCAAGGGATTTAGAGGCTTGTGTTAATTTTTGCTTTAGAGAGGATTCTCAGTGATGCTTACCCGTCACACATCCAAAGAAAACACCACTAGGAGGGTTTATTTGTCGAATTCCTTTAGTAAGGTGAAGACAATTCATGTGCCTCAAGGATCCATAGTTGGAGTGATCAAGACGAAAGTGCCATAGCTTTCATAATCTATGTCGGCCACCATTACAATGAAAGTATTTGAAGGTAGAGTGAAGACCTTGTATAGGTGTTCGATTTCATCACAATATCTAAAGACAACATCTTTGAAGTTTCCATTTATGTTCCAACAACCCATCTATCTATCCAAAATTCCACCTTTTTATTGGTGTAAGAGATGCAATAAATATAGAGAATATTGGGTCCCACTCTAATAACATGGAGAACATTTTTATGCTAAGCATTATCATTTTGAACAGTGCCACTACAAAAAATAGGGAGAGTGGAGTTATCCTTAATAATTACCTAATCCCCTTTATGTTGATCACTATAATCAAAGAGTAAGTGTTGATGATTCGCCATGTGTCTAGAAGCCTTAAAATCTACAATCAATTTTTGAGAGGAGGCAGAAAACAATAAAGCAATGTGCATAGCCAAGCATGTGGGCTCACCAGCCTTGTCTTCAAAGAGATCAATCATTTCTAGCTATTTGTTAGGCAATAACATCAATTTTTGAAATAAAAAGCACTAGTATTTGAATAGCTATCCTTCTCTATGGCAATATGAGCACGTTAAAAAATCATAATTTCATATTTGTGTGAAAATTCCAAGATCTAGATCTGGAATCCCTACTACAATAAGCTGAACTACTTCTCCTACTTGCAAAATTGATTTAACAAGTTATTATAAGATTTTCTTAAAATATCAAAGCAGTTACTGAAGCAGCCTTCACCAATTAAAATACATTTGTAAAAACAGAAACTTAGCAAGAAAGAATAATGCAAACACAAGACACCGTTATTTTTGCACAAAAGTCCCCGGAAAAACCCAAAGTGGGAAAATCGGTGCAGCAGATCTGAGGGTTTATATATTATACAGTAATTTTTTGAATACAAATATGGAATGCTTTTCTGGCTATCCCTGAAGGGAATATGACTGACAAAGAGTTAGTGAGAGAAATCTCACACTGATACTGGAAGCCCGACTGACCAACAAACCCCGGACAGCATGCCCTCCACTATGCTGTGCAGTCTTTGTGTCACTCTGCAGGGGACTGCATGGCTTATGCATTATTGTTCTTCTGTTGGCTAAATTTTCCCTTTTGGCCTCTTCTGGTCTCACACCACGGCTTTCCGGCACTAGATCTCACTGATCCTCAATTGCACTTCGGATCTCCTCAAGGCTTCTACAACGTTGCCTCTGCATGGGACTGTGCTGCCTTTGTTGATCAGACCCTACCTTCTCTGTTGTGTATTTCCGGATCAAGAAAATCTCCAACCGAAATTACTCTGCCCCTCAATTGCAATCAAGAATCACTTAGATCTGATTTTCATCTGAGCACTACTCCATCAGAAAAATTCGATCTCTAGATCCTCTTGGTGTAATTTACAAATGACCCTCAAGTCTTCCTTTATAGCCTTCTCGTTGACAAATCAATGATCGAGATTAGATCTCCAATCAACAACTAAGATTATATTAGACTTGATATGCTTTATCTAGAATATTCACCCACAGTTTACATTAATACTGGTTAATTATTTTAATTTCCTCAGTTAGACTTAGGGTCCTCATTAAAAATCATTAATTTATCTTATAAAACTCTTTCTGGGTGGAATTTCCCAAATCGATTTTTGGGTTATTTGTAATGCATATGTCTAAGCCTCTCCACAAAGTTTGGGACTTAGAGCACATTCGATGCTACCAAAAATCAACACTCCCTCTTAGAGAGGAATGTGCTCTAACAGATATGCCCTGTTGCACACTGCTCTCACTTTGAAGCATCTTCCTGTACGTTGATGATGCCTGACATGCTGCCCATCAATCACTGCGTTGTCGTTGAACTGTACCGTTGTTGACCATGCCACAATCAACACTGCATCCGTACTGCAACTCCCTCTCAAATGTTGCATCTGCTACTAGCACTGCCACTACTAACACTGCAATGCAACTCAGCTGCTGAGAGAAGCAACTGAAAAACATTCATGAATCTGAACAAGTGTTCAGGATGCAACTCGATGTTGAAACTCTGACTGCTGCTAGACCCACGTTGTCCCTCTGAAGCATTGCGTTGTTGTTGCACTGCACTGCGTCCCTCTGCGTTGCTGCAACTCTGCTTTGCGCTACTCAGATGTTAGCGCTACTAACTACAGCATCTATCGTTTCTGCACTCCTCTGCACCACTGAAAACTCCTCTAGCCTGCTACTGCAGATTATGGGCACCTATAGCAAGGTTGTGATCCTAGAGGTGGACTCCTCCAAGATCTTGCCCAACTGCAGCTCTTGCGAACTTACAGCTCAATGTCACCCCATTTCGCTCCTAGAGATGCATGAGAATTCATGGCGTACTCATCCTCATCAATCTTCACGGTTGCATCCTTCGGAGCATGCTTCTCGTCCTTGTCCTTATGCTTCAAAGGACACTAGGAAGTGTAGTGACCAAGTTCACCACACTTGAAGCACTTGATCTTCGAGATGTCTCTGTTGCTCCTGCTTCCCTTTGGATGCAAGGGTTGCATCTTCCTCCTCCCACTTCACCTTTGATCCACTGCCTCTGTTGTCATCAAGTTTGCACTTGACCAAGTCTCTCCTTCGCTCTTCTCGCTGAAGAGCAGCCCACATCTCTACCCAGCCTGGCACGATTACTTTGCCCAGGATGCTCTAGACAAATATTTGCCAATCATCAGTGACTACATTCAATGCCAGTCTCACCATCGTTGTAGGAGAATGGGTAGACCATACTGCTGCAAGTTGGCCACGAATCTCCTGAAGTCTCGACAGGAACGGATCAATGCGCTCCCCTTTCCGCATCTGCGCCATCCTCAGTTATTGCTCAAGGTACATCCTTCGTCGCTCGAAAGGTCCCTCATATAGTGTGGCAAAGGCTTCCCACACTTGCCTAGCAGTATCTTTGCCAGCTATATGGGACACAATGTGATCCTTGACTCCATCAAGGATTAGCCTTTCTACCTTTGCCATATCAACCTTGTACAGCTTCAACTCATCTGGATCTGTAAGGGACAGCTATCGTGTTCTACACGAAGAGCTTGAGATCGTATTCATCTAAAAGACAAGTGATCCCTACCTTCCAGATCACGTAGTTGGAGGCTCCCTCCAACCGGTCCTGATCTCTAATTTCGTGAGATGCCATGGCTGTCAAATCTATCGAATTTGCTCCTCTTCTTCCCCCCCTGTGCAACATTAGATAGGGTTACGCACTCCTTCTGGAGCTCATAGATCCGCTGCTCGGATCTTGGAAAAACTGAAATTCCCCAACTAGGAGCTTCCTGAGAGAGAGAATTCCCTCACTGTGTTGCTTCTTCTGACACTTTCTACATGGCAAAATCAAGATCTACCTACAGAAACTACGTCCCACCAGCTCTGCATTGAGGCTCTACGCTGCTCCCTCTACCTCGGCAGAATTCTGATCTGGAAGTCTTACCTCTCTGTCGACTCACTCAGAGAGGGACCTTCCCGGAAATTCAGCCCTCCTGGCCTGGACTACGCAATCCCTCTAAGGATTCGAATGGCTGCTTTCTGCAGCTCTTCGGCCTCCAACTCAATGTTGGATCTGCTCTTCCTATTTCACAATACATGCTCTAATACCATGTGAAAACTCCAAGATCTAGATCTGGAACCCCTACTACAACAAGTTGAACTACCTCTCCTACTTGCAAATATGATTTCACAAGTTATTATAAGATTACTTCTTAAAATATCGAAGCAGTTACTGAAGCAGCATTCACCAATTAAAATACATTTGTGAAAACAGAAACTGAGCAAGAAAGAATAATGCAAACACAGGACACTATTATTTTTGGACAAACATCCCCGGAAAAATCCAATGCGGGAAAACCAGTGCAAAAGATATAACGGTTTATATATTATGCAGTAATTTTCTGAATACAAATCTAGGATGCCTTTCTGGCTATCCCTGCAGAGAATATGACTGACAAAGAGTTAATGAGAGAAATCTCACACAGATACTGGAAGCCCGACTGACCAACAAACCCCGGACAACAAGCCCTCCACTGCGTTGCGAAGTCTCTGCGTCACTCTACGTGGGGACTGCGTGGATTCTATGTTGTTGGTCTTTTGCTGGTTGGATCTGCCCTTCTGGCCTCTTCCAGTCTCACACCCCGACTTTCCGGCACTAGATCTCACTGATCCTCAATTGAACTTTGGATCTCCTCAAGGCTGCAACGTTTCCTCTGCGTGGGACTACGTTGCCTCTACTGATCTGCTCTTTGCCTTCTCTGCTGTGTATTCCCAGATCAAGAAAATCTCCAACCGGAATTACTCTACCCCTCAACTGCAATCAAAAATCACTTAGATATGATTTTCCTCCGAGCATTGCTCTGTCAGAAACATTCGATCTCTAGATCCTCTCGGTGTAATTTACAAATGACCCTCAAGTCTTCCTTTATAACCTTCTCGTTGACAAAACAACGGTCGAGATTAGATCTACAATAAATGGCTAAGATTATATTAGACTTGATCAGCTTTATCTAGAAGATTCACCCACAGTTTACATTAATACTAATTAATTATTTTAATTTCCTAAGTTAGACTTAGGGTCCTCATTAAAAATAATTATTTTTTCTTATAAACTCTTTCTAGGTGGAATTTCCCAAAACGATTTATGGCCCGCTAAGTCACCTGATACGGGGATACCGGGATACCGGGATTCGAAGTATCGAATACGGGTAAGGTGACCCCGGAACAGGATACTTCTGGGATACGTTACGTTATATATTATTTTATTAAAAATATATATATATATATATATATATATATATATATATTAAAAATTAGATATTTTTTGCACAAATTTATACAAAATTCATTGATTCAAACATAGATATTAGATACTCATGAGTCATACATCATCATTGATACTATAATACAAATTACAATGATACATTGACACACCATACATGATGCAATCGTCAAATTTACTCAGAAAGACAAGATTGAAGATAGTAAGATACTGTAGTTTTTTCATTAAGTCATCAGAATCAAAATGTGTTACATAAGAACACTGCCAATGGCAAATAGAAATAGAAAATACAAAATCAACTACAATCTACAAGACTACAAGCCTGAAGCCTCAATGAGTCAGAGTCATCAATCCTCATAATCGGCATCACTGTCGAAATCCTGATCATCATGCTCACCACTTCTCTCCTCTGCCTCTGATGCATCCTCCTCCTCTATCATCTCTGCATCTGCTGGTGTGGAGGATGACCCCTCTAATCCATCATCAAATGTGACAGGCTCTAGCACTGGCGCATTGAGATCCAAGTTGGCCAGTGCCAACTCAACACTGCTGTCCAGACCATATCATCAGGAAAGACATCCCACATATTTGTCTTTCCCTTCAACCAATCCTCCCTTTGCCTGTAGATGAGACGAAGGTTGGTGTGCACATACACCATTGTCTCTGCCCTGGACTGCTCAAGCCTGCTCCTCTTCACACTATACAAATTCCCATATGTGCTCCAATTCCTCTCACAACAAGAGGATGAAGTCACCTGAGAGAGGAGCCTCATGGCTAACTGCTGTAGAGGAGGGCTTGCTGCCCCATGAGTTGCCCACCAAGAATGGGGCTTCTTAGCCCCCTTGTCTCGAATCAAATCATAGCCTCCAAATCGCCCCCTGCCAGTGGAAAAATCTGCAAAGGCATCCTCCACCTCATCAAGGGATGCCCTATCCTGAAAAATCCTCCTCAATACATCTTTCCTCCCCTGTGAGATTTCAGCATCCATGTGAGGAGGGAATCTGCGGGAAGGTCCACCATTCAGCCACTCATGGCTGTAGTATTTTGGGTTCAAGGAGTGAGCCAAACAATGTAAAGGTGTGCAATTCTTGTCTCATCTGCTGACAAGAATATCCTGTATGACGGTGAAGAAGGCCTCAGGTGATGTCTCATACTTTGGGCACTGACTCTGTAAAATAATGGTCCTCACAGACTCAATCATGGAATCCCATCCCTCATAAACCTCTCCTAGGATGGGTTGGTCTGTATCTGCAAATCTGAGCAAGGAAATGATAGGCTCCATGATCTGAATAATTAGATCTACCTTCTCCCAACATATATCATCCAACACTATGTCCTTCACCTTCTTTGAGGCTGCTTGATCCGTCTTTCTCCAAAAAGACCAAAACTCTGAAATAACCATAGACCCAAGAGCGGTCTTGACCTCCCTCAACCTCTTCAACATGATGAATGAAGAAGCAAACCGTGTATCTGCAATCTTCAACAATGATAGATTGTTGTACTCCTTGTAGATAGTGAGGGCATTTGTATGGTTTGTTACAAAGTTGTGGATATGTCGTGCATCCTCAATAGTGGCTCCAATCCAAAGCACATCAGAAGCAATAGATTTCAGTGCCAAGTTCAATGAATGGACAATGAAAGGTGTCCAAAATACTTGTGGATATTTTGCTTCCACAATCATGCCAGCAGCCTTGCAAACAGGTGCATTATCTGTAATGATTTGCACACAACAACCCACACCTACACTTTCAATAACTTTGAGAAATAACTCACCCATATATTGTGCATCCTTGTACTCTCCAAGTGCATCCACTGCTTTCAAGAAAACTGCACCATTCGTGGATGACACCATGAAGTTAATGAGTGGGTGGCGTGCTGGATCTGTCCATCCTTCAGAAACAATGCTAACCCCAAATGTTGGCCATGCTGATTTAATAGGCTCAAGCATTTTGTCCACCTCTTTCTTTGCCTTTGTCAACAATGTGGTTCTGAGCTTCTCTGACCCAGGAGGCACATACCCTGATGGAGCCCCATGACAAAGAGCTCGACACATCTCAATAAATAGAGGTGACCGTGCAACATTAAAGGATACGAAGTTTTGATAGAAAAAAAATGCAATGGTGAGGTCAAGCTCTTCCCTTTTCTCTTTTTCAAAAATCTTGTGCATTGGACCAACTGCAGTTGCCTTTCTCTTTGCTAATTCTCCCCTGCTAGAAGTCTCAAAAAGGAACTTGCTGCTGCTTTTCCTCAAGAATGGAAGGGGGTCATCAGTCTTGGATTTTTTTGATTTTGCTACCACATTTGCCTCACCAATACTCTGCTCTTTCTCCAATTTCTTCCTATCTGGCGATTCAATTGTTGTACAACATTTAACGCCACAACCTAGAATACCCAACAAATGAGCTTTCACACGGAAATATGTGCCAGTGAAATGGCCATTGCAAAAATTGCATTTCCATGAACAATTTCCTCCTCCCTTTTTTGCTGCCCCTTCCTCTCTTGTCGCATATTTCCACAATGGGTATTTGGGGTCAACAATTTGTTTTCCCTGCACATTTGAAGCTATTGTTGCAGCCCCACTTCCAATGGATGGAATACTTGCAGACCTTGATGAAAGAGGGACAGGAGGGGCATCTCCAATGGAGACATTCTTCCCCTTTCTTTGCCCTTGTCTTGTTGCCTTTGATTGAGCCATGAATACTGTAAAAAATAAACAAAAACAACTAAATATATAAAACATATGCACATGCAAACACTAACAACAAACTAAATGCAAAATATAGAGGGACAATGCACTTACCGGATGCTCGAATCTCTTCGAAAGAACTCCCTTTCTCCTTGCTCACAATAGCTCTCCTTCTCACTTCACAAATGAAATGGATGACAAAATAGAGAAGAAAAACCGCACTTTATAAAAAAAATAGCGTGATTTTGCTTGCCGCGGGCCCAGCTATACGAGATACGGCGTATCTGACGGGGTACGGTCAGGATACAGCGTATCCCTTTTCGGACACGCCGTATCCCGACCGTACCCCGTACGGATACGTCGTATCCTTTGAATTGGGGCCGAATCCGGTACGAGTAGGTGTCCGACACGGGGATTCGGGGATTCGATGGCATTTTAGGAGTATCCGGTGACTTAGTTTCTGGGTTATTTGTAATACAAGTGTCTAAGCTTCTTTTTGGACAAATGTCCCCGGAAAAACCCAATTCGGGAAAACCGGTGTAGCAAATCTAAGGGTTTATAGATTATGCAGTAATTATCTGAATACAAATCTAGGATGCCTTTTTCGCTATCCCTGCAGAGAATATGACTAACAAAGAGTTAGTGAGAGAAATCTCACACTGATACTGGAAGCCCGATTGACCAACAAACCCCGAATGCCAAGCCCTTCACTGCGTTGCGCAATCTCTGCGTCACTCTGCGTGAGGACTGTGTGGATTCCACGTTTATGGTCTTCTATTAGCTAGATCTGCCCTTCTGGCCTCTTCGGGTCTCACACCCCGGCTTTCCGGCACTAGATCTAACTGATCCTTAGTTGAACTTCGAATCTCCTCAAGGCCGCAACATTGCCCCTACAGAATTGTGCTACCTCTGTGTCGTTTCTACGCTACCTCTGTTGATCTACTCTCTGCCTTCTCTGTTGTGTATTCACGGATCGAGAAAATCTCCAACCGAAACTACTTTGCCCCTCAATTGCAATCAAGAATCACTTAGATCTAATTTTCATCTGAGCATTACTCCGTCAGAAAAATTCGATCTCTAGATCCTCTCGATGTAATTTACAAATGACCCTCAAGTATTCCTTTATAGCCTTTTCATTGACAAATCAACCGCCGAGATTAGATCTCTAATCAACGACTAAGATGATATTAGACTTGATATGCTTTATCTAGAAGATTCACCCACAATTTTCATTAATATTGATTAATTATTTTAATTTACTAAGACTTGGGGTCCTCATTAAAAATAATTAATTTTTCTTATAAAACTGTTTCTGGGTGGAATTTCCCAAAACGATTTTTGTGTTATTTGTAATGCATGTGTCTAAGCCTCTCCACAAAGTTTGAGACTTAGAGCACATCCAATGCTAACCAAAAATCAACAATTTTTACATCCCTTGAAATAAAGTTGAAACCCTAATTTCAAATCTGAAAAAATTTCAAGATTGCTGGATGAAGGAAGGAAAAGCCACAGTAGCTTTGGTACTATGTTAGAAATCATAAGGTAGAGGATCTACAGTTAATTCTCCAACAAACCCTAATCCAATAAACAAGCTAAAGATAACAATGCCACAAAAAACTTCAATAGAGCGCAACACAAATAGAGCAAATTGAAGTAGGTGCCCTTAGGCAAGGAATGATTAAACACACTTGAATGTGAAAATAGTACAAATGAGGGATGTGATGTATTTCTACCATTCCTACAAACGTTAAGGCACTAGCATCAAGGAGGGGCCTGGGCAAACCTTACTCCAATTACAATAAAGTGTAATAACAATGTAACTACCCACTACTACCTACAAGTTGGTTCATTGAGAACCTCTACTACCCACAAAGTAGGCTGCCATTTGGCCACAAGTGAAGATTAATTCTCACAAACATTAAAGCAAAGGATATCAAGCATAAAATTTGAACTGCTGCAACCTGCTTAATTAAACTAATGCAAGCTGGTAAATCCTCAAAGTACTTCCAGCTATAACATGCCATTTGAAAAGCTTATATGATATTGAAAAACAAAAGCCATCCTGCAATGTTATGGGTCGAGAATGATTTTTAATTTTAGTAAATATGAAGAATTTACAAACAAGGGAACAATAGTTAGATGTAGCATAGAAAAGGTTCTAACCATGATAGCTCCAACCATTGCAAAAATGCCAAATCCAATGCCAATTGTGAACCAAAATTGTAGAAACCTGTCAAGAGTAAAAGCAATTCAAAGCTATTGATTCGAGAAAATATATCTGCACAAAACATTATTTATTGAACTAAAATTAAGGAGATAATCTTAGTAAAATAAAATTGAAGAGCTATGCAAATAGGCAAAATTCTTGAATGCTAATATTGGTATACACTTGAGAGCTAACAAGCATATGATTTACAAAATATGTGAAGCACAAGTCAATTTGTAAAAGGTTATGCTCAAGACATACTTTGAGTGCCTTCTTCCCAAGGAGTGCAACCTCTCATTAAGAATGTTTGTCTTGAAATCACAATACCTACAAATAAAATAAAACATTAGAGAAAAAGAATTAAAATGTAAGCAATGAAGCATCTAAAGGAGACAGAAGTTACATATTTCCAAAATTAAGAATTTAAAGACAGTTGTAATGACCACATATCTTCTCAAAAACCAGTTCTACCCTAAATGTAAAAAATCAAAGTGATCCATAATATTCCTACCATGAAGTCGATTGGGTGTAGCTCAAGTCTCTGAGAGGAAAGTTGTTATCCTCCCCCACCCAGGCTCAAATCCCACTTTCTGACATGCTTGCTCTCTTCATGAGCCAATTGTCCGTTGACCTGGCCATAAGCCCTAAATAATCCAGTTTACCCTAGGTACCATCCTCAGAATGAAGGGAAGTACTAGATGAGTTTCCCCATGAAATGCATCATGCAAGAAGATATATATTGGTTACAATATCTTATTTCAGGGGAAATCCATCTATCGAATTCTGCCCTGAAATTAGATATTGCAACCAAGGAACCATGATATATATATATATATATATTCCCTGAAATAAGATATTGTAACCAAGCATGAATCGTGATTTCACTTTATATCAAGCAAACACATTCATATCCAGTAGCAAAATGCACCCATGTATAGCACATGCTATTGAAGTAGATGATCATTACATATTTTGATGCACATAAACCACAAACAATAATCCATAATATGAATTTTGCATAATGTGTAAATACAAGTAAAACTAAAACTAAATTATCCTCATTGTCAAGAGTCTTGCCGAATCTTTAAAAGAATCCTTGCAATTCAATAACAAATTTTTGTAATGGTCCAACCTGGCACAAGAACAGACTACAACAAAATATAACCGACATAACAAAATAAAACATGTATTATTAAGAAAATGGCCCAAATATCTAGTGTTAAAATTTCCACGCACCCTAGCTCTGATTTATGCCTTAACTAGGAGCATATAAACACTAGTAGTGCCTAACTTCAAACAACTTTGCACAGTGGAAATATAACAGCAAACAGATCAATATAGTACACAAGCATTTATGGCCCAGCACTTGTTTCTTATTAGTCCTTCAATAAGACAACCTAAGGGCTCTCGTACCAGGGATCATGGCCCTTTACAATCCCTGTACAATTGCTAATATTAGGTCTATCCTTTGACCTGTACATCTAAGGCTGAGGCCAAGTCCCTTAGGCCTCCATCTGCCCAAAAACAAAACTTACAGCAATTAATTTATTTGTTGTACATACCTCGGCAAATCCCTTTAGCCCACTGTCCTCCTTGGTTGATGCTGTCCTTTGCAACCAGCTCACTGTCCACCTTGACTGAAGAACTCTGCCCACTTTGGCAGTCCAACAACCAATGTTCTGAGTTTGTCCTTTGTCTCAGAGACCTACAGCCACCTGCTGTAGCAAACTTGGGCACTTCTAGCCCCCCTGAAACTACCCATCCAACTCCTTTTGGCTGTTGTAGCCTACACCTCTGGACTGTTTCTTGGTGACTTGGCAGCTATGTTGCATGAAATGCCAAAACATTTCGGAGTTTCCGAAATGGGCACATTCAGAAACGTCAACTCCCAAAAAGGAAAAGTCGATATATATATATATATATATATATATATATATATATATATATATATTTCGGAGTTTCTGGAACGGGCACATTCAGAAACGTCAACTCCCTAAAAGGAAATGTCGATACATATATCTATATAACACATTATCATGCAAGAAAAAAAGGAATAAGATCCATAGCTGACAATTTAGAAGGAAAACCAAGTCTAAATTAACTCACATAGATGATTACATGATGCCCACATTTTGAAAACGTTTTGGCATTTTGGGTATTGGTACAGCCCAAAACACTCAGCTCCTAGATGTTTCGTGCAACATAGCTTGGCAAGCCTCCTAGTATGCCTAACTCACTCCTCAATACTTGTTGTACCCTTTTTCCACTCCTGTGAAGTTTTTATAGACCTTTGTCTATTGATTGAAGCCCTCGGCCTTGTCCTACAATTCCTCGGCCATGTCTACCACTCCTGCAACCCTTGCAGCCCTCCAGCGGCTGCTTGCAACCCCCTACTCGAATAGATTCAAAAGATATAAAACAGAGCTTGACAGAGCACCATGAATTTTCCTTCCATAGCCATGACTTCCTTGCATGTGCCATGACTTTTCCTTGCATGATCGTGACTTTCTCTTGCATGGTGCATGACTTCCTTGCATGTCCCATGACTTTTCCTTGCGTGCACCATGACTTCCTTGCATGTCCCATGACTTTTCCTTGTGTGCACCATGACTTCCTTGCATGGTCTAGGAATTTCCTTACATGGCTCGAAAGACTCCACTTTCTCGCTTGAACCTGAAGGTTAGACTTCCACTCGGCAGCTAACTCTCCATCTAAGCTTGTTGACTCCCTCTAAAGCCAAACTCCCTTTGAGACTACACAACCCCCTCTTGGCTCAGTCTACTTTCTCTCACAAAAAGTGTTGCAACTGAACTTGTGTCCTTTCAAGGTCAATCCCGAGTTGTGGTTGAACACTTGGCCTAGTCCACTCTAGACCACTGCAACTCAACTCCGCAACTGTCCTCATCCTCCTAGGTCAAACATCTCATATGCACATGGCTCCACTATTGGATGTGCAACTCTACTCTCACAATTAACCTCCCATCCACACAAAGCTACCTCGTCCATGCCAAAGCACTCCTTGCCAAGGTATCTAAGTTGTCTCAACTTACTTTGACAAGTCAAGACTCAACAGAAGTCCATCAACTGTGTCAGCTATCCACCACTCAACATACTGTCGCACACCGCGTTCTCCACCAATCCACTAGAACTCCCACCCTATCTCATCGCCAAACCAGTCAAGACCGCATCTCCAACCTATTCTTTGTTGAACCTCAAGTTGTCCAACATATCCATAGCTCCTTATCTGAACCTTCGTCTCTATGTCTAGCCAACTCACTTGGCATCAATATTGCTTCTTGCAACAGTCTCATAGCACCCTCCTAAGTACACTCTAATCTAGATGCCCTTCAAAGTAGCTCTGATACCATGTTAAAATTTCCACACACCATAGGTCTGGTTTATGCCTCAACTAGGAACATAAACAAACTAGTACTACCTAACTTCAAACAACTTTGCACAACAGAAATGTAATAGCAATCAAATCAATATAGTAAACAAGAATTTATGGCCAAACACTTATTTCTTATTAGACCTTCAATAAGAAAACCTAAGGGATTTGTACCAAGGATAATGGCCCTTTGCAATCCCTGTACTATTGCTAATATTAGGTTTATCCTTTGACTTGTATAGCTAGGGCTGAGACCAAGTCCCTTAGGCCTCCATTTGTCCAAAAACAAAATTACTTACAGGTACATACCTGGGCAAATCCCTTGGTTGTTATTATCCTTTGCAACCAACTCATTGTCCACCTTAACTGAAGACTTATGCCCACTTTAGCAGTGCAACAACCAATGTTTTGAGTCTGTCCTTTGTCTCAAAAATCTATAGCCACATGTTGTAGCAAACTCAGTAGCTTCTATCCCTCCTAAAACTACCCAGCTAACTCCTTCTGATTGTTGTAGCCTACAACCACCACTGGACTGCTTCTTGGTGACTTGGCAACCCTCCTGGCATGCCCAACACACCCCTCAACCATTGTTGTAACCTTTTTCCACTCTTGCGAATATGTTGTAGCCCTCTGTCTACTAACTAAAGCCCTCGGCCTTGTCCTACAGTCCCTCAACCCTGTCTGCCACTCTTGCGGCCCTCCTACAGTTACCTGCAACCCCCGCGGCCCTCATGTAGTTGCCTGCTAGCCTTGTGACCTTCTCCGGCCAGCCTACGTAGACTTAAAACAGACCTCATCCTCGCCACACCTTGCGGCTTACTAGTTGGTTTTGTAGAAATTTCTGAATCCTTATACTTATGTAGAAATTATTACTGTTAATCCAATTAAGCGCCTCCTACTTATATAAGTTATCGACTGAATAAATTCAAGTTAACATCGAAGCAAAACACATAGTAGATCTCTACCAATTCAGATCAAGAATAAGCACATCCACACATTGACAAAGTGACAATTATTTCTGGACAAACTATCCCCGAAAAAACCCAATGTGGGAAAACCGGTCTCTGGCTGCTGGAGGGTTCTATTATTAAGAATATTTTTGAATACACAACTCTGGGTTCCAGATCTGGAAAACCCTACAGAGAAAACTATAGATCTACAGCTCTTGGTTGATCTAAGACCAAAAATACTGACTAATCCACACCCTCAAACGGGATTTACAAAACTCAGCCAGATCTAGGCCTAGAAACCCCAGCGCTGCCCCTGAAAGGCTCTGCGTCAACCTCTGAAGCCCCTAACAGGTTCAGTGTCAACCTTGGAAGGCCTCCAAACCCTCAGCGCTGCCACTGCGTTACCCCAGAATGCGTGACGCAATCACTGCGCTGCCCCTGAAGGGTTTCCTAAAAATTGCGTTGTCCCTGCTGCTACATTCCTCTGCGTTGTCCTTGATGTTGCTGCCTTTCTCTGCGTTGTCCTTGAGCTGATCTCTTCCCTGCCTCTTTGTGTATTCTAGACCCTGGGATCAGATCATCCCCTTGGTCTAAATTCCCCTTTCTACAACTAAAACACTTCTGAGAATTCTTAGCAACCCTATCTCAGCTTAGCTTCAGTGCTCTGCCTCTGCGTATCTTTACAAATGACCCCAAGCCTTTCCTTTATACTTTTCTCGTTGACAAATCAATGGCCATGATCAAATCTTGAATCAATGGCTAAGATTAAAAGAAAGCTTGATCCATGTGACTTAAGACAATTTCATCACATGTTTAATTAAATTCACTTTAATTATTTTATTTTCCTAAGTTTTAACTTAGGAAATACATTAAAATAATTAATTAATTTAATATCTCCTAAACCACATGAAATTTCCCAAATCCATTTCTGGGTTTTGTAGATCAGGTGAATTCTAGTCCTTCCTCAGAATTTAGGACCTAGAGCACAACTGATGCTACCCCAAATACACAATTTCAACAGGTTTTGGCCTCCTTCACAAGTGAAAGTTCTTGTTCAATTTGTGTACTTACCCTATCCTTTGGCTTCTATATATACTAGTCCAATGGGTGTGAAACCCCAAGGGTCATGTCTCTTAGCCTTGTTGGCCAACCTGAGCCTACATGACTCAAAATTAAATTAAATTTAGTAATTTCTTTTTCTTGGGTTTCAAGCCCGCTCCTTTGGGTCCAAAACCGCAAACTCAAAACCATAAAGCCCCCAAGGGATTCTCCACTCGGAAATACCTTCCGAACTACCAAATTTCAACATCTAGAAATAATATAACTAAAATATTATGACTTGTGCATAAAATACAGAAAGGCAAGAGTAAGCATTGTTTCCAAGTTATGGGCCAGACATAACCTTCCCTAACAAAAGATAAACATCGTACTTTGCCATCCAAATATATGGAAAAATGCATTTTACCTAAAAACTATGAATATAAGAGATATAATTGCCCAATGATGCTTTATTTTAAGAGAAAAGACTCTACCTATACTGATTGACAAAGCCCTAATCCTAATATTATGACAAAAGCCATAAATTAGGCATGTGAGCAACCAACAAATAGTCAACCATATGAATTTACCTTGATAAACCACTAATATTGATTTATAGGGCTAACTTAACTTTAACAACGCATTGGACCTAAAGAGGTAGTCATCTTGCCCAAAAGGGTTAGATCCAATGGTGGAAAATAGGGTTCAATTCCCATGAGGGCCTAGCCTGAAGCCATGGAGGCACCTTGAGTTAATGGTTGAATGTGTGGTTGTGCCCAAAGGAAATTATATTAAACAGTCTCGTGACCCATGCACACATAAGTGGATCAAAGCCTACCCCCATGTCCTTCAATTTAATAGTCAAATCTATTATAGTGCAATCGGATTTCAAGGGTTTCGCTTTGTGAGGTGGCCACGGTTCAAAACTCAGTAGATGAAAGGGGGCACCAAAAAATCCAACCATGTTAAGAATTGGTGTGGCCCAGGCCAGGTGCAATCCCTCAATGACTTTGACAACTTAAATGCCCCTAGCTCACAGTTTCTTAGACTATAGGCTAGTCCTGCAAATCATAGAGACTCTAGCAAATCAAAAAAATCATAGAGACTCTAGCAAACCAAAAAAATTATGTAGTCATCTCAGTTGCTATGTCTACTAAGGATGCACAAGCGCTCCCACTTCAGGAGCTTCTGCCTTGAAGGATTAGAAAAGACCACATAATAAGATTTCCTCAAATATGTGCTCAATTGTTCGCGTGCTTAATGAGCCACCCATCAATATCCAATTATTATTGGGATTTTTCTTCTATGGTTTTTTGTAACATAATTGTTTTTTCTTTGATTCTGTGTATTTCCATAGCCTTCCCAAATTGTCTGGAAAATTCCAATTCAAATCAACTAAATACAAAACAAAAATGTCACCTCTTAAACTAGAGGTTTCCCAAATCTTAACCTTGTCAATTTTCAACCTTAGGGTTGTTATAAAAAAATATAACAAAATAGTAGTAAGAAGTGAACAATATTACAACCTTTAACAACCAAATCTTCTAAACAATCCAAGGAGAAAAGATACCTAAGCGCCATCTAGGGCAATCTTATCATGCATAAACCATATCTGACAACTCATTTAGCAGCAGTACTAACAACAGTGAAACAACACTTAACTTCTTCAATTATGATGTTAAATCACTTAACATAATTGTCCTTTACTTGCGTACTACTAGTACTTATGTCAAATCAAAGACATATATTCTGTTGTATAAAACAATTCATGAAGAACATAGATCACTTGTATTCAAATCTATAATTTATACCAATATTGGATGGCTGAGAATTTCATCATTGTGCATAAGATGAACTTGCCATACATACAATAGCCTTATCACAAGGATAGTACAATCCACTAGCTATCCAAAACCCTAGCTAGGGCAAACAATGAAAAAACCTACCTCGATCAAGGAGCTCAAATATGCACGAATCACTCAAACAAGTCCTCCAAGGCAAGACATCCTCTTCTCTTCTTCTTCATTAAATACACCCTAGGGTTTCATCACAAAACTCTAATCTCAAACTTCCAAGATATGAAATTTGAACCCTAGACTTCAAGAAGCTCCAAGAAAATAATTAGACTAGTGCACTCTTCCTCTACGTCACATCTCTACACAATGTGAAAATTCCTAGATCTGACAATCTTTGGAATCCTACTGCAACTCACTAAATTTACTTCTCCTATTATGTAAATTACATTACAAAATTAATTCATATTTCTTCATGAATTACTAAAGTAAATTACTGAAGCAGCCTACACTTAATACTTTATGATTCTGAAACAAGGAAACTGAGCAAGAAGTAAATCACACAAAGGACACCTTTATTTTGGACCAAGTCCCCAAAAAAACCATTGCGAGAAAACCGGTACAGCAACTCTAAGGGTTTGATATTATTAAGCAGCAGTTTATGAATACAATCTTGGATGCCTTGTTGGCTATCCAGTATAGAGAAATCACGGCAAACAAAAATATAACAAGTTTTACCTCACAATGCAAGTCCTAACTGATCTGGATTTGAACTGGCGAAACCCCAGCTCCCTCTGCGCAGTAGATGCATATGCCTGCGTGGGGACTTCTGTGGATTGAGTCCCCTCCTCATTGAATCGATCTGCCTCTCAGAAAATCGAGTTTCAGCCCTCCCAGCTCGGAAACCCCGATCTCCAGCAAATCTCGGATTGTCTCTCAAAAGCACTGCGCAGGCTCACGCGTGGGCCTGCATGACCCTTTCTGGGGCCTGCGTCACACCCTCTGGAGGCTGCGTTGCTTCCTCTGTTGGTCATGTTGCCTCTCTACTATGTATTCTTGGTCTCGGAGAAGATCCTCCAACCAATAACTGTCTCTGCCCCTCACTGCAACTAGAATCACTTAGATCTGATCTTCGTCCGAGCACTTGCTCCATCAGAAAAATCGATCACTTGATTCACTCGGTGTCCCCTTCCAAATGACCCTCAAGCTTTCCTTTATAGTCTTCGCGTTGAGAAATCAACGGCCGAGATTAGATCTCTAATCAACGGCTAAGATTATAACATGACTTGATTTTCGCTTTTTAGATCATTCTCACTCTGTTTTATTAATACCCTTTAATAATTTAATTTCCCTAAGTTTAGAGTTAGGGTCCCCATTAAAATAATTAATTTTCACAATAAAACATAATCTGAGTCGAATTTTGACAAATGATTTCTGAGTTCTTTGGAATACCAGTGCCTAAGCCTCTCCACAAACTTTGAGACTTAGAGCATTTCCAATGCTACCAAAATTCAACACTACCTCTTAGCGAGGAAAGTGCTCTAACAACATGCTTGTTGCATACTACTCTAACCCTGAAGCATCCTCTGCGCTGCTGAAGTCTGACAAGCTATCCATCAGCCACTGTTGTTGCTACAACTGTACTGCTGCCCATACTACCACTACCACTGCCACTGCTGCATATGTACTACAGCTCCCTCTCAAGTGTTGCATCTGCTATGCTGCTAGCACTGCCACTGCTAACACTGCAACTCAGCCGCTGAGAGAAGCAACTAAAATCACCCAAAAACTGAACAATTGTTCAGTGGATGCACCTCGATGTTGAAGACTCTGACTGTTGATAACTACTGCATTGTCCCTCTGATGTATTGCGTTGTTGCTACTCTACACTGCGTTGCTACTGCTATGTTGTTGTTGCTCTACTCTGAGCTGCTCCAGAAGTAGGCGTTTCTACCTACTGCATTGTTGTCTCCATCACTCCTTGGCTCCCGTTGAAAACTCCTCCATTCCGCTACTGTTACACAGCATTTTGTCACCGTCCCTGCAATCCCCTGTCCCGCACATTGGAGGGCTATTCCCATGACCTGTGAGCAGTGACATGACCTGAAACCACTTTCATGGCATCCCCTTGCATAAGGACGAAGATTCCTCTGAAGTAAGTTTCATCTGAAAAACCCTAAAAACAGATTTTTTTGCCTTGGTGCAACTAGCAAATTCAGCCCTCGCGCCAATGGGGGAAATCCACCATAGAGGGCGCGCCAGCTGGCGCTTTGTTCCTGTGTCTCACTCGCGCCAAGCTTAATAAGGGATGTTTTTTAAAAATAAATGGCGGAAGTTTGATTCCAACAAACTCCTGAACGAGTCATCAAAAGGAGTTGGGTGGTTTGGCTTCGGATCTCCATGTATAGGAAGTGGTTTTCCACCTATCATGGAAGCTTCCTTAGAGATAGGACCTATCCCATGATTGTAGGGATCCCAACTCCCCTTCCTCCATCTATAAAAGCTTGCCTTCTCCATTAGCAAGCTAGCTGAACTTGTAGGAAGGAAACTACAGCCAGACAGCTGTTGAGAGCCAAGCCGAAGAGAGAGAGCTTTGTCCAGATTCCCGACAGGCTTTGTTGAGACGTGCTCCGCTGTTAGCCCCGCCGAAGGAAGATCAAGCGTCAAAGCTTTGGGTTGTAATCTTTCCTTTGTTATTTTAATATAAGCGACTTTGATTATGGTTCCATTCATGTGTTTATTTCTTTACGCAACGAATTATATCCTCTCTAACTAATGTATGGTTACATGCTTTAGATTTTACGTTGTACGTCGTTGTTTCCTTGCATGTGTGCAGGTGTTCGGACGTGTCGAGCGGAAGGATCGTGATCTACCAAGCGAGGGACGAGAAACATCGGATTGGAGGTAGGCAATTCGTTATGATTTTTGTGGTTTTGTAACTAGGAACCTGCGTCACTGTGTGACTTGATTGTTGCTAGACCCGATCTGGGCTAGTAGGGATCGCCTCTGTCCGCAGAGGGAATTTACCTCCTCAACAAACTGGCGACTCCGCTGGGGAGAGCCAGCTGGAGTTAGTCTTTCTTCTTTTGGTTGTTTTTGGCTTTTGATTAATTTTTTTCTCTTCTGGTTTTCCTCCTTTGGTGTCAAACCCCTGTTCAGCCCCCAGAAGACCTGATCCAGTCTCTGTTTGCTCTTTTTTCATTTCTTCCCATAGTAAACTCGATTGGCGCAGTTTATAGCTTGACAGTCGTGCCAACGGGCGCTTGTTGCAAGGTAGGCCCCTGCACCAACACTGTTTTGGCACAGATTACAGCCAAACAGTCGTGCCAACTGTTTGGTGTTAGGGTTTGCTTGTTTTTAGCCCTCTAGGCTTGATTTTGGGTCCTGGTGTCATCTTTCCGACTGCTTGAGTGCCTTGGAGTCTTTGTTGATTGTGTTTGGCCCCTGTCCTCCGATTGTTTACCCTTTACCATCAGTTTTTGCATTCTAGCCCGAGGGCTTCTAGGTGCTATAGTGTGCTGAGCCTCTCGTGAGAGTTTTTGGTTCTCGCTTTTCCAGTCAACTTTTTTTTCGCTTCTTTGCATTCGTTTTGTTGGATTCCATTGTATCATTGCGTTGGTTGAGTGATTGTTCTTTCTTTCATTCAAGTTTCGCTTTGTCTCGTTCCAAGCCTAGATTACACAATTTGTGTGAGTCTTTCTGAAATTATTCGTTGTTTTGAGGGATTTCTTCATCAATTTGGGTCTTGATTGTGTGTGTTTGCATTGAGTGAACTTGTTTTTTCGGCTCTCTCACTGTCATTTCTCGAATTGGTTTCTTCACTAGTTTTTCATTCGTTTAGTGCATTTGCTCTAAAACATTAAAAATACAAAAACAAATCTCTTTGCATTTTTTGATTAGTTTAGTGAAAATTGAAAGCTTTTCCACATTATTAGTGTTATATAACTCTAAAAGAAAAGTTTTTAGTTTCATTAGCTTGCATTAGAGACAGTAGTGGATGTTTTTGTGATCATTTTGTTGTTATTTGAAAAGCTCTCAACCTTCCCGTAGTTAGCTCTTCATCGAACAAAGTGATATATTGTGGCATGTAGTGTGCATTTAGAAGATTTTTGAGATGCAACATTCGATAGGGCCTGAAATTGAAACATAAATTGAAGATCAACTATAAAATTTATTCAATTAACCTAAGGCAACATTGAAACATTAACACAATATCTAGAGGTCTAGGCTAGTGACGTGTTCCGGCGTCGTTAAACCTAGTAGTTGTCGTTCGCCTTTTGGCTTTAGACAGTGCTAGTACGGACTTGTGCTCCCCGTACCGTCGTGTATATAAAGGGAGACACCACCAGGTTGCTATCCTTTATCCGTAGGAAGCCGAGTCTGCCGCCTTTTACCCGTGATACATCGGACACACCATTCGGGGAGATTACCTGCACGTATGTCAAGTCCTTGGTTGATTTCTCTTTCATTTTTTAACCAAAGTGTATATGGCAGTTCACGGATATCTGGTACACCCATCTGCCTAGATTACCAGAGCAGTCATTTCAATCTTTTCTAACTCATTAAATTTGAAAAGATCATCAAGCGCTTGTCCTTTCACGCTTGTTTCCAAATTGAAAGAGATAGAGTCATCTTTTACTTGTTTCTAGACTCTTAAAACATGAAACAGTAAAATTTTCCAGTTTCAATGTGGTAAAATTAATCACCTACAATCACACGCCCATTTAGAGATTGATTTTTCGGCCTGTTGTTGTTTGCCTTAGTTTGCCCGTGTGTCTTTGTTTTGATCTCTTCCTCTTTTCGTTACTGTCACAGTGGCGGAACCCTCAGTTTCGTCTACTGGTAGTCCTTACACAGACGATTCATCAGAGGTCTCTCAGTCCTCTGCTTAGCAGCAGCAGCCTATTGTATCCGAGTTTCCCGACGGGGGACCGGTTATATCTGAGCTTCCCTTTGGTGGACCAGTTGACTTCAATTGGCCCGTGTCCAACGCTTGGTTTGGATTTGGAGTAGGGGAACACTTCCCTCCTCTTACATTGGGATCGCCTTTCTTGCCTGCTGTTCTACCTCCTAGTCCTCGTCGTCTCTTAGAAGATCTTGCAGCAGGGTCAGATATGGACTCACCCAATCCTTCTCCTAGTGAGGAAATTCCTACATCTGGTGAAGATTACTAGCTTTTTCCAGAAAACATCCTTGAATCTTCTGTCATGTCTTCACATGGTCCTTCGCTTCCCGCTGGATATAGGTCTTTAAGTCGGGTTATGCCCACTGTGGCCTCTATGGGAATATCGACTCCGTCCACGAGGTCGGTTATTCCTTCGTTAGGGATGTCGCCATCGACACCTCTCACGGCATCTCCTTTCGTCACATTAGTACCTATTAGGCCTACTGTCTGCATAGCTGCGTCTACACCCACTGTCACTACTCAGTCAACCAAGACCTCATCAGTTCCTGAAGACATTTACATAGCTTCTGCTATTCCAAAGAATATTTCTCCTGAGGAGTATCAGTTGTCTTTACAGCTGTCAAACTCCGAGGTTGGTCAGTCCTCTCAAGATCTCAATCGTCCTTACTTTTCCCATTATGGACCGGATGGTACTCCGATTTATGTATTTCCGTATCAATAGGATGAGCAGGGAAACCCTCTTCATTTTCTTGCTCCTGAGGCTTATCAGTATATTAACGGTTTTCTATCTTCCCAGGCTGGGCAACCTAGTAACCCACAAGGACAACCCTTCTAGGGGCAACCTTCGGCCCAGCCTGGTTATCTATATGACCCGCAAGGACAACCCTTACAGGGACAACCTTTGGGCCAACAGGGATTGTTGTACAGTCCGCAAGGGCAGTCTTACAACCCTTAAGGTCAACCTCTGCAGCCTCACCCTGTGGTCCAGCTGAGGCAATCTCAAGGACCCACAGGCCAACCGGGGTATCAACCCAGACCGTTGTAGGGTCCTGGGGGGAAAATCCATCCTTCTCAACCTTTGGTGCAACCTCAACAACCTCAATTTCCAATTGGTTCGAATATTGCACAGCCAGGGCCATCTTATGGTCCTGTCATAGGTCAACCTGGTTATAAGGCACAACCTGGCCCTCTCCCACCATCAAGCCAACCTGCTCAGCCGGGGCAGCCTGGTGTCCTTCATCAACCAGGTCAACCTGTTCAGCCAGGCCAACCTGTTCAACCAGGGCAACCTGCGCAACCAGGTCAACCTGTTCAACCAAGACAAACTGCACAACCAGTTAACCCTGCTCAGCAGTCGATCTATTCTATGCCACAGTCGAACCTGCCTGTGCACCCAACTTATCAGGCTCAGCAGGGCCCCACTTACCAGCAACCCACTCGACCCTAAGGCAGCTATTACCTTCAAGGTCAGTCTCGACCGATTTACAACCCGCCCAAGGTTCTGGTTATTACCTTCAACAACCAGGCTATACTTATACTCCGCAGTCAAATCCATACACTACTCAAATGGGACCTACATATAATCAGGGTCAATACCCTAGTTATCAACCCCCATACCCTGGTTATCAGCAACCGTATCAACCCGATTATACGGCTTATACCCCCTATGGTCAGAATCCTCCAGGACAGAACCAATGGGGGCAGAGTTATGCTCAACCAGGTTGAAGTACAGGTACAGGTCCTTATCGGGGACCTGGCATGCCTTTTAACCCTCAGTTACCTTTCCTCACCACGTTGGAATTACTGGATGTATCTAAATTGACCAATGATCCGATTCTTCATAATCCATATTGGCCTCCGGTTCCGACCAAGGTACCTCGTGACTGTCCCAAGTTTGAGGGTAAATCTGGAGAAGACCCCCAAGCACATGTCATGACCTACCATTTGTGGTGTTCTTCGAACTCTTGGGTGGATGACTCAATCCGTCTACGTCTTTTCCAGCGCACTCTCACTGACGCTGCTGCTAAATGGTACATAGAACTACCCCGTAGTATTTTTCCAGACTTTAATACTCTAGCTATGGCATTCCTGACACATTTCCAATTACCGGTTCGTTATGAAGCCGAGACGCATCTCCTGACATCTCTGAAACAGAACAAAGCCACTCATATTTCAGATCATATTAATGAGTGGAGACGTCGTCGTCGTCGTCTAATCAAGTTTGATATTCCTGATCAGCTTCTAACTCACTGGTTCACTACCTCCTTCGTCAACAAGATTGCACAAGACATTGCTATGGGGGCATGTGTAACCGAGGAACAAGCCATCGCTCGTGCCTAGTACCTCGATTTAGTGTACTCTCAGTCCGATACGTTATATGATATCTTGACTAATGCCCCGCGACCAGGGACCTCTAAAGCACCAGCTACCCATCGGTTGACGGTGTTATTGGTTCTGTCTCTCAGACTTCTCGCAAGTCTTCTAATGAGAAGCAAAAGTCGAATCCTTCCAATAATTTTGCTCCTCCCGCCACTCCAGATTCTGGTAAGACCGCAGAGGTCAATGCCATTCAGGCCACTCCTACGGACAAGACTTCCAAAGGGAAGAAGAAGGGCAAAGGCAAGTCCAAATCCGATGCCCCAAAACCAGAATCCTCTAAACCACGTGCTGATGATGGTTCGCAACGAAAACCGAAGTACCCTTGCCTGATCTGTGACGGAGACCACTACACCAAAGATTGTCCTCGACGATCCGAGGTTAGTCAACTTCTTAAAGGCTCTAAGGGAACTCCGGCAGTTCTTAAGGAACCTTTTCCATCTCAGCAAACCCAGATGGTCGAGCAGCCTTCACCATCTACACCATTTGGGTCCTAAGTTTTCATGATGAATGGTGCTGCACCTGTTTCGATCTCCACTCGATCGAAGAATTATGCCAGATCACACCAGGCAGCTAGGAAGGAAGTCGTTGACAGCCCGCCTCCCCCACCTGCCTCTGGTCCTTTAGAAATTAAGAAGCCTAGCGCTGAACCCATTGTACGGCCACCTTCCAAAGGTGTTCTTCGAAAATCTTCCAATAATCCAAACGCCCGTGCTACTCAGCATTACAGCATTGTTGAGGATTTGGCACAGGTGCCTTCCGCAATGTCTGCGTTGGAAGTGCTTCAAAGTTGCCCATCTCAACGGAAAGCTCTGTTATCTGCAATCGATGGAATTGATCCTACCGATTCTAGCCTTCTCACCTTCGATCTAGAGAATTTTGTCCCCTGACTTCCACATCAAATCGCCCTTGTTATACAAGTCGGCATCAACGGCCTCAATATTCAAAGAGTTGTTGTGGACGAAGGTGCCTCTACCTGCGTTATGTCATCTGCCTGCTGGAAGGCCATTGGCTCTCCAGCCCTCACTTCATCTCCCAATGCCCTCGAGGCATTCAATGGCAGGGAATCAAAACCCTTGGGTGTTCTCGCGAGTTTACCGATCACATTACAAGGTAAGACAGTCAACGTTGGAATTTGTTGATGCTAAACTCAACTATAATCTTCTACTTGGTCGCAGCTGGACCCACGCCATGCTATGCGTTCCATCCACCCTCTTTCGGCTTTTGAAATTTCCTCATGAGGGCAAGATTATTACTGTCGATCAGTTGCCTTTCTTTACCTGATCCTCCGAGAACAACGTGCCATACGTGGATCAAATTCCCAATCCCCCCGACAGTGTAGGACCTGGTCTTTTCAAGGACCCTGTTCTCATGGGTATTTTTCCCATGCCACCACCGAACACCGTTCAAGTCAACATGATCTCTAGGTTGGATGACCCATGGATCATCCCTTCTCCTGAACAGGTGACCTCTTTTGGAGAATCGATGCCTCTAACCCCAGTTGAAATCAATTATTGTGAGATCGTTACTGCATCAGATCCTCCTCTTACTGAAAATGCTCCTTTGAGCATGGCTCTGGATGTTTATTCTCAATCCCCTTAGCTCGGCGATGCAGATTCACTCGATCCTTTGAGAGAAGTCTTTCCGTCTAACGAAGCTATCATGGAGACTATATCTCTCGAAGATCTGTCGTGGAGCGATGGACATCATCGTTCCTCGTTTATGCCCGGCCTAGGGGCAATGTCTAATTGTCTCGAGCGTTTCGCATCTCAAGTTCCCTCTCCGCCTCTCCAAACGCCAATATTGACTCATGAGGTTCTTTCGGAAGGAAATCCGAGTAATATTACCCAAACAATGCCTATCGACATCTCTGTTAAACCGGGGGTCGTCGAGAACATTCACGTGGGAGTCACTTGTTCTCCCGAAGAGATTCAAGTATACACTAGCCTCTTCCACGAATTCCGAGATGTTTTCGCATGGTCTTATGAAGAGATGCCTGGGATCGATCCCAATATCGTCGTGCGCGAAATTCCCACCTATCCTGGTGCGAAGCCTATGCGCTAGCATCTACGCCCAGTGCATCCTCAAAAAGTCGCGGTTATAAAAGCAAAAGTTGAGAAACTTCTTAACACGGGCTTCATATATCCAATCCCCCGCACAAAATGTGTTTCCAATATTGTCCTTGTAGATAAGAAGCAGGGCACAATTCGAGTCTGTGTTGACTATAGAGACATCAATCGTGCTTGTCCTAAGGACAACTATCCCACCCCCTTTATAGCTCAGATCATCAATCACTGTGCGAGGAGTGAGATCTATTCCCTTATGGACGGCTTCTCGGGGCTATAATCAAATTAATATTTTACCCTCCAATCAACATAAGACCGCCTTCATCTATCCATGGGGCACATTCGCCTACAAGAAGCTCCCGTTCGGCTTGAAAAACGCTAGAGCCACCTTCCAGTGCCATGTCCTACGCCTTTCATGACATACGTCACATTGTTCAGCTGTATCTGGATGACCTGTCGGCTCATTCAGCTCGACGCGAAGACCATCCTGAACATCTTCGCCAGATTTTTCTCCGCTGCAGACGTTACAACATCAGGCTTAATCCTCACAAGACGGAATTAGGATTCATTGTCTCTAAAGACGGAATTCGCCTTGACCCTCTCAAGCTCGAGGCTATTGTCAATCTCCCATCGCCATCCTCGTTACATCAACTTCAGAGTCTTCAGGGGAAAGCGAATTTCTTACGTCGCTTTATCCCGAACTATGCAGAAGTGGCCAAAGGGTTTACGCGACTTTTAAAACAGGACGTTCCCTTCCATTGGGACGAGATTGCTCAGCAATCCTTCGATAAACTTAAAACGTTGCTCGTCAATGCTCCGTTAATATGTCCTCCCAACTATCATCGCGACTTTACCCTCTATTTGGCTGTCGCATTCAGCACAATTGCCATGGTTCTAGTATAGGATGACGACGACAGAAATGAACACGTGGTTTATTATCTGTCTTCGAATCTCCTCGACACTTAAACGCGTTATGCCCACGTCTAGAAGTTGGCGCTTGCCGCGGTCCAGGTCGTTCAGCGGTTTCGCCATTACGTCCTGTTGCGCACGATAACTGTGACTTCCGACTGCAACCCCATGACTTACATCTTGTCTCGACAATTACTGGGGGCATGTACTCCAAATGGATTGTGATCCTTCAAGAGTTCGATTTGGAGTTCACTACTGCCAAATCGACGAAGTCACTGGTTTTTACTGATCTTATCTGCTCTCTCCCCACCAACTCAGTTCCGTCTCAATCCGAGGATCATATCCCGGATCAAACTCTCTTTCTAATCAACACTCACGATCCATGGTACGGTGATATCATCGTGTACCTTCAGACATCTACCTTCCGGTCCGAATTGACGAAGGATGCTCGACATCGCGTTCGGCATCAATCGCAACCATATCGCACTGTCGGAGATACCTTATATCGTGTTGGAGTCGATTCTATGCTTCGCCAATGTTTGACCTTGGAAGAGGCTGAGAAAGTCCTGAATGACTGTCACAGTGGCGCCTGTGGCAGTCACATGTCCAGTTATTGTACCGCCCAGAAGATTCTGCGTGCGGGTTACTTCTAGCTGTCTATATTTAAAGACTGTATTGTTGCAATAAGAAAGTGTGATGTGTGCCAGATCTTCCAACGCAAGATGCATGCGTCACCCCTCCCTTTACATCCTGTCATTACCGTAGGGCCTTTCGCCAAATGGGGCATTGATTTTATGACATGTAACCCTCACTCGGCCGGGGGGCATGCTTATATCATCGTTGTCGTAGACTACTTCACCAAGTGGGCCTAGGCGATGCCTACATTAGCTGCCAACGGTAAGATAGCCGCTCAATTCATTTTCAACCATGTGATCACGCGTTTCGGCGTTCCTCAAGCCATCGTCACCGATCATGGCACTCATTTTCGGGATTACATGATGGCAAAGCTGACATCGAAGTTGGGCTTGCGTCATTATAGCTCAACGCCATACTACCCTCAGGCAAATGGCCAGGTTGAGGCCGTGAACAAAGTGCTTGTCACGATGCTTCAACGAACAATTGGTATTCACAAATCCAACTGGCATCTCTAATTGTTCTCAGCTCTCTGGGCCTACCGAACGTCAATAAAGAGCGCGACCGGATTCACACCTTTCCAGTTGGTGTATGGTCTGGAAGCTACTCTTCCGGTTGAATGTGAGATCCCTTCACTGATGTTGGCTGTGGAATTACTGCTCGACACTTCCTCGGAGGAAGAACGTCTCCTGTATCTGGAGCGACTGGACGAAACTCGCCACTTGGCTGCTTTGGTTATCGAGGCACAGAAAAAGCGGGTTAAAGCTCATTTCGATCAAACGGTTTCTCCACGCTCTTTTATAGAAGGGGACCTCGTCCTCTTGTATGATCAAGCACATGATAAGCATGGGGCAGGAAAATTCCAGCCCATGTGCATGGGCTCTTTATCATTAAACGTGTATTGAAAAATGCGGACTATGAGCTAATCGATTATGAAGTTATTCCTTTGGCGCAGCCTAGAAATGGGTTGTACCTGAAGAAGTATTACGCTTGAATCATTCTTATGTAGTGTGTGTACATAAGTGAGTGATTTCATTTTTGTGCATGTGTGGTGTTGTGTGCTTTGTAAGCATCTTTCTGCTGATTGGGTCTTCCTAATCGTGCAGATGTCTATTACTCCTTTTGTCAGTTTCGCGGATGGTGCCTCCCACAGGTACCAGGAATCTGTCCTCGACGGCCTGGGTAATCTACAATCCTGCTAGTGAGTTAGTTATTTTACAAGGTATTTGTCTAGGGCCTGCTACAAATAATGTCGCAAAGTATAGTGTCGTTTTGGAATTATTGAACGAGGCCGTTAACCTCGGTATTCATGCATTACTTGTATATCTGGTCTCACAGCTTGTAGTGTTACAACTCAATGGTCATTATTCAGTTAGGAACCCATCCATTTTAAGACTGTATCTACGTATTCATTTACTGGAAAGAAATTTTGATTACATCACATATCAACATATACCCAGACGAATGAATGCGTTAACAGATGCAGTAGCTAACATGGTATTAGATAGACATTTACGCAACTTGTAAGAACATCATCATATGTGAAAAAGATCAATACAGAAATAGATATATATATATATATATATATATATATATATATATATATATATATATGTCGAATGTTTGCGGTGTGTGTGCATCACATAAAAACCAAAAGCCATGTTTTGTTTAATAATGTCTAGGAGGACACATGTCTCTCAAAAATATGCATATGAAAAGCTAGGCGACTAGTAGTACATATGGATGCTCATGCACGCAATATTCTTTGCCCCTTTCCAATAACCTCGATAAACGATGAAGGTGACTAGGTACCCCTACGATGTGCCTCTGATAAGCCATAGGGACGTCTGTTAGACGAGCATAATCAGGAATCCCACGGGCGATTCCCTCTAAGTTCTAAACCAGCTCATTCCCCTCGCCCCCCTCACCTTGAAAGTCATAGGCAAGAGGGGTCCTCCGCGCTGTCGGCGACATCCCGGCGGGCCTCTCTGGGCCAACATCTGCATACATATGGGATCAATTGTTAGAACATGCATGTATACCAAAAAAAATCATAAAATTCATAAAATCAAAAAGAGTCTTACCCAGCTCCTCATCCCAGTGCTTTCCTTCCGAGAGTGGAAGGTCTGGGTCTCCCATGAAATCAGTACCAGCATAAGGCCAGTCCTCTACGACGATCAACTATCGCCGAAGCCATCCGAAGAACTCGGGCCGCCATGACATTTGCTAGCCCCCTCCTGCTCTGGGCATCAGTGCTGCCCATCAAGCCATCCGTGGCTCTCTCAAAGGTGGATTTGCGACTATCGCCCCCTGGCCCTAGAAGATAGCTAACCGTTCTAGGATGAACGATACCAAGATAGACCCGTACCCAAACTGCTTCAGTTTGGCCTTTTTACATTTAGTCAATTGTCGTTTGATATTCATGGTTACGGCTGTAGCCCAATCAAACAATGTCGGGTTCATACATTCTGATCCCAAGAGGAGTTGTGTTTTGGTAGCCTCATGCGGCGCCTGCGACCTCGCGGCCCTCGTAATGGCATGGAGCACCACTCTTAGTGCTAGATCGAGAACAGTGTGAACGTCAACTTTCCCACTACCTGATCCTGTTTGTGCCCCTGGGCACACTCTGTCCATAACCACTGACATCTTTTCGCCAGAAGGCCTAGTACCTGTCATAATCGGAACTGGACCTCTGCGAGACAATCCAGTGATGAAGTAAACATCGAACACTTCGAGTTCCAACACTTGATCTCGAAGCCTAAACTTCTCCTCATTCTCATCCCAGATACTGATCAAGTATTGTAACAATTCAAGTTGCGCCCTGAGACATGGTGTGAAGAAGAATTTCTTTAAACCACAATCCCAGAGAGCATTCATGCATTGCTCATTCCCCATTTCCATTTCGTCCTCTTCACTGTGCTCCCTTTCTTTCCATTCGATCACCATTGTGGCTTTGTACCTGCATCAAAATGGTCATAAGCACATCATAAGATCCCTTGGGCATTCAAAAATCCATTTGATTGGTTCAATTTTTGTAAAATTTGAGCGGAAAATGAGGCTGCGTGGTTGGCGCGACTGTTTTGCTGATAGTCGCGCCAACTAGCGCGACCCCTTTGCAAAAAGAGACTAGTTGGCACGGGTCCATGCCCCATACCTACGCTAACCGTGGAAGCCCTAAATTTGCAAATCCTCCCCTCAGGGATCCCAAATCACGATGGAAAACTATGAAATATGGATTAAAACATAGCTAATGAAAGCACCTCTTACCTAGAAAAAACGGGATCTGAAATGATGCACTGGATCATCCACAATCGTCACCACAAGGTCGCAAGGAAAAACTCACTTTCGCGCTGCACAAGAGGTAAAAAGTAAAAAGTAAATATGTTTTTACTATTTTGGTCATATTTATAACTTTTCAAAATCAAATTAGGTTTTGGAGCTTATTTTTCTGATATTTTATCATATTTTGTCAAAAAATGGGTTTTACGTTTGCTTTTTGTGCAGCGACAGGTTTTCACACGACTGGGACGACGATACGAGTTGTATTTTATACTTTTTCGGACTCCGTAAAAACACGAAAAGGTCACTACTGGAGTCATCTTTCAACTCTTTTCTGACTCTCTAAAAATGAAAAGATTGTCAAGTCGCTTGTCGTTTTGATCTCGTTAAATTGGCTGCGAAACGACATCTACCCAATATACGTTTATCCATTTTTCGGGCTGGGATAGATTATTTAAGAAAAAGGAATACCCTAGCCTATCGCGACTAGGAGGTTTTCTCAGACACAATTTTCTACCTTTTCGGATCTGAAGAACTATTTACGAAAAGGGACTGTTGGAGTTTACTTTTCCGTTGTCTTTTCAAACTCTCTAAACATGAAAAGATGCAGAGTTCTTCCTTTGTCAAACTTGTTAAAACCTGATGACATCGGACTCCGTCGTAATGACGATACTCTAGTTCCTCCTTCCTAGGGCTTGTTAAATGTACTAGGTTGGATTTGTCCGAAGGACAAACTTATATCACAAGCATATGCTATCCCCTTCAAGCTTGTTTCCAAAAATAATTGGGGTACTCGCTAGAAATGGTGGGGGAAAAATAGAACCAGTATCACCATCGTGTCGGCAGTATGTCGCTCTTGAACATGGCACTTGTCTGCATTCGTGTCGGGTTGGGGACATCTCATCTCGTTTTCTGCTTGCCTCCATGGGTTTGGGTAATCCTTTTTGACTGCTCATCTGCACTTTGCCACGTCATCATGACCTCAGATCCTTTTGATGTCAAATACTGCCAAATCCAGTGTCGTGTCGCCGATATGTTCAAGAGAAGTTGGCCTCTGCAGTTTTCAACCTCCCTCTGATCCTCCACTGATCTTGATTCACAAACATCATGTTCCTCTGTCTCGCGTCGATGATGTGGAAAACACTATGGCCCACCTTCAATCAAGGTCACTTCCTTTCGACTTCAACTCATTATCCAGGAAGTTGATCTAGAGATTCCCTTCTGGTACCATGGAGCCTGGATGCCTCAATGGCAGGTTCTTCGCATTCGACGCAAGGTTTTCATTATTGGCCTTCGATCGAGTGATTCTGAGGGTGTTCGACGCCAGCTCATTGTTCACATTCCGCGGATTGTACCTACAGTACCTTGAGGGCCATCCTCATTATTGGTGGTACCTCTCGCGTCTGTTAACGACTTTCATTATTGGCTGGTAATTAGGCGATGTTCTTGCATGTTCAACTTCAGCTCACTTATTCACATGCTGGGACTTGTACTCTATTCGAGTCGAGATGGAGCACAAGACCCTGGATTTTGTCTGATAAAATCCAGTCTACGGATTCTTTGTGGATTATCACGATTGGTTACATGACTCATTTGATTGGATGGCTGCGACCATACCTGAGTCTACTTGTTAATCCTTCTTGGATCGCTGCGTCCATACCTTGGATCCTGGTTATTGTACACTCTATTATGGATGGCTACGCCCATACCACATATCATGTATCAGAGATATCAGTTGTACTTGTATGCAGGTCTTCCGACGGCAGTGTTTTCAGTTGGGCACGTTCTCATAAAGCGTTTCACCCCTCTCTCTCTCTCGGGCCTCATGCTTTAGGGGGCATCTGTTACACAGCATTTTGTCCCCATCCCTGAAATCCCTCGTCCCGCACATTGGAGGGCTATTCCCGTGACCTGTGAGCAGTGACATGACCTGAAACCACTTTCATGGCATCCCCTTGCATAAGGACGAACATTCCTCTGAAGTAAGTTTCCTCTGAAAAACCCTAAAAACAGATCTTTTTGCCTTGGCGCGACTAGCCAATTCAGCCCTCGCGCCAATGGGGGAAATCCACCATAGAGGGCGCGCCAGCTGGCACTTTGTCCCTGTGTTTCACTCGCGCCAAGCTTAATAAGGGATGTTTTTTAAAAATAAATGGCAGAAGTTTGATTTCAACAAACTCCTAAACGAGTCATCAAAAGGAGTTGGGTGGTTTGGCTCCGGATCTCCATGTATAGGAAGTGGTTTTCCACCTATCATGGAAGCTTCCTTAGAGATAGGGCCTATCCCATGATTGTAGAGATCCCAACTCCCCTTCCTCCATCTATAAAAGCTTGCCTTCTCCATTAGCAAGCTAGCTGACCTTGTAGGAAGGAAACTATAGCCAGACAGTTGTTGAGAGCCAAGCCGAAGAGAGAGAGCTTTGTCCAGATTCCTGACAGGCTTTGTTAAGAAGTGCTCCGCTGTCAGCGCCGGCTAAGGAAGATCAAGCGTCAAAGCTTTGGGTTGTAATCTTTCCTTTGTTATTTTAATATAAGCGACTTTGATTATGGTTCCATTCGTGTGTTTATTTCTTTACGCAATGAATTATATCCTCTCTGACTGATGTATGGTTACATGCTTCAGATTTTACGTTGTACGTCGTTGTTTCCTTGCATGTGTGCAGGTGTTCGGATGTGTCGAGCAAAAGGATCGTGATCTGCCAAGCAAGGGACGGGAAACATCACCTTTTCTTCAACGACCATTGCGTAGGATTTGAATTAGGCAATTCGTTATGATTTTTGTCGTTTGTAACTATGAACCTGTGTCACTGCGTGAATTGATTATTACTAGACCCGATCTGGGCTAGTAGGGATCACCTCTGTCCGCAGAGGGGATTTACCTCCTCAACAGCTACTATTGATTATAGGCACCCGTAGCAAGGTTGTGATCTAAGAGGTGGGCTCCTCAAGGATCCTGTCCAACTTAAGTTCCAGGAGAACTACAGTTCTACGTCGCCCCATTTCTCTCCTGGAGAAGCGTGGGCACTCATGGAAAACTCATCCTGCTCTATCTTTGCGGCTACATCTTTGGGATCGAGTTTTTCATCCTTGTCCTTTTTCTTCAAAGGACATTGTGATGCAAAGTGGCCCATCTCACCACATCTGAAACACTTCACCTTTGAGACATCTCTCTTCTGTCTTTGTTGCCCTTGTTGTCCCTTCGATGCGAGGGTTGCATTCTCCTCCTCTGGATTCTTAGATTCGTTTCCACTGCTGCCATCAAGCTTGCACTTGACTAGATCTCTCCTTAGCTCCTCCTCTTGAAGTGTTACCCACCTCTACTCCCAACTAGGAAGCGTAGCCCTGCCCAAAATACTTTGGACAAAACTTGCCACTCCTCCGTGAATGCATTAAGGGATAGCCTCACCATAGTTGCCGCAGTTGGGGTGGATCCCACAGCTACCAACTTGTCTCGAATCTCCTAAAGTCTCATAAGGAATGGAGCAATGCATTCCCACTTCTGCATCTCGATCATTCGGAGCTTCTGCTCCAAGTACATCTTCCACTGCTCGGAAGTTCCTTCATACAACAGAGCCAAGGCCTCCCATGTCTCTCTGGCAGTGTTCTTGCCAGCTATATGCGAGACTATGTGATCCTTGACACCATCAAGGATTAGTCTCTTGGCCTTTTCCATATCGGACTTGTACTTCTTGTTCTGATCCGGATCTGTAGGTACAACAACCACATTGTCCACGAACGCTTTGAGATCATATTCATCTAGAAGGAATTTGATTCTTTCCTTCCTATTAATTTTGGACAGCTAGGTCCAAACTCCATGTTGTGATGCTCAGATGAAGATGCCAATATATTTATTGGATTCCTCTTTCGGAGAGGTGCAAGATCGATCTCAAGGTCATCTTGATCCAATGAGCAAAAAAATTATTTTGAATCAATTCCACTTATGTGCAAGGTCGACCAAAATTGTAATGTAGGCTTGAAGCCCCAACAGATGTGTCACACACCCTCACTAATGGATATATATAGGTCAACATTGGAGGTCATTTTCACCATCTCTCTCTGCATTTGATTGGTTCGATCATCATCTTAGAGGCTCTTCTTCGCTCACATGTGGGAAAACGCAACAAGGGTATTTATGTTTGAGCTAGGGTTTCAGCGCAGATTTGACCAGCGTTCACTTTGGTCAACGCATGGTCAACTTGACCTCAAATTCTCCCAAAATTTCGATTTCTGCAGTCTGCATTTTCTAGCACAGAAATCAAGGCTAGATGTTAACTTTGACTTTGTTGTGTTGACTTTTTGTTGTTGTTTTGCGTTAACTGGACAACATTGACTTTGGGTTGACTATTATAGAGTTGTCCGAGAGGGTTGTGCGACACATTCTGGTTGGCTGACCTTGTAGAGACTTTGCTAGTTGAAGCATCCTGTTGACCGTCGTAACGCACCTCAACACATATTTTGTTGATCAAGTTAAGTGTATTTTTGGCTTGTCTTTCGTCGATCTATTGGTGTGTTCTATCAGCATTTTACTTTCTTGTTTATGTGATTGTTGTTTGATATTGGGTATAAAAGTAAAGTTGCATCAAGCATAGAACATCTACAAAAATTTACATGGTATCAGAGCGAAAGTGAAGACAAAGCCCAAGTTTGTATTGAGAGCAATCACCGAAGAAGGAGCATTTGTCAAGGACCCGTGGGTACCTCAAACTATAATGGCTTCAAAGCTGATGACAAGTTGACTGGGAAGGAAGACTTTCATGCTTGGAAGATGTCTTTGGATTTAATGTTGGAAGACCAAGATGTCATGGACTATGTGCAGGGTAAAATCCAAGGGCCTCCATCATCTGCACCTGCTGCCACCACGTCAAAGTATAAGAAGGGAGAAATCAAAGCAAAGTTGATCATTCGGGATTCAATTCATAAGAGTCTAGTTGCCTACATCTCTGAGCTACGCACATCCAAGGAGATGTATGATAAGTTGGTCAACATGTTCAGGGCCAACAATGCAAATCAAGTCCTTTTCTTTAAGAACCAACTGGAGAATCTGAAAAAAGGTAGGGATGAATCTGTTCAATCTAATTTTCTGAAGTTGACCGAAATCAGAAATAATTTTCTGGCCATTGGGGAGACAATAGTTGATCGAGAAATCGTTCTCACTGCACTTGGAGGTCTCTCCTCCGAATGGCATGTATTTAATACTACCATTCTCAATAATAATGTGATACCTAATTCTGATGAAGTATTGTCGAAAAGCACTCAAGAAGAAACAAGAATGAAGGAATATGAAAATGAAGGTAATGTTGCCTTCATCGCTCGTGCTAAGAAGAAGAACAATGGTGGTCCGAGGAACCATGGAAGAACAGGGGCCCAAGGAAAGAAAGGAAGATGTTACACTTGTAACAAGACCGACCACTATGCTAGAGAATGCCCTAATAAGAAGGATTCTCCTGGGGATGATGACAACAACAACAACCAAAGGAATGGCAATCAAAGGAACAACAGGTTCAAAGGAAAGAGGAAGGATCCCTCTGGTCACAATGGAATTGGGCAACCTTTCAAAAGGTCAAGAAATTCCAGGTATGAGGAATCTAATGTTGTTGATGATAAAAGAAATGAAATCATCTCTGCTGCATCTCCACTCGACACTATGGATGTCTGGTTGATTGATAGTGGTGCCTCAAGGCACCTCACTGGGTTTAAGGAAGCACTTTCTGATTTGGTTAAGAATGATACTAATCTGAAAATTATCCTTGGAGATAATGCCACATATCCCCTGAAAGGGACTGGGACTGTGACCCTCCACTTATCTCAATGTCAAGTCCTCTGTTTGCAAGATGTACTATATGTACCTGATTTGAAGAAAAACCTTGTTTCTAATTCAGCCATGGAAGACAAAGGTTTCAATGTGGCATTCGTTGATGGGAAGGTATGCATCTGGAAGAAGAGTTTCAACGAAGCTATCACGATTGGGTTTAGAGTTGATACACTCTACCAAGTTGGAGGAAATCCACTGGCAGCTATGACATGTGATACTATCCGTCAAACTGAACTATGGCACCGGAGGTTTAGAAACCTTCATTCAAAGCCCTTCCCGAAGCAAGGAAGGTGGTGACAGGGATGCCCGAATTCAAAAATGATCATGAAGGTGTATGTCAGGGTTGTGTCGAAGGAAAGCATACAAGGCGACCTTTCCCCTCATGTGTCACAAAGACATCTGATGTCTTGCAATTGATACATTCTGATTTGTCTGGTATGCTGCCCATGACCTTCTTGGGAGGATGTTCTTATTATATGGCATTTATAGATGACTTCTCTCGCAAAACCTGGATATACTTCTTGAAGAAGAAGGATGAGGCTTTCATGCGGTTTTGTACTTTCAAAGCCTTCGTAGAAAATCAAACAAGGAAGAAGATCAAGATTTTGAGGACCGATAATGGCACTAAATATGAGATGAACGAGTTCAATAACTTTTGCAGAGAAGTTGGCATCAAGAGGAAGACCACAACCGTATATACTCCTGAGCAAAATGGCTTTGTTGAACGAAAGAACAGGACCATTGTGGAAGCTACCCGTGCCATGTTATGTGACCAAGGTCTTCCGAAGTTTCTGTGGGGAGAAGCTGCAAACATTGCTGTGTACATACAAAACTGATGCCCGTTGTTATCACCAAATTCAGTCCTAACTGCTTCAATGGTCAACTTGAAATAACTATTTCATACCAACTTTTGACTAAAGATTAGCCTCTTTAGTCTGAGAGGGCTCTCTCAAGATAACTTACGATCTTTTCAATACAAACTCTATTAGATGGCTAACTCTATGATAAGGACTTGATTGTATATGATTGCAGGTGGAAAACGTAGAAGATTTGCTACCATTGGGCTTATGAAGTCAGTGTTAAGGAACTCAATGACAATGGTTCTCCTTGTGGAAGCTAAGACATGTAGATATTTAAATGAAAGGATAACACACAAAACTTACTCAATAGATTAATGTTCAAAGGAAATCAGAGCATGAGAAACATGAATTCTGAGTAATGAACACTAAGATATTGAAAAAGATATACAATAGTTTGATGCTTGAAGGAAGTTAGAGCATGAGAAGCACGAATTCTAAGTAATCAAACATTAATATATTGAAATAAAAGTAGCAACATACATAGGACAAGGTTCATGAAAACATCAAATGAATCTCAGGTGAAGGAGAAAGCCCATAGCCACTGTCTATTACTGATCAGAACAATTTACAATAGTAGCAGTCACAAGTAACATCTTCCAACCCCTTCAAACTATCAAAAGCCTCTCATTTATAGAGTGAGATCTCTTTACATTAGGTTTTCCACTTGGCCTAGACTCTCGAATCCTCATCTAGAGTTATAATCCTAAAAGAACTCTATTACATTGAGTATGAATAGGGATTTTCTATTTTGAAGGAGTTTGTAATAAAATAGGAGTCTCACTTAATTAATTACATCAACAAGAAACTTTAAATGACCCATACAAATAATGTTTATCGAAACCAACAACTATTTTGATGTGTCAAACGTCAACTTGAACTTTAGGCCTTGATTTACCAAATTTGTTGATGTGTTGTCAACTTATTAACTGTAAAAAGTGCAGTGTTGTCCCTTTATGAAGTAGCAATAGTTGATGAGTTGTCCATTTGATGATGTGTAGGTTGAGTGTCTTAGTCACCAATGTTATAATGACATCTCGGCAAGCTCATTTCCCTTTTTAAATGCATCTAATGCCTCCAAAAGGCCGAAGAACTTGATTGCTGCAAAAACAGAGTACCTTTAGGCAGTTTCGTAGCGTAGTTTTGTAGCATATGAAATTTTGCCTTTTTTGCTAACTCCCTGCCACCTTTGCTACTCAAGAACCTTCAATAAGCCATAACATCTTGAAAACAAACAACTCCCCTCCTTAATCCTTCACAAAACTGAATTCCAAAGCAAAATTGCATCTTCAGAATTTTCGTAGCGTTTTTATGGCTTCAAGCCTGAAGCACGCTACAAAACTGCCTAAAAAACCAAAATTTGTTGTTTTTATGATTTTCTTCAAAATTTAGTCCGTAGGTCTGTAAGATGATATGATGAAGTAGGTTAAAGCAGAATAGGTTCAAACTACCTCTTATCCTCCTCAAGAAACAACATTTTCACCATTCAGCAAGTTTCTCTATTAATAAGAATAGAGAATTTTTTTCTGAATTTTAGGGCTCATAAATGATCTTATATCTCCAGATCCTTTATGGCTGTTGCAAAACCAGAGGAAGCTTTTTTTATATCATTTCTTGCTGAAGAAAAACCTCTCTTAGTTTTTTAAAAACCATCTCCAGCTGTCCAAAATCTGCATTAGAAAAACATGTATAAAACAGGAAAATTCTGGATTCTGAAAATAGGTCCCAAAGACATCTTCGAATCTCCAAATTGGTAGCACCTGTGAGAAAAGTGAAGGAGATTATTTTTCCTTGTTCTGTGCTTGACAATAACCTCTCTCAGTATTGCCAAATTCATCTTTGTTCATTCATAATCTGCTCCTGAAACTTACTGCTCCCATAGTCCAAAAACGCAGCAATTTCCCTTGCAACTCCAACAGAAATTCAAACAACTTGAATTGGTGAATGTTTCAGCAAAGCTAGGTTCCTCCATGAATAGCTTAAGGTCCATGGGCTTCTATCTAACCACAAAGCCTCCTTTGTATACTTTCTCCTTCATGGCCATCTCCCTTTATAACCAAGCTGCCCTCTTAAAAATGTGACACCTGTAGAGACAAATTGGACAGCAAACTGCTTGGTGTGGTGAAGAAGCTCTCAAACAGTGACAGTGAGAGGATTCACATGCAAAAATGAATGTTGAATGACAAATAGCAACTTAGGGTAAAGTTTTAAAGGTAATTTTGACAACTCAGAGTTTGATGATGACACATGTGACTATAAAAGACAAAAATGATAGCAAACACGGCTGTGTACATTTGAAACTTACCATAACGACCTTGAATGACCTCCACCTTTACTCTAATCATAAACTGACACCTCACATAGCTCTGACAACCCTGGCTGAAAAAACGCATTTTCGTAGCGAAGACAATTAGGCTTATGACAGATTCGCTATGAAACTATTAGGCAATTTCGTAGCAAAATCTGTAGATTTCCTTTGTAAATCGCTACGAAAATCTGAAAAACTGACTAGTGGAATGTTTTGTGGTAAAAAGGCATGAGAATAACAACTAGATGAGATTATTAGGTTGATTTGACATGATATGACATGGTTTGGGATGGGTTTTAAACTTAGGATAGACTTCATCAAATGCAAAAAAAATTCAGATATCTCAAAAATTGACTTAGGAGACCACACCAATTCTGGAGATTGACCTGCATGACCCTATCAATGAAAGTTTTAAAACTTAATGAGTGATAACACCCGCATTCCGCTCTGGACTCCAAAACGCCCGAAGAGGTTTTCTCTGGTAAGAAACTTGACGAATCTCATTTTAGAGTTTTTGGTTGTCCCATTTATTTTCATGTGCCGAAAGAGACGAGGAGCAAGATGGATGCTTCTGGGAAGAAGGGAATGTTTGTGGGCTACAATGAAACTTCGAAGGCTTATAGAGTCTATGTGCCTGGTCAAAGAGAAGTGGAGATGTGCCACGATGTTACCTTTGATGAAGATGCTTCCCTCAGGAAAGTAATCAATTTTCTGAGCTCTAAGGAAGATCATGAAGTAAGGTCTAGAAATTAGGAAGAACCGAAGGATGAGACGATGCCCGATGTTGAAGGACTGATGGACCCTATTGATCCACCTCCTTCAATGAAGAGAAGACCCTCATGGCTCAAGGATAATCTCGAGGATGCCGAGAAACATATGGCCCCAAGGGGGACATTCTGTGAAAGCAAGAAGCCAAATAGATACCAAGGGTATCTAGCAACCATGAGTACGATCGCACAATCTGAGCCTGGATCTTTTGAAGAAGTCGTAAAGCATCAAGTCTGGAAGGGTGCTATGCACGAAGAGTATGAGTCCATTATGAAGAATCATGTTTGGGATGTGGTTCCAAGACCGGAGGACAAAGCAGTTGTCACCTCGAAATGGCTCTATAAGATCAAGCATGGATCTGATGGTAGTGCTGAAAAGTTCAAGGCAAGATTCGTTGCCCGAGGCTTCTCTCAAAAGGAAGGCGTAGACTATGATGATATATTTGCACCTGTGGCCCGATATACCACCATCTGAACTATCATAGCCCTTGCTGCTACGTAAGGATGGAATCTTCATCAAATGGATGTAAAGACCGCCTTTCTGCATGGTTCGATAAAGGAAGAGGCGTATGTGGAGCAACCTCTGGGGTTCGAAGTCCAGGATAGAGACACCCATGTTTGCAGGTTGAAGAAAGCCCTCTATGAGTTGAAGCAAGCCCCTAGGGCTTGGTACGAGAGGATAGATAACTACTTGATGAAGCTGGGTTTCACTCGTAGTAACGCTGATCTGAACCTTTACTTCAAGGTTGATAGAGAAAAGCCTCTCATTCTGGTGTTGTATGTGGACGATCTCTTCTTGACAGGTGCTGACTCTCTCATTCATCAGTGTAAGAGGGAGCTCACTTCTAAAGTTTGAGATGAAGGACCTAGGTCTGATGCATTATTTCCTAGGCCTGGAGGTCTAGCAGAGACCTGGCGAGAATTTCCTTTCTCAAAGAAAATATATTATGAAGTTGCTGGAAAGATTTGGAATGGTCGACTGTAAGTCTGTGTCGACACCGATCGAGCTCAACTTTAAGAAGTTGAGTGGCAACGTCGCTGGGCCCATGCTAGTAAATCCTACTGAGTATCGTCAACTCGTAGGGACCCTGATGTTCTTAGTGAACACCTGTCCGGACGTATGTTTTGCAGTGAACACTTTGAGTCAACACATGGTTGATCCTCATCACATTCACTGGGTTGGTGCCAAGAATCCGTTGAGATATCTTCAGGGCACGATAAACCATGGGCTGAGATACACTGTCGGGAGTGTGACACTCCATGGATATACTGATGTCAATTGTGCTGGCAATGTGCTGGATCGCAAGAGCACATCTGGATGCTGCTTCACACTTGGGTCTGCTTCGATATCTTGGATGAGCAGGAAGCAGAAGTCGGTGGCTTTGAGCACTGCTGAGGCTGAATATATTGCAGCAAGTATGGCCTATTGTGAAGCAGTTTGGTTGCGAAAGCTCTTCAGTGAGTTGTTCGAGCATGTGCTAGATACCACCGTTATCCTTTGTGATAACCAAAGTGGGATTCGTTTGTCCGAGAATCCCATGTTCCACGATCGATCCAAGCATATTAATATCAGGTATCACTTTATCCGGGATATGGTACAGCAAGGTACCGTTGATGCAGCATGAAACTGCAAATTAACATATTACTGTGGACCTGTGGGTTATGGCCCACATAAACTCTAATTTACTCGCAGCAGATTACAATATTGGAGTTTTATTAAACATACATACGCGTGCAATGAACAGTGCTTCCTTTATCGAAACTTTAAACAAATCGCAAATACTCCCAAACAACATACATACACGCGGAACTTTAGTTGTAGGGTCCCACAACACGGTGACCAATCACATCGCATATCGACAAACTTAACAAATAACCTTAACAATAAACTTATAATTCCACCAATGCGAAGTTGCGATGACGATGTCGCATCGCAACATCGCAACTTTTACAACTTATCGCAAATCGTCACCTGCAAGTTTAACTCTTTACCGATAACCAGTGTGCAAAAAGTCGACCAAAAGTCCCAACTTTTTTGAAAAAATCCCGAATTTTTCACCAAGCCGACTTTATCGGCCGACTTTTTCATCCCTGAAAAGTCACAATTCTATCCTCAAGCCTTGTTTCCAAAATTGCCCAAATTTCCAACTACATTTTTTGCATATTGCGTTACAAACAGTAAAAGCAGAGAAACACATTTACATATCATAATGTAAAAAGATATTAGATGCTGAGGGGAGGTCCTTCATTTTCTTCTGAAATCTTCTATTTATTGTTGACTGATTGTTCTTGCTGTGATATTTGTTTGCTGCCTTGGTAGTTTGAATTTTCCCCCTCCAGATTCAGGGTGATGCTCTTTAGATAGCAGAATGTCACTTCCAAATGAGTGCATTTATTTTTTAGGGCAGTTATTTCTTCCTTCTGGCCCTCCAACTACCTCTTCAAGGATGAATTCTCAGATTTTACTTGGAAATTTAAGTCTTGAATTGTTTCCCTTAGTTTTTCAATCATGAACTTATTAGCTCTACATATTGCGCATTTCTCATATTGTGAGGCTCTTTCTAGTGGATTCAGATCCATTGTTGCTTGCCTGGGAGACTTCTGGTCGATCTGCTGATGGAGAGACACAGAGAGATGCTTCCTCTGTGCTTTGGAAGAAAAATGAGCAGTTTGTTCTTCCAAATACACTCTGTTGATTAAATGGGAGGTTGTGTCAAGAGATCTGCGGATATGCGCAGAGGTATGGAGCTCGCACCTCTTAAAGAAAAGAGCCAGATCTGCCAAGTGCACAAAGATGACTGAGTGGGAGACTTTGGAGTGAGATCTGCATAGTTGCGCGGAGATTAGGAGCTCGCACAGCTTAGCAAAGAGGAGAATATGGATAGTATATATCGATGTCAACACAACAAGGTGGAGCTGATGGTGGGAGGTGAGGCTAGGAGCGCTAGGAGGATGCAGAGCAGGGGTCAATGGCGCTGAGTGGTGCAGAGAGCTCAGACTGCGTGGAGAGAGCGCGATGGGAGGAGGGAGAGCTGAGGGCATAAGAGTTGAACAAGGTTGCATGCAAAGGAGGAATGGTGGAACAAAAATCAAGGATATTGAGGATCGGGCGAACTTGACAAGGCACACAGTGACCAAATAGGCGTAGGCAGAGGCAAGAGCAATTTGATCAAGCCCGAGAATGATTAACATGCCAAAGTCGATGCCATTATATGGAGATGTGATGATTGATTCAGATAGGATTGAGTCACGAGATCGACATGGTCTATCAGGCTTGCAAATCAGGCTGCAGAGATTTCCATAATTATTCCAAATCTGAGCTGAATCAGTGTTCAAACAATATTCCTTTTTAATGGTTTTAGTCAAACTCCTCCTCATGATTCGATGTGACTGTGGCGGGGAAGGGAAGCAGGGTTGGCTATGCTATAGCAGTGAAAGATACATCATTTTGGATTCTTGTTTCTCCTTCAGGTAGAGCTACTTCCAGGTGGCTTGGTGGTCCGCACTGTTGTTATTGTCTCGCAATATGTGTTTGAAGGAGACATTGCCTGGATATGCTAGATTTTGCCTAATTCGACTGACTATTTGGCCCATTGCTGCATTTGGAGGATTTCTCATGCTGATCATGGCTTGAATAATTATTGTTGAGTCTCCCACGATTAATGGATTCTGAATTTTCCTTTTTTGAGAATCATGGAGCCCAGCAGTCAACCATATGCCTCAGCCCTATTATTGGAGGTTTTCCCTAACTCCCATTCAAAGGTGACGAGATTGGTTCCACCTGAATCCAAGAGTATGCCCCCTGCACCAACCCTGACTAGGTTGTTTTTTAATGCACCATCAAATAAGAGACAGTACTTGTTAATATTTTTCATCCATAGAATGAAATCATCCTTTTTTAATCTTATTTCCCAATTTTGGATGACCACCTTTATTTTGGAACTGTTAAAATAATAAAATTTGGGTACCTAAGGACAAGTGGTTCCCTAAGGCTTTGATCTTTGGCCTAGGGAAAAGTGTCCAAATGTATTTTGTTCTTTTCTTCTAAAGTGACTTTATAAGTGGTAAAATCAAATCTAATTTAAAAGTGACTTTATAAGTGATAAAGTTACATTCTAATTTTTAAGTGACTTTATTAAAGTCAATGAAAAATTAGAAAGTGAAAAAGTGACTATAGAAATAAAAGGCTAAGTGGGTCTTTATTTAAGTGGGGTGAATTAAAAATAGAAAGTGAGAATTAATTGCACATTTATTCTCAGCCCTTGATCTAAAGCTATCTTAGCCATTGGATTTAGGGATTCCCCAAAAGACACTTAGGGTTAGGGTAAAAGGAGAAAAGAAGAGAAAATGCCATTCAGTCTTTCATGAGCAGATTGAGAGAAAGAGCAAGAGAGAGCAAGGAGAATTTCTAAGCAGGGAGGTAGAAGAAGAGCAGAACCTTGCCACGCATTCCAAGGCATTATTTCAGTAGTCCGTACAGCAAAATCTAGGCACGATTTTCGAGGCAGCTTAGCACGAATTTCGAGGACCGTACAATTGTTTTCATGCACAGAAATCGAAGCAATGTTCAGTACTTTTTGGGCATGAATTTCGAGAAATCTGTACAGCTGGTTTTGGAATGAATTTCAAGGCAATCCGTACATTTGTTCCGGCACAGTTTTCAAGGTTGTTCAGACTCTGTACATCATTTAATACTATAATTTTTCCTATAAATTATGTTTTGTTGTTGGCACGTTTTTCGAGGTGGAGGCTAAGCACGGAAAACAAGATAAGTAAAATTGTGGTTGCTGGAATTTTACTGTGTATATCTGTTTCACTGTAAAAGCATTTTTCATAAATAAAGAAGAGCTCTCAAACTGGTTTTCCCCAAGAGTTGTAGGGGGTTTTTCCAGGGTCACATTGACCAAAAATCACTGTTATTTTTTTGTGTGGCTGTACTATTTTACTGTGTTTTTATTTCTTCATTTCCAGCACTTGTGAAATTCCTAAATTTGTGTTATCAGAAATTTATTTCATTTCCAGAATTTTGAATGTATGATTATGGGAATGGGCATTTAACTATATGGGAGTGATAAGGCGACACTGAAAATCAGAGTGGGGTTGAAATTTCTACACGGACTGCTTGTCCAGTTGCTCCTCCCTGTTGCAAAGCTTATCCATATCCTCTCTTCCTGCTGAAGCTGGCTATTGTCCATTACTTTCAAACCTTTCATGTTTAAGAATTTTGTTTTAAGCCCCATGTCTTTGACAAAACTCTGCCTGTATTTGGTGTTTGATTTTTGGAGATTTGTTGGTTTCTAGCTAACCGGACCTGCCAGTAGAGGAAAGATGGAAGGCTTTCCCAAAATCTTTTTTTGGTGTGCTTTAGCTTCAATGAGTAGGGATATTTTTTTCCAAGCTATGAAGAAGTCATTAAAGGTGCTTGTGAAATTTAAATCAATTTCCAATGGGCTCACTAGCTCGTGCCAACATTCTCTTACAAAGGGACAATCTAAGAAGAGATGTTGGATGCTTTCTTCATCCTTTAGACACATGGGACACCTTGAAGGCCCTAAAAAAGCTTTCCTTTTGAGGTTGTTTGTTGTAAGGACTTTGCCTTTTAAAAGAGTCCAGATGAATATTTTGACTTTGGGCAGACTTTCTGATTTCCATGTTGTTTTCCATGGTGCCCAATCAGGGTTATTTTGTTGAGCTTGTATGGTTAAATACCCAGATTTGATCGAGTATTCTCCTCCACTAGGATCCCAACTGAAGGTGTATTGAGCTTCTTGATTAGTTAGTGTTGCTCCCTTAAGTCGAATGACTAAGGAGTCCCAGAGTTTTTTTAGATTGTGTGGCATATTGGGGGTGTTCCAATCAGCCCAGTTTATGTTTTTCCAACGAGAGATAGAGTACAAGGTGGTCAACCCCTTAGCGCACACCCACCTTTTTAATTCATGGAGATCTGCATCGGAAGATAAGGGAGGATTCCCCATTATTCTGTCTTCCCATAAAAGAACACTTCTTCCGTTTCCAAGGAGTTTAGAAGTATGCTTTATAATGGTGGGCAGGACCTTTTTAACTAGCTTCCAGACTTGCGTAAATGGTCTGATTGGTGTACTTCCTTCTAGTAAGAGGGTTCGATGTTGATTCATGTATTTTAAGGCCAGCACTTGTTTCCACCAGCAATCATTCCCAGTGATAAGTCTCCAAACAAATTTTGCCCCAAGGGCCACATTTATAATTCTAGGTAACCTAATAGATAGGCCTCCCTTTTCATAAGGAAGAGTTACCTGATCCCACTTTACCAAACTGAACTTTATGGTTTCAGTATTTCCGCCTTGCCACAAAAATCCTCTTAGAATGATCTCTATTTGTTTGTGGATGTTGGCTGGTGCCAAGATTGTTGCATATTGGTAAATTGGGAGCGATGTAAGCAAGGCTTTGATAAGTATCACTCTGCCCACTAAATTTAGCCATTGTTTTCCCCAACTTTGAATTTTTTTCCTTGTTTTCTCAATTTGGGTGCTCCATAATTCTGCCTTCATATTTTCTTTTGATATATGGAGTCCTAGATAATGGAAATGGCTCCAATTTGCTTGTGTAGGGATCTCTAAAATTTGGGAAATTCTTTGTAAGGTGCGTGGGGGACATTCTAGCCATAGATTCTGCATTTTGCATTATTTCGCAGCCTGCCTAAGGCCTCCATGAATTTGTCCAGCACTTTTTTAACCCTTCTGGTGATAATACATGATGCCCCTACCATCAATAGTGTGTCATCAGCGAATAAGGAGTGATTGATACTTTAACTCCTTGGGAGATATGGAGGCCAGTAAGTGATCTTTCTCTTCTGCTCTTCTCCAAAGACCGGCTTAGTGAATCTGCCATTATTATATATAGAAATGGTGATAGAGGGCACTCTTGCCTTAGCCCTCGGAAACTCTGAAAAAAGTCACTTGGCCTTCCATTTATAAATGGGGCAATCCATGGTCCCACAATGCATGCTTTGATGACTTCAATGATCTCATCTGAGAACCCAAATTTCTTGAGGACAGTTGTTAGGAAGGTTAAACTTACTCGGTCAAATGCATTCGCCATGTCTAGTTTTATGATGATTCCTTGCTCTTTCTTTAGCGTACTTGAGTGTTAAGCTTCTTCGACAATCAGCGCATTGTCAAGGATCAGTCTATTTGGCACAAAGCCACCTTGGTTTTCCGATATGATATCAGGAAAGAATTTCTTTATTCGATAGGCTATGATCTTTGTGATTATTTTATAAGAGGAGTTACATAATAAGATTGGTCGGAATCGACTGAAGGTGGAGGACCTTGCATCTTTCGAAATTAGAGCCAGGTAGGATGAATTAGTGAAACCACCCAGCTTTTTTTTCTTAAATGCATTCCTTATCATTCTTGTGAGGTCCTTCTTGATAGTATGCCAATTTTTCCTATAGAAGGCAATTGAAAAACCATCAGGTCCTGAAGCCTTGTTCGGGTGAAATCCCCAAACAGCCTTTTTGATTTCTTCTTCTTCTACTTCTTGCATGAGTTTTATATTTTAATCTGTGCTTATCTTATTGGGGACATGCTGTAAAAAAGTCTCATAATCTGCATTTTCTCCGCTTGTTGTTAGGAGGTTTTTAAAATGTCTATATGCTTCTTGTTTTAAATCAGTTGGACCTCTTATCTCCCTTCCCTCAATCTAAATACTGTCAATCTGGTTTCTAGTCCTTCGAATTTTCATTGAGTTGTGAAAAAAGGAAGTATTCTTGTCTCCTGCTTTTAACCATAGGCTACGTGATTTTAATCTCCACACCTCTTCTTCGGCTCTATGTTCTCTATAAATTTTCCAATTAAAGTGCCTTTTCCTGGAGTTGGCTTTCTTGTGTTTCTTCCTTAGTCTCTTGAAGTGTTTCCATTTTTTTTTAACTCAGCCTTCCTTTTTTGTGTTCTTTATTATTTTCTTTGGCCCAGATTTGCATTTCCTTTCTCAAAGTTTTTAATTTTGTTTCCCACACAAAGTAAGGAGAACCGTAGACTTTTTGAGACCATACTTCTTCAAATATTGTTTTCATATCATCATTGTTGCTCCATATTGGGAAGTAGTGCCTAAAAGGGATGGGGCCTTGATTTCCCAAAGTCCCAAGAGAGATAACCACCGGCTTGTGATCAGATGTTGTTGTACGAATAATCCTCACCACTATTGAGTTGCAATTGGATAAAATGCTATCCTGAACTAGAATGCGATCTAGTCTTTCTTTTATGTTGTTGCTTCCAATTCTCTTGTTGCTCCATATGTACTTGTCGTTGTTGGGAGGAATATCAAGAAGTTTGTACGTTTCCATTATATTTTCTATGAAATCCCTTGATGGATCTGCATGGTAAACTGGGAACTCCTCCTTATTTCTCATCCACATTTAAAACTAGATTGAGGTCACCTCCCAATATTACATTTCTGTTTTGGGCATTATTTAGCGTCTCTTTAACAGTGTTCTAGCATAGTTCTTTCTCCCTATAAAGATTTTGGAGTGTATATGTTGACCATGCAGTATTGCTCATTCGTGGCTATATCTTTTAATCTAATCCAGTGATGCTCTTTTTTTTTGCTGATGTAGCTCCCATTTTCCTTTTCTCCATAGAGTGCAAATACCACCCAAGGCCCCTATTGCTTGTTGACTTGTCCCTTCATAATTTTTTAATTTTTTGATCATATTCTCAGATTCTTAGCACTTGTTTTGGTCTCTTGTAGCATTAGCATGTCTAGGGTTACAATTGCTAGTATATCTTTGGTAGCATTTATTTTCATTGTTGTCCCCATGCCTCGACAATTCTAGGAGACCACAATCATTATTTATTCCTGATTGGAGGCTGAGGGACTTTCCCTTTTTGGTGATGATGGTTTTTCTCCTTGTTTCCTGGGCTTTTTCCAAAGAAGGAATCCATTAGTTGTTGGGTGCCCATAGCCATCTCTTTTGCTACCGCTTCATCTCTCAACTCTTTGATTGACTTTCTTCCTGGTTTTTTTTTTTTTATGTTCAAGGGAGAGAAAAGAATCTTTTGGCTGGTTCCTTGTCAAGATTCGGTCGACAGAGGGGGGAGGTGGGCTGAGAGGGATAGAGGAGCAAGATGGGGTGAGGAGAGGAGGGAGAGAGTGGTGGGGGGAGGGGGGGGGAAGAGGTTAGGATGGGAGGGTCTTCAAGAGACCAAAAGGGTTGGTATTAGTGAGGGTGGACGTAGTAAGAGGAGGAGGCGAGGAGGAATAAGGGCCATATTGGGAGGGAGCCAGAGGTTGAGTAGTGGAGGGGGGGGGGGAGGGGGGGGTGTTGTTTGTTCGCTGCTTGTTTCTTTTTTACTTGTTCCCATTTAGTTTCCTAAGCTTATACTTCTTCATTTTCTTGTTTTTTCGGGCACCTATTTGCAAAATGACCATATTCATTACATACCTTGCATTTAAACGGTATTTATTCATAGTCCAGTTATTGTATGTGCATCCATTTGTCTACTTTGATCTTCACTGCCTCGAGTAAGCCTTTCTCTAAGTCGACTTCTACGCATATCCTGGCACAAGTGTGCATGTTCTCCTTTGGCTCGCATCTATCAATATACTTTCCCACAGCGTTCCCTATTGCCTTGATTGATTCATCACCCCAACACTGGAGAGGGAGGTGAGTAAGTCGGACCCAAACAAGGACAGCGCTTGGCACATCCAATTCAGGGTCGAAGTCCGGCGTCCATCTATTAAGATAGAGACCTCGCATGTCCATGAAATATGGGCCATTTCTAAATATTAGGTCCCTGTCTTCCCTTGTTTCAAAGTGGAAGGTATAATACCCTCTTCCACAGAATCTGATAGAGATTTCCCAATTGTTGAAGAGGACCTGTTCCTTTCAACCCACCTCTAGATCGAGCGAGGAGATGGCCAAAGGCCAATGAACTGGCCAACCAAGCCACGTTCAGAAAGGGAGAGCACAGCTCTGTGAGGGAGGGAGGGTGGCAGAATGATCTCTGGAATGTCATCTAGCTTCCTCACAAATTTTGATACAGAGGATCTAGTTCTTGGGGTACCAATCGAGGAAATCGGGGAGGCAAAAGCGTCTGTGTGTTCGTCATTAGCAGGGATCAAAGTGTCAGGCGTAGGTTCCCTGTCCGAGGATCTGGTGGTTCCATGAGGGCAGCAAGAAGCCACACTAGCCGAGCAGTAGCAGAGCAAGCAAAGGGGCGCAGGCCCTCAAGGTGCGCGTGCAGCAAGAAGTTGAAACCGCCTCAGAGCACGCGCAGTTGAAAAAACCTAAATGGAGAAAATGATGTATAAATGTTAATAGTAATAACTTAAAAGTTAATTGTCACATAATCGAATAATGTGCATTGTAGTGCTTTGAATAGAAACTAATGGTTACAAACATGTGTTTTGTCTCAAGAGATCACAGGTTCAAATCCCAAAGGGGGGTAGAGCATGTAGACCTTCATAGACTTTGGCAGTAAAATTGTTGCACAAAGGTGGGCCCCTTATCCCATAAACAAGGGGGTCTCATACACCAATTTGGTGTCTAGCTTGGTTATGAGCTTAAAATTAGATTATTATTATTATTATGAAAGTTTATAACTAGCGATAAAATAAATTATATATGAAAAATTGAATTTCCTAAACAATTCAAGAGACAATCTGAAAAAACAAAAATCCACCCAAATCATATTGATATTCATATTGGAAGAATGTCCATAGTAGTATAACTAAACTCTCACATAGTCCAAAAGTTGGCAAAATGCTCAGAGTAGTACATAATCCAAAATCCTCAAGGATCAAAATATAGGAATAAAACTATAACGTTGAAAATAATCATAAAATGTGATATTTGACTTCAAAGATATCCACATAGGCCTAAGCCTCACTACCAATGTCCCCTCTAGTTGTTGTTGCCTTGGAATCTAAAGATTCCTTGTCCTTCCTCTTAGGACAAGTGTTGGCGAAGTGTCCAAGTTTACCACATCTAAAGCACCGGACCTTGGATAGGTCCTTCTTCTTCTTCCCTTGTTGTCATTGTCCCTTTGATGCTAGGGCCACATCCTCCTCCTCCTCCTTATTCACCTTGACACCTCCACTGCTAAATTCCTTCTTGGTCATCCTCCGAATCTCCTCCTGTTGAAGGATAGCCGACATGTCACCCCAATTTGGGAGTTGTGCGTTGCCCAAGATGCTTTGGACAAAGGTCTCCCACTCATCGGTGACTACATTCAGGGTAGTCCTCACCAAGAGCCCTACATCCGAAGTTTCCCCCATGGCAATCAACTGATCTCAGATCGTCTACAATCTGGAGAGGACGGGATCAATCTCCTCTCCCTTGTGCATCTGGAACATACGCATCTGGTTCTCTAGAAGCATCTTTCGTTCGACGAAGCTGCCTTGATACAGCGTGGTCAAAGTTGTCCACATCTCATGTGTTGTCCTCTTCACGGCAATGTGTGGGACCACGTGATCCTTCACCCCATCCATGATCAAGCGCTTTGCCTATGCCTAATTTTCGTTGAACTTCTTCAGAGCGTCGGCATCGGTCGACATAGCTAAGACATTTTCCGCGTGGTCTCTGATACTGTACTCCTCTAGGACTGTCAGGAGTTTGGCCTTCCATATTGCAAAGTTGGACACACCGTCCAACCTATCCTGATCTCTCAGTCTGTATGGGGCCATCTAGCTCATAACTGTCGAAGCGGGTACTCTTCTCCCATCTATTGCTGCTACACTCAACAGAAGACCAGATCTGGGTTTCTTGACGATAGAAACCCACTAGAGATACTGCTCCCTCTAACAACGGATTTCCCTCCCGGAAATCCTCCGCCAATTCTACTGAAACAGCCCTCTATGATCACCCTCTTGATCGAATCTCAGACTTCTTGGCAAAACTCTGCTGAGGAACTGTTTCTCCTCACTTTGTCACCTTTGCTAGGCATTGTTTTGCACCGACAAAACCGATGATTCACCAGCAACTTCTGAAGACCAAAAACTGCACTTCCATCTCCGGCACACTGCATAGCGTCACTCCTTCTTGGATTGCGTCACCCTCCTAGCGTTGCAACAGCCTCTGCATGAGCAGACTGGCTCATCGTCCCTCTCTTGGTGCTGCGTCAGCATCTGCGTGAGCAGACTGGCTCTGCGTCACCTTTTTGGAGCTGCATCAGCCTCTGCATGAGCAGACTGACTCTACGTCACCCTTGTAGGGTCTATGTTGTCCCTCTGGTGTTGCACTGTCTTCTTCCAGATCTATGTTGCTTCAGCTGCCCTTCCTGCAGCAAATATATTCAGCCCCTTTGTTGATGATTCAGCTTGATCTGCAATGCTCTGATACCATGTGAAAATTTATGAGCGCAAAAATCCTACTACCAAATATTGATTTACTTCTCCTACTTATATACACAAGTTATTTAACTGAAATATTCAAAAAAACTTCAAAGTAAACACAACTAGCAGCCTACACAAATATAGATCATTTACTGAACATAACACACATATGACAAAGGACACAGATTTTTCGGACAAATGTCCCCGGTGTTAGTGTCCAAATGTTCAGTGATCAAATGTACTCTTTCAGGTTTACTTAGTAGTGGTCCTAGGTCAAAATTTCATTTTTCAAGTCAATTTTCAAATAAAATTTTGTTCACTGAATATGTCTAGATCTGAAATGCTACTCCCTTCACTCCATTCATGCTCATCATCATTTCAGAGGTCATGTCATCCATCAATCATCTAGGGTCTGAGGTCATTCATCACACCCTCATCTAGGTCAGAGTCTAGGTCTCATTTCTTTCGCCGCCATAAGAGTCAATTATGTCATGAAAGAAGGTGAACAAAAGGTCTCATTTTCACCATACAAGTCATTCACATAGGGAGTAAGCAAAGATAGGGAAATAAATAAAGGCACTTTGTCTTTCATCAAATAAAGTGTGTTTCTTGATTAAAGTTTTTCAAAAGAGAAATTTCTTCAAAAAAGTTGTAAGATTTCACTAGAAGACAAAAAAGCAATTTTACGATGTTATAAAAGGGAAAAAGAGACTTCTTCGACTCCTTTTATCCTTTGATGTTCGATAGAGCTCCTCTCTTCTCACCATCATACTCCACAACTGCCAAGGGTTGAAGAAAAACAAGAAATTTGTGTCAAAGTTGCTCCTGCTACGCTTCTGGAGGTGTTGTGCTACGATCCTGGCACGCGCTATGCTTTTGGTATTTGAGCTCCAAATCACTTCTCCAAGCTTCAAAACTAGTGCACAAGGGTTCATATACATCCTAAATAGTAAGTGGACACCCTCCATACCTCTCTCAAGTCAAAATTCTTCAGCAAATGAGAGATTTCCTTCATTAGGTTATCTACACTACGTTTTTGGTGCTTTTCATCCTTGGTTTGTTTTAGCTGATAAAATCATAATCTAACCATCTACAACCTTCATACAACATCCATACATCATACCTTAACACTCCCTATCACTCACAACCTTCCTTTCCATCAATTTCATCAAAACCCTAATTTTCACTACATTCTTGCAGAAAAACTAGTAAATCCCTGTGTTTTGATCTTTTGGGCACCTTCCTCATACCCATTTCCAGAAATTTCACTTGCATCCTATTGCCAACTCATCACCCTACTTCCTCAATTTTTGGGTGATTTTTCCCTAGCTTCTTTCCACCTCATTTCTGCCCTTAAAGACACCCTACCACCATCGCCTGTTTTCTTAATTCTACACCTCCCCTACCCATTTCATCCAGCTAGGGTTTCATCTTATTGACAAACACCATGGAGGAAGAAAAGAAGATTCGTAAGGGAGGCCACCATTCTAGGTTTGAGCCATCTCCACCACCAACTCAGTTAACCTTTGATGTTGATTGCTGCTGAAATTGAACAAGATAAAGAGTTGTGGCTTGATAGGGTAAACATTCATCTTGAGAAGTTGTTGAAGAAGGCAGAGAGAGATAACAACCTCCAGAGGCATATGGCGAGGCATTATTTCACAAGGAACCAAATTGCCAAGGTGAGGATGAAAATTTTGAGAAAGAAGTTAAAGGAAACGCTAATGAAGCTTAAGGAGAATGGCAATTTGGATCTACTTGTTGAGGCCTCCTTAGTTGTTTAGCACATTATCCCAAGACATCATAGAACAAATTTTGGAGGATTTTGAGCATTTTTTGCATTTTTGGTGATTTTTTCAAAATTCTGGAAATTGGGGCACTGCAGAAGCGCCAAGCAGCGGCGCGACGCTTTTTCTCAGAGCATTTAAATGGAGAAAACTCTACATGATTGGATGCATTTTCACCTGTACATCACAGATATGACATCAGATCAACATGTCACCCTCCCATTTTGAAGAAAAATGCAAAAAACATCACTTTTTTCATGCTTCTTCCACCTTTTTTACCTCTGCGCAGTGCTTCTGGAGTGAGGTTGGGAGAATTAGTTTTTGAAGCCCTTCCAGTGGCCATTTTCTCAGTTTTGAGGGTGCAATGGAAAGAAGACACACAAGGCTACCTAGCCTAACTCTCATGCAAATGGGCACTTAAAAGTCAGTCAAAATCAGCTCCAAAGTGGTGTGACGCTTCTGCTGGAGGTGCAATGCTTCTGTCATTGGATTCCCTCGGACATATGTCAACCCAGAAAAACTCCAAAATTCGAGGTTTGGCTGTCCCATGAGGTGTCTTTTTGGTGGAAGAGTTTGTTTTTGCCTCTCTTTGTGGAGGAATGATGTAATTAATCCAAGAGACATGAACTCCTAGTTATTAGCTTAATTTGAGGAAGTGGTTTCTAACTTCCCTAGATTCTAGGTAATGACTCATACAGTACATTTATGATGTGTTTTGGATCAGATTTCGACCCAACGAGGTGTCATGAACTCTATTTTCTATATGTAGTCCACCTCAAGTCATTTTAGAGGTTGGATAGTTGTTATTTGCAGGGGAGCTATTGTACAAACTTCTTTTTCAGTGAAATCAAAGAATGTTGCAGCCATAACCTTGAGATTCTAGTGGTATGCTTTTGAGCATGGTTTCTTCTCTGTTACTTCATCAAGTTAAATGTTATGTTACCTTTTCCATCATATGCATACTTCTGTACGTTAATCTTAGCAGTTTATGAACATAAATCATTGCTTTCTATGCTCTATTTTATAATATTTACATGGATGTGTCTCCTCTTCTAATGAATGAATTCATTTAACATGCTCATTTTGACACTCTTTTTTCACACCCTATACACAATGACAAATTAAGTATCTCCCTGAGTTTACCTACCTCGCCTCATCCATATCTCTGCAATTTAACCTTTGAAATCAGACCTAAACCCTAGACCTAGTTCCTTGGCTATCATTCATATCCAGCAAAAACATTCAAACAAACAAAACCCTAATCTACTGAGCATCATAACTAGACTAAGATCATTATATATTTAGTCATCTCATTGGCTGCAAAGTGGCATTGAGAGATCCCTCTCTAGTTTTGGTAGGGCTAGCTACCTGACCTAAAGGTTGGTTTGTGGTTACCTCATTCAGTTCCATTCTCAGGCTTGGGAAACAGGGGGAGTGATAACACCCGGAAAAACCCAATGCAGCAAAAGCAGTGTAGTAGATGTGCGAGTTTATTATTATTAAGCAGCAGTATTCTGAGTAGATCTAGGGTGCCACAAACTGGCCCACCCAATAGAGAAATCCTCGGCTACAGAGAAAAATGTGAGATATACCTCACTCTCGCAAGTCACAGTTGATCCGGATGAGCCATTCGTGAAACAGCCATTCGTGAAACCCCAGCTAGCTCTGCGCAGTTTGTACACTGCCACTGCGTAAGGCTGTGTGGCCTTGGCTGAGGGACTGTGTCACCCTAGCTCTTCGCTGATCAGCTTCTTCCAGAATCATGTTTCAGACTTGTCGGCTCAGCAACCCCAGTCTCCAACTGAATTTCGAACTTTCCTTGGAGACGCTGCGCTGCCCCTGTGTGAGCCTTGCATGGGCCTGCATCACCCTCTCTAGGGACTGTGTCACACCCTCTAGTGGTTGCGCTACCTCCACTGCGTCTCTATTGCCCTTGCTTTGCGTTTTACTCTTGGTCCTCCTAATCAATCACTGCCTCTGCCCCTCACTGCTTCTCTGAATCACTCGGATCTAATCTTCGTCCGAGCACTACTCCATCATAAGAATTCGATCTCTTAGATTCACTTTGTGTGTCCTCCAACTGACCCCAAGCCCTTCCTTTCTACTTTTCTCGTTGACACATCAACAACCGTGATCTAATCTCTAATCAACAGCTAAGATTAGAAGTAGCTTGACCCACGTCACTTAGAATGATCTCATCACATGTGTAAATTAATTCACTTTAATTTTTTAATTTCCCTAAGTTAGACTTAGGTTCCTGATTAAAAAATTTAATTATTTGAATAACTTTTACACGAGATGGAATTTCTCCAAACACTTTCTGGGTCTTGGAGATCTCATGTGTTCCATCCCCTCCACAAAGTTTTGGAGCTAGAGCACATCCAATGCTACCCCAAAATCTCAACATTGTAGTCTCTCAAATGTTAAAGTCGTGCCCTATTAGGGCTCAAAATGCCATGCCAAGGTGTGTTGAGGCGCTGAAAAGTGTCAAATTGCCTGGATCATCCAAACTTTGAGGGAATTCCCTAAAATCCTCTTCTGATGTCCCAAGTGCAGCAGGGGTGCCATCATGTGGTGTCCATGGGTATCCAATTATCCATATAAGGCCTCCTCTCTCCAACGTTATGGATTCTCCAAGTGCAACAAGCCCTCCCTAGTCTCTCAATGGGAGACCATCCTCATCTAGCCTCTAAATCAGGTCATTCCCATCATGTTGTGTCAAGGCCAACCTGGGGCCACATTGGGTCCAGTTGTGTCATCACAAAGAATCCTCTATGTTAGGTCAAACTAGACAGATGTCCTGCGTACTGAAAGTGCTATGGGACATGTAATGTCTACTCATGTTGTCAGAAGGCTCAACTCTCTCAACGTTGCATCTACAAAGCCATATATCTCTCTAAAAGGTCTAGGTACCTATGGAGTGGGTGCCCTAAAGGCCTGGGTTGTTGTGTACCACCTAACAAAAACATGAACTCAAGTGAAAGCAACCATCCATCAGAGACTAAGATCATGTATGCATCTAAGTGGACCAAACTCTAATGTTAAGGGCATGTTAACACTTCAAACAAGGATCACCTTTTGATATCTAACTCGATCAAGTCCTATAAAGGTGTTCCCTACCTTGGTAAAGGTGGCTTATGTTCAACCCTATTAAGTTCTTCCAGCCTTCCAAGGGAAGTGACAATTCCAAGGTCAATCCCTCAATCAATAGGTGTTAGTGTAATATGTAATAATGAAGGGGAAAGGCGTTATGGCCAAATGCCATGGTCAAAGGTACTAGCCAATGGGGTGTCCACATTCCGAGTGTATGAATGTAAAGGAGGGAGAAATCATGGGGGCATGGGTTACCTTGCTCGCCCTGATTTTTCCACCCCTCTTGTGTGCATTTTACTTCTTGATAAAGCTTTGTATTAATACATATAGCTCAAGGGTTAGAACTTGCTCTTTATGATGTAGCATTTATATTACCCCTTAATATGAGACAATTCATCGCTCATCAGGGTTGGGACATGCAAGGGTTCCTTTTAATGTAAAGTAGCATCATGTGCTCAAAAACTGGGTGATGGCTAATGAGGAGGGTAGAGCCCATGTTAGGCCTTTACCCACATGCTACTTATGTCACTGGCCATCTTTTGCATTTTGATCTTCTTCCTTTTCTTTTGTTGTGGCCATGATATGCTTTTTTATTATTTTAGCTGTGCATCAACATCTAGGGTAATTGTTTTCCCACCCTACTCAAGGAGTGTGGACATGTGGGTGCCAAATCCCAAAAAGAAACAATGACAATTCAAACGCAAAGAATGGATGTGGTATATGGGGCTTGTAATGTGGCACGGAAAGTGTCAAGTATGGTAGTGTCCCTCCTATAACCTTAAGGGCTTAAGGGAGGCCCCACTAAACTAAAGCTAAAGATTAACTCCCCCGTAAGGTGGGAGAACAAAATTACAATCAAGATTGGTCAATCTTCTAGATCACCCCTTTATCCATACTAAATGCCGAAAACAAACAAGTATAAACACCCATTTGCAAAATGATCAAAGTACATTTTGAATAGCAACCCACCTTCATCCAAATGTTAATGCCAGATGGAGAAAGGCACATGGTTGATGCAAATGGCGGAGGCACATGGCATATCATCGCCAAATAGCGGTTGTTGTTGAAATTCTAGTGTTGCAATGACTAGAATAGTTTTTCACAATTGATAACTACATATTGATGTAATCAGTTCCTTCTTTATATTTTAATCAACAAGTAGATATACATGAAAAACTTCAACCATTCAAATCTTCAACAAGAGCAGTATATAGAGGTTACAGCAGATAATAAATAAGAGACAAGAGACACCATGATTAAGCTCAAATCCAGGGCAAAACCCACAAGGGGAAAATCCAAAATTCTTTCCTTATGAAAGAGAGAGAGAGATTCTATCCATCAAAGTTATATCAAAATTGTTCTAACAATACCAAAACTACCCTCAATAAAATATCATTCAAAGTTTGTCAATATAGAGAGAAAGATCAGCTCCAAGTCCACTATATTACTCTGCACAATAAGGTCGGAACTCAAGCCTGTAGTCACTGATGTATGAGGCCGAAATGTAGTCTGAAGTCTCCTCAGAAAGGTCAACGAACCATCCAGAGAAGCTCAGCCCAGAATCACTCTCAAAACCCTCGGTCAAGCCAGGTCAACGTCTTACAAAAGGAGCGAAATCATAGTCCCAAAAATCAACGAACTTTTCAGAAGTATTCGGCCTTCAAAGAGATTAGATCGTGGTAGAATATATGCCAATAATCCCAAGACAAACTTCAATCAATGTAGTCACCAAAAGAAAGTCAACACAACTATAATAGTCCTCTTTTTGTCCTTCGCACGTGTGGTATTTCTCCTTTAATTGCAGATCAAATGCTTGCGATGAGTCGATATCAAGATGAGTGCCAATGATGTTGTATTTATATGAGTCACATGTGGGCTAATTAGCCCTAATGAATCTGACTAGTAGGTCTTACTGTGCCGACTTGAAGGAGACCATGAACTAATTTCTTCATGTTTTTGCAATGAAAAATGTCGACCATAGCTACATTATTCTTCAACACTCACTCTTAGCTAGGGAGGTAGTTTTCATTCTCTCTCAAGATCAATCTTCCCGACCAAGTCATAGGTCTCACGGCCCATAGCCTAAGGAAGACAACACAATCCAAGTTTCTCTCTCTCAAACTCATCATAAGTAAAGATACATAGCATCTGTCTCAAAGCATCTCCTTGAACACGAAGTCTCACAACACACAGCCTAAGGGAGGAACCAACACTGCATCTCCCGGACCACAATGTCTCAGGGCACAGCCTATAGGAGGAATCAACAATACATCTCCCGGACCACAAGGTCTCATAGCACACAGCCTACAGGAGGAATCAACAATACATCTCCCGAACCACAAGGTCTCACGGCACAGCATACAGGAGATGGTCCATAATATGATGTTATGTAATCAACACTCCCTCTCTCTCAAAGAAGGGCTCTCAACAACTCCAAGTTGTTCTTTGAAATAGCACAAACTTCATATGGGACAACGGCTTCGTCAATACATCAAAAACCTACTCATCGGTAGGAATATATTCGAGCTTCATAGCTCGTCTTTGGAAAATATTCCGAATGTAGTAATATTTGATTTCAATATGCTTTGATCTGTCATGGAACACCAGGTTCTCAAATAGCTTCACACAACTTTGATTATCACAATATATAGTAGTTGGCTCCAACATTTGATCAAACAAATCAGAGAACAATTTTCAAACCCATATAGCCTCATAACAGGCAACATTAGCAGCAATGTATTTTTCTTCAGCTATACTCAGAGCAATAGAGGTTTGTTTTCTACTAGACCAAGAAACCATAGCGAAGCCCAGAGTAAAGCAATATCTAGAGGTGCTCTTTCTATAATCAAAGCTACCAACCCAATCAGCATCGAAGAAACCATACAGTCGCCAATCCTCATTAGAAGCATACATCATACCATACTCAATGGTACCTTGCAAGTATATCAATATGTATTTAGCTGCAACCCAATGTAGACAATGAGGCTCAACCAAGAACTTTCTCAATGTATTCATTGCATAACAAATATCAGGCTTGGTGTTCACAAGATAATTCAACGAGCAAATCAACTTGCGATACATTGTAGGATCAAACAACTCAGAGTCATTGGCCCAAATCTTCTTCAAATTCGTCAAGTGTCCATGGACTTACAATCCATCATGCCAAATATTTGAAGAATAGTAACGATGTACTTGCCTTGGCCTACAAAGATCCCACAAGGTTTTTCCAAATTTCCAATCCCAAATAGTATTACATGAGGCCAAGATCCTTCATCTCAAATTCGGAAGCTAGCTACCTCTTACACTGAACAATCAATACTTTAGCTCCTGTCAGAAACAAATCGTCTACATACAATAACAATATCAAGGATGTTAGGACCCCATAATGTACCATTTTGACCATACATTTTGCTATCATTCCACTCTTTTCCAGTTCATATTTAAAGCTCATACTATCATTTTCATCCATTCTTCCAAAGGTATATAACATTCTTCTCTCTACTATATGTTTAACTTGTTTTACATATAATTTTACATTACTTTCATATTTAATCATTAATCGAAGATATATAGTTGCTGAGACAGTTTGAAGACCGCAGATAATCTATCGTGGTTGTTTGAAGACCGCGTTGCTGAAATAGTCAACTTGGTACACAAATCCCGTTGCTGAAACAACCCGTGATTTGCGATTTTGAAGCAGTATTTCAAGCATGACGGCAACAAGAAAAGACAAGAAAGGAAGTTGTTACACGAGCCACTCTGAAGCCAGTACCATCGTAACCATTGTAACAGCATTTTGCTATGGAAGAACAAAAAGTTCCTATTTCAGTATAGAAGATCAGATTGGGTTAAAAATAGGATTTGTATAATGTAAATCAATTGTAATAGATGTCTCCTCTTTAAAAAGAGGAGACATCAACATTAGAGGGGAGGAGAGACTACGGGAGGTTCGTTTTTGAACAGAGAAGGAACGTGACTCTTTTTGTAATATGTTGCTTTCGACAGATGAATAAAAGTTCGTTCAGAGCATTTCATTTTAATTCCTTCTTCTGGGGAATCTTGTGAGAAGGAAAGGGCCCGCCTTCTTCACAAGATTCACCCATTTGTTCCTGTAGTTTGTTAATTGTTCTTTTCATTCATGCCTTGATTGAACTCTGTTTACTGAATTTATTTATGCAGTATTGGAATTTTGTTGTTTATTGCTGAAGCTCTGTTCCCATTACTTGTTGTATTGATTTCATACAATTCATTCTTAAGAAGTTGTGGATTATTTTAATTAGCAATCTTGTTTGTGGAATGAGTTTGTGAAAGCTTGGTAATCAGAAACAGGTGCTGAAGATTCCTACTTGGGGAATAGGGTCCTGTTCTCTATTATAGCATAATTGGTCTTCCTTTTTGCAGATTGATTTCCTTTCCTAGATCGTTGTCTTTTTAATGTAATCCGGGATTCTTTTAATGATTGTCTGCAATAGAAAGATTATCTTTGTTGTAACTCAAGTAGACTTCAGTTTGTTGAAGCAAGGTGTGATTAGTGCAATTTTTACTACAACATTTCATTCCTTTTGAGATTGAGCATATACAGTGTGTGATTGCCTTTGAAATAAATAGACTTCCCTGGGTTGACAATTTATGTAGCACTTGAATTGTTTAAATTGATAAACAATTAAAGTGACCAACAAGGGATTCACCATCAACAAACTTGAAATGTAGATTTGGATCAGCATCACTCTTCTTGAAGCCAAGACTCAACAGATAACCATCAATACGGGAGTACCATGCACAAGGGCCTTGCTTCAGGCCATACAAGGTCTTATTCAATTTGCAAACATGTGACTCTCTATCGTGGACCTCAAAACCTTGAGGTTGTTCAATGTAGACTTCTTTGATAACACCATTCAGAAACGTTGTTTTGACATCCATTTGATGCAATTTCCAGCTTGCAATAGATGCAAGAGCAATAATAGATCTAATATATGCATAAATTGCAAGGGGAGCAAAGGTGTCTTCATAATCCTCTCCCTCTTTCTGGGAGAATCCACGAGCTACGAATCTAGCCTTGTATTTTTCAACACTTCCATCAGCAACATGTTTTATCTTGTAGATTCATTTTGAAGACACAACGAATTTACCCTCAAATCATGGCACACTCTCCCAAACATCGTTTTTCAATATGGATTGATCTTCATCAGTCATCGCTTCTTTCCATACTTGTTCTTCAACAGCTTATTCATACAACAATGGTTCGGACTCAATGATCTTACACATCAAGGATATATAACCAAAATATTTCTTTGGTTTCTTAATCTCCCTAAAAGTTCGACGAGCAGCAGCATGACCTTCGGCTTCATTCAATGTTTTCTCTAACCAGGTTGGTCTCTTTCTTGTCTCAACCATAGGGGATTTTGAAGAGTCAACTAGTTCATGATCAATGTATTCTACATGTGGGTCTTCATTCATAGGTTCAGGTTCTTTGGACCTTGATTCCACATTCTTTGGGGCTACTTGTACTTCATCATCAGAGCCCAAGTGTGAACCCTTGGACTTCCAGAATGCAACATCCTCATCAAAAATAACATCCCTACAAGTCTCAATAAAATGTTTCCCTGGAATATAGACCCTAAAGGCCTTTGAATTGTCATTGTAACTAAGAGAGGTTCCCTTCTTTCCAAATGGTTCCAATTTTGTCCTTTTCTCTTTGGGAACATGAACAAAAACAAGACAACCAAAGATTCTTAAATGTTCAACATTTGGTCTCTCACTTGTAAAGTTTTCTTCAGGAGTCTTGTAATCCAAGATTCGATGTGGGCACCAATTTTGAACATAGACAACAGTCCTTGCAACTTCACCCCAAAGAAACATAGGCAATTCTTGATCATGAAGCATGGCTTTGACAGCTTCCATTATAGTTCTATTCTCTCTTTGCAGTACCATTTTGTTCCGGGTAGTAGGGAACTATCAACTCCCTCTTAATTCCAACATCCCTGTAGAAATCAATCAATTCATCTGATACATATTCCCTACCATTATCGGACCCTAGAGTCTTGATTCTTCTTCCTCTAGAATTTCCAGCCTATGCTTTGAACTTGCGAAACTTCTCAAATACTCTATCCTTGGTCTTCAAAAGATATATCCATGTTTTGCAAGAATAGTCGTTAATAAAAGATACATAGTACAAGAATCCACCCAATGTTTTATCGGGCATGGGCCCACGGACATCAGAATGCACAAGCTCCAATATTCCTTTTGATCTACTATCACTACTAGTGCATCTTCCTCTAACATTTTTCCCAAGAGCACATTCTTTGCATACTCCATCATGGTCTGCTTTAAGTTTAGGAACACCTTTAACAAGATCTTTCAATCTTCCCAGAGCTTTGTAGTGCATATGGGCGTACCTTCGATGCCAAATCTCACTAAGTTCAGTAGTGTTGTGTAGAATTGAGTGACCAAGGAGACGATGTAGTCGTCCAATTCGTACCCCAATGACTTTAGTAAATTCAAAAGATGCATTCTTCTTCCATATTAATACTTGTCCATCTACAAAAGCAACTCTATATTCTTTGTCTTCAAGAGATGATATGGACAACAATTTTTTCTTCAAACTAGGAACAAATAAGATATTGTTAATAGATACAATACCTCCAGATTTTAATTGAAAGGATGAAAGGATGATGTCTCAATGCCTTTGACTTCATATTTTCCATTATCTCCAAGCTCAACCTTTTGAGTAAACTTCTTTTCAACCAATTTAGATAGATGATCACAGTTTCCAGTCATGTGGCTAGAAGCACCACTATCCACAAGCCAAATTTCATCAGAATTTTCAATGGAACTTGTAACAGCACAAATAAATGAGTATTCAGATTCATAATCATGTCTCTTATGCCTCCTTTTTGAAGATGGCTCATTTAGATCAGCAACAGAAGCATGATGTCGTCTTCTTTTACGATCATCATCCCTTTCATAGTCAACTCTTTGATTCTTTCGAGGACATTGAGCTTGATAGTGACCATAAGCTTGACAATGAAAGCATTGAACGTTTGATGGATCTCCTTTATCTCTTCTGTCTCTTCCATCTCTTCTATCTGGAAAGGGAGGAGGAGGTCTTTGTGAAGTAGAATCCTTCTTTGAAGCAAATCTAGGAACGTTGTATTTTATGAACACTTCTTTGAAACTTGCCAAAATTCGGTTTCTTCTTATTTCCTTTCGCATGAGCTACAAATGCTTCTATGCTTGTATCTTCAATGTCTCCTCTAGAAAAAAGTCTTGACTCTTCTTGAGTAAATGTTGCCCATAATATGCACTAGCTCTTTTGCGAGCGGACAGCGCTGGGACAAACATCTTTGTTGTTTACAGTGCGAGGAGACCTATATGCCCAATGCGCATCCTATGGAAGACTGACACTATGTGCTGGTCCTCGATGGTGGGCTGCTCTTGGGCCACCAGTTATCTAAGCGAGCGCGAAGGGATACTAGTCTCTGATAGGTCATCACAGAAGCAGAAAAATCAGGAACAGCGAAAGCTCGAAATCGACATCAATGCAATGGAAAAACGGGTAAGCACAAATAATTTCTAGATTTTTGTCAAAACCCCTGAGGGAAACAGTTTGTTGTTTTGGATAAATGTATCTGAACAGGTTACAGACCTGAAGCTATCCATTTGGCATACCACTGGTTATCCATGCCATGAACAGTCCCTCATACATGAAGGAAGATCGCTACAAGATTCCAGCTTTCTCTGTGATTATGGTATATGCCCTGATACCACCATATATCTCAATCTGAGACTGAGGGGTGGTGCTGCTGAGCAGAACAGAGCTCAGGGACCTTGGGAACCAAACTCTACCAGTCATGAGTACCCCAAAGGTTCATCCTATAAGGATATTTTAAAGGGGAAAAACATAGTTGTTGATCCATAGCACAGGCAGCTAATGCCCCTAAACCGTACATTGTGGAACAACTCAACCAGATTCCAGAATTGCAGATTGAATTACCTGAGATTGATGACAATAGATCCGTATTTGAATCACAAGCACTCATCCGCAGATTTAATTGCTTCTGGCCAAAACCAATGGAGCTATTCCATTGGATTTTCAATAACTAGACAACAGACTGTGAAATACACCTCTATTCAAAGGGATTCTTCATTGTTAAATTCTTATCCTCGGAGACCAGAGAACACATCCAAAAGACTAGACCGTGGTTTTGGGGATCCACCGAACTATTCACCACACCACGGTTTCTAGATTTTGACACAAACACCATGGAGGTCACTAAAATGCCTCTCTAGGTTCGGCTTTACAACCTCCCACTTCATTTTTGGAATGAAGATGTCTTAGGCAGCATTGGAGACATGATTGGGAGTTACATAAAAATTGATACCCAACGCATGGAGGAGAGGGTCTACACTTTTGCACGCATCTGTGTGGAAGTGGATCTCAGCAAGGGGCTTCCAGAATGCATCCTGCTGACTCACAAATAGCAAAAATGGATGCACCATCTCGATTATGAGAACACTACTTTCAGGTGCAGAATATGCAGGAATACAGGGCATTTGCAGAACACTTGTCCAGAAGCTAAAAGAGATAACAGAGAAGAAGAAAAAAAAAAAAGACAGGAAAAGCTACAAAGAGTTGGCAATTTCCCTCTGAAGAACCAGAACAGGAGATGGAAGAGGATGAGACGAAACCCATCCCAAAAGAAAACAACCAGAAATCAACCAAAGGTGAGACACAAGAACAAGAGATGCAAGAGCCATCAAACACGGCTCCGACGTCATTGGACCAAGAGGCACCAGAAAGTGGAGGACACAAAAGACAGCATAACTCAGACACTTCAAATTCGGATAAGGACAATGGAGCAATCATAGTTGAAAATCAGCTTGCACTTATCACAACTTTGCCATCACCAGGTCCATGGCGAAAGGTTGAAAAGAAAAAAGGGAGGAAAATTTAATTTCTCACTCCCCATGTATTTTAGCCTCTAGCTGCAATTATTTGCATATTTCTCTGAAAACTACAGCAAAGTGTAACATGTAATTTTGTTTCCATTAATAAAATTACGAATTTTTCCTTTGTGAAAAAATGTTGCCCATAGCTTGTCAAAAGTTGGAGCATTTTCCCTTGCACTAATACCCGATGCAAACGAATCCCAAGATCTAGGAAGACCACCCAAAGCAACAGCTACAAATTCCTTATCAAATACTTCTTCATCAATGGATTTGAGTTGGTCTCTAATTTTATATTTCTTAACAACATATGATGCCATTGTGTCATTCTTTGCCATCTTGATATTACGAAGTTATCCCCTCAAATTGATAGATTGATTTACATTATTAATGGTATACAATCCAATGATGGAATCATACATAGCTTTAGCAATCTTATGTTCAGAACAAATGATCCTTAACATAATCCAATAAAATGCTTCTTGCCAAAGTATCATCTTCATGAAACTTCTCCTTTCCTGCTTGCTCAGATGATTTAGTACCTTTACCTGTGACAATTCCCAAGACTTTGTTCCTTCCAAGAATGATTTCAACCCTTGCCCTCCAAGCCCTGTAGTTAGTGGCTCCTTCAAGCTTGTTTTCAGTCTTCATGATGAAGATAGTTGGTCATGTTACCACTCAATCTAGCAGGGGTCCCAAGAGGCGTTCCTAAGGGATTAATAGACCAAGTGACAACAACGAGACAAATACCCATTGTCACCTTAGTCAATGTCCCCTGCTATTCACGGACATTCACCGATGGGAGGAGTCCCGGTATGAAGGAAATCATTTGAATGATAGGATCAGTGGCAAGGTATAACGTGATTTCCAAGGCCCATTCAAAGGAGAGGCTCAATTAATGGTCCAAATGCTTAAAGAATAGTTGAGAGGCTCCCCAAGAAAGACCTATGAAGGATGACCTCAAGCTTAGGAAGTTAGGAATATTCAATAATGATGAATGCCTAAGATCAAAACTTCCAAAATCCCTCAATTGTGATTGATGTGTCTATACTAGGGTTCAATGTGAGGCAAGGATGGCTCATTCAATGGAAAGATTCAATTAAAGTGTGAGCTTTTGGAGAAGCTAGGGTGACTTTCCACGAAAAACCCCTTGAGAGAAATACTATAAGAGACCAAAGGTTGAGAGATATACTGTGGTAAAGGCTCATCCAATGATCACCTATAGTTAAGAGAAAAGGTTTTGAATGATGAACTACAAAGTGAAAACCTTCCAGAAATCCCCAAGTCAAAGCAGCTTCAAGGGTTCCCTCTTGTTGTGATAGCTAGGGCATCAATTTATTTGAAATTCCACTGTCAAAATTCGTTCAAAACTGGAGATGCCTAGAGGAGACATAAATGAAGAAACTTGTCTAGACAAAATCCTAAAATTCCTCCTCTCTAAAATTTCACACCACGCCCTAGAAAATCTCCTTATCCTTAGAGGGATCAAGAAAAGAGGTGAAATAATGATATTTCATTAAGTTATTGTGATCAACAAGGATAAAGAACTAGTGCCTAGCTATTGGGAAGATTGGAGTGAAAATTATCAAGATTTAGGAACTTCGCTCTTCAAGGAGACCTAATGAAGTAGCTTCATTATCTATTGATGCAGCTACACGGAAACTTTAGAATTTTATACTTCGATGGCAATTATTATGGAGTTTCAAGGATGCAAATGCAAATTATACCCTAGGAACATTCATTCATTCCTTGTCCAATGAATAACACATGCAAAAATCTCCAATAGTTTCAATGATGCCACTTAATTTGCATTAATTAAGGCACATTATTTCACCATAAGAAAACAATTCCATGCGTTAGACATCCATTAAAACAAAAATATAACATTGTATTGCACTTACAAGACAAAGAAGAATATATCCATCCACAATCTTGCCAAAGAGAAGCTCCAAGAGAGATAGTGAAAACTTTCCACACATCAAAATGCATTTAATCATCCAAAATCATTCTGCAATTGCAGGCTTGAATTATTTGAGAGAGATATTCCAAATCCAAGTGATGATGATTTACAAATGAGGCCTTGTATTTATATGAACCTCCAATAATTCAAATGGGTCAAATTAGCCTAATGAGCCCCTAAAAATGACTCTAATGTGCAAAATAACTATACAATTGGTGACAAGCCCACCAAATAGCTCCATAATAAGAATAATTAGCCTCTCGGGAGGGCCGAAATGATTGACAAGTAGTTAGGAGGGTCATTGGAAGGCCAAATGAAGTCCAACTTGTGCCAAAATGAATAGAAGGGGTCCAAAAATAGTGATTAAGGGGGTGGCCCCTTGATCTCCAAGAAAATGACATGTGGTGCCCCAAAGTGGATGTGGGGGCACAAGAACATCCTCATGGGTCTCCAAATGGATCGAACAAGCCTATATCCCATGTGTAAGTGTTGGAACAATGACGCAAGCCCTCCTTTTGTCTCCCATGGTGAGACACAACCTCATCTAGGCCCTGGATCAACTGTAAAGTATGTGGTGCAAATGTGTAGTTGGTTGGGCAAGGCGGTCCAGGTGCATCATCATCATCAAATAGGTGGAACACGAGCGAGCAATGGATGGTACTGGAGGATCCCATGGCATGGTTATCTGCTCTCTGCTATAGTGGAGGCCCATGACTCTCAACGCACACCATACAAATGCCATTATGACCCTCTGAAGGACTTGGACCCCATATAGGGAGACCAGTCACCAAACCCTAAGATGAAGACCCACCTGCAATCCCGTATAAGATCCAATGTGTCTCCTCACCTTCCAATACAACAAATCATTAGTGTAATTGAGTAAATAAGCTTACAAACCATGGAACCAAGTGGACACGTCATAGTGGCATGCCCTTCCATAATGGGCTTTAGAGTGTACAAGTGTCTCCAAGTTCAATAAGGAGCTTAACCATGGACCCTATTAGGTGGTTTCGACCTCTAAGGGAGTGACAGGTCCATAGTACATCCATCAAGAGGCAGGTTACATGTGATAAAATGATGGAACAGAGTGGGGCATCAGGGGAAAGCTCCAAGCCACATGCCATAGTAAAAGGGTAGCTATGACAAGGGAAGCCCACACTTGGGTGTATAGATGTAGGAGGGAGTAAACGTGGTACATGAGTTACCCCAGCCTCTGTTTTTCCACCCTTCCTCATTTTCCTTTTGCCTTTTATTGATTTTTCTTTTTATAACTGCTCGAGGCTCCAGGGGATGAGAGCATGATCTGAATGATATAGCAATGAATACCCCCTTAAGGTTGGGCAGTTCATTGCCCACCAAGGGTTGGGACAATCATGGGTTCCTTAATGATGCAGGGGGGCAATATAAGGGGCCCTAGGAACCAAGGTGATGGCCATAATGATAGGGGTAGAGCTCATGTTTGGCTTTTGCCCACGTGCTCAATTTGTATGTCTCGACCATGTTTCGCATTTTATGGTACATTTCCTATTTAGAGTGGCCAAATTATGCTTTTTACTTTCTTTTTAGCTACATCAACTTATGTGGCATCATTCCACGCCCGACCCAAAGTGTGGACAAGGGGTGGGGGAAGCTAACTCCTTGCAGACCAAATCGACAAATGTGGACTTGGATGGAAAATATATGAAAAGGGGTTATAATGAGCGGAGGGTAGTGATGTATATGGTGTCAGAAAGTGGGACCACGCAACCAAAATCAGGATTTCCCATGTAGTGGCACTCCTAAAGCTAGTAGCCAATATAGGAGATCCCACGGGACTAGGATATAAGGTTAACCACCAAGTTGGACAGAGGGGACAAGAGTACAAACCAAGCCCATTCTTTCTGTTGAATCCCCCCACTAATCCATGCCAAAAAGTGTCCATGATAAGTAAACAAAAATACCCAACTACATAATGAAAGCCATACCTTCGGGTTTGGAAGGCCCACCTTCAAACATACAATCATGACAGATGAGCGAGAGTACATAATGGTTGGCTCTGGTGGCGGAGATGGTGGCACATCGAGTTATATAGTGCCTGCAAGGGGTTGTTGGTTGTCGGCTAAGAACCATCTAGGAGAAAAATTTATCCTATGGATAGCACCCACAGGTGGTGGGTAATAGGACACAATAGAGGTCGAAATCAAAAACTTCTTAAAGACCTTTTTAGATGCCCTTCAAGAACTCTTCAAGATGATGCCTCTCCTCTTTCTCCTTCACCAAAGCTCTAATACCATGTTGAAATTCTAATGTTGAAATGACTAGAATAGTTTTTCACAACTAATAACTACTTCTATTGATGTAATCAATTCCTTCTTTATACGTTAATCAACAAGTAGCTATACATGAAAAACTTCAACCATTCAAATCTTCAACAATAGCAGTAAATAGAGAGTACAATAGACAATAAACAAGAGACAAGAGACACCAAGATTAGGCCCACAACCAGGGAAAAACCCACAAGGGGAAAACCCAAAATTCTTTCCTTATGAGAGAGAGATTATTTCCATCAAAGGTACATCAAAATTGTTCCAACAAATCTAAAACTGCCCTCAATAAAATATCGGTCAAAGTCTGTTAATATAGAGAGAAAGATCACCTCCAAGTCCACTATATTAGTCTGCACAATAAAACCAAAACTCAAGCATATATTCATTGAAGTATGAGGTCGAAAATAGACCAAAGTCTCCTCAGAAAGGTCAATGAACCATCCACAGAAGTTCGTCCCAAAATCACTATGAAAACCCTCGATCAGGCCAGGTCAACGTCTTACAAAAGGAGTGAAATCACAGTCCCAAGAGTCAACGAACTTTTTAGAAGTATTCAACCTTCAAAGAAAATAGATCTGTGGTAGAATAGATGCCAATAATCCCAAGACAAACTTTAGTCAATGTAGTCACCAAAAGAAATTCAACGCAGTTGTAATAGTCCTCTTTATGTCCTCCGCACATGTGGTATTTCTCTTTCAAACGCTTGTGATGAGTTTATGTCAAAATGAGTGCCAATGCGGTTGTATTTATATGAGTCACATGTGGGCTAATTAGCCCTAATGAAGTCAACTTATAGGTCTTATTGGGCCGACTTGAAGGGAACCATAAATTAACTTCTTCTTTATGTTTTTGCAATGAAAAATGCCAACCATAGCTACATTATTCTTCGACAATTGTCAAGCACTGTTGGCTATTTAGTTGTCCAACTGGCTATCAAATGTAGGAGAAAAATGTCCTTCTATGAGGTTACCCATTTTGGTGAGTAAGAGTCAGCATCTTCATTGATATCACATCATGCCTCAAGTCCTTCTAAATACTCAAATAGCTTCCATGAATGAGGACAAAGACTAACATGTACATACATAAGATTCTCTTCTCTCTTAGAGGTAAGCCTATTCCTCTTAATAGAGTGAATGAAACTATAAATTTTCTCATTCCTTTCAACAACAAAGGAACTAGCAAGTTTGGGAAACACTTCTTGCTTAACAATCATATGTTTGGTGGCTCCCAAATCAATATACCAAACACAATGAGAAGCAAAGATGTTAGTATTTGAAGCCATAAACAAATAATCAATGGTAAGTTCAATTTGTGAAACCACTATGTTACTTTCTACAAGAATGACTTTGATAACTTCCCCCTCTACTTCTTCCTCTATTATATCTACCTCTTTTTCAATCAACTTCTATCTTTGCTTAAGATAACACTCTTCCTCATTATGACTATATAAAGTACCTATTTGATTTGAAGAATTGACCTCGAATTTTAATGCCAACTGTACCTTCCTCCTTGAGCAACTTTATCATGATCTCTTCCTCTAATCTTCTAGTAAAAGTTTATTTGATTTTGCCAATTCATTTTTCTTGAGTTGTTGCTCTCCTTGGAGTTGTAAGCCTACAGCGTAATCAAATATGGTAACTTAATTTCAAGAAAATTCACAAAATGAAGTTACAAAATTATGATATACATTAGGGAGGTTATTAAATAGAATGGCTAAGAATTCCTTATCTTTAATGTTTGTGTCAATCACTAATACTTAATTTTCAATTCTTGCAACTTCTGAACATGATCTATAATGGAATCTGGCACTACCTGTTATCTCTAAATTGGTATTGATGGGTTGCTTCACCAGACAACTTAGATTGACTCTTTCAAAAACTTAAAAAATGAAATTGAACTATTGGATGTTCAAATTGAATCATATGATTTCCAAGATCCTAAACATTTCTTGGAAAGTCTTCTTCCTCCAAAAAAAAGAGGAAATTGTTATACCATTTGACTTGCAGATGGAGGAAGAATATGGTTATGAGCTTGATATTGCAGAGTTGGAATCAAGGTTCAGCCTTGATGAAGAAAATGAAAAGGATATCCAAGATCAATTTGTCATTGAGAGCTTAAAAGGGATATCAATAAATTATGTCTTCTATGATCCCATAGCTGATTACATGGAAGAGTTCTATAGTCCAGCTTTTCAAATAATTTTTCACTATGAAAAACAGACCCATTTTTTGTTACCTTTATCATTTCAGAATACAGTTTGCTTTTGGTTCAAGCACAATCAAGTAGTTCAGGTATCGGATCAACTCATTGACTGGCTTTATTGAAGGTTTCATGTTGCTTGAATCAAACATGAAGATTGCAGCTTTTAGAGTAGGTAGGAATGTGTGTGAATAAGCTCAAGTAGTCTGAGCATCTTTTAAACATGTACAAATCTAGTCTTCAGCTTGGATTGCAGTCTTCAACAAGCTTGAGCCCAAGGAGAAGGCCATAAGAGCTTGGCGAAGTCTTCATCAATTTCAGAAAATTTTCAATTTTTTCAAGAGAGGCACTGGAACTACAAGTTCTTTGTTGTACCACAAGGGCACACCATCCCCAGTGGAGCCACTATTATCACACATAAATTTTTAATTTTTGATGGATAGGGTCACTCATTTAGGTTTCATTTTGTCTCATAAGTCATTTTCATGAAATTTTTGAAAAAATTGCATTTGGTGATGTCTACCCTAAGTCTAAAACCCACTTCAAACCATGTTATATCATTCAAATCTACCTCATCTCATTTAGTTGTCATTCCCACGTTTTTAAATCACAAAATATTCCACTTGTCAGTTTTACACAGTTTCATAGCGAATTATATGGCAAATAAGCAGATTTCGCTACGAAACTGTCTAACAGTTCCGTAGCGAATATGTCAGTAGTTAAATGGTTTTTGCTATGAAACTGGGTTTTTTCTTCCTACAGAAATAGACAGAGCGGTGTGATCTGTCAAATTTGTGATGGCTAAAGACAAAGGTGAGGTCAGCTATGTTAGTTATCATAATCCCCACGCATGCAAGATCGTATTTTAGTCATCATCACCTTTTGTGTTCACATTTATCATCATTTCTCCCCAACCTATCGAATTGGAATTTAAATTTCACCTCTAAGCATCTCTTTGCCATTCCTGGTAAAATCTTGCATGAAGCAGCGCAGTGTCATCCTTGGAAAAGCTTTATTCATAGCTCAAACAGCTTGCTGTCAAGTTTTGTTCTTTTACAGGTGTCATTTTTTCAAGGAAGGCAGCTTGGTTATAAAGGGAGATGGCCATGAAGAAGAAAGCATACAAAGGAGGCTCTATGGTTAGATAGGAGCTCATGGACCTTAAGCTATTCATGGAGGACCCTAACTTTGCTGAAGCATTCACCAATTCAGGTTGTTTGAATTTCTACTGGAGCTACAAGGGAATTTGTTGTGTTTTTAGACTGTGTGAGCAATCAATTTAAAGAGAGAATTATGGATGAACATAGATGAATTCGGCAATACTGAGAGAGGTTATTTTCAAGCACAGAACAAGGAAAAATAACCTCTTTCACTTTTTTCACAGGTGCTACCAATTGGGAGATTCGAAGAGGTATTTGGGACCTATTTTCAGAATTGTGAATTTCCCTGTTTTAGACACATTTTTCTAATGCAAATTCCCAACAGCTGGAGATGGTTTTCCGAAAACCAAGAGAGGTTTGTCTTCAAGATGAACTTATTTACAAAAACCTCCTCCCATTTTGCAACAACTATCAAGGATAGGGAGATAGGAGCTCATCTTTGAACCCTATTTTTTCAAAAATTAAAACAAACAAAAAGGTCATTTTATTGGTAAATTAACTTGCTAAAGGTGAAAATGATGCTTTTTGAAGAGGGTAAGAGGCATTTTGAACCAAATGTGCCTTATCGTCCTTCATCATATCCATTTGCAAACATACAAGTGAAATTTTGAAGAAAAAAAGAGAATTTTGAATTTTCTGCACTTTAGGTAGTTTCGTAGCAACTCCCAGGCTTGAAGCCCAAAATCTACTACAAAACTGTTGTAGGTGATTATATGGCAAAAGGAATGGATAAAATCAAAGTCAAGGCCTGGAAAAATTTTGTTTTAGCTCTTTAAACCCAACAAACATGTCTACATTAGCAAAGAGAGCTAAAAGTTGACTTGGATGAAATGAGTTTGCTACTAAACTATGCTACGAAACTGCCTATTGCACGTTGTTTTTGCAGCGTAGTATTTTTAGTTGTATTTTGATGTTTGGAAAGTGTATTAAAAGACATCCAACCACGTGGAGGCATTCCAAGGTAGCAGTGCAACATTCCAGCATAGATTTGGTCTTCTACAAAGTTGTCTCTTTCACCAACTCAGCAAAAGACAGTCAGCAAATGTCATGTCATCATTCCTTAAAAAAAGGATGATTGTTTCTTAGACAGTGAGGACATTTATATCTTGGTCATGGTTAGTGCTACTTAAGCACAGATCCTTTTTGATGTAAATAGGTTGTCCTTTCAGTTAAATATGCAATTAATAAGTAGTGGAGTCCTAATAGGTCTCTAACTCTTGTCTGTTTTATTTCCATGAATCTAGGTTATGGCTGAGTGAAGTGTCAAATCAAAGAGTTCGATGATCTAGCCAGATGGCAGATCCTATGTAAGTCACAAAAGTCTATTTATATGGAGAACTTCGAATGACAAAAAGTTGGAGAATGCTATTTGACACTACCACTATTGCAAATTTCTATCATCAGTAATATAGATAGACTGTGTTTCTGCTTCACCTGAGATTCTTAGAATGTTTCAATGAGCTTATGTTTTATGTCTCTCTTTATCTTACTTACGGTATCTTGAGGTTGAATTACACAAAATTCATGTCACATATGCTCTGACTTCCTTTTAACATTGAGCTACTAAATATTTATGTGTGTTAGTATTGTCCTTCCATTGAAACAGTAAAAGCCTCAACTTCCACAAGTAGATTCATTTGTCATTGAATTCCTTGTAACTGACTCCACGAGCCCAATGGTAATGAAACTCATTCCATTCTTCACCTGCAATCAAATACACCAATACACACCCACAGAGTTAGCCATCTATTTTAAGACCTAATTGAGCAAATCATTAGATAAACTGAGAGAGCCCTCTCAGGCTAAAGAGGCTAATCCTCAGTCAAAAGTTGGTTTGAAAGAGTTAATCTAAGTTGTCTGGTGAAGCAGCCCATCAGTACCAATTTAGAGATAACACTACCATTTTCAAGCTGGTTAATTTGTTTATCAAAAATAAAATTACAAGTTCACTTGAATTTTCATATAAATTTTTAACTTCTTTCAAACATCAATAACATTAGTAATATTGTGAATGTGGGGAAGATCATCCTCCAAAGCAAACGGAAGAATAAGCAATGCAGTTTTACTTTTCCACTTATAGTCATTAGACATGGGCTCATATTTTGGAATTGTCCCAATAATTAGTTCCCAATGATCAGGATAAGGCAAAAGTTGTTCCAATTTATGTTTCCAAGCTAGATCACTTTTGCCATCTAATTTGAGACTCGGGCATCATGAAATTATTAATATTAGTCATATTCCCTTATAACTCTAGAAAATATGCTTATAACTTAAATAAATATCAATAACCCTTATAATTCCTTTCAAAAAAAACTTATAACCCTTAAAATTGAGATTCATATAACTCTAAAAAACCCCAATCAGATTTATAAATCTAAACAATTAATGTTGAAAAGAGAGTTGGCAAATAATTGTAAATAATGTGTACCTTCTGTTATGGTTACCATCCATATAGTAACCATCTACCTATCCGTACTATTTATGATGTTGTTATATAGAATTGTACTCTATGAATTAATTTCTTATCCACACGAATTATTAAGTTGTTGCCACCATAGAGTCCCAATAGTTGTACAAAATTCAATTCGTCATCACCATCTTGCAATGTACCACTTATTAGACAGCCATGTGAATTTTTAATTTTATTTTTTTAATTGGTCACTCATAGTCGCAGTGCGAGTTTATTAATTGAGCCAACACCATGCGGATTCAAATTATCTTTTGCCAATTTGATGGAATTTTACTACACAACCTTACAAAAATTTGGTCACTTTAGTCATAGTCATATGAGAGAGAATCTAATCACTCTAGTCACACTTGTGCAGGAGAGAACTACTGCCTTCTTCAATTTGAGTTGTCCCTTTCTCCATGCATGTGTGAAATCTTTTTTTGGCACAAATCTTTAACATTGCTATATGCCACAATCGTCATGACTCTCATACCATGTTAAATTACAATATGGAGAATAAACAAGAGACAAGTAAGAGTGATCAAAAAAGAGAGATGCAGTATATGAATGTGGACCAAATTATATAAAGTGGTGTTGTATATATATCTAGCAAGTTTTGTTATTCCCATTAAGAACCACTCCCCTGATTCACCTAATTTCCAAGTTGTATTAACTTGAATGGCATTTAACACGTATGACTTATTTCCACTTTATGGGATTATTATTTTAGTACATAACATTTATTACTCCTTAGATAAAATAAACATTACAATATCTAACAAATTTGTAGCCATACATAATGCATACAAATTGCATATGTTTGTTAACCCCTAGCTGTGAAAAACATTAAGAGAGCTTCAAGGATGGAAATTAGGATTCCAATGTAAATATCAATCGAACTTTGCAAAGTTTAGGGTCTTGAACTTTTGTTCTTTATTCCTTCATTCAAATGTACTTCTTTGAAAGTAACTATTTTCTACTTAATCACCTCAGTCTTCAAGTATATGCTTCTAGCTTTAGTAATGGCCCTTTCTAAAGAAAAGGGTTCAACCATTCTTACCTTTGATCATATGTTACACCTTATATTTAACATGAAGATGTCCTTCAATAAGTATACTTCCAATTGTGCTTTTGATTAAAACAATTGGAACTTTTCTCTACACTCCTCAACTGCGATGTCCCTCTAGAACAAATGAATTTGCTAGACATAGCATGGTTCATACCTATTGCAATCGACCCATTTAGTTAAGGCTTTATTAAATTCATTAAGGTAGCCACTAGAATTCTTTTTTATCCATTTGGCTCCCCATGTGTTTGTTATGCATGCCAAATATTGAGAAGCAACTTGCAACTTGTCATCTTCATTTCGTATGTGTTTCCCTTAGAAGGCCAATTCAATCTTGCTTTATTTCCCTAGAATCGAAGTATTGTGCTCTAAAACAATTAGTAGTGAACCTATATACAACCTTTTTTTAATTATTTTCTTTCTTTTCTTTTTTTTGTATAAATTATTTTCATTTCGTGACTATTTTTTAATTATTTTCTAATCTTTTCATCTATATACATATATATATACCTCGATGGGGTGGGTGAGCAGGCAGTACGAAACCTGGCTCCCAAAAGGTGGAATGATTAAGAATGATGTGTGCTACTAGACGTGATGGCGACCAAGCCAAGTGGCAGAGGTCGGCTAGAAACATCGAGAAGATGTCAATGTCCTATATATTCAAGTTGGCCAACATACTAAGCATTATTTGATTGCTTGGTATGGGAGGAAGGGTAAGCATTTTTAACTTGACTTAGTGTGCACAAGCTTGTTACATATGCATGCTCGTTGGTCTGGGTGGCTTGAATTCAAATTGGTTTGGCTATGGGAGGTATGTGTATAGTGTGTGCCCTGTTTGAGTGACTTGCAGGACGGTGTACCCTGTTCTAGTGACTTGCAGTGCTTCTGAAGTCTTTTTGCCTTGGAATTCTTTGATGATTTCCTTTTGTATTCTTGACATCATCTGTAAATCTCCTTGGAGTAGGGTTTCTTCTAATGTCATCTTGACTCTTGCCTTTGCTGGAACTGGGAGTATCATTTCTTCCTGGCTTCCTCACATCCTTGTTGTTTGAAGCATTATCATTCTTGCTTGAGGGTTCACCTGCATAGCCAAGACCTGATTTATCAAGGGGGGATCTTTGATGGCCTAGGATGTCATCTAGGGTTTGAGAACTCTTCAAGTTCTTATTCAGCAAATCAACTTCCTTTTTAAGAGAGACAGTTTCCCCATTCAATTTTTCACAATCTTCATCTTTCATGACTAGTTTCTTCTTCATTTCTTCCACCATCCTTGTTGCTTCGTGTGCTTCGATTTTAAGGGAGATGATATTTGATTTCATTATGAAGATTTCTTCATTCTCCTTTATTCGACTGCTCTCCATTTCTTCTATTATTCTTGTAGCTTCACATGTTTTCGCCTTGAGAAGATTGATGTTTGATTTTAGTTTGAAGATTTCTTTATCCTTTTCTTCTAGTTGAGATTTAAGAGAGGAGACCTCTTCCTTGTATTGACCAATCTTTGCTTCAAGATTGTTCAAGCTCTTAAGTCTTTGTTCAAGGTGGCTTGACAAAGTTTCTTCCCTTTGCTTTGCCTTATCCAATTGATTTGTTATAGATATGACTTCTTCATGATGCTTTCTTTTGTTTTGATGAAATTTCTCTTTAAGTTTGGCGAGCTCCTCATCTCTTTCCTGTACTTGAAGCTTGACCAAGTCAACTTCCTTCCTTTTCTTCTCTTGGTTACCATCTTGCGCTTTCTTCTTAAGCTCGTCATTTTCCTTTTTCAAATTGTTAATCTCTTCCATGGAAGCCATAAGTTTATTCAAGAGATCTTGTTCAAAATCTTCTTTTTTCTCTTCATCTTCTAGATCTTCTTTAGCCTTGTTGTCATCTCTCTTATCTTCAGCATCCTCGATGGATTCTGGACTTCTTTCTTGTTTTCCATCATTTTCTTGACTATAGATCATTGTCAACGCTCCTTTTGAGTGAAGATCATGAAGTTTGTCCCATATGACTTTTGCTGACGAATATTTTTCAAAATTGTCCTTCACGGAATTTGGTAACCCATTCAAAATTGCCTTTATTGCTCTTGTATTGTACTCCTTGGATTCTTCGTCCTTCGTGTCATCAGTAATCACTGATTTCCAAACTTCAATTCCTTGAATCTTCAAGATATTCCTCATTCTTACCTCCCATATATCAAAATTTCCATTGACCAATGGAGATTTCGCAAATTGATTGACTTCAATTTCGATGGTTGAGGAAGACACATCTTTAGGAAGATTGGAGACTTTCTTCCTTAGCTTTGCCATTTGTGTTCTAATGATCAACCTTCAAGTTGTTGGGCTTTGAGTGAAGGTACTGGCTCTGACACCAATTGTTGGAAATACTGAGAGGGGGGTGAATCAGTATTTCTTTTCAATTGTTAGTTTTACCAGTTAGATCACTTATATTTAGAACACAAAATGGACAATGATGGAATAAATACTTTTGTTAATTTTTTCTTTACAATATATCAAATACAATAATAGTATAGGGCTCCAACCCTAGATGAAGACTCCAATCTTCCAGACTCCAACCCGTATTGTGCCAAGCACCGACTTGGACTTTCTAAGGCTCCAACCTTGTCAATTTGAGGCACCAACCTCTGGGGCTCCAACCCTATCTCTAGTACAGGCTCCGACCTGGCTTCTTGAGGATTCCAATCCTCTTGGGCTCCAACCCTATCTTCCAAGGCACTGACCATGTCTCTATGAGGCTCCAACCTCTTGGGCACCAACCCTCAACTTCACTTCGTCAAAATATGTTTTGGTTATTCTTCACAGCTCCCAATGTCTTCTTCAACGAGCCCTGTCAATCTTCTGCAATGCCATCACTTAGTCTCCACGTAACTTTATCAATGACAACCTTGTCTTATCATGAAGGTGTCTCCACAACTCTTTATTACACCCAAACAAAATCTTCAAGGTCACCTCATGATGGTTTCAGCAACACATCATGGTCTCCAATAATGTCTTTAAGAATCCTTCAAAGTGTCTTCAATATGTTGCCCCAAGAACTCTCCAAGGGTGTCTTCAGCAATGCTCAAAAGTTTCTTTTAGACCTGCACAACAGTTCTTCAAAGCTCCAAGATACTTCTTCCAAGATGCCTCAAGGTGTCTTCACAACAGTTCCTCTAAATGCTTTACAATGTTTTCAACCAAGGGATGACTTCAATGGTTCTTCAAGGACTGCTATATAATTGCTCAAGGAGGTTTTAAGTAATGCTTGGTCACAGCTTTAATTCTTCAACAGTATTTCTAAAAATGCCTTTAATAGTGCTTTAAAAAAAAAACACCCTTCAATAATACACTCAGTTGCTGCCAAGATTGACTGCAATAATGTTTTCAAGGCTGCCTTCTATAGCATACCAGTTGTAGACAAAGATGTTTCAGCAATTCCCTAACAAGTCTTCAAAGGTTGCTACAGCAAGGGGTCTTCAATCGCTTTAAGGACTTCAAAAGTTGATTCCTAATCAATACGTCTGCACACCAAATATTTTGTGGACTGCCCCAATAAGGTGTCTATAATAAACTACCCCAAGATACTCTCCAAGATCAAATTGTTTCAATTTTCTTCAAGAAGTTGCTTCAAAAGACTGATTCAAGGTGATCTCCAAGGGCTTCTCAGGGTCTGCAACAAATTGTCACTACAGGTCCAAATTTATGTTCAAAAATGCCACCACAGTTCCACAGGTTTGGTGATATCCTCCCTCAGGTCTGAAAAACCATCACCTCCATTCTAAATAGATGGTTACAACAAGTCTGAAAATAAAAGTATTCCACAGATCTGAAATGCTGATATTTTCCACAAATCTGCAAAAGAGGGTCTCCACAAAAGAGTCTACACAGTTCTGAAATATATTCTTATTCACCACAGGTCTACAATCAAACTCACTGTTTCTTAAGATTTATTGCTGGTCCAAAATACCGAGCTCCATTCTGTCCACTTGTTTAAGTGCTGTAACTATATACTGTTCTTGAGCTGGAAGAATAGAGGAATCTTTGCCCCAAACTGTAATTTTTAGTCCTCCTCGACCTCTATCCTGCTCCTGTGATTTCTCTCTGAAATGATCACCGAATTTTTTATGGTGAAATGATGTGTTGGCCATCAATTTATACTAGATTTCGACCTTTAATAAAGAGACATGTCTCTTGGAGGGAGGCCGACATGAATTTCTGAGTGTAGGTCGGCTAGCCTTAAAAAAATATTATTTTTAAACTTAAAAAATCATTTTCTCATTTTTTTTTTGTGACTTCCCTTGAATTATTTAGTGCAGAAAATGATTAGGATAGTATGGCTTCTTTGCTTGGCTTCTCCATTGTTTGTCTTCTCCGTTATTTGGCTTCTTCATCATCATAGGAACATGTAGGACATCCACATCATCATGGTAATGTCCAGAAATGAGTGCATCACCCATGTCATCACATAATTGTGCAGTGATATGTTATAGTGCAGCATTATTAGAAGAACTCCAAAATAGTCTTCCAACCTTCAAATGATCTTCAACCATGATCATCTCATCGTATGTCATCATCAAGTATCAAAGTGTATGACATCATCACATGACATCAAGGGTTAAGATCTAGATCATCAAGTGCATGCAACATTAGGTCAATGACTTCTTAGGGCTTCTTTCATTACTGGTTTGACTTCTTCGTGATTTGACATCTTCATTGATGGCGTGACATCATCATCTTGAACCAGACATCTCAAGAATATTGACATCTCCCTTAATGCCATATTGACATCAATGACAACCTTGACCAACATATACAATGTTCCACCAAGTTTCTGAGATGGGGGGCACAAGAACTGGGAGATGCACAAGGGGACATGTGGGAGCACCACCAAATTTTAGGGAAATTCAAGGGGGATGAAGAGAATGTAAAATATTGTAAAATAGAAATAGTAAAATATTGTATACATTGATTTAAATCCATCATTCATTATTCTAGAATCTGATTAGTACTATACAAAATAGTAGATATTAAGGTATGAAGACTAGAAGTAAATTAAATTACGCAAACTCAAAAATAGTAAAAAGTGATGAGTCAAAGACTCGGTCTAATGTTATTAGTATCAAGATTCAAGACTCAAAAGTTTAAAATCGAAATTAACAATGGACAATGAACCAATGTTATTAGAACTAGACCAGTGATTGAATCGATCGACCCCAAAACTGAGAACCAAAAAAGAACTAGACCAAAATACCAGTCAACCAAAAAATACATAAATTTTCAAATTTTCAAAAAACAACATAAATATTCAAATTTTCAAAAAAAAAACATAAATATTCATGTGCATCAATATGAATCTAAAAAATTATACAAAAATATGCAAAATTTCTCATATATATAACAATGGTGCATATAACCAAAATAGCACCGAGTGCAATCCATATTAACAAAAAATGCATCAACATAGAGGCTCTAAATGGACTCTATAATCCAAAAAAAATCATGCTACAATAAATCCCTACATACCATCAAAATCATTGGGTATATTGGGATCCTCATTATCAATATCACCCTCGAAGCATTAAAATAAGATAGAAAAGATTAACATGTCAAGTCGAGAGTTCGTTTGAGTGATAGGTACAATTTTACTAGGGTGATGAGAAAGGAGGTACATAGAGGGCTTGACACTCTTGTTTAAATTTTAGTTCCATACCTTCATACATGATAGAATCCAATGGAAACGTTGCAATCCCCCAAATCTTGAAATCCTAAAAAACTATTAAGTCTGCAAAGATTTTGAGTGGGATCTAAAATTCTACTTTCTCCATATGAAATCCATTGAGGTCAGAACCACTCTCAAACATCCTGAGTCAATTAAAGGAAATGCTAAAAATTTAAGTAAAATAATTACTTTGAGAATTTAACATTACCATTAATTACATAGAATTGGTAGGGCCATGGGGTTGAATGTTAGGCTTCCCCACTTAAAAAGTATTGTTTTAAAGCAAAATCCAGGGGTACGCCTAGCCATTTTTTAGGGGAGGCACCCACAAGCACCCCTTTTGGGGAAATGCATCCCCCACATTAGAGAAACATTTCCCCTTGCATCTCCTCGAATTTACCCAAAAGGGGGACATCGAGAAACATTTCCGCAGGTATCCCCAAGTGCCAAGTGCGTGGAAAACGTGGGGAGTGCACACCCCACCCTGGGGGATGCGTCCCCGTGGAACACTAATGATGTATCAAAGGTAATCACTCAGGAAAGTCAAAAGTCAATATCAAAGATGCAGAAAGAATTTGACAAAGTTATCTTCAATAAAAATGAAGAAATTTCTCACTTAAAAGATCAAGGTCAGAAACTGCTTGCACAAGTCAAGAAGTCTAAAGCCACGAAGCACAGACTAGAACAAGAAAAAGAAGCTCTCGAGAAGAAACTCAATGGAAATTTATCAGACCAAAATGAAGAAAAATCTCACTTAAGAACTCTTAATCAAAAGTTGTTGGAAGAAATTACAACATTAAAAAAAAATTGATGAATAAGAAGTTAAAGAACTTTCACATCTTTAGCATCATAACCAAAATCTACTCACTCAAATTAAGAAGCTTGAGATTAATAAAAAATCATTGGAAAACAGAGTAGAACAACTTATCCAGATAGAAGCATTAGGTAAAAAAGTTTAAAATGATAAAGGGAACAAATATCGATCCAAATAATATCACAATTTAGAAGGATTTTCATCCAATCAAAATGAATACATACTTGAATGTGCAATACATGCGACAAAAATGCCAAGTGAAGATTTTGTGATCTATGAAGCAACATCTATGCATTAACGTATATCATATACCTGAAGAAAATCATGAAATTGCTACAAACATCATAAGAGAAAATCAGATCACATGAAATCCTTATCGACACCCAAATTATAAGAGCAAACATCTCATCCAGTTAGCCTCTCCATATCACTCAGGATGAAAACATCTAACATATACTCCAAACAATGTTGATGTCAGCAGCAATTAAATCTTATGTAACAATTCATTTCTTATATTAAGTGCAAGGTTCCACAAAAGATCAACTTGGGATAGTTAGATCATTCCTCTATTCGACAATTTTGCTTTGCACTCAAAAGTCCATATCGTCTTGTATCTTTGAAGATGACAGCCCAAAGAATTTGAAAATATGTGAATAGATTACAAGACAGAAAAAGATAACACACCTTTTCATCAATATGCTTTGAGTACAAAGCATTTATAAAGGGGAAGGCAATATATATATATATAGATAACTAGTATAATGAAAGGACATTACCTAAAAGACATAACTATTCATGAAAGGGCATCTCACCTAGGTATATATATGGGGCCCTCATTGTACGATCAATAGCATTCATACTCATGCATTTTATAGATATTATTATTTATTCGAATGCATACTTTTATATTCCAAGCGTTCTTGATTAATTAACTCATGAACCAGGTTTGGCAATCAAAACCCCACACCCCCTCTCTCTTCCCTATCCACACCCTTGCAGCCTCTCCCTCTACGAATCTCTCTAACACAAACCACCTACGGGTAACAGAAAGATCGATTGGGAATTAACAAAAATAGGTCAAGTCTCTGATGAAGGATACTCTTACATGTCAAAGTATCGATAATGCAACAAATTTACTCTTGAAGGACAATCGCGTAACAAGGTCAATTCTCAAATACTTGGTAATTCTCTCTACAAACCCTTCTTTTTGGAAATCCAAATTCATATTTTTTTCTAAATTAAAGAGAAAATTACAGGTAGATGTACATACTCTCTCAAATAAGGTATTGGAGGTGGAATATGAGAACTTGATTCTCAAATAAATGTTGCCCAAAAACAAAGCGCAAAAGGCTCTCCACCCATCCAGTGATGCCTTACATGCTGAAATTCTAGACCTAATGAACAAACAAGAGGAGATCCAAGCTCAACAGGCAATCTTTAAACAAGGAACCAAAACATACATCATGGGTTGTTCTAGGGAAAAACAAGGCTCCCAACCTACTGAGGTTGAGAAAGTGGTGCAGGTTAAGGTCATAGAGAACAGCAATAGTTGAGTTGATCCAGGTGGATAGTGGTCGCCACCCACCTATTCCATTTGGACCAGCACCATCAGTTTTTTCAGTTTTTCACTTTCAGCACAACTTACAAATTTTAGCAGGTTTTCGGGTCCTTAACTTCTGGAGCCGTTCGGAGGCCCTAATGATCCAGGTGGATATTGGTGGACACCCACCTATTCCATTTGAACCCCCACCATCGGTTCTCTCAGATTTTCAGTTTCGACACAACTTACCATTTTTAGTAGTTTTTCAGGTCCTGAACTTCTGGAGCCGTTTTGAGGCCCTAAACGATGTTTTATGGGCATCGCTATATGATCTAATTCAGAATCGATATTCGCAATCAACAGTTGTAGTCCTCGAATAGATCTTTCTAACGATGTATCATGTGCATCAAACGGAGATAGTATGCCAAAGTTATGACCCCAGGAAGTTGAAACACCAATTTACCCAAACGAGGCCCATAGTTTTGGCGCTTCATCTCCTAGGGTTAGGTTTTTGGATGTTTAGGGTTTTCCATTTTTTCTCAATAATAAATAGGCCCTCGAGCCTCATTATAACACAATTCAGAGACATGTAGCCACTACATCTCTTCTCAAAGATACGCTACCAGCACCCTAGCTAGTTTATTTCCATTATGTCTGTAAGCATATTTTTGTTATTTGATATTAATGAAATGAAATATTATTTCCGTTGCATCTCTGTGTTTATGTTTATTTCTGTGTATCATTGCATTCTTGCATAAATTCGGATCAGTGGTATCAGAGCAGTCTGCTCTTTCTCTATTTTTCTTTGCATGTCCCCAACAAGGTCAGGGTATAAGGAGTTAGGGCTCAATCTAGTTGAACCCTTGCAAGATCAACCTCGCAAACCCCAACGACCTCCCATGGCGGAAGAAAAGAAAGACAAGGGAGCAAGAGATCCTATCAAAATATTGCTCGAGGAGGCCCTCGATAAACAAAGGAACGCGATGATGGATAACTTTGCTCAAATCCTTCAACGACTGCCCACCTATGGCGCATTTGCATCCAACAACCACTCTAGAGGAGCCACTCCCTTCAAGGTACAGGTAAAATTTGACATTCCTATATTCGAAGGCCAAATAGATGCAGACATCGTAGATAAATGGTTGAATTTGCTAGAAGGGTATTTCTCGGTCCATGATTTCTCCAACCAAGAAAAGATTATTTTTGCACTCCTCAAAGTCGCACCTCATATCAAAGACTAGTGGGAAACCTACCGTGAGAAAAAGGACAAGGGGGAACCCTCTCTGTTCTTGGCCGCGCCCACTTGGAATTCGTTCCAAGATGGCATCAAGGAACAATATTACCTCGTGGGGAGCTATGAGGACAAGTACATCCAATGGACCACGTTTGATCTGTATTTATGCAGGAACGCAACAGAATACATATATAACCATAAATACAAAGATGCAGTGCAAATAACACTTCATTTCATTAATATCAAAGAGCTGAAATTTGCTTACAGACAGAATGGAAATAAACTAGCTAGGGCGCTGGTAGCTTATCTCTGAGAAGAGATGTGACGGGTACAGGCCTCTGAACTGAGTTACAATGAGGCTCGAGGGCCTATTTATTATTTAAAAACAATGGAAAACCCTAAATGTCCAAAACCCTAACCCTAGGAGATGAAGCGCCAAAACTATGGGCCCCATCTGGGTAAATTGGTGTTTCAACTTCCTGGGGACGTAACTTTGGCATACTATCTCTGTTTGACCCACATGACACATCGTTAGAAAGATCTATCCGAGGACTACAAATGTTGCCGTGAATATCAATTCCGGAAATGAATCATATTTGTTGAATGAACAATGCCCAAAAAATGTCATTTAGGGCCTCAAAACGGCTCCGGAAATTCAGGACCCGAAAAACCGCTAAAAATAGTAAGTTGTGCCGAAACTGAAAAACTGAAAGAGACAATGATGGGGCCCCAAGTGGAATAGGCGAGTGGCCACCAATATCCACCTGGATCATTCCTCCCCCCTTAGGAAGCAATGGTCCCCATTGCGTTGAGTTCCACCATAGGATGAGGAAACTTTTGCTAAACTTGGTCCCTGGTGAACCACTTACCTTGGTGCAGGAGTTGGCTAGCTTTAACAACCCGATACAGTTGGATCTTCTATTGGCGAGTGTTCTTGATTTGCATGTCCATGATACAATCTGTGGTGGTCTGTTCCATGCAGTCTGGGTTTAACTCTTTTGGTTTGAGTTCTTCTGCAATGTCAGAGGTGTCCAGTAGAGGTGGGAAGTAGGGACAAAGGTGGTCTACATTGAATACTAGGTGCAGACCAAGGAATGGTGGAACACTGAGCTCGAAGGAATTGTTCCCTACAGCCTTGGTGATGGTGTATGGCCCATATCAGAGCGGGCGAAGTTTGCGATGGCGTGCAGTGAGGTGCTCCTTCTGCAAATGTAGCCACACTTTTTCGCCCACCTAGAAGTTGTGTGGCACCCGATGTTGATCATGTCGTTGCTTGTACTTAGCATTGGCTCTATCTAATATGTCATGAACCTTTTGGCAGATGTGTTGAATGCGCTCGATGAAGTTGTTCGCTTTGTCAACTTCAGACTGGACATGAGCCAAATCGGCCTGAGTAGCCGCAAATGGCATGGCTACGTCAATGGGACATAGTGGCTGGAATCCCAAGCCCACCTAAAAGGGGTTGTGGCCGGTTGAGCTGTGGAGAGCCCGGTTATAAATGTGTTGTACATAGGGGAGGCTCTCATCCCATGTGCATGGATGCTTTGAAATGTACATGCGCAAAATGTGTACAATCATCTTGTTGACGACCTCTATCTGGCCATCAGTTTGGGGATGGAAAGCTGTGGACTTGGTGAGCTTGGTATCCAACATTGACCAGAGGCTGGACCAAAATGTGTTGAGGAACCTACTGTCGCGATCTGATATGATAGACTGTGGGATCCCAAAGTGCACCCACACTCGTTCAAATAAGAGTTTAGCAGTGGCTTTTGTTGTGATATTCTTCTTGTAGGTCGCCATAATGGCCGTCTTCGAGAATCTGTCGACGACCACGAAAACACAGTCGTTTCCATGCTTAGTAGAAGGAAGGCCTGACATGTAATCCATGGAGATGGATTCCCAAGGTCGACTAGGGGTAGGTAGCGGAGTATAGAGCCCTTGCTTCTTGATGGTCGGTTTGGCAATGGCGCAAGCAGTGCAGGATCTAAAGTACTTCCCGACATCCTATCGAGGTTCGGCCAATAGAAATACTTCTGCAGTACTGCCACTGTTTTCTCGACCCCAAAATTCCCAGAGACACGAATGTAGTGCGCTTCCCATATCATCTTGGCACGCTCGCTTGAAGGAACACAAAGGAAGTGACACAACAGTGCATCTTGGAGGTGAAATTTTGGAACTTGCGTACCCCCCAAGAGTGCCTTGTATGTGTGGCTGAATTCTGGATCGCTCTTGTAGAGAAGCGGCCAATCAGAAGTCTCATGCCCACAAGAGTTGAGAACGTTGGTTATGGCCACGATCAGTGGTCGACTAAGACAGTCTGCAACATTATTGTTGCTACCCTTCTTGTACTTGATGTTCAAATGAAATTGTTGCAGATATGTGTACCACTTCTGATGGCGATCGTTCTGCAACTTCCCTTGTGTTTGTATGAACTGCAAGGGTCAGTGGTCTGTGTGGATGATTGTCTCCTTCCCCAAAATGTAATGCTTCCATTGGCGACAAGCCTGCACAATGGAATACATTTCTTTGTCATAACTGGGATACTTTCAAATTGTGTCGGACAATGTCTCACTGTGATATGCCACTAGATGCCCCTGTTGAGTAAGAACTGCCCCAATAGCATAGTCAGAGGCATCTATCTCGATCTCAAATGGTTGTTGCAAGTCTAGTAATGTGAGCATTGGGGCAAAACAGAGGCGATGTTTCAATTCTACGAACGCCTTCTGTTGAGATTCCGACCAAAAGAATTTTGCTTTCGCTCCTCCCTTGGTGACTTGACTCAAGGGCCAAGTGATATGAGAGAATCCCAACACGAACTTGCGGTAGAAATTAGCAAGACCCAGAAAGCTACGAAGCTCTGTTAGGGTGGTTGGGGCTGGCCAATCCCGAATGACTTAGATCTTGGCTGGATCCACATGCACCCCCCTTTCATCAATAATGTATCCCAGATATTGAACCTAGGTCATGCCAAAAGTGCACTTCTCCAAATTGGCACACAACTTGTGTTGCCGTAGTGTTTGAAGGACTTCTCGGATGTGGTCGAGGTGCTCTTCCCAAGTCTGGCTGAAGATCAGAATGTCATCCAAGTACACCACTACAAATGAGTTGGTGAATGGACGCAAGATGTCATCCATCAACCTCATGAAGGTTGTGGGAGCATTCATCAACCCGAAAGGCATGACGAGCCATTCGAAAAGGCCCTCCTTGCCTTTGAAGGCAGTCTTCCACACATCAGAGGGTTCGATTGGTACCTGGTGATACCAAGACTTCAAGTCGATCTTGCTGAAATATTTTTCCCCTTTGAGTTGGTCCAAAAGGTCATAAATCCGTGAGATCAGGTACCTATTCCGGACAGTGATCTTGTTCAGCGCCCGATAGTCAATACAAAGTCTCCAAGTCCCATCCTTCTTTTGTACCAACATGATCGGGCTCCCACAGGGTGATGAACTTGGCCGGATGTGACCTTTCTGCAACAGCTCCTAAATCTGCCTCTTGATTTCATCATTCTCCATAACACAGTGCCTATAGAATAGTCCATTGGGTAGCGGCACACCTAGGGTCAAGTCAATGGGGTGCTTGACCTGACAGTGCAGAGGCATCCTTGTGGGTGAGGTGAAGATGTCCCCGTACTCCTCCACAACCTTGTCCATTTGTTGTTGTCGTGCAAAGGAGCCATGTCTGGAGTTCGTGGCCACAGTCTTCTTCTTGCCCTAGGGGCGGATCATCAAGAAAACAAATTTCCTGGTTTGGGAAATGAGCTTACTGCATTGTTTTGCAGTAACCAAAGAGATAGTGGGAGGCGATGGTACCTCTGGTATCATGTACAACTTATTTCCCAAAGTAACAATAACAGCGCAAAGCTAGGACTCATACATAGCATGTCGCTTCCACAAGTATGGTTGGCCTAATAATACATCAGAAACATCAATAGGAGCAATGTCACACAATACCTCATCCGTGAAGGGCTTGATGTTATAGGGAAGGCGGCACTGTTGGCTGACGCAAAGATCCGTCCTTGGTGAAGCCACCCGATGGTGTATGGTTGTGGGTGCACTGTAGTCGGCAAGCCCAACCGCTTCACGACATCTGCTGAAATGAGGTTCTTTTGGCTCCCATTATCGACAATGAACTGTAGCGGGGAACCCTTTACCCACATCTGGGAGTGGAAGAGACACTCTGCCTCCTCTGGATCTTCTGGTTCCTCCTTCTGGATCTTCGCAGTGGCAACAGTGGCATTGGGCTCCGCATCAATAATCTGCTTCCCTTTGTCATTCCCCTTGTCAAGTTCTGATTCAGAGTCGGAGCATGCATCTGATTTAGAAGCCCTCATCTCGACCACCAGCGACTGTTTGGCCCGACACTCACTTGTGTTATGAGTGGAGCTCTTATGGAACTCACACCACTTTCCCGTGTCCTTCTTTGGCTTCGCGGTGTTGTTCTTTTCTTGTGGCTTTGGAAGGTTGTCTTGGGCCGCCATGTCTCGCTTCTTCTGTTTGAATTTCTGCTCAATCTTGGCAACATACCAGTATGCCGTACCAAGCAAGGAGATGTTGAGGAACTCCATTTCCTCCTGAATGTATCTATGCAGACAACTGCGATATTTTAGCACCAAATGTTTCTCTGAATCTTTGATACCCAACTTTGTAAGCAGGGTATGGAACAGAATCGTCAGCTCATGCACATCCTGATCCCTTTGTTCCCGCAGCGTGGCCCATTGTATGTACTTGTCCTCATAGCTCCCCACGAGATAGTATTGTTCCTTGATGGCATCTTGGAAAGAATTCCAAGTGGGTACGGTTGAGAATAGAGAGGATTCTGTCTCGTCTTTTTTCTCACAGTAGGTTTCCCACCAATCCTTGACATGGGGGGTAGCTTTGAGGAGTGCAAAATAATCTTCTCTCGGTCGGAAAAGTCATGAACCGAGAAATATCCTTCTAATAGATTCAACCATCTATCTACGGCATCTACATCTATTTGACCCTCAAATATGGGAATGTCAAAGTTTACTTGTACCTTAAAGGGAGTCGCGCCTCCAGAGTGGCTGTTGGATGCAGATGCATCGCCAGTGGGCAGTCATTGAAGGATTTGGGCAAAGTTATACATCATCGCGTTCCTTTGTTTTTCGAGGGCCTCCTCAAGCAATATTTTGATAGGATCTCCTGCTCCCTCATCTTTCTTTTCGTCCCCCATGGGCGTTCGTCGGGGTTTGCGAGGCTGATCTTGCATAGGTTCCACCAGGTCAAACCCTAACTCCTTATACCCCGACCTCGTTGGGGACATGCAAAGAAGGATCGAGAAAAAGCAGACCACTCTGATACCACTAATCCAGATTTATGCAGGAACGCAACAAAATACATATATAACCATAAATACAAAGATGCAGCAGAAATAACACTTCATTTCATTAATATCAAAGAACTGAAATTTGCTTACAGACAAAATGGAAATAAACTAGCTAGGGCACTGGTAGCTTATCTCTGAGAAGAGATGTAGCGGCTACAGTCCTTTGAACTGAGTTACAATGAGGCTCGAGGACCTATTTATTATTTAGAAACAATGGAAAACCCTAAACATCCAAAAACCTAACCCTAGTAGATGAAGCGCCAAAACTATGGGCCCCATTTGGGTAAATTGGTGTTTCAACTTCCCGAGGATGTAACTTTGGCATACTATCTCTGTTTGACGCACATGATACATCGTTAGAAAGATCTATCTGAGGACTACAACTGTTGCCGTGAATATCAATTCCAGAACGGAATCATATGAAACATATTCGTGGAAGGAACGATACCCAAAAAACGTCGTTTAGGGCCTCAAAATGGCTCTGAAAGTTCAAGACCCAAAAAACTACTAAAAATAGTAAGTTATGTCGAAACTAAAAAACTAAAAGAGACAATGGTGGGGCCCTAAGTGGAATAGGCGGGTGGCCACCAATATCCACCTGGATCAACGTTGCGGCAGCAAAGGGATCAAGATGTGCATGAATTGACGAGTTTGTTCCATACCCTGCGCACAAAGTTGTGTATTAAAGCTTCAGAGAGACATTTGGTGCTCAAGTACTGCAGTTGTCTGCATAGACACATTCAAGAGGAAATGGAGTTCCTTGACATTACCTCGCTTGGCACGGCATATCGCTATGCCACCAAGATCAAGCAGAAGAAGCGAGACTTTAGATCCGCGAATCCGAAGCCAGGGAAAGGCACCCCCGAACCACAGAACAAGGGGCAGAGCCAAAGCAGGGCGACTCAAAACACCACCACAAATCCAAAGGACACGAGGAAGTGGTGTGAATTTCATAACAGCCCCACTCACAGCACAAACGAGTGTCGAGCCAAACAGTCGCTAGTGGCCGAATTGAAGGCACCCAAATCATATGCATATTCTAATCCTGAGCCAGAACCAGACAAGGGAGATGACAAAGGGAAGCAGATCATTGATGCGGGCCCCAGTTCCATTGTTGCCACCACCAAGCTCCAGAGGGAGGACCCCAAGGATCCAAAGGAGGGGGAGCACCTCTTCCATTCACGGATGTGGGTTAAGGGTTCTCCACTACAATTTATTGTCGATAGCAGAAGCCAAAAGAACCTCATTTTAGCAGAGGTCGTGAAGTGGCTCGGCCTACCGACCATATACCACACCCGAAGCCATATACCATCGCATGGCTTCACCCAGGGAGAGATCTTCGCGTCCGCCGACAATGTCGCCTTTCGTACAGCATCAAGCCATTCACAGATGAGGTATTGTGTGATGTTGCTCCTCTTGATGTAGTTGATGTACTATTGGGCCAACCATACTTGTAGAGGCGACATGCAGTGTATGAGTCTAGGCCTCGTTCTGTTGTTATTACTTTGGGAAATAAATTGTACACGATACTAGAGGTAGTACCGCCTCCTGCTATCTCCTTGACTATTGCAAAACAACGAAATAAGATTGTTTCCCAAACCAAGAAATTTATTTTCCTTACAACTCGCTCACGGGGAAGAATAAGATTGTGACCATAGCCTCGAAACAGGGCTCCCCTGCACGGCTATAGCAGATGTACGAAGTCGTGGAGGAATACAAGGACATTTTCTCCTCACCCACAGAGGTTCCTCTACACTGTCCGGACAAGCACTCCATCGATCTAACCCTCGACGCACTGCCGCCTGATATTTCCATACCTCATTACACAGACAGAATCCACACATGTATTGTCTGCGGCAACCAAATTTATTGAACGCATCCAACACGTCTGCTAGCAGGTCCACGACATCCTGGACAAATCCAATACCAAGTTCAGCAAAATTTTCCTCACATGGAGGAACTTAATGCAATGGGGACCATTGCTTCCTAAGGAGGTAGGAATGATCCAGGTGGATATTGTTCGCCACCCACCTATTCCATTTGGACCCACACCATCAGTTCTTTCAGTTTTTCACTTTCAACACAACTAAATATTTTTAGCAGGTTTCTGGGTCCTAAACTTCTGGAGCCGTTTGGAAGCCCTAATGATCCAGGTGGATATTAGTGGCCACCCACCTATTCCATTTGAACCCCCACCATTAGTTCTTTCAGTTTTTCAGTGCCAACACAACTTACTATTTTTAGCAGTTTTTCGGGTCCTAAACATCCGGAGTCGCCCTAAACGACATTTTTTGGGCATCTTTTCTCTAGCAAATATGATTTCGTTCCGAAATCGATATTCGCGATCAGTAGTTGTAGTCCTCGGATAGATCTTTCTAACGATGTATCATGTGTGTCAAACAAAGATAGTATGCCAAAGTTATGACCCTAGGAAGTTGAAACACCAATTTACCCAAACAAGGCCCATAGTTTTGGCGCTTCATCTCCTAGGGTTAGGTTTTTGGATGTTTAGGGTTTTCCATTTTTTCTGAATAACTAGGCCCTCGAGCCTCATTGTAACACAGTTCAGAGGCCTGTAGCCGCCACATCTCTTCTCAGAGATACGCTACCAATGCCCTAGCTAGTTTATTTACATTATGTTTGTAAGCATATTTTTGTTATTTGATATTAATGAAATGAAATATTATTTCCGTTGCGTCTCTGTGTTTATGTTTATTTTTGTGTTTATTGCGTTCCTGCATAAATCCGAATCATGAGTGTGCAAGCTAAATATAAAAGTGGGGGCTCACCTCACTTTGTTCCTCCTCGCACCCCTTGTAGATTAGATCAAGTTAGAGCCTCATTCCTTCAAAATACCCTAAACATCCTAGATATTAACCTTGAGAGGACTTGGCTCAATTCTAACTCTCTTTTTTTCCTCTGATTTAGATCTTTAAGGGTACAAATTTTTGTACCCTCCCAACCAAATAGAAGCTTTTATCCCTCCCTCACAAGATCCACCTGGGATCTTTGGTAAAATATACTTAATGAACAAGTTAACCACCTTGGCCAAAATCTTGGAGGATATGTTTAACAGAGTTAAGGGCCACACTAGATAGGTGCATGAGTTAAATTTAAAAAGAAGGATTCAACTTATAGGGATTCAAACATAGATCTTAATCTAGATTTAAGTTTTACAAAGATACAATCATACAAAGTAACATTAATACATTATGCATACATATTGATAATACAATTACAATTGTGAGTCGTGACATATTCATCAATATGATCCAATAGGAGAAAGACAAGATACTGCAGTTTTCTCATTACGTCATCAAAATCAAAATGTGTTACATAGGTAATACAATGCCAATGGCAAATGCCAAATGGTAATAGCAAATACAAAACAACTACAAGTCTACAAGCCTCAAGGAAGTAGGTAGCTCATGAGTCATGAGTTATCAATCCTCATCATCATAATCAGCATCACTGTCCTCATCATCATAGTCACCACTGCTCTCCTCTGCTGCATCCTCCTCCTCTGTATCCAATGTCATCTCTGCATCTGGTGGTGTGGAGGATGACCCCTCTACAGTATCACCATTATCAAATGTGACAGGCTCTAGCACTGGCTCATTGAGATCCAAGTTGGCCAATGCCAAGTCAACATTGTTGTCCATACCCATATCATCAGAAAAGACATCCCACATCTTTGTCTTTCCCCTTCAACCACTCATCCCTCTGCCTGTAAATAAGACCAAGGTTGGTGTGCACATACACCATTGCCTCTGCCCTGGACTACTCAAGCTTGCTCTTCTTCACACTATACAAATTCCCATATGTGCTCCAATTCCTCTCGCAACAAGAGGATGAAGTCACCTGAGAGAGGAGACTCATGGCTAACTGTTGTAGAGGAGGGCTTGTTGCCCCATGAGTTGCCCACCAAAAATAGGGCTTCTTAGCCCCCTTGTCTCTAATCACATCATAGCCTGCAAATCACCCAGTGCCAGTGGAAAACTCTACAAAGGCATCCTCCACCTCATCAAGGGATGCCCTATCTTGAAAAATCCGCCTGAATGCATCTTTCCTCCCTTGTGAAATTTCACCATCCATGTGAGGAGGGAATCTGCAGAAAGGTCCACCATTCAACCACTCATGGTTGTAGTATTTTGGGTTGAAGGAGTGAGCCAAACAATGTAAAGGTGTGCAATTCTTGTCCCATCTGCTGACAAGAATATCCTGTATGGTGGTGAAGAAGGCCTTTGGTGATGTCTCATACTCGAGGCACTCACTCTGTAAAATAATGTTCCTCGCAGACTCAATCATGGAATCCCATCCCTCATAAACCTCTCCTAGGATGGGTTGGTCTGTATCTGCAAATCGAAGCAAGGAAATGATAGGGTCCATGATCCGAAAAAGTAGATCTACCCTCTCCTACCAAGCATCATCTAACATCGTGTCCTTCACTTTTTTTGAGGCTACTTGATCTGTCTTTCTCTAAAAAGACCCAAACTCTGAAATAACAATGGCCCCAAGAGCGAGCTTGACCTCTCTCAACCTCTTCAACATGATGAATGAAGAGGCAAACCGTGTATCCACAATCTTCAACAATGATAGATTGATGCACTCCTTGTATATAGTGAGGGCATTTGTATGGTTTTGTACAAAGTTGCGGATATGTCGTGCATCCTCAATAATGCTTCCAATCCAAAGCACATCAGAAGCAATAGATTTCAGTGCAAAGTTCAATGAATGGACAATGCAAGGTGTCCAAAGTACTTGTGGATATTTAGCTTCCACAATCATGCCAGCAGCCTTACAAACAGGTGCATTATATGTAATGATTTGCACACAAGAATCAACACTTACATCTTCAATAACTTTAATAAACAACTCACCCATATATTGTGCATCCTTGTATTGTCCACATGCATCCACTAATTTCAAGAAAACTGGACCATTCAAGGAAGACACCATGAATTTTATGAGTGGGTGTCGTGATGGATTTGTCCATCCATCATAAAAAATACTAACCCCAAATGTTGACCATGCTAATTCAATAGGCTCAAGCATTTTGTACACCTCTTTCTTTGCCTTCGTCAACAATGTGATTCTAAGCTTCTCTGACCCAGGAGGCACATACCCTGATAGAGTCGTTTGAGCTAGAGCTCGGCACATCTCAGTAAATAGAGTTGAGCATGCAACATTGAAGGATATGAAATTTTGATAGAAAAAAATAAATTAAATTAAAAATGGTGAAATCAATCTCTTCCCGCTTCTCTTTCTAGAAAATTTTGTCCATTGGCCAAGTGCAATTGCCTTTCTTTTTGTTGCTTGTCCCCCACTAGAACTCTCAAAAGACAACTTCTTGTTGATTTTTGCAAATTTATGTAGATGTTCTATGCTTGATGCAACTTTACTTTCTCTTCAATACTAGACAGCAATCACATAAATCATTAAGTAAAGTGCTGATAGAACATACCAGTGGATCAACAGAAGACAAGCCAGAAAAATATATATTTGTTGGTGCGTTACGGCGATCAACAAGATGCTTCAACCAGCAAAGTCTCCTTGGTCAGCCAGCCCAGAATGTGTCACAACAACCCTCAAAACAGCCAAACGGTCAACTCAAAGTCAACCCCAGAAAAATCAACGCAGAATAGCATCAAGTAAAAGTCAACGCAGCACAGTCTACATTCAACCTTGACCTCGGTTCTTGTGACAAAAAGTACGGACTACATAAATCGAAGTCTATGCCAAAATTCAGCTCCTTTAGATCATGCGTTGACCAAAGTCAACGCTGGTCAAACCTGTGGTAGAAACCCTAGCTGCAGCAAAAAAATATTTTCGTCCTTCTCCCACGTGTGAACCACAGATTTGCCTCCAAGTAGCTCGAACCAATCAGAAGTGGAGAGAGAAATATGTGTGATGATGAGATGAGTGAAATGTCCTCCAACGTTGACTTTATTTATATCCATCACTGAGGGTGTGTGACACATTTGCTGGGGGTGTAAAACCTTAAGGCCGACCTACACATATTTTGAAAGTATTAAAAATAAATTCAAAATAAATGTTCTGCTCATCGGATCAAGATGATCTTTAGATCAATCTTGCACCTCTCCAAAAGAGGAACCCAATAAAAATATTGGTGTCTTCATCTAAGCATCACAACATGGAGTTTGGACCTAGTTGTCCAATTTAACACTTTTCCTCAAGAATGTAAGGGGGTCATCATTCTTGTTTTATTTAGTTTTTGCATCCACATTTTCCACACCAATAAATGCCTCTTTTTCCATTTCCTTCCTCTTTGCTAAAGACGATTGTGTACAAGCTGAAATTCCACAACTTGGTAAAGCCAACAAATGAACTTTCACACGGTAATATGTGCTCATGAAATGATTGTGGCAATAACTGCATTTCCAAGCAACATTGCCTCCTCTTTTCATCTTGTTGTCTGGCCCTGCCTTTCTTGTGACATATTTCCAGAATGGATATTTGTGGTCTTGAGGTTGTTGTCTTCCCTCAACATTTGAAGTTGTTGTTGCAGCCCCACTACCAATAGATGGAACACTTGCAGACCTTGATGAAATAGGTTGTTGTCTTCCTTTTCCCCTTCCTTACTGCCCTTGATTGAGCCATGAATGTTGTAAAAAAATAAACAAAAAATGCCCAAATTTGTAAAATATATGTATATGCAAACCGAATGCAAAAAAATAGAAAGACAATGCACTTACCTGTTGCTTGAATCTGCTTGAAAATGCTCCCTTGCTCCTTGCTACTCCTTGTTCCTTGCTCCTTGCTCCTCTCTTCACTCACACCAACCTCAAAGTGAATAAAATGAAGGCAAATCAGCCTTTTTAAAAACCGACGGACGGCTTTTTCCATCAGTCGTGTCTGGCGGATCAAGACACGATCGTGTCTGTACAGGACACGATCAGGACACAACGTGTCCTATATAGACACAATCGGACACAATCCCCCTGACGCGAATCCGTGTGAATCGTGCATGATTCGTTTGATTCGGGACACGAGAGGGCCTCAGGACGAATCCGGTTTCTTAGATTTCAGGTCTTATGCCTTAGGGATGAAGTTGATGCTGTCCTGGTTGTTTCTGTGTCTAAGGAACTAGTTTCCAAGAGCTTTATTGTAAACTTGTAGAAGGTTAGGTCCAACAAATCCCACACAGCTTTGTTAGTTCTTACAAGTAGCGATTAAAGAAACAAAATCGCAAGTACCTTTAATCTTTGTATGGGGCAGAAACAATTAAAGGATTCATCTCTTTGATGATCTAAGAAGCAAAATTGTGAGAAAGATAGTTCACCTGGTTGTATATTAGCTATATTAATAAGAGTAACAAGTTGTTCTTTCTAACAATTCTCTTTATCCTGAAGATGAACACAATTGAGGTTCAAAATGTTGATATGGCATTTTCGAAATTCGGACAAAGCTAATCCCAAAACATCATTATCAAAAAATTCTTAATACAGAAGTTGGAAATCACAAATTCAATTTCTATACGGGGCAAAAACAAATAAAAAGATTTCTCTTTGATGACCTAAGAAGCAAAATTGTAAAAAAGATGGTTCACCTAGTTTTCAATATTAGCTATATTAATAAGTGTAACAAGTAGCTATCTTTCTCACAATTCTCTTTATCCTAAAGATAAAATCAACTTAAGTTTGCAACATCGATATGGAATTTTCAAAAGCTGCTAATCCCAAAACATCATTATCAAACAATTGTTATGGCAGAAATTGGAAATCACAACTCCAATCTCTCTGTATGGAGCAGAAACAATTAAAGAGATTCATCTCATTGATATCTAAGAAACAAATTTGCGAGAAAGATAGCTCACCTGGTTTTCTATATTAAAAATGAACCTATCAGAGGAATGAAACAAAGCAATGCAGGAAGAGGATGATACCATACAGAAAATCAAAAATGGAAACTCATTAAATTGCCATAGTAACATTGGATGCAAATAGGTCAGCAGGACTAAATATGAAGCAACAATAACTGCAACATGTGAAGCAAAATGGCTACGAAGAGTTTTAGGATGCATAGATCTTCAGCGAATCAGTGACAGAGTGTGACTCAGCTCACAAAGAACCCAGTGTTTCATGCAAGGAGCAAGCGTATTGAGATCCAACAACACTTTATCAGCAAGCAAAAGCAAAACAAAGAAGTTAAGGTTGTATACTGCAGAAATGAAGACAGGCTTGCTAACACATTCACAAAGGTGTAAAACAAAGAAAAGAGGAGGCGCTTCGCATTAATGAAATAAAGCGGTTCTTGAAGATATAATGCCCACTTAGGGGCACACTTAGAATACTCTGTTAACATTGGAAGTCATGATAAGATTAGATGGGACAGGTAAGTTTAAGGATAAGATTAGTCTATTGTAAGGTAAGTAACATTTTGGCTGGACGTTTATTGTTATCCTCGGGACCTCGACAACCAACTTTTAAACAAATTTTGTACTACAAATACGTTATCCTATGTCATACAATAAGATCAGAATTTGGTGTACAATTTAGCTTACTCTCTTAAACGTATGTGCTCTAAAAAACCAACCAGAACATATTTTCAAATAATGAAGTTGTGAACTTAACTGGATTATCACGTTGTCGGCCAAAGATCCAGTGTGTCCCACTTTGCAAACGAGCCTCAATCTTGAGATAGCCTATCTTCAAAGAGCAAGTCTTTACACAATTTTCATTTTCATTTTCATTGGGTTGGTCCGCCGCTGAACAAATTTATCTGTTGAACAATTTCCTAATCTAGTTTACTTTAATAAGCTGGAAATATTAATTTGGATGTTTTCTTATCAGAACATATTCTTGAGAACCGTTTGTTTTTATCTGGTACAAGGGATCTATTCTCGATTCTCGATATGGTATGCCTCACCCGTACAGCCTAAGTATCAAAAGGATGAGGCCGAGTGCAAGTTGTGCCCATTGGATTGCCAAAGTGGCAAAGGAAGTCCACTCTTTGTACAGTTCCTCAGGGTATATTTCTGGGATTTTTTTCAAATAAATAAATAAACCGAGATGCCGAAATGAACTTTTATTTTGGTAAACCTAACTTTGCTAAAAAACACAATACACAATTTTAAGAAATAAGTTAAAAAAATAGGACAAACTACCGCCTTCGAATTAGGTTAAATCGAAAAAGAAAAAATTGAATCACACAGCCTGAACAGGCCCATACAGAAATTCTATTCCACCGAACAATGTGTGCCCTCGAGAGCTTGAAATGCTTGTGCTACAACTTAAATACTAAACCCTGGTCTCCTTGCACTATGGAATCTTCGTTGAATTAAAACTAAATATACTGACAATATACAATATTAAACTGGCGTCCTCATCTTGATAGTCAGGATGGAATGGGAAGAGATTATCTACCAGCAGGATACTGCATGGGTCCGGGATGATCTCCTGTGGAGAGGTAGCAGTCCCTGCATACCAGTGCCATCCCTTCTACGCCGTCGGGGCATTTTGAGTCTTCTATTCAAATTTCATACCAACTGAACAGCTTCGCATATTTTGCGTACATACATTCGGAGTGCATTTTAACGGGACAGGAGGGCTTTGGCAGACATCACTTAACCTTCGCTGGCATAAATATATATGGTCTTTGACACCGCTGTGAATATCGGTGTTGAAGTTGGATAAGACCGTGGAACCAAATCTCCGACATTGAGAAATGTTCACAACAAATTTAATTATAACCGCATCCACTTCGCCAGGTACATTAATCTTACATGCCTGGGAGGCTTTAAAGCAACATGTCAAATTACTCTTACGTGACAAGTTAATGCTAAATTGGTGGAAATTTTACATTACAAATTAGTATGGTGCAGTCTTGCATTTTAAATGGGATCTTTGAAGCAACATGTCTTATGATTAGTAGCCTTCTGAACTCTGACCACGAGACCCATTTTTATAAATGCAAGTAAATTATGGTGGATGATTAAGGAATTGGAAATGTTGATTAAACATTAAGTTGGGTTATATTGAATTAATAAGATATTTGTTGACTTTTATATATATATATATATTCAATTTCATTATATGGAGTGAAGGTTTTGATATTTAATTTTTGTAATCTTCAATAAATTTATAAATACATACAATAATTGATTGACCTATATTTATAATTTTATTTTTATTAACTATAGTGAATAGATAATTTTTTGGAGTAATATGAGGGAGGTATGGTGAATAGGTAACCCTTTGAGTAATTTAAATGAGGCTCAAGATCAAACATAGGAGTTGCCACTATAGGTAACTTTTTTGGGGTAAAACCTAGTGGTTGCCACTATAACACCAACAGTATATTCAATAGCTCGTAAGTCAAATATACCAAGACTCTATGATTTAGAAAGAGTCGAGACCCCACAAGGGTGGGGGAGCCTACTCCTTGAGCCTTATCACAACGAGCGAAAGATGTCCCACATGAGATTTGAAACCTGGTGGAGAGGTGATCCAGATTGGATCATTATATTGTTTGTCATCCATATCGATGTTTTCAAAGTGGAAAAATTGGAGGAATCAACTCACAATACCATTTTTCCTAGCAGGACCTAGTTTGGCAAAACATGGTTTGAAACCTTTCGGGAGCATTTTGAGGTATCAAACAACATCTTTTGGGGGTAAAACTTTGTCAATTTTAGGCATCATTTTTGCATGTTATACTACACACATAGACCTTTCTCACAGTGCAAGAATCACGTCGATCAAAGTTGTATGTGAAAGTTATGTCACTCGAAAGTTGACCTTCCTATTTTCACCACCATAATTCGAGAGGATGCCACATCAGCCCCATTATTCATATAAAAGGGGCTAGCCACGTAATTTTTATGTATAAGACTCTAGAAAAGTCTATATTGTAACTTTGGTTAATATTTGAGGTAGTCAAACCTAACCACTTTCTAGGCTATCAAGTTATGTTATAACCAAGCCACTAGAATGAAAAGGGATTAGATTCTTTCAAGTGCATTTCTTCCCTAATTAATCAAAAAATAGCCAAGAGGTATAGGTGGTAGAGCACACATAGAGGATTTCCGCATTATAGTAGCCCGCGGGCCACAAACCACACTTCTTAGTACTCACAACCATATTTCCATTCAGAGAAAGAGAGCGGAGCGGCCTCACCTTCCAGCTAGGCTTTTCTCCAGAAATGGTTTCCCAAAGCATATCTTGTGCCAAATGTGTGTGAGAGCTTTTATTTTTTCATTCTTTATTCATATAAAATTTTTCATTTGCATGTATGCGCTATTAACAATAAATCTACAGATCCATAAATCTAATAAAATTGTAATAGTGTAGAATTTCATATTTTAAATATAATATTATTAGATCTATTGTGACAAACTGTCCAGTGGAATACCCGCGGCAGTTTACGGATCAAGGAGATAACATTCCATTATGCCAACCACTTGGTTGTCTCACAAGGGGACAATTAGGTTTATAATTTATAAAAATATATATTGGACTTTTAAAGTGGTTGATTGTGGACCTAAAGATAAAATGGACTTCCCATTTTTCTCTTTTAATTTCAATCATATTTTTATTCAATTGAGATATCTACACATGATGCTAGAGAAGTTGATTTTGGACACCTTATTGCGTCTAAATTAGATGGGGACATGAATTCCTTCTTCATATCCAAATTATCCAAATCGCATTATGTCTTCATCACATGACCTTCTATTGACACTATATCCACAAAAGGGGAAGGCGTTGATTTTATATCCACATCACAATTTTCTAAGTGAGTGTTGGACACTTAATTCAACATCATTGGTTTCAATCATCCAATGTGTTTTTTTGGAATGTTTAATGAGCCCCAATATCACAACAAGATTGTTGAGACTCCCAGGGCTACCAACTTTAATTATTAATCTGGGGTTCGTACAAACTTAAGAGGTGACAATGCTATATGCACTAAATGCTTGATGAGCCCCAATATCAAAATAAGATTGTTGAGACTCCCAGGGCTAGCAGCTTTAATTATCAACTTGGGGCTCATACAAACTTAACAGGTGACAATGCTATATGCAATGTAGGTGAAGCTCTACTCATGCCACCTTCATTCAATGAATCAAATCAAGGCATACATAGACCACTCCTTTTACTAGATTTCAAAAAGAACTTGCATGTGAAGACAAGAGTCTACTCTAATTGCAGGAAGGTAAACATTATCCTAGTTGCAGAAATGGAACATGCCAGTCTACTTGCAGGTGTAAATCAAGATTCTACTTGTGGAATGTAAATCATTACTGTACTTGTAGAATATGAAAAAATTGCTTGAAAAAGGAAACTTGATCTAAAGTGTGTGACTAGAGAATCTAAGAGCATAACTTTAAAAACTAGGTCTAATCTACTTGCATTTAAGAGTTTCCCTTATTATCATTGAGTTCAAGATTATTTAGCTTTAGTAACAGAGCCCTTACACTTTGCATAAGAGAACAATCTTTGTGATTTAATTGTCAAAAATCATCTACTAATTCTAATTGTTGTTATGTACTTACAGTGAAGAAAGGATGGATCTAAAGTGGTCCTTGGTCCTCCCAAACCATGGATTCAAAGCATGGAGGGCATTATTCAATCCCAAGACACAAAATCAAGCTCTTAAAGAAAATTTGGCCAAGTTTAGATAGTGCTACAGGATGCTACAGGATTGCTACAGGGTCCTACACAATTGCTACAAGATTGCTACAGGATACATGATTGCCTTGTTTTTCTATAGGATTGGATCTGAGAGCATATTGAGGTTAGGAAAGGTTTTCTGAAGGTGGGGGGAGGTATATGAGGGTGTATGCATGATGTGTGAGGCCTTTTTCCAAGATTAACACCCCTCAAAGGCGATCTTGCACAAAATTACATGCTCACGATGTCCCCAATGACCCTGAAAATATGATCTCGATGGCAGAATTTGAGAGCAGCATGGGGCGTCAAGGAGGAGGATGGTGATGAAAAAATGGATGTATGATGAGTGTGCCAATCCCTGCAAGTCACTAGTAGTACCTGTAGACTAACAAGCAACCCCTTCTTACTCTTGGAAAGAACATAAATCTAGTGGTCAAATTACAACAAAACAAATCAAGATGGAAAGGATGAGTTAAATTTTATTTCATCAAGAGCTAATCTATCCCACAACATGTGTCTAATCCATGTGCAAAGGAATGAACTTAACTTCTAGGATGTAGAAACAGAGTATGTAAGAGAACTATGAACCAAATACTAGCAACTTTCAAAGGAAAACAAACACATATTTTTGGCTTGTTATTATAGACTCCTCAACCACACTTCTCACAAGAGAGGTGGTAATCAGGACAACAACCACAACTTTTTCAATATAACTTATGCCTAAACAAAGAAATAAATACCACTACTCAAACAGTGACAAAATAAAATACATAAGAGAGACTAGAGACTCTCGATTGGGCCCTAACCCAGGGGTCTCATCCCTCCAAAGTTAACTTAGATGTAGACCAATAGTGAACCTTTCATTAACATGAAAATAATTTCAAATACATCATATCATAATGGAAATAACAGTCCCAAACATTTGGATCTCAATAGATCCTCCTAACTCCCAAAAGTTCAAATCCTAATGATCCCTTAGGCTTGTTTATTTATACAAAATATGACTGAGGGGTGGCTCCATTGGAAGGAGGATTGCTTCCCTCCAAAACCTCAAAAACAATGGCTCTAGTTCCCTTAGATCCTTGCATGCACTTGAGTTCATCGGTTGCTAGTAGACCTCGAGTTATTGATGAATGTAGATGAGTGGTTCTAGGGATCACTTCGATTCAAAGGAGAGTAAATGCAAGGGACAAGCATCCTACACTTCCTCTAGCTACCTCCAACACACCTCTACATCATAAATGTACTAAAAATGCTCTTTTACATGAACATTAGCCACATTAGTCCACAAAGTATGACAAGCACCCTTTAGTCTTCCTACTAAGCACCTTATAGAGAAAAAAAATGTAAATTAATGTGAGGAAAGAAATAATTTATGGGCTAGAGGATAGCAAAAGGGGCTTTAAAATATACCTATTGATGGGACTCATCATCACCCCCTGTTGAAAGTGTTGCTCACCCTCTAAGAAAATTACTCACATATGTGTAGTTCATGCATGGCCCTAGTGGGCTCTCTAACATCCCAAGGCATCTCAGATGGTGTGCCCTCTTGTGGATATAATCTTGCATTTTCCTCTATGGTATCCCATTCCCTTTGTTCCTTTGCTTGATCTCTTCTTTCCTATAGGCCCAATAACAAGGGAGGACTGAGTTTTAGCCTTATCCAATTGACATTCAACCTTTGAATGATTCTTTTGTAGAGTGGGGTCCTCTCAAGGGCATTTCTCAACCTTTCAGGGGAGTGATATTCTCTGATTTGCAGACTATGGGGTAGAGCATGCCATCTCCTCTGGCAAGCCTTCAAGCTCTCATTCCCCAATAACCTAAAGGTATCCTTGAAATGGAGGATAGCTTGTTCTTGTGTTGCCATGTAGTGAGGGCCTGATTAGGGATCAGTAGGGATGATGTTGTGGTTATTGATGACATCCTTGGGGCTTAATAACTCTACTATGATGTATAAGGGCTCACTTTATTCTTTTACCATCGCCTTCTTTACTCCCTCAGCCCTTTTTTCTTCATGGGTTAACCAAGATCTAGTGCCATCAATTATACATATCCAATTCTTGAGTTGGGGTCCCAAAATTTCATGTCTGTGAGGACCATGTTATGCATATAAAATTTAGCCAATTTGGCTCTATCCTCAATGCTCACCTCTTGGCAGAAGTTAATGAACCTCCTATTATCCTGAAATAGTAGAGAGCCATATTGTGAAAATGTTTTGATTTGGAATTACAACCATTTTTCTTTGAGGAATATGGCATAGGATTTGGATGGTTTCCTACACTGGATGGATTCCATGGACAAAATTTCCATGGTGGCAAGTTGTTCCTCCTTTTCCTGTAGTTGTTCTCTCAACCTATGGTTTTTAACTACAACTGCTCCTCCATGACTGATTACATTAGCCTCAAGTAAGCCAATTCTTTACCCATTTCTTGCACCTTTTCCTCCATGAGGCCCACATCCTCTACTTTCTTGGATTTGTCAATTTGCATCCACCGGCAAGTTCTGCCTCTTTCTTTTTCTAACTCAAAGAAGAAGGGAATTACAAATTTTGTAGGTGTAATTCTCCCTCCCTCAATAAATTTGTAATGAGATCCAAGATTGGGCTATGGAGTGGGCTCTTGGAGTCCTTGTGTACCTTATCCCTCCTCTCGAGGGGCTGCCACTCCTTCATGTAGCAGTTTTACTTCATCCTATAATAACTTTGTTCTTTCTTGTAGGAGTGTTGTTCCTTCTTGTAGCAACTATGTTTTCTCCTATAGAGACCATGTTTTTGCCTTGAGTTGCTTGGTTGTGTCTGCCCTAGTGGTTGGCCTTATCGTTGGTGTCGAAGGTTATTTACCCTTGGCTTTAGGGGAGATGACCTCCTCAATTTTCCCTTCACGAGGTCCCAATTCTTTCTCTTGGTGGCTAGTTGATTCATCAATTTTGATAGGGACTGTTGAGGGAGGTTGAGGCTTCCCTTGCTTGATTCTAATGATCTTTCTTCTTTTTAAGTATAAGGGTCCCTACTCAGGATGCCTTTTCTTTGGCTTAACAGGTGTGCTAAGTGTGGCCAAGGTAGCAGGCACCTCTTATTTTGTGTTTCCTGGTGAGATGCTTAGTTGTTGTTTTTGCTTCCTCTTCTTTCTAGGCCTAAAAGGTTCCCCGTGGGTGTCCTCTTCTGCCTCTTGCTTCCCTTTTTGGTTTTTCCTTTCTTTTCCAGCTCTTCCTCCAGCCTATCTTGTCTTTTTCTCAGTTTATTCCTCCTCCTCTTCTACCTCTTCTTCTTCTTCTTCTTGCTTACCTTCAGCACTAGATTTTGGTGTCTCTTCTTTGTTGAGAATTTAGAGGGTTGGTGTTTAATTTTGATTCTCTTCTTGATAATTACTTGTGAGATTACTTGAGTTACTTATGTCTTCTCTTCATTATCTTATTTAGACTTTCATCAAGTCAATTATCAAAATACACAAGGCACAAAATTAGGCTCCTAGTGCCAGGGAAAAACCTCTCCCTCTTGGAGAGGAAAACACGCAAAGAATTCTTATTATATATCTTCAAATGACAAGTACCATGACCAAGACTCATACCCTTGACCTAAATATGCTTCCAAGACCTTATCAATATTCCTTAGGATACTCACAACGCTGATCCTTCTCCTCTGCACCAACTTGCACTGACCTACACCACCACTTAGAGAACTCGATCTCTAATTATATATGTCTTGACTTAGTCTTTATTTATCACAATACTTCTTCAAGTTCACTTGAGATATTTAGCTCTCCTTTTATGTGCTGACCTCTATACTTCTTATTTATATCATACTTCAGACCAACACTTCTTTGATTGCACACCTTCATTCACTACACTTTTATACTCATCAAATCCATATTGATCATGTCTTGAACCCGCACTTATTCTCGAGTATTTCCACACTTCTTTCTATTCATAATCCACACTTTTCTCCGTTTGACATCCGCACTAGATTTCAGGGCAATCCGCACTTGTTATCCTTCCAGATTATCCACACTTTTCTTGTATTTATTCCACCATGTAATCTCTTCTAGACTCCGCAATATAAATCAGAACATCCGCACCTTTTCCCTTCTTGAAATACACATTGATTTCAGTGTGATCTCATTTCGTGAACTTGTCCAGATGATCCGCATGTTCAGGGTATATGTAGGGGACTGTTCCAGCTATTATGCCAACCATCTAGCTATGTATTAGGCCGACTTGTCCACTGTGAATAGGCCGAAATTAAGTGTATTTTTTTCATCATTTAATGTGGCATTCTTCACTGTAAATACAACTTGTCTTCCATTTTTGAATGAGGGTTGTTGTGAGATAGTATTCCAGCTTATCTTCCATTCTTCCACAATGTATTGGAGCATATATTTCTAGACTAGATCCTTCATGTATGAGACACTTAATTATATTTATTCCTAGAAGATAAAAACCTAATTGACATCAAGAAGAAGTCTATCTACATAATAAAATCTTGCCCATGAAATCCATGAAGCAATTACAACAAAATACATTTTATTAGCTTTGTCTTCTTCTTTACATAAATACATCATTACATAGTCAACATGAAGACCAATCATAGTTACAATTTTCAACACTCCCTCTTAACTAGGGAGATATTCATACAGGTACATAGTCACTTTCAAATTGAAGAATATCATAAGAAGAATCATATTGGTAATAACATCTTTATAACATCATATCAACCAACATTGTCCTAGTGCAAGGCCTTAACTAACAACCCCATATCTTAACTAGACAATGGGCTACAATGTTGGCGAGACACATGACTTATAGACACCATAGTCATTATCTCTCCAAGGTACATACTCCACCTGAGTGTTCCCAAAGTATGACCTTCTTGGACTATTCTTCTCTTGGGTAGCTAGCCCTCAAAGAATATCGGTCATTGACTACTCTACTCTTGAATTCCCTAACACATTCTTAAAAAGTATCGAATGCTAGATGATTACCCAATCCTCCATTTTTTCTTCCAAAGTGAAGACCATAATGATGTGTCTATCTCTCCCTCTCAACCAGGGAGGACCTATTCCACAAGGGAATGTACCCATTCCTATACAAGGAAATTACCTAAGCTCATTCTTAGGAATTACGAAGTTTCTTCCAAGTAAGAAACTTATTACCAGGCTCCCTCTTAACCAAGGACCTGCAGCAGCAATGGTGAGACACCCAACTACTGATGAAGAATTCCTACCCTCGATGTCATGGATTTCAATATTGAGGAATCTTCAACTTTTAGCTTCATAGGGCACAAATCATCCATCACTTTCATCCACAAGTAATGTCAACTATCAAAAAGTGATTTATCAAACTTCCTTATATGGTCCACCATTATGCCATGATGCTTTCCTTCGAATCATCTCCAAGGATCATACATCCTTTCTCATGATTAGCAACCCTGCACAAATTCACCGAGATAAACATATACACATGAACTTTTAAAACATAAGTTACATCCTTTATTCAGATTGACACATCTCCTAATGATATGCTTTGTCAAAGGTCTTCTTCTTTACCAGACTTCTGTCAGAGTCTACATATCCTCCCATGAGATCTCCTAGTCACATCTTCTTAGCATGTGGATGATAGTTGCCTCTTGACTTGGTTGCATTTCGTGATCTCTTTCTTTTGGCACATTCTTCATTCCCATGAACTTACAAATTTTCCAATTTCTTGTTCATATACAACCACCTCATATTCCATGAGGACATATTATGTTGATTCCATTTGTCAGTGCACCGAGATATCCTTATTCATAGATCATACTTTTAAATATGGAATTCTATTACCTACAACCATATGACATGACTTCACAACATCCAATGTCATCATATAAATATATATACATACCTCGTACATTTTTCCCTTGAGTCATCCTGTAGCAATTTCTCTAGAATGAAGAGCTTCATTCCTTTGGCCTGCTCCATCAATATGTCATCACATCCCATAATTATGTTTCCATGATAACCCTTGATCTTGATGACTACTTTCCATTAGTAATGTTATCAGAGAGGTTTTCCTGGAGCTGATTCACCAAGAGCTCCTAACATGATTTTTATCATGGTGTTATAATATACATTGCTTCCTATCATACTATTTTACAACCAACAGAAATCACTTAAAGGAGAAGATGATCTCAATCATAGTAAAGATCCCTTACTTCTTCTTTCTTAGATTTATTTGCATCTGGTCCTTCCCTCACATCTGAGATATGGGCTTCTTCCCTTTTCCTCTTGTCCTTGTCAAATTTAGGACAATCTCTTTTGTAATGCCCAAGTTCATTACATCCAAAGCATTGTACTTTTTCCATATTCCTTATTTTATTCTGAGGACCAAATTTTTTGAATCTTCCTTTCTTCCTGGATATGGCTACAAAGGCTTGATTCCCTTCACTTGATCCTGTATCATCTTTGGCTTTCAATCTTGTTTCCTCTATTTTACATAGAGACCATAAATCATGGAATGGTGTTGCTTCTTTCTTCCCGTATAAACTGGAAGTGAATTTTCCCCATTCTTTTGGTAGATAATTCAGTACCACTGTAGTCATCTCATTATCAGACATTACTTCTCCCATTTTCTACAGTTGATCTCTTATTTCAAAAATCCTCATAAAGTATGAGGTGATTCCCTCTTCTCTTGACAATTTCATTTTGTATAGTTATTGTCTCAGAGAGATTGCATCTCCTGCAGTACTCACATAGAATAGCTCCACCAATTTATCATATATTTGTTTTGCAGTTTTTAGTTTTGATACATAGGGAATGAGAGAGTCCTTAATGGATTCTATGAGAATCCTTTGGGCTCTAATTTATCCCTTCATGTACTTGGCATGAGTTAGAGCATATTTTTTGGGGGTTGAATTGTAGATCCTTTGATATAGTCCATAATTGTCTTCAATTAAATTCAAATATGTCCTCTTCTTCCATGCACTAAAGTTTGATGACCCAACCAGCTTGTTTCTCTCTTTACAATAGGTCATCTTGACAGATTTAAGTAAGGTCATAGATACTTACTTGAGAGAGTGGCTTGCAGCTTCCTTGATGATGATGAAGATGAAGTTGAGAGCTTCTTCTAAGATAGAAATCTTCAATGTAGGTGATCTTGAATCCTTGATGATAAAGGATACCTTCAGAAGTTGAAGTCCTCCTTCTAACAGTGCCTTGAATGTGAATCTTTGATGACAAAGATTACTTTCTTGAATGAGTTGATCCTTTGAACGAGATATGATATCTTTCTTGAAGTAGCTAGAGAGTCTTCCTTGCAAACTGATTTGACTTTCCAACCCAAACTTTGATCTTCGCTTCCTAGAGTGTCTTCTTTGACAAGAAGCCCTTGAGTTTAGCACCTTAGCTCTGATACCATGTTGAAAATTTAGAGGGCTGGTGTTTAATTCAAATCCTCTTCTTGATAATTACTTGTGAGCTTACTTGAGTTAATTATGTCTTCCCTTCGTTATCTTATTTAGACTTTCATCAAGTCAATTATCAAAATACACAAGGCACAAAATTAGGCTCCTAGAGCCAGGGCAAAACCTCTCCCTCTTGGAGAGGAAAACCCACAAAGTATTCTTCTTATATATCTTCAAATGACAAGTACCATGACCAAGACTCAGACCCTTGACCTAGATATGCTTCCAAGACCTTGTCAACACTCCTTAGGATACACACAACGTTGATCTTATCCTCTACACCAAATTGCACTGACCTACACCACCACTTAGAGAACTCGATCTCTAATTATATCTCCCTTGACTTAGTCTTTAGTTATCACAATACTTCTTTAAGTTCACTTGAGATATTTATCTCTCCTTTTATGTGCTGAAGATAAGAAGGTAAATCATAGATTTACCTTCCTTTTATACTTCTTATTTATATCAGACTTCAACCCAACACTTCTTTGATTGCACAACTTCATTCATTGCACTTCTATACTCAGCAAATCCATATTAATCATGTCCTGAACCCACACTGTTATGCTTAGGTATTTCTGCACTTCTTGCTATTCACAATCCACACTTTTCTCTGTTTGACATTCACACTAGATTTCAGGGAAATCCACACTTGTTATCCTTCCAGATTATCCACACTTTTCTTGTCTTAATCCACCCTGTAATCTCTTCTAGAATCCGCAATATAACTCAAAACATATGCACCTTTTCCCTTCCTGAAATCTGCATTGGTTTCAATGTGATCTCATTTTGTGAACTTGTCCAAATGATCCGCAAGTTCAGGGTATATATAGGGGTTGTTCCATCTATTAGGCCGACCATCCAACTATGCATTAGGCCGACTTGTCCATTATGAATAGGCTGACATGAAGTGTATTTTCTTTAGCATTTAATGTGGCATTCTTCACTGTAAATACAGTTTGTCTTCCATCATTGATTGAGGGTTGTTGCGAGCTTGCCTTCCAGCTTGATTGAGGGCTGTTGTGAGCTAGTCTTCCAGCTTATCTTCCATTCTTCCACAAGGTCTTGGAGCATATATTTCTAGACTAGATCCTTCATGTATGAGACACTTAATTCTATTTATTCCTAGAAGATAAAAACCTAATAGACATCGAGAATAATTCTATCTACATAATAAAATCTTACTCATGAAACCCATGAAGCAAGTACAACAAAATGCATTTTATTATCTTAATCTTCTTCTTTACATAAATCATAATTACATAGTCAACATGAAGATCGATCCTAGTTACACTTTTCAACATTCTTGTTGTGTTGTGATGAGGGCTTGTGTTTCAATGAAGGTCTCCCTATCCATGTCCACAAAATCAGTCCACAATACAGGGCTCTTGAGATGGTTTAAGGCATTCATGACAATGATCCTAATGAGGCCATGATAGGCAATGTACTGGTGTTTTCTGTCCCTCACTCTTTGGCTCATTTCGATTATGTAATGAAGGAGGAAATGTGGAACACTCAGCCTGCTTTAAATGGGTAACTTTTCCTAGAACCTCAGCTCATAGAGTAGCCTAAATTGATAGGCATACACAACACTCAATCTCCCTTCACAGGATATGTACTTAAGATGTTATAGGCCACTTCATCCCAAGGGCAGGGGAGGCTTTCCCTTCTTAATCCATTTTTGTCTTCAACAAGTTTCTTTTCTGTAATGCCCTATGTAACTATACAATATTTTAATTAAAATCACATCATCTATATATTGTTTATATAAAAGTATTCATTTTAATATAAATATCATAATTAAGATATTTTAAGTTGTTACATAGTAATTTTTCACCGTCCCTGCAATCCCCCGTCCCACACATTGGAGGGAATTTTCCGTGACCTGTGAGCAGTGACATAACCTGAAACCACTTCCATGGCATCCCCCTTGACAAGGAAAATCATTCCTCTGAAGAAAGTTTCCTCTGAAAAACCCTAAAAACTGATCTTTTGGCCTTGGCGCGATTAGCCAGTTCAGCCCTTGCGCCAATGGGGAAAATCCACCAAAGAGGTTGTGCCAATTGGCACCTGTTGCTAGTTAGGTGCCCGCGCCAACCCTGTTTTGGTGCTAGATGCAGCTAAACAGTCGCGCCATTCCTGTGTGGTGCTAGGGTTTTCTTGTTCTGAGCTCTCTGAGTCTGATTTTTGGTTTTTGGTGCATCTTTTCTGACTGTCTGAGTGCTTTGGAGTCTTGGTTGACTGTGATTCACTTCTATCCTCTGGTTGTTTGCCCCCTGTTACACAGCAATTTGTCACTATCCCTACAATTCCCCATCCCGCACAATTGGAGGGCTCATTCTATGACCTGTGAGTAGTGACATAAATTGAAAACACTTTCATGGAATTCCCCTAAACATGTATTTTCACTGCCCTGAAGACAACTCCTTGTAAAAAACCCTAAAAACACCCCTTTTTGCATTGGCGTCAGTACCCGCGCCAATGGGGGAAATCCTTCAAAGAGGGCGCGCTAATTGGCGCTCTGTCTCAGAGTTGCACTCGCGCCAACCATTTTAAGGAGTGTTTTTTTAAAAATAAATGGCGGAAGTTTTGTCCTAACCAATTCATAAACTGGCATCTAATTTGAGTTGGGAGGTTTGGCTCCGGATCTCCATGTAGAGGAAGTGGTTTGCCACCTCTTATGGAAGCTTCCTTGAGGATAGGGCCAATCCCATGATTATAGGGATCCCAACTCCCCTTCCTCCATCTATAAAAGCTTGCTCATCCCCTTTGCAAGCTAGTCTCCAAGTTCCCAAGAGCCATCAGAGCCTTATGCTGCAAGAGCCTTGATTCATTCCCTTAAGGCCAAATCCAAGCAAGGAGATTATTGTCGAGACATCCGAAGAGAGAGGTTTGTCCCATCCCCGACAGGATTTTTCGAGACATGTTCCGCTGGCGACCCTCTGAAGGAGAATTCAGCGTCAGGGCCATGGCTGTATTCTTCTTTGATTGATTAATGATAAGCGACTATTGGTTATGGTTCCACTCTTGTTGATGATTATGATGATGAGTTATGTCTTCTTTGACTGACATATAGTTGCATATATTGGATTTTACGCTTGTGTTTGTTTTGTTTCTTGCGCGTGCAGGTGTCCGATCACAGAGATCGTGAGGATTGTGATCTGCCAGAGCTAAGGAACAGGAACGCTACTTTCTCTACAAGTGACAGCATTGGATTCCAGGTAAGCCTTCATCGCTAGTTGGTTTATTTGCAATTAGGAACCTGCACTATAGCGTGTGACGATTGTTGCTAGACCCGATCTGGGCTAGTAGGGATCGCCTCTGTCCGCAAAGGGGATTTACCTCCACAACAAATTGGCGACTCCATTGGGGATCGTCTAGCTTGTTGTTTTTCTGCTTTGTAAGCTATAGACGGAGCCTAAAGTTAGCCAGATAGCCTTCGAAACGCTCTTGCTCTACAATTGCGAAGTAGATCAAAGCTGCTTCAGTCAATCTCCGGTTTAGTTTGTAAACTGAACACTTGGAGTATTGTCTTGTCTTTTCGGTTGTTTCTCGATTCTGCTTGCTTGATCGGCTCTTTTGGCTGGCTCTTTTTGTGATTTTGGCTTTTGGTCAGCTTGATCATCACTGGTCTGCTTGTTGGATTGTCTATTTTTATTTTTCCTTAGCAAACTCGACTGGCGCGCTTTACAGCTTGACAGTCGCGCCCATTGACGTAGGTTGCTAGTGTATTACCCGCGCCAATTCGTTTCTGGCGCTAGTTTCAGCCTCACAGTCGCGCCAATCCTGTGAGGTACTAGGGTTTGCCCTGTTTTGACCTTCCTGAGCTTGATCAGTGTGTTTGGTTTTGTTTTTTTCAACTGCTTGAGTGTTTTGGAGCCTTGTTTGATTGGCTGTGACCTTCGTCCTTTGGTTGTTTGCCCGTTTCCATCAATTTCACGTTCTAGCCCTAGGGCATCTAGGTGGTCTTGTGTGTCGAGCCTCCCTTGGGATTTTTTGGTTTCTATTTGTTCAGTCAACCTTGTGATTGCTTCTTTATATTCGTTTAGTAGTTGTTTATCATTTTATTGTGTTATTTGAGTGTTTGTTCTCTTCTTCATTCGAATTGCGCTTTGTCTCGTTTTGGGCCTAGATTACATGGTCCATTTGGGTCTTTGGGATTCTCTTGGCTTTGAGGGAATGTTTTGTCAATTTGGAGATCTGATTGTGTGTTTACGTTGAGTGAGATTTGTGTGTTTTTCTCTTTCCTCATCACTTCTCAAATTGATTTTTTCATTAGTTTTCATTTTGTTTAGTGCACTTTGCTATTAAACATTGAAAATATAAAAAATCTCTTTTGCTTTCGACTAGTTAGTGCAAATTAAAATCTTTTCGGTGTTATTAGTGATTAGTGACTTTGAGAGAAAAGTTTTTTGTTTACATTAGTTGCATTAGAGACTTTGTTGGTTGTTTTCTAATCATTTTGTTTGTGTGAAAAGCTCTCAACTCTCTCATGATTAGCTTTCATCGAATGAAATGATATACTGTGGCATATAGTGTGCATTTAGGAGATTTTGAGACATCACACTCGCTAGGGCCTGAAAACTGAAACGTAATTGAAGATAAACATTAAAATTTATTCAATTTACACTAAGGCAGCATTGAAACATTAACGCAACATTTAGAGGTCTAGGTTAGAGACGTGTTCCGGTGTCTTTAAACCTAGTAGCTGTCGTTTGCCTCTTGGCTTTAGACAGCACTAGTACGAACTTGTGCTCCCCGTACTGTCGCGTATATAAAGGGAGACCCCACTAGGTTTCTATCCTTTATCCACAGGAAGCCGAGTCTGCCGCCCTATACCCGTGATACACCGAACACAGCATTCGGGGAGATTGCCTACACGTACGTTAAGTCCTTGGTTGATTTCTCTTTCATTTTGAAACCAAGGTGTATATTGCAGTTCACGGTTATTTGGTACACCCTTTGCCTAGTATTCCTGAGTAGTCATTTGATCTTTCCTGACTCTTTAAATTTGAAAGGATTGTCAAGCGCTTGTCCTTTCACGCTTGTTTCAAAACTGAAAGAGATAGAGTCACCTTTAATCCGTTTCTCGACTCTTAAAACATGAAACAGTGAAGTTTCTAAGTTTCAATGTGGTAAAATAAATCACTCGCGATCACACGCCCTGTTAGATTTTGCTTGTTGGCCGTTTGATTGTGTGTCTTGACTCTTTTTCAGCCCGTCTGTGTTGTGCTTGATCTTTTTTCATTGTTGTCACAGTGGCGGAACCTTCTGTTTCGTCTACTGGTAGTCCATATACTAACGATTCATCAGAGGCTTCTCAGTCCTCTGCTGAACCCCAGAAGCCCATCATTTATGAGTTTCCTGACGGGGGACCGGTTCTGTCTGAGCAGCCCTTTGGAGGACCAGTTGAGTTCAATTGGCCCTTTTCCGACCCTTGGTTTGGATTGGGAGTAGGGGAAGATTTCCCTCCTCTTACATCAGGTTCGCCTTTTATAGCTGCTGTTATTCCTCCTAGTCCTCGCCATCTGTTACAAGATCTAGCGGTAGGTTCAAATATGAGTGATTCTCCTAGTGAGGAAATCCCCACGTCTGGTGAAGATTACCAGTTATTCCCTCGACAGTTATTTCCAGAAGGCCACCCTGAACCATCTGTTATGTCATCACCTGGTCCCTCATTACCAGCCGGGTATATATCCTTGGGTCAGATTATTGCTGCCGTTGCCTCAATGGGGTATCAGTTCCTTCTACGAGGCCGTTTGTTCCTTCATTGGTGATGTCTCCACGGACGCCCGTTACGTCATCCCCTCAGGTTACTTCTGTACCCTCCATGCCCACTGTTTGTGTGGCCGCATTTGCACCCGCTGTTACTACCCAGTCCGTAAGGACCACATCGCTTCCCGAAGACATCTATATAGCATCTGCTATGCTGGAGAACATATCTCCGGAGGAGTATCGATTGTCCCTGCAACAATCGAACCCCAAGGTCGGACAGTCCTCTCAAGATCCCAACCGCTCGTATTTTTCGCATTATGCACAGGATGGTACACCCGTGTACGTTTTTCCATATCAGTATGATGAGCATGGGATCCCTTTACGTTTACCTGTTCCTGAGGCTCAACTTCATGCTCAGGGTTTACCGTATAACCAGGTTGGACAGCCGTATAACCCTCAAGGACAACCTTTTCAAGGCCAACCTTCGGGCTAGCCTGGCTATCCTTATGACCCGCAGGGACAGCCCATACAGGGCTACCCTCCGGGCCAGCAAGGGCCATTATACGGTTCGTAAGGACAATATTACAACCCCTCCGGTCAACTCGTGCAGCCTCTCCCAGGAGTCCCACCTGGGCAACCTCAAGGACTCACAAGATAACCGGGGTACCAACCAGGACCGGTATATGGTCCTGGGGGCCACGTCCAACCTTCTCAACCTTTGCAACCGCAGTATCCTCTTGATCCCAACATTGCACATCAGCCAGGACCATCTTATGGTCCTGTTGTGGGTCAAACCGGTTATCAGCAACCACCTGGCTCCATTCCGCTACTAGGCCAACTGGCCCATCCGGCACGACCTGGTGTCCCTCCAACCAGGCCAACCGGCCCATCCGGCACAACCTGGTGCTCCTCAATAGCCAGGACAACCTGCACAACCGGTAGAACCTGTTTTTCCGGGTCAACCTGTTCAACCAGGGCAGCTCACTCAGCCAGGTCAGCCTGTTCAGTCAGGCCAGCCTGCATATCCTATCTACCCTACCCAACAGCCGACTTATTCAATGCCGCAGCCAAATCAACCGTTGCACCCTAATTATCAGGCTCAGCAGGGTCCCACCTATCAGTAGCCCACTCGACCTCAAGGTGGTTACTATTCTCATGGTCAATACCGACCGAGTTATAGCCATCCACAAGGTTCTAACTATTACTCTCAACAACCCGGCTACACCTATGCTCAGCAGCCAAATCCACATGCTGCTCACACGGAGCCAACTTACAATCAGGGTCCATACTCTGGTTATCAAGCCCCGTACACTGGTTAACAGCAACCGAATCAGGTTGGTTATGCACCCTATACCCCCTATGGTCAGAATCCTGCTGGACAGAACCCCTGGGGGCAAGGATATTCTCAACCAGCATGGAGTACAGGTACTGGTCCTTATCAAGGGCCAGGCATGCCGTCCAATCCGCCATTTTCATTTCTGGCTACCTTGGAATTACCGGATGCTTCAAAATTAACTAATGATCCAATTCTGCATAATCCTTATTGGCCTCCGGTTCCTACCAAGGTACCCGGTGATTGCCCCAAGTTTGAGGGTAAAGTTGGGGAGGACCCCCAAGCTCACGTGATGAGTTACCATCTTTGGTGTTCATCCAACTCTTGGGTGGATGATTCCATTCGTCTACGCCTCTTCCAGCGCACTTTGACTGGTGCTGCCGCTAAGTGGTATATTGAATTATCCCGTGGCATCTTTCAAGATTTCAATACGTTAGCCATGGCTTTTTTGACTCACTTTCAGTTACCGGTTCGCTACGAAGCCGGGACGCAGCTCCTGACTTCTTTGAAGCAGGACAAAGCCACTGACATTTCTGATCACATTCATGAGTGGCGACGTCGTCGTAGACTGATGTTACACAGTAATTTGTCACCGTCCCTACCATTCCCCATCCCGCACATTGGAGGGCCCATTATGTGACCTGTGAGCAATGTCATGCCTTGAAACCATTATCATTGCACTCCTCTAAACATGAGCTTCAATTTCCCTAAAGACATCTCCTTGCAAAAAAACCATAAAAACATCCCTTTTTGCATTGGCGCAGTTAGCCAGTTCATCACTCGCGCCAATGGGGAAAATCCTACAAAGAGGCCGTGCCAATTGGCGCACTGTCCCAGAGTCGCAGTCGCGCCAGCCAATTTAAGGAGTGTTTTTTAAATAAGAAAGGCAGAAGTTTTGTTTCAACAAACTCAGAAACTGCTATCTATCTTGAGTTGGGAGGTTTGGCTCCGGGAGTTCCATGGAAGGGAAGTGGTTTGCCACCTCTCATGGAAGCTTCCTTGATGATAGGGCCAATCCCACAATTCTAGGGATCCCAAATCCCCTTCCTCCTTCTATAAAAGCTTTCTCATTTCCATTGCAAGTTAGTCTTGAAGTGCCTAATCTTTGAATCTCCAAATTCCCAAGAGCGTTCATGCTGCAAGAGCCCTCATTCTTCCCTTAAGGCCGACTCAAGTAAGGAGACTATCGTCGAGAGACTCTAAGAGAGGCTTGTCCTATTCCTGGCGAGCTTTGCAAGAAGTGAACGATTGGAGACCCTTCCGAATGAGACCGCAGCGTCAGAACATTGGTTGTACTCTCTTTCGATTGCTTATTAATGAATGACTACCGGTTATGGTTCCACTCTTTTTTTTCACTTATGATAATGATGAGTTATATCCTTTTTTACTGATATATAGTTGCGTATTTTGGATTTTATGCTTATATTCGTGTTGTTTCTTGCATGTGCAGGTGTCCGTCCACGGAGATCGTGGGGATCGTGATCTGCCGAAGCTGAGGAACGGGAACACTGTCTCTTCTACGGATCATAGCATTGGACTCCAGGTAGGCCTCCATCATTGGCTTTTTTATTCGCAATTAGGAACTTGCGCTGTAGCATTTGATGATTGTTGCTAGACCCCTGCTGGGCTAGTAGGGATCGCCTCTATCCGCAGAGGGGATTTACCTCCTTAACAATTTGGTGACTCCGATGGGGATTCAGCTTGTTGTTTGATTTGTAAACTATAGACGGAGTCTGAAGCACAGCCAGATAGCCTTCGAAACGCTTTTGATCTGCATTAGCGGTGTAGATCAACGCTGCTTCATTCAATCTCCGGTTTAGTTTACGGACTGAACAACTTGGAGTATTGTCTTGCCTTTTCGGTCGATTCTTGACTTTCCTTGCTTGATCAGCTCTTTTGGGCTGGCTCTTCTTGTGTTTTGGCTTTTGGTTCAGCCCCAGAGGATCAGATCTGACCTCTGCTTTTCCGAATTTTCACCTTTTAATGGTTGGCTTGATTGGCGTGGTTTATAGCCTGGCAGTCGCACCAATTGGCGCATGTTGCCAGTTCATCACTCGCGCCATCCCCTGTCTGGCGTGGATTACAGCCAGACAGTCGCGCCATTTCCTGTAGGTGGTAGGGTTACCCTTGTTCGGAAGTTTCTTTTGGTCAGTACTTTGCGTCTGGGTTTGTTTTAGATTCAGCTTGAAGTGGGAAATCTGGTCTTGGTTGGCAGAAATTCTTTGTTTTTTCATTTTCAGGCGTTGGCGCTTGTTGTCAGTTAGCAACCCGCGCCAATTGGCCATTGGCGCTAGTTTTCAATGGGCAAGTCGCGCCAATTGGCGCTAGTTGTCAATGTACAAGTCGAGCCAATTTCAGGGTGTGTGAAAATTGAGATTTTTTCCCTAAATCCTTCACCGGTGTGTCTTTCCCTTCCGGTATTTTCCTTGTACGAGCATAGATTACATTGCTCATTGTTTGGGATGTCTTCTCTCCATGATTGCTTGATGTAAAAGGGAATGAATGCCTTGTTTTGATCTCTTTCTTTGGAAGTCCTCTTTGTGTTTGACCTCATATGTCTTGTCGCCTTTTGAGGGATTTCACATGTAAGTGTTTAAACAACGTGGACACCTTTAGTGTTTGCTTTTATAACTCTTTTGCATTCATCCTTCATTAAGAAGATTTGCGTTTATTTAGTTTTCGTCTCATGGTTTGCTTTTCGTTAAAATGCATTAGATCACATTGCATTGAAGAGTATTTTGAGATTTATCATTGAGCTTAGATCACATTGTTTAATGATTGAAAACTAGAAATCGCATTGAGTGCATTCTCTTTCATTGAAAGCATGCATTAAGTAGATTCTCATTTCATTGAAAAATGCATTGAGTGCATTCTTATTATTTGAAAGGAAAAAGGAAATTGTGCATAGATTACAATTGCATAGTTTTCAAGAATCTTGCATAGATTACATTGCACAATTCGCTTCGTTTAATGTTTGAAATTACTTTTAGATAGTGAAAGTCATCTAGTTTGGAAAAATTTCGTTTACAGTGTTGTTGTTTGTTGCATCATTGTTTGAATCTCTTCCCTTAACTAGATAGCATCCATCAAATTGAAAAGTTTTCTTTTCTCATATAGCTGCATATAGGAGATGGTCATATGACATACTGTAGGGCCTTGAAACCGAAACATAATTGAAGATCAACCATAAAATTTCCTCAATTTACCTAAGGAAGCATTGAAACATTAACGAACATTTAAAGGTCTAGGCTAGAGACGTGTTCCGGCGTCTTTAAACCTAGTAGCTGTCATTCACCTTTTGGCTTTAGAGAGTGCTAGTACGGACTTGTGTTCCCCGTACCGTCGCGTATATAAAGGGATACCCCACTAGGTTGCAATCCTTTATCCATAGGAAGTCGAGTCTGCCGCCCTATACCTGTGATACACCGGACACAACATTCGGGGAGATTGCCTGCACGTACGGAAAGTCCTTGGTTGATTTCTCTTTCATTTTGAAACCAAGGTGTATATTGCAGTTCACGGTTATTTGGTACACCCTTTTGCCTAGTATTCCTGAGTAGTCATTTCGATCTTTTCTGACTCTTTAAATTTGAAAAGGTCATCAAGCGCTTGTCCTTTCACGCTTGTTTCAATCAAAGTGATAGAGTCACATTTTTTCCTATTTCTCGACTCTTAAAAGATGAAACTAGAGTTTTGTTTCAATGTGAAAACTAATCGCCCACGAAATATTCCTTAGTTAAAGTAAGTTTCCTTAGGGTGTTGTTCTCAAGATCGTTTCTGATGGAAACTTCTTCCAGAAGTTCACCAACCAAGGAATTCCCTCCGATGGGAATCCTAGTCATTTTCCTCCTTTTGGAAATGTTGGTGCTCCTTATATGGCAACGTTGTCCCTTCCTAGGTTAACTGTTGGGTTGCCTGTTTGGTTGTTCTCAACCTCCATGGTCCCGAATGTCCCGACTACTGTTCAATCAATTCCTCCACCTGAACAACATCATGTTGATGCCAAGGTGGACCTCTCCCCTTCTTCGCCTGTTTCTGTGTCCTCCTCTTCTACTACGCCTAGTGAAAGTCTGGATTCGAGTAACCGGGTGGCTAAGAAGAAGAAGACAAAGAAGAAGAAGTCTGATAAGCAAGAGGCCAAAAGTGCAGCTACTACTTCTGAAGCATCTCCTCTTGATAAGCCTCCCAACCCTCCACGGAAAGTCAAGTTCCCTTGCATGTTGTGCATGGGAGACCATCTTCTTCGAGACTGCCCTGGCATTCCCAAGGTGCTCGAAGTATGGTCCAACGGCCGTCCATCGTTGCCTTTGACTTCGAGAGTCAGTCAGGGGCACGTCGCCCTTTGCAAGAAGGGGCTCCTAAGCAGCTGTAAGATTACCAACTCGTAAGTTGTGAAGGGTGCACCATGCCATTCACCTTTGTCCGGTATGGATGAAGCTGCTTGTTTTCGACAACTCCTGAGTTTCTAAGCCGTACTGTAATGTTACAAACAACTTTTGAGTCCTCCACCAGCTGATCCTACGATTGATCAAGAGTCATCCTTGGTCGATCCCACTCCCTCGGAAATTCATATTCAGGAATCCGTTCCCAACCAACCATTGGTCGTGGGATCGGTTCAGCTGGCTCTGTCTACGGTGCACCAGGTATTTTCCATTGAGAGTGGATCTCACCCCCCCCATGTCCTTCTGGTTTCTTCAGATTCTTCAGACTTGGAGAAAGATTCTCCTGTCCCCATATCTCAAGAAGAAGCTCCTTCTCCTCCCGTGACGGAGGTCCCAAAGGATACTCTTCCCGACTCCGTGATGGAAGTCATGGAGGATGCTCCTTCTTCCGTAACACCAAGGGAAGACCATCTCAGTTCGATGGTAGCCCCTCCGAGTAGTTTGTCACTTTGTATGGAGTCGATTTTATGAATAACCGCTTCCGTCTCTTATGTGCCTTTCGAGATCACGCACATGATTTTGGTCTCGGCCGTACCCAAGACCATGCACGAAGGTGCCTCTCGTTAGATTTTATCCTCAACTACTCGGTCTCTCGGGTAAGCTTTCTCATTCCCGCTCAAGCTTGCGCTCAAGCATGCGTAACTGTTGACATTTAATAGAAGAACGAGTCAACCATTGGGGATCCTTCCACGATTACCTATTACTTTGGGAGGTAAAACCGTCCATATGGATGTGATGGTTGTTATAGGCCCCTTGGATTTCAATTTTCTTTTGGGGCGAGATTACACCTATGCCATGGGAGCGCTTGTCTCCTCTCTTTTTCGTGTGGTCTGTTTTCCACATGACGGACGGATCGTGACCATTGATTAGCTGTCGTTCTTTGGTCCTGACATGGCAACTGGCCCGCCATCACCCCCTCCTGGTTTTTATCCACCCGTTGTATCTGCCCCACCACAGGTCAACTATGTGGCTACCTACCCCATGCCTATGCTCAGTGATGATGCCGTTGTACATAATGTGCTGGGGGCATTGGGTCCTGACTTCCAGGATGTTTTCCTTCCACCGGGAGTGGAACCCTTGGAAGCATCGCCTTCTTGTTCATTTTGACGTAAGTCGGTTAGAGCATGGTTTCCTCCCTGCGTCAAGCTCTTTAAAAAATGAAACCAAGTTCTCGGAGCACAGTTCATTTTCTTGTGTCAAGCTCCTTAAAAAATGAAACAAGCTGGTCGGAGCACAGTTCCTTGTCTTGTGTTAAGCTCCTTAAACCATGAAACAAGGTGTCCTGAGGATAGTTCTTTTAATGTGTCAACCTCATTAAAATAATGAAACACGTTCCTGTTCAATTCGAGTCTTTGATAAGTTCTCGTAAAATACCAGTTGAGTCTTTTGATCTCGTAATTTGAACCTTCACTCCATTTTCCTTCCATATGGATTGAAGCTTGGGGGGCATGTACCTCGAATTGAGTCACCATGCTGGGGGCATGTACCTCGAATTGAGTCACCATGCTGGGGGAATGCTTACCTTTTCAAGCATAGTTTGTTTCCGTTTCAAGCTTGTGTAAAAATGAAACCGGTTTCAAGCATAGTTTATCTTTGTTTCAAGCTTGTGTAAAAATGAAACCAACTTTAAGCAGAGTTTTTTGATTTCAAGCTTGTGTAAAAATGAAACCATTCCCATTTTGCCTCTTGTGATTGTCATTTTATCAACCTGTTTTTTGCCAGATGAGCCTTGGTTTTCTCACTCCATCGTCACTATCTGCTTGGCCGATCATATGCCTTCACTTGGTTGTTTTACCCATTCCTGAGGAACCGTTGTGATGAGTGGTCTTATTAGCCAGCCTCTTGACTTTTATCATGTTCTGAGCAGTTCCACCATTACCGGAACCAGTTGCTACCCTTTATACCACTCGTTCCTCCAGGAGGAGTCATCTTTCAGCTCTTTTCTGACTCTCTAAACATGAAAATATTGCCGAGGCCCTTGTCGTTTCGATCTCGTTAAAGTGGCCACAAAATGACATCTACCCAGTATACATTTACCCCTTTTTCGGGCTGGGATATATTATTTACGAAAAAGGAATACCCTAGCCTATTGCGACTAGGAGGTTTTCTGAGACATAGTTTTCTACCTTTTCGGATCTGGGGAACTATTTACGAAAAGGGACCTTTGGAGTTTACTTTTCCGCTGTCTTTTCAAACTCTTTAAACATGAAAAGACGCTGAGTTCTTCCTTTGTCAGACTCGTTAAAACCTGATGACATTGGATTCAGTCGTAATGACGGTATTCGAGTTCCTCCTTCCTAGGGCTCGTTAAATGTACTAGGATGGATTCGTCCGAAGGACGGATTTATATGACAAGCATATGGTATCCTCTTCAAGCTTGTGTAAAAATAAAGAGGTGCTCGCCAGAAATGGTGGGGAAAAAATGGAACCATCATCATTGTCGTGTCGGCAGTATGTCGCTCTTGAACATGGCACTCGTCTGCATCCGTGTCGGGTTGGGGACATCTCACCTCGTTTCTTCACTGTGCCTCCGTGGGTTTGGATAATCCCTTTTGACCTCTCATCTTCTCATTGCCTCGTCACCATGACCTCTAATCTGTTGATGTCAAATACTGCCAAGTCCACTGTCATGCCATTTATATGTTCAAGAGAAGTTGGCCTCTGCAAATATCAACCTTCCTCTGAGTCTCATACGATTCTGATTCACAACAAAACATCATGTTTCTCTGTCTCGTGTCGATGATGTGGGAAACATTATGGCCCACCTTCGATCAAGGTCACTTCCTGTCGACTTCAGCTCATTATCCAGGAAGCTGATCTAAAGACTCCCTTATGGTACCTTGGAGCTTGCATGCCTCAATGGCAGGTTCGTCGCATTCGACATGAGGTTCTCATCATTGGCCTCTGATCGAGTGATTCTACGGGTGTTCGACGCCAGCTCATTGATTCACATGCCGTATATTGTACCTGTAGTACTTTGAGGGCCATCGTCATTATTGGTGGTTCCTCTCGCATCTGTTAACAGCTCTCATCATTGGCTGGTAATCAGACGATGTTCTTGCATGTTTGACTTCAGCTCACATATTCACATGCTTGAACTTGTACTTTGTTTGGGTCGAGATGGAGCGCAAGACCCTGGATTATGTCTGTTGTAATCCAGGCTGCGATATTGTGGATTATTATGGTTATTTACATGACTTATTCAATGGATGGCTGCGACCATACCTGGGTCTATTTATTGATTCTCACTGGATGGCTACGCCCATACCCTGGATCTGGATTATAGTATACTCTGTTTCGGATGGCTGCGCCCATACCGCATATACATCATGTACTTGAGATATCAGTTGTATTTCTCCACGCAGGTTTTCCGACGGCGGAGCTTCAGTTGGACACGTTCTCGTAAAGCATTTCACCCCTCTCTCTCTCTCGAGCCTCATGCTTTAGGGGGCATCTGTTACACAGTAATTTGTCACTATCCCTACCATTCCTCGTCCCGCACATTGGAGGGCCCATTATGTGACCCGTGAGCAATGTCATGCCTTGAAACCATTATCATTGCACTCCTCTAAACATGAGCTTCAATTGCCCTAAAGACATCTCCTTGCAAAAAAACCATAAAAACATCCCTTTTTGCATTGGCGCGGTTAGCCAGTTCATCACTCGCGCCAATGGGGAAAATCCTACAAAGAGGCCGCGCCAACTGGCGCGCTGTCCCAGAGTCGCAGTCGCGCCAGCCAATTTAAGGAGTGTTTTTTAAATAAGAAAGGTGGAAGTTTTGTTTCAACAAACTCAGAAACTGCTATCTATATTGAGTTGGGAGGTTTGGCTCTGGGAGTTCCATGGAAGGGAAGTGGTTTGCCACCTCTCATGGAAGCTTCCTTGATGATAGGGCCAATCCCACAATTCTAGGGATCCCAACTCCCCTTCCTCCTTCTATAAAAGCTTGCTCATTGCCATTGCAAGCTAGTCTTGAAGTGCCTAAGATTTGAATCTCCAAATTCCCAAGAGCCTTCATGCTGCAAGAGCCCTCATTCTTCCCTTAAGGCCGACTCAAGTAAGGAGACTATCGTTGAGAGACTCTAAGAGAGGCTTGTCCTATCCCTGGCGAGCTTTGCAAGACGTGAACAACTGGAGACCCTTCCAAAGGAGACCGCAGCGTCAGAACATTGGTTGTACTCTCTTTCAATTGCTTATTAATGAATGACTACCGGTTATGGTTCCACTCTGTTTTTCACTTATGATAATGATGAGTTATATCCTTTCTGACTGATATATAGTTGCGTATTCTGGATTTTATGCTTGTATTCGTGTTGTTTCTTGCATGTGCAGGTGTCCGTCCACGGAGATCGTGGGGATCGTGATCTGCTGAAGCTGAGGAACGGGAACGCTGTCTCTTCTACGGATCATAGCATTAGACTCCAGGTAGGCCTCCATCATTGGCTTATTTATTCGCAATTAGGAACTTGCGCTGTAGCATTTGATGATTGTTGCTAGACCCCTGCTGGGCTAGTAGGGATCGCCTCTGTCTGCAGAGGGGATTTACCTCCTCAACACTGATCAAGTTCCATATGCCTAATCAAATACTAACTCATTGGTTCACCACCTCCTTCATTCACAAAATCGCCCAAGATATTGCTATGGGAGCGTGTGTGACTGAAGAACAAGCCATAGCGCGTGCCCAATATCTGGATATGGTATATTCTCAGTCTGGCACGCTTTATGATATTTTCCTGATGCTCCACGGTCTGGAACCTATAAAGCTCCACCTACCTCGGCGGTGGATGGTGTTATTGGTTCCGTGTCTCAGAATTCGAAGAAATCTTCGAATGGGAAGTAGAAGTCCAACTCATCCAATAATTCTGCTCCTCCCGCCCCTCCCGATTCTGGCAAAACTGCGGAGGTTAACGCTGTTCAGGCTAATGCTACGGAAAAAGCCTCCAAAGGAAAGAAGAAGGGCAAAGGTAAATCCAAATTTGACACTCCAAATCCAGAATCTTCCAAACCTCGTACCGAGGATGGTTCCCAACGCAAACCGAAGTACCCTTGCCTCATTTGTGAAGGAGATAACTATACAAAAGATTGTCCACGATGATCTGAAATTAGTCAACTTCTCAAAGGCTCCAAAGGGACTCCAGTCGTTCTTAAAGAATCGTTCTCGTCCCAGCAGACCCAGATGGTTGAACAGTCTTCACCATCTGCACCATTTGGGTCCCAGGTCTTTATGATGAATTGCGCTGCACCTATCTCTATTGCTACGCATTCCAAGGATTACAAAAAATCACGTCAGGCAGCTGGGAAGACAGTTGTGGATGGTCCACCTCCCCCACCTGTCCCCGGTTCGTTGGAGATTGAGAAGCCTACTGCTGAACCTGTTGTGAGGCCACCTTCTAAAGGTGTTCTACGAAGATCTTCCTACAATCCGAATTCCCGTGCCGCTCAGCACTACAGTATTGTTGAGGATTTGGCACAGGCGCCTTCTGCCATGTTTACATTGGAAGTTCTTCAAAGTTTTCATTCGCAACGGAAAGCTTTGTTGTCTGCAATCGGTGGGATTGATCCCACTGATTCTAATATTCTCACCTTCGACTTAGAGAACTTTACCCCCCGACTTCCACATCAGATCACTCTCTTTATTCAAGTCGGGATCAACGGTCTTAACATCCATAGGGCCGTTGTAGATGAAGGTGCTTCCACCTGTGTCATGTCGTCTGCTTGCTGGAAGGCCATTGGCTCTCCGGCCCTTTCATCATCTCCCAATGCCCTAGAGGCTTTCGATGGTTGGGAATCAAAACCCCTGGGTGTTCTCGAGTGTTTAGCGATTACCTTACAGGGGAAGAGAGTCAACGTAGAAGTAGAATTAGTTGACACTAAGCTTAACTAAAATATACTTCTCGGCCACAGTTGGACTCACGCCATGCTATGCGTGCCATCCACCCTCTTTCGACTTCTTAATTTCCCTCACGAAGGCAAAATCGTTACGGTGGATCAATTGTATTTCTTCACCTCCACCTCCGAGAACAACGTTCCTTACGCGGATCAGATTCCAAATCCCCCTGACAGTGTAGGACCCGGTCTCTTCAAGGACCCTGTCCTCATGGGTATTTTTCTCGCACCACCACCGCACACCGCTCAAGTTAATATGATCTCTAGGTCCGACGACCCATGGCTCATCCCTTCGCCTGAGCAGGTGACTGAGTTTGGAGAATCGATGTCCTTAGCTCCGGTAGAGATTAACTACTATGAAATCGTCGCCGCATCTGATCCTCCCCCTACTCATCATGCTCCTTCGAGCATGGCTTTAGAAATTTATTCTTAATCCCCCTGGCTGGGCGAGGCTGACTCGCCTAATCCTCTTAAAGAGATTTTCCCTTCTGATGAAGCCATTGTTGAAACAATATCTCTCGAGGAGCTACCTTGGAGCGATGGACATCATCGTTCCTCATTTATGCCTAGTGTGGGGGCAATGTCACATTGTCTAGAGCATGATGTATATAATCATCTCTCTCCTGAGCCTCCTCTGTTGAGCTCACCAGAGCACAGTTATTCCTCTTGTGCCAAGCTCCTAAAACAATGAAACAAGCGGCTACGAGGACAGTTCTTTCAAGTGTGTCAACCTCGTTAAAATAATGAAACACGAGCCTGTTCAATTTGAGTTTTGATAGATTTAGTTCAAATCTCTTTTTTCAACCTTCAATGCATTTCCTATGGACTGAAGCTTAGGGGCATGTATCTCGAATTGAGACACCATGCTGCGGGCATGCCCGTCTTTCTCAAGCATAGTTTGTGTTTTAAGCTTGCATAAAAATAAAACTCATTTCCAAGTATAGTTTGCATGTGTGCTTTTAAGCTTGCATAAAAATAAAATGTGTGATAAGATACATTATGTGAAATTTTTCATTGGGTCGTTTGTTATGCAACTGATGCATTAAGATAACATTGTATTAGTCGTTTGCATAGCATATACAAAAACATCATCACATGTAGAAAGATCCATCCAGGAATAGGTATGTATATATATATATGTGTCGAAATGTTTACATAGTGTGCATCACATAAGATAAAAAATATGCATGTTCGTCTTAATACATCTGGAGATGACATGTCTCTCAAAAAATATATGCATGAAAGAAGCCCTAGGTGTCTAATCCGCATGGTGCTCGTGGTAACATGCTACCGCGCGCACTAAGCGTCTCAAAATTCGGTGGAGGCGACTAGGCACTCCCACCGTATGTCTCTGATACGCCATCGGGACATCTGCCAGCCGGGCGTAGTCTGGAATCCCCTGGGAAATCCCTTCAAGGTTCTGGATCAACTCTCCTCCCTCGGCACCCTCTGCCTTAGGTTCAGCTGCGGGCTGAGTTCTCCGTGCAATGGGAGACATACCGGCAGGTCTCTCTGGGCCGACATCTGCATACATATAAAACTGTTATTAGAACGGACATGTATTACGCAAAAAATCATAAAACATAAAAATAAAAAAGAGAGGTCATACCCAACTCCTCGTCCCAGTCATCCCCCTCCGGAAGTGGGAGATCTGGGTCTCCAGTGAAATCGGTCCCGGCATAGGGCCAATCCTCGACCACGATCAACTGACGCTGTAACCATCCAAAAAACTCCGACCTCCAGGACATCTGTTGGCCTCCTCCTGATCTAGGCATAAGTGCTGCCCAGCAAGCCATCCTTGGCTCTCTTGGTATTGACTCAGCAACTATGGCCCCTTGGCCTTGAAATATAGGTAGTCGTTCCAGGATGAACGATACCAAAATGGACTCGTAGCCAAACTACTTCAGTTTGACTTGCTTGCACTTTGTGAGCTGCCTCTTGATATTTGTTGTCACTGCAGTAGCCCAATAAAACAGTGTTGGACTCATACACTCAGCGGCTAGCAGGAGTTGGGCCTTGGTTGCCTCGTGTGGAGCTTGCGATCCCGCAGCTCGAGTGATGGTGTGTAGCACTACTGTCAGTGCTAGATCCTGGACATTGTGGATGTCCACTTTCCCGCTTCCTGATCCGGTTCGTGCCCTTGGGCACACCCTCGCCATTACCTGCTCCATATTTTCCCCAGATGGTTTTCTGCTTGTCAGAATGGGCATCAGACCTCTGCGTGACAGTTCAGTTATGAAATATACGTCGAAAACCTCCAGTTCCAGCACTTGGTCCTGAAGTTTAAATACTTCTTCATTTTCATCGCATATATTGACCAAGTATTGTAGTAGCTCCGGTTGAGCTCGTAAACAGGGTGTGAGGAAGAATTTCTCAAGTCCACAGTTCTTAAGTGAAGTGATGCAAGCTTCATTCTTGATATCCATTTCATCTTCCTCTCCATTTTCCCTCTCCTTCCATTCGATAACCATTTTTGCCTTTATATCTGCATCAACATAATAAAAAAAACATTGTTAGATCTCTGGAACATTTGAAAATCCACATAGATAGCTCACATTTTGAAAATTTTGAGTGGAAAATTGCATTGCGCCATTTGCGTGACCTCTTTGTGAAGAAATGTCCATTGGCACGGGTTCGTGCCCGATACCTGCGCCAATGGAGCGAGCCCTAAAATTTCAAAATGGTTCGCCCAGAAGTTTTATACATAATAAAAACATATAAAAAATGGATTGGAATGGAGCTTAAGGAAACGCCTATTACCTGGAACAAACGCGAAACTGGATAATGTGCTGGATCAGTCGTATTCGCCGTCAAAAGTTTGCACACAAATGGACCACTGCTGCTCTCCAATGAGGTAAATAGTAAAAGTAATTTTGTTTTTACCATTTGAGACTTATTTATAACTTTTTGAAATCTAATTAGGTTTTAAAAGTCATTTTTTATTAATATTTTAATATATTTTGTCAAAAATGGATTTTACACTTGCCTTTATGTGCAGCAACAGGTTTTTACGCAACTTAGACGGTGACACAAGTTGTATTTTATACTTTTTCAGACTCGGTAAATACACGAAAAAGTTATTTCGGAGTCATCTTTCAGCTCTTTTCTGACTCTCTAAACATGAAAAGATTTCTGAGGCCCTTGTCGTTTCGATCTCGTTAAAGTGGCCCCGAAACGACATCTACCCAGTATACGTTTACCCCTTTTTCGGACTGGGATAGATTATTTACGAAAAAGGAATACCCTAGCCTATTGCGACTAGGAGGTTTTCTCAGACATAGTTTTCTACATTTTCGGATCTGAGGAACTATTTACGAAAAGGAACCATTGGAGTTTACTTTTCCGCTGTCTTTTCAAACTCTCTAAATATGAAAGGACGCTAAGTTCTTCCTCTGTCAGACTCGTTAAACCCTGATGACATTGGGTTCAATCATAATGACGTTATCCTCCTTCCTCCCTCCTAGGGCTCGTTAAATGTACTAGGATGGATTCGTCCGAAGGACGAACTTATATTACAAGCATATGCTATCCCCTTCAAGCTTGTTATCAAAATAATTGGGGTACTCGCCAGAAATGGTGGGGGAAAATGGAACCAGAATCATTGTCGTGTCGGCAGTATGCCGCTCTTGAACATGGCACTTCTCTTCATTCGTGTCGGGTTGGGGATATCTCGCCTTGTTTGTTCACTTGCGTCCGTGGGTTTGGGTAATATTTTTTGACCTCTCATCTGCTCTTTGCCTCGTCGCCATGACCTCTGATCCGTTGATGTCAAATACTGCCAAACTACCTGTCGTGCCGCCACATGTTCAAGAGAAGTTGACCTCTGCAAGTATCAACCTTCCTCTGATTCTCATCTGATCTTGATTCACAAAGACATTATGTTCCTCTGTCTCGCGTCGATGACGTTGGAAACACTATGGCCCACCTTCGATCAAGGTCACTTCCTGTCGACTTCAGTTCATTATCCAGGAAGCTGATCTAGAGACTCCCTTCTGGTACCTTGGAGCCTGCATGCCTCAATGGCAGGTTCTTCGCATTCGACGTGAGGTTTTCATCATTGGCCTCCGATCGAGTGATTCTACGGGTGTTCGACATCAGCTCATTGTTCACATGTCGTAGATTGTACCTGTATTACCTTGAGGACCATTGGCATTAATGGTGGTACCTATCGTGTCTGTTAACAGCTTTCATCATTGGCTGGTAATCAGATGATGTTCTTGCATGTTCGACTTCAGCTCACATATTCGCATGCTTGAACTTGTACTTTGTTCGGGTCGAGATGGAGCGCAAGACCCTGGATTCCTATTTTTTATAATCCAGTCTACGATTTCGTGGATTTTTATGATTAGTTACATGTCTCACCGATTGGATGGCTATGACCATACCTGAGTCTATTTACCGATCCTTACTGGATGGTTGCGTCCATGCCTCGGATCTGGATTATTACATACTTTGTTATGGATGGCTGCGCCCATACCACGTATCTATCATGTATTTGAGATATCAGTTGTACTTCTCTACGGAGGTTTTCCGACGGCAGTGATTTCAGTTGGACACGTTCTCGTAAAGCATTTCACCCCTCTCTCTCTCTCTCGGGCCTCATGCTTTAGGGGGCATCTGTTACACAATAATTTGTCACCATCCCTGCAATTCCCCATCTCCCACAATTGAATGGCTCATTCTGTGACCTGTGAGCAGTGACATAACTTGAAAACACTTTCATGGCATTCCCCTAAACATGTACTTTCACTGCCCTGAAGACAACTCGTAAAAAACCCTAAAAACACCCCTTTTTGCATTGGCGCGGGCAACCAGTTGAGTACCCGCGCCAATGGGGGAAATCCTTCAAAGAGGGCGCGCCAATTGGCGCTCTGTCTCAGAGTCGCACTCGCGCCAACCATTTTAAGGAGTGTTTTTTTAAAAATAAATGGCGGAAGTTTCGTCCTAACCAATTCATAAACTGGCATCTAATTTGAGTTGGGAGGTTTGGCTCCAGATCTCCATGTAGAGGAAGTGGTTTGCCACCTCTCATGGAAGGTTCCTTGAGGATAGGGCCAATCCCATGATTATAGGGATCCCAACTCCCCTTCCTCCATCTATAAAAGCTTTCTCATCCCCTTTGCAAGCTAGTCTCCAAGTTCCCAAGAGCCATCTGTTTGTGCTCAACCTAGTCTCCTAAATTGAGTTCATTTAATTGTCAACCAGGGTTGGTAAAATGCTGAAGTGAGGTGCACTGTATGTGCCTAGGTGTTTGTTTCTTACTGCGTTGTGTTAGTGTTTTATGATGTTTTTGGTCTTTTGATGGTTTTATGTTCACAAGGAAAAGAAATAAATGCTAGTGGAAAGAAGCTACTGGTTAAAGACAGAGTGAAACCTAATTTGTTGATGACAAATGACAAATGCAAATGCAAATAATGAAACAGAATCAAACCTAAACTATGACTAAGCAGAATACAAAGCTTGATAATGACTTCAAGAAAATGAATCAAAACATAAACTTAACTTGTCCAATTCTTTCATTAAAGGTATTTTGGAAGAGCTTGAGAAATGGGCAACTAAGTATACAAATTCTCCTAACTAAACAATTAAACAATCAGCTTATAATGATACAATATCTTATCCATGATTAAAGATTTGTTGAAACATATTTGGAGAAGAACATTGGTAACATCATAAGATCTCTACTCTAAGACTAGCTCCTAATTCTATTCTGCAACTTAGTTTAACATCACTAAACCTTACTCAAAAGTTATAGATTTATTTTTAAAGTAGTCTTTTGAGGAAAGGATTTGTTTATGAAATGGTAAAGAGGTTGCAAAAGTACTTGAGGCCTTGGGCTGATACTGTCTTCTGTCCGGATGATTATGAGTTAATATAGGTTTGGAACAAAAGAAGTTTTGTAAATAATGAAGGCCGTGGTGTTTAAGTTTAACAACTAATGTAAATTAATACGCAATGGATGACAACTAAATGTGGAATGTACATACAGTGAGCTAAGCTAGAACTGAACTAAAGTGCTACCAGTCTACAATAAACAGTGCTAAACTAACAAGCCATTATCAAACTTAAAACGAAATAACAGAGCATGAATTGAATGCAATTTGACTCCGGAGTACCCTAACTAAGTTATCATGCAATTAATCTATGGGATTCTACAGCCTATTTTGTCCATCATGAATGGTATTTTGGAAGAGCTTGTTAGAACAATCATGGTTGTACAATTCAATGCAAATGCAAACATAAAGACTGAAAGCAATTACAATTAAAAACTAAGACATCACAGCTATTTCCTACCCATTGTTATGATATTTTGGAAGAGCATTTTAAGAGTAAGATCAGCTATGCTACTTAGTGTAAACAAAAAACTGAAACTTTCAGTATCACAGTCATGCCTTAGACATCATAAGGATTTTTTGGAAGAGTTTTCTTAGAATAAGTTGAACTGTGATAATGAACAAAAGAAATTGCAATTAAAATCTATAACACTACAGCCATTTCTTATTCATTATCATGATCTTTTGGAAGAGTTTCTTAGAACAAGTATAGCTATAGTGACTAATGAAATTAACTATGAAATCAAACTTCAAAAACGTGAAAACAAACTAAGATACTTATCTAAATTACGAAAGTAAAGCCGTGCAGGAGGCAGGGGCCCTCTACCACCAGATGGAATCTAACTCAAAATCAACTCAATGTGTTCAAAGCAATGTTGTCTTCTTCATTAAAGGAAAATAACTTGAAACATAGTATTCTCGGTCTTCAGAAATATAGCACTCAATCCATGAAATCTAAGCAAAATCTAGAGCTAGCCTCTCGGTTTCCCGAGTGCATTTATATCAAATCTTCATAACAGAACTTGCAACAATACGGGGATCATTGTCTTTTCATATCAAAATCGTACTAGAACTCTAAAGATGGCAGCGTAGAGGGACAAAGGACATCTGGACTGTCCTAGTCCTATTAGGAGTCTGCCTCCTTGAATGAGTTCCCACGTACCAAAACCACGTCCAGAATTTGGTTCATTCTTCATGGTGAGCAACGAACGATGAGGACATGATGTGGAATATGCCCATGTGTGGCTTTTCCTGAGAGGACACCTGGAACATGCTTGAACGTGAAGACAGCTGCAGAATTGGCGGTTAGCTACGGAATGTTTGCATTCTGTAGCTAGTTTAAGTTCAAAATGCATTACAATGACAAAATCACAAAACTTAGCAAGTTAGCCATGTTATTCATTCTAAAAGTAATTTTAACTAATTTCATTGATCATTTAGGCCTAGGATAACAATGGACAAAGGAAAATGGAGTGAAGTAAGATGAAATAAAGAACAATCTTGGGGCTCAACATACCCCCACTGCTGACTTCTTGCATGTCCTCATGCAACTTATTCCATAAACTCAGAGAATTCTGCAAGAACATCCAACCCTCTTCTTCTTACTTGCCTGGAAGTTAAAGGTCTTCTGGGCTTCCTGATGACTAGCTTGAACCTTAAATTGGTAAGTGCCCTGATTAGGTTCTTGTTCCTCTTTTTCAACTTTTCATTAGCCTTTTCCACTTTGTCCATTTGTAGAGACAAGGTTGAGTTCATACTGGTTTTGAGTTTGACTTGTTCCTTCAGAATATCATTCTCAGTTCTGATATGTCTATTAAGTACTTCCAGCTCGTACCTATCTCTTCTTAACACATCTATTTCAGACAGTGGAGGACTAGGGGTTCTATCTCTACTCTCTGAAGCTTTCCTTTCCAATGTTTCAACATAGTCATAAAATTCTTGCTGTGCAGGGTCAATTTCAGGGGTTTCTTCATTAAAATCTTCTTCAACATCTTCTTCAATAGATGTTTCCTCATCTTCTATGTTTATCACCCCTGTTTGTTTGATCTGTGTTTTCCTTAGTTTCCCCCCGAGTCTATGGCTTCTTCTTGGCTGGGTGGATCCCTCTCCTTTTTCTGTGGCAGATTTTCTGATTACCCTCTCTTCCTTAAGTTGTCTCTTAATCTGAGTCAACTTCTCAGAGATTATTTTTTCACTACTTTCCTGTACTGTTTTGTCAATTTCAATTTTAGAGGCTCTCCATTTTCTACTTCTCCTTGTAGGCTGATGTTAAGGTGAAGGCTCTTTTGGTTCCTCAAAGTGATTTCTTACCAAGAAATTATCCCAAGTATCTTTTGTTTTGGCTAAATGGTGTTCAATTAAAATCTTAACCAAGCCATGATGGTATAGAGTTGTCTCTAGGAATTGGACTCTCCTTTGAACACTAAAAGCCATCTTTTTTAAACTTTGAAGCAAGAAATAGGGCAAATTTAGCTCTTCCTCCAGAAAATGCATTATTAACCTAATATGGTAAACATAAAATGTGCCATATCTACCTTCATAAGTGATAAATTTTTGTAAAATAAGCAATATGTTTCTCCATTTATTTTTTAATGCAGAACTTGGAATTCCCTTTTTAAACACAGTGACATCCATACCTGGTGATTTTAGGATTTGCTTCCATGATTCATTATGAAATTCTCTGTTTTTAAACCATCTTTCTCCATGTCTAAGCAATCTTGTTGCTTCTGCAATAAAAACCTCTGTGACAGTGAATTTAACATCTCCAACTTCAACCTCGGCTCCTTTGAATGACCTTGCAAATGTTTTAGTAACTTCTTTGTGGAAGCCATTAAATTTCTCAAGGAATTGTAGCCATCCTGCCTGTTGCAACATTTCTCTTCTTTGAGGGTATCCTTCCAGGTATTTTGTGCCCACTGGTTTAGTTCTTACAATGAGGCCCATAATTTCTTCTTCAATCTTCAGATTAGTACTCTTTCTGCTCACGGAAACAATGACTTCAACCTTCAAACTGATATACCTCTGGTTCACGGTGATAGTGTTTCAATCTTCAAACTGATATACCTCTGCTTCACGGTGATAGTGCTTCAAATTCCAAACTGATATACCTCTGCTCACGGTGATAGTGGTTTGATATTTCAAACTGATATACCTCTGCTCACGGTGATAGAGATACCTATATTTTGCGGAATGAAATGATGAAGGGCTGGCTACGGAATGGAGTAATAGGAAGTGGTTACGGAACAAGTTAATGAAGTGAGGTGAAGAAAACAAATCAATGAGTGAAAAGACTGCGGAGATTTTTTTACAATGGATTCAAAAATCATCATTAAATGATTTGGCTGGGTGACGTAAGGAAATCAAACACTTCAGCCTTTTAACCGCTTAAATGATGATCGGGTATAGAATTTGAAATGAAAGATTTTTATCCAAAGTTTGTGGAGGGTATATTTGGCATGATCAATAAAATTAATCAAAACAACTTTTCGAATGATTCATAACTAAAACTATACTAAAGTTTATGATATGCCATTATAATCAAAACTTGTTACCTTTACTTTTCATCGGCTTTTTGTGGTCTCCATATACTTTGTTCTCCTCTGGAAACCATTATTTTGTGAGTCCTCATAATCCCTCTTAATTTTGCTTGTTTATGGATATACTGGATCATTTTGTTGCAATTCAAATGTCTGCTGATCAGTGCCTTCAAGATCTGTAGCTGCGGAATGACCACCCGACTGCGGAAAGTCTGATTAGCTGCAGAATGTCTGTTTAGCTGTAGAATGTACCTGTAGAGAATTTTAATCATGGAATGGAGTGGTTTGGAATATACATGAAATATTATATGGAATGGGTGAAGATAGATGATGAAACATGGTATAATGGGATATGTATGAAGTGAACGATGGAGTGGGATGGATTATAATTTATGAAATGGAGTGGAAGAATATAGGAAATGGCTTGCAATCCATGACATGTGTTATTCATTTGCAGAAAAACATCAAACTTTAAATTTTATATGGAAGTGAGGTGGATGAAGTATGGAATGATATGAAGGAAATATGGAATGAAGTGAAATATAAATGAATGAAATGGAGTATGGATGGATAAGTAAATGGAATGAAATGAAATGAGATGGATCATAAGTGCAATGGATCTGAACTTATGATTTTGTAACAGCTGCTTGCAGAAACAAAATGGAAAAGTTAGAGTGTCAGAAAAACTCTGATTTTCACCCTATCTTTTCTGTATAAACGTGCCAATCAATGATTGGTTTTCATGTTTATACTTTATTTATTTTTTTTTATTTTTTTTAAAGAAATGCTTCAGAAAATTCAATCAAGTTGATGAAGAAGAAAGATTCTTCTTCATTAACTTCACATCACTGTTTTCCTGGAACTTCTTGAAAAATTCTTCTCTTGAGAGTGGTTTGTGATACAACTTCAATCTATGACCATTCACAAGAAAAGTGACCTCTTCTTCATCTATTGTCTTGATTTTTACTGCTCCATTGTCAAAAATTTCAACAATTTCATATGGCCCTAGCCAATGTGTTTGAAATTTACCTTGAAAATCCTTGAATTTTGAATCAAACAAGAGAGCCCAGTCACCTTCTTTGAACTTCTTCTCTTTGATGTACTTGTCATGCCATATAGTCCTTTGCTGTTGGACTAGACTTGTTTTCTGAACTGCATCTTGTCTGATCTCATCCAATTCATTAATTTGCTCCAATCTATGCTTTTGTGCCTCCGTTAGATCAAGTCCTAGCTGAACTGCCATCTTGAATGTTTGAATTTGGAACTCTATGGGAAACAAAACTTGCTTTCCATAAACAAGCTCATAAGGAGTATGGCCTGTTGTGTTTCTCCATGTAGTTCTATGGGCCCACAAGGCTTCAGGAAGCCTATCTACCCAATCTCTTCTATGTAAATGAACAGTCTCTGTTAGGATTCCTTCAATGACCTTATTAGTAGATTCCACTTGACCATTTGCTTGTGGATGATAAGGAGTAGATTTTCTATGCCTGATTTTGTATCTCTCCATCATTTGTTCCACTATCCTTGATGTAAATTGAGCTCCTTGATCTGTAACAATTTCCCTTGGGACACCAAAACGAGTAAAAATATCCTCAAAAAGAAAAGTAACTACAGATGCTTCATTAGCAAAAAGTAATGGCTTGGCCTCTACCCATTTAGTAACATAATCAGTGCAAACTAATATATATCTCTTTTGTCTTGATGGAGGACTAATAGGTCCTACAAAATCCAAAGCCCATTTTTCAAAAGGTTCAATATGTACCTGAGGTTGTAATGGCATCTCACATGAAGGAGAAGGTTTCCCTACCCTTTGGCAACGGTCACACCTTTTGACATACTCTTTAGCATCTTTAAACAAGGATGGCCAATAATATCCTAAATGAAGGATCTTATAAGCTGTCCTCTTATCAGCAAAGTGTCCGCCACAAGGTTCATCATGGCATGCTTTGAGAATCTCAGGCATCTCATCTTCCCGAACACATCTCCTAATGATCAAATATAGACCTGCCTTGTACAAATCATTAGCAACCCATGAATATTTTGCACTATCATAAATGATTTTTCTTTTATCTCTTGCATTCATTATTGAAGGAAATTTTCTTGAAACTAAATAATTAGCAATGTCAGCAAACCAAGGAGTTTGAGTAGAAATTGCAAAAAGATATTCATCAGGAAATTGATCTTCAACTGGAGTGTCATCTTTGATGTTTTGGAGTCTAGATAGGAAATCAGCTACTGTATTTTGTTTTCCAGGCCTATCTAGAATGGTAATGTTGAATTCTTGTAAAAACAATAACCATCTTATGACTCTGCCATTAGTAATTGATTTGTTCATTAAGTATCTAATTGCAGAATGATCAGTGTGAACAAAAGTTTCATAGCCTGTTATATAGTGTCTGAATTTTTTTATGGCATGAACAACAGCTAAAAACTCTTTTTCAGTTACAGTATAGTTTAACTCTGCAGGAGTCAAATTTTTACTGGTATAGTAGATGGCATAAGGAATCAGGTCTTTTTGTCCCAATACTGCTCCTAGAGCTGTATCAGAAGCATCTGTTGAGATATGAAAATGTAACTTCCATTTAGGTCCCCTCAAAATAGGTGCTTCAGAAATTTTTGTTTTCAGGGTTTCAAAGGCTAACTGGCAATCAAAATTCCATTTAAATTCACAATCTTTGGTAAGTAATTTGAAGAGTGGAGATGCTATCTTGGTGAAGTTTTCTATAAACCTCCGATAATATCCTGTAAATCCTAGAAAACTCCGAACATCTTTTTGACAACTTGGAATAGATAAGTTAGAGATGACTTCAACTTTTGACTCATCAACTCTAATCCCATACCCTGAAATGTGATGCCCCAAAACAATACCTTTAGTAAACATCATGGAACATTTCTCATGACTAAGTGGAAGATTTCCTTCTTGACATCTCTTTAAAGCTTTTTCCAAGTTTGCTAAGGCCTCTTCAAATGTGTTTCCATAAACTGTGAAATCATCCATGTATACCTCTACACAATCATGTATTAGATCTGAAAAAATTCCTAATACTGCTCTTTGGAATGTTGCAGGTGCATTGCATAATCCAAATGGCAATACTCGGTAAGCATAGGTACCCCAAGGACAGGCAAATGTGGTTTTGTCTTGATCTTCAAGTGCTACTTGGATTTGGTTGTAACCATTAAACCCATCTAGGAATGAGAAGTACTTTTTGCCAGCTAATGTATCTAACACTTGATCTATGAAAGGTAAGGGAAAATGGTCTTTAAGAGTAGCTTTGTTTAATTCCCGGTAGTCAACACATACCCTCCATTTACCATTTTTCTTTGACACAATTACCAAAGGAAAAACCCACTGACTATCTGAAATAGGATAGATGAAGTTGACATTTAACAATTTTTGCAATTCTTCTTTAACAATCTCCCTAAGATTTGGATTCATCCGTCTTTGAGGTTGTCTAATTAGTTTGCAATTTTCAACTATATAGATGTGATGAGTGCAAGTCTTGGGGCTTATCTCTTTCATGTCAGTGTATTCCTATGCATACGCAGAAGAATGTCTCTGTAATACTTTGACTAACTCTTCTTGTTGAGATTTTTCTAGGTTCTTGTTTATGTTCAAAATTTTTCCTGGAAATATCTCACTTGTAGAGCTGCTAAATTTATCCATAGAATGAAGAGACATCTGCATTGATGACAAAAAGTCAATGTTGGATCCCTCTTGAATTGATTCATGTTTGTATTCTGAAGAGGATTCAAAGTTTTCTAGAGTATTCAGAATTTGATTATCTTCACTAATTTCTGAAATTGTGAAGAGAGGTTGTAAATCTTCTTCATCCTCTATCCATTGAGTGTCATCTAAATCTGTAATTGTCCTAGCTGGAGGATATAAAGTGAATTTCTTAGTTGAACTACCATCAGAGATGTACATATCACCGGATCTACAACTAATAAAAGCATCAGTTGTAGCCAACCAAGGTCTTCCTAATATAACAGGATGTCCTCCTAGATTATTCTTAGGAGTTAGGATCATAAAATCCATAGGGTACTCCCAAGAATCTAGGGACACTGGAATGTCTTCTATTACCCCATCAGGTTTGATCACGGATCTGTCTGCTAATTGTAATAATGTGGGTGTAAAGAGAAGATTAGGAAGTTTCAGTTTATCCATGATTTGTCTACTCATGATATTGATTGCTGCTCCTAAATCAATGAGTGTGTTTTGGATTTCAATTCCATTGATGTGAATTTTAACAACTGGATTTCTGGGGTCAAGATACTTTGGAATAACAATCTTGCCCATCATAATATCTGCTATTTTTCCTGCCAGTTGAATTTTCTTTGTTTCTCTTATTCTTTTTCTTGTTTTCTTCATGCTCAACTCCTTTATTGTTTTGGCTAAAATTGGAATTTCCTTGATGGCTTGTAATAATGGAATTTTAATGCAAACATTTCTTAGCTCATCTGGGAAATCATAATTAGGCACCATAATTTGTTTTTCTACACCTCTATCAATTTGTAATCTTTCTGGAAAGGGAGGTATAGAAGTAGATGTGGATGGTTGCTCTAATACAGGAGTTGAAATTATTGGATCTTTTTGCTTTAATTTTTCAGTGTTTGGGTCTTGAAAATATGTGTCTTCCTCAAGACTTTTATTCACCCGTAGAGAGTCTTCCTCAGAGTTATCTTGTTCTTGTATGATCACAGAAGGTTTCCTCTTTTCAAGTATTCTTCCAGACCTAAGTTGAACATCACTAAGGTCTAAAGGAGTAATTAAATAAGTTGGAAACTGTTGGCCTTCTATCATGTATGTGTTCTAAGGATTTTTATTATTGGGGTTTGGTATGGGTTGAGCAGGCAACTGATTTGATTTTTGAGGGAATGGTAATGGAAGTGGTTGATTTTGATGTGGTAGGTTCTAATGATGTTGTTGAGGATTTTGTTGAAAATTTTGTTGAGGATTTTGAAGATAAAAATGTGGGTATGGTGGATACTGATAGTACTGAGAGTGTCTTCCATAGGGATTTTGTGCTCCTTGTGCCCAAGCTTGAGATTGATTTTGAAATTGAGGCCAAGGTTACTGCCAAGAATTCCAAGGTGGAGGTTGGTTATACATTTGATCATGGAATCCTTGTGTTTGAGGTCCTTGACAAGGCCTTCTAGAGACAAAATTGACAGATTCTGTGGAATCTATAGGAGTTTCCTATTGAAAGACAGCTTTGAGACCAGGAAGAGAAGGAAAATTCTTGGTCTCATGTTTTTCAGAACAAATGACACAGGTCTCTACAACTTTTACATCCAAAGGACACTCTCTCAAGGCATGTGTCTTTCTACATTTGGGACAAAAGATTTCCAAGGCATCAGATTCAGCCTTCTACTTGTTTTGTATCTTAAGGGTGTCTATTTTTTCACTAAGACTCCCTAAGATGTCAGATTTAAAATCATCAAGCATATGTCCTATTTCTGATCTACTTACTGTCCCAGAAGCAGATTTACTTGCCCTTGCAAGAGCAGGATCTCTTGGACCTTTGACAGTTTTAGATTTCCCTCTGGAAAGGTTGATACATAACTCAGATATTTCAGGTAATGTGAGCTGTGATATATCCCCTTTTCCCATCATGTTAAGGATATCCAACCATTCATCCCTAATTGTTTTCAACAAAAGAGCTTTTAAAGTGTCTTGATCTAAGTTCTCCATTTTTTCTCTTTTGATGTTGTAATGAAATCTCTCCAACAAATCTTCCAAATTTTCATCTTCTTTTTGTAGCATCTTAAACACTTCCTCCTTATGATTGACTGGCATACAATAATCCAAATACCTCTCTAGAAATGCTTGTTTCATGTCTTCCCATGTCCTAATAGAGCTGTTGATCAAACTCATAAACCACTTCAATGCTGCTCCTTTCAATGTTGAAGGAAATAGTTTAAGTTTTTGAGCATCTTGTAAGTAGTCATAAGTTCTACACGGGACTTCAAATTCAAATAGGAAGGTTTCAGGATCTTCAGTTTTAAGTCCATAGAAGTTTGGAAGGACAGAGGGTGAAATGTTTTTCATGGTTGTGTTGGTTTCTTCATCTATTATAGGGAACCCAAAAGAGCTTCCCATTTCTCTTCTACCTCTTCCTCCTTCTACACCTCTACCTCCTTCTCCTCTACCTCTACCTCTACCTCCAAATAATGTGTGTTCTCCATTAAAGACTCCTCCTCCCCCTTCTTCTGCCATGGTTGATTCTCCTGTGGAAGTGGAAAAGTTTGTGTCCCTAACAGGAGTCTTTGGATCTTCTTCTAAGGCAGGTTCAGTGGATGAAGTGGAAGGTTTCTCTAATGGAATATCTGATCTTAGGTATTCTAGAAGTCCAGGATCAGTAAAGGATGGAATGTGGGTCTGAGTTGAAGGTGTACTAGCTCTCGGTTTAGGTGAAACAAGTGGTGCTCCAGGAATCAAACTTCTGCTTCTGCTGCTTATGAATCTACCCCTTCAGTCTCTCTCTATACACATATAACTGTTTTTGGGAGTTAAGAAACAAAGGTTACCTAGTTTTCACTTTCCCGGCAACGGCGCCAAAATGTTTGGGCTCAACCTAGTCTCCTAAATTGAGTTCATTTAATTGTCAACCAGGGTTGGTAAATTGCTGAAGTGAAGTGCACTGTATGTGCCTAGGTGTTTGTTTCTTACTGCGTTGTGTTTAGTGTTTTATGATGTTTTTGGTCTTTTGATGGTTTTATGTTCACAAGGAAAAGAACTAAATGCTAGTGGAAAGAAGCTACTGGTTAAAAACAGAGTGAAGCCTAATTTGTTGATGACAAATGACAAATGCAAATGCAAATACTGAAACAGAATCAAACCTAATCTATGACTAAGCAGAATACAAAGCTTGATAATGACTTCAAGAAAATGAATCAAAACATAAACTTAACTTGTCCAATTCTTTCATTAAAGGTATTTTGGAAGAGCTTGAGAAAGGGGCAGCTAAGTATAAAAATTCTCCTAACTAAAAAATTAAACAATCAGCTTATAATGATACAACATCTTATCCATGATTAAAGATTTGTTGAAACATATCTGGAAAAGAACACTTGTAACATCAAAAGATCTCTACTCTAAAACTAGCTCCTAATTCTATTTTGCAACTTAGTTTAACACCACTAAACTTCACTCAAAGGTAATAGATTTTTAGAATAGTCTTTTGAGTAAAGGTTTGCTTGTGAAATGGTAAAGGAGTTGCAAAAGTATGGGAGCCTTGGTGGAAATCTTTGTCTTAAATGGGATGATATATAGTTAATATAGGTTTGGAACAAAAGAAGTTTTGTAAATAATGAAGGCCGTGGTGTTTAAGTTTAACAACTAATGTAATTTAATATGCAATGGATGACAACTAAATGTAGAATGTAAATACAATGAGCTAAGCTAGAACTGAACTAAGGTGTCACTAGTCTACAATAAACAGTGCTGAACTAACAAGCCATTATCAAACTTAAAACGAAATAACAGAGCATGAATTGAATGCAATTTGATTCCGGAGTGCCCTAACTAAGTTATCATGCAATTAATCTATGGGATTCTACAACCTATTTTGTCCATCATGAATGGTGTTTTGGAAGAGCTTCTTAGAACAATCTTGGCTGTACAATTCAATGCAAATGCAAACATGAAAACTAAAAGCAATTACAATTAAAAACTAAGACATCACAGCTATTTCCTACTCATTGTTATGATGTTTTGGAAGAGCGTTTTAAGAGTAAGATCAGCTATGCTACCTAGTGTAAACAAGCAAATGAAACCTTCAGTATCATAGTCGTGCCTTAGCCATCATAATGATTTTTTGGAAGATTTTGCTTAGAATAAGTTCAACTGTGATAATGAACAAAAGAAATTGCAATTAAAATCTATAACACTACAACCATTTCTCATTCATTATCATGATCTTTTGGAAGATTTTCTTAGAACAAGTATAGCTATAGTGACTAATGAAATTAACTATGAACTCAAACTTCAAAAAAACGTGAAAACGACTAAGATACTTATCTAAATTACGAAAGTAAAGCCGTGCAGGAGGCAGGGGCCCTCTACCACCAGACGGAATCTAACTCAAAATCAACTCCACGCGTTCAAAGCAATGTTGTCTTCTTCATTAAAGGAAAATAACTTGAAACAGAGTAGTCTCGGTCTTCAGAAATATAGCAGTCAATACATGAAATCTAACCAAAAGCTAGAGCCTGTCTCTCGGTTTCCCGAGTGCTTTTATAATAAATCTACATAACAGAACTTGCAACAATACGGCGATCATTGTATTTCCTTATCAAAATCGTACTAGGACTCTAAAGATGGCAGCGTAAAGGAACAAAGGACATCTGGACTAGGACAGTACTATTAGAAGTCTGCCTCCTTGAATGAGTTCCCACGTACCAAAACCACGTCCAAAATTCGGTTCATTCTTCATGGTGAGCAATGAACAATGAGGACATAATGTGGAATATACCCATGTGTTGCTTTTCCTGAGAGGACACCTGGAACATGCTTGAACGTGAAGACAATTGCATAATTTCTGGTTAGCTACGAAATGTCTGCATTCTGCAGCTAGTTTCGGTCAAAATGCATTACAATGACAAAATCACAAAACTTAGCAAGTTAGCCATGTTAATCATTCTAAAAGTAATTTTAACTAATTTCATTGATCATTTGGGTCTGGGATAACAATGGACAAAGGAAAATGAGGTAAAGTAAGATGAAAGAAAGAACAATCTTGGGGCTCAACATACCCCCACTGCTGACTTCTTGCATGTCCTCATGCAACTTATTCCATAAACTCAAAGACTTCTGCAAGAACATCCAACCCTCTTCTTCTTCTTTGCCTGGAATTTAAAGGTCTTCTGGGCTTCCTGATGACTAACTTGAACCTTAAATTAGCAACTGCCCTGATTAACTTCTTGTTCCTCTTTTTCAACTTTTCATTAGCCTTTTCCAGTTTGTCCATTTGTAGAGACAAGGTTGAGTTCATACTGGTTTTGAGTTTGACTTGTTCCTTCAGAATATCATTCTCAGTTCTGATATGTCTATTAAGTACTTCCAGCTCATACCCATCTCTTCTTAACACATCTATTTCGGACAGTGGAGGACTAGGGGTTCTATCTCTACTCTCTGAAGCTTTCCTTTCCAATGTTTCAACATAGTCATAAACTTCTTGCTGTGCAGGGTCAATTTCAGGGGTTTCTTCATTAAAATCTTCTTCAACATCTTCTTCAATAGATGTTTCCTCATCTTTTATGTTTATCACCCCTGTTTTTTTGATCTGTGTTTTCTTTATTTTCCCCCTGAGTCTATGGCTTCTTCTTGGCCTGGTGGATCCCTCTCCTTTTTTTGTGGCAGATTTTCTGATTACCCTCTCTTCCTTAAGTTGTCTCTTATTCTGAGTCAACTTCTCAGAGATTATTTCTTCACTACTTTCCTGTACTATTTTGTCAATTTCAATTTTAGAGGCTCTCCATTTTCTGCTTCTCCTTGTAGGCTGATGTTCAGGTGAAGGCTCTTTTGGTTCCTCAAAGTGATTTCTTACCAAGAAATTATCCCAAGTATCTTTTGTTTTGGCTAAATGGTGTTTAATTAAAATCTTAACCAAGCCATGATGGTATAGAGTTGTCTCTAGGAATTGGACTCTCCTTTGAACACTAAAAGCCATCTTTTTTAAACTTTGAAGCAAGAAATAGGGCAAATTTAGCTGTTCCTCCAGAAAATGCATTATCAACCTAATATGGTAAACATAAAATGTACCATATCTACCTTCACAAGTGATAAATTTTTGTAGAATAAGCAATATGTTTCTCCATTTATTTTTTAATGCAGAACTTGGAATTCCCTTTTTAAACACAGTGACATCCATACCTGGTGATTTTAGGATTTGCTTCCATGATTCATTATGAAATTCTCTGTTTTTAAACCATATTTCTCCATGTCTAAGCAATCCTGTTGCTTCTGCAATAAAAACCTCTGTGACAGTGAATTTAACATCTCCAACTTCAACCTCGGCTCCTTTGAATGACCTTGCAAATGTTTTAGTAACTTCTTTGTGGAAGCCATTAAATTTATCAAGGAATTGTAGCCATCCTGCCTGTTGCAACATTTCTCTGCTTTGAGGGTATCCTTCTAGTTATTTTGTGCCCACTGGTTCAGTTCTTACAATGAGGCCCATAATTTCTTCTTCAATCTTCAGATTAGTACTCTTTCTGCTCACGGAAACAATGAATTCAACCTTCAAACTAATATACCTCTGGTTCACGGTGATAGTGCTTCAATCTTCAAACTGATATATCTCTGCTTCACGGTGACAATGGCTTCAAATTCCAAACTGATATACCTCTGCTTCACGGTGATAGTGCTTCAATCTCTGCTCACGGTGATAGTGGTTTAATATTTCAAACTGATATACCTCTGCTCACGGTGATAGTGGTTCAATCTCTACTCACGGTGATAGTGGTTTAATATTTCGAACTGATATACCTCTGTTTTGCGGAATGAAATGATGAAGGGCTGGCTACGGAATGGAGTAATAGGAAGTGGTTACGGAACGAGTTAATGAAGTGAGGTGAAGAAAACAAATCAATGAGTGAAAAGACTGCGGAGATTTTTTTACAACGGATTCAAAAATCATCATTAAATGATTTGGCTGGGTGACGTAAGGAAATCAAACACTTCAGCCTTTTAACCGCTTAAATGATGATCGGGTATAGAATTTGAAATGAAAGATTTTTATCCAAAGTTTGTGGAGGGTATATTTGGCATGATCAATAAAATTAATCAAAACAACTTTTCGAATGATTCATAACTAAAACTATACTAAAGTTTATGATATGCCATTATAATCAAAACTTGTTACCTTTGCTTTTCATCTGCTTTTTGTGGTCTTCATATACTTTGTTCTCCTCTGGAAACCATTACTTTGTGAGTCTTCATAATCCTTCTTGATTTTGCTTGTTCATGGATATACTGGATCATCTTGTTGCAATTCAAATGTTTGTTGATCAGTGCCTTCAGGATCTGTAGCTGCGGAATGACTGTCTGGCTACGGAAAGTCTGATTAGCTGCAGAATGTCTGTTTAGCTGCAGAATGTACCTGTAGAGAATTTTAATCATGGAATGGAGTGGTTTGGAATATACATGGAATATTTTATGGAATGGGTGAAGATAGATGATGAAACATGGTATAATGGAATATGTATGAAGTGAATGATGGAATGGGATGGATTTCAATTTATGAAATGGAGTGGAAGAATATAAGAAATGGCTTGCAATCCATGACATGTGTTATTCATTTGCAGAAAAACATCAAACTTTAAATTTTGATATGGAAATGAGGTGGATGAAGTATGGAATGAGATGAATGAAATATGGAATGAAGTGAAGTATGAATGAATGAATGAAATAGAGTATGGATGAATAAGTAAATGGAATGAAATGAAATGAGATGGATCATAAGTGCAATGGATCTAAACTTATGATTTTGTAACAGTTGCTTGCAGAAACAAAGTGGAAAAGTTAGAGTGTCAGAAAGACTCTGATTTTCACCCTATCTTTTCTGTATAAACATGCCAATCAGTGATTGGTTTTCATGTTTATACTTTATTTATTTATTTATTTATTTATTTGTTTTTTTGTTTTTCAAAGAAATGCTTGAGAAAATTCAATCAAGTTGATGAAGAAGAAAGATTCTTCTTCATTAACTTCACATCACTATTTTCCTGGAACTTCTTGACAAATTCTTCTCTTGAGAGTGGTTTGTGATACAACTTCAATCTATGACCATTCACAAGAAAAGTGACCTCTTCTTCATCTATTGTCCTGATTTTTACTGCTCCATTGTAAAAAATTTCAACAATTTCATATGGCCCAAGCCAATGTGTTTGAAATTTACCTTGAAAATCCTTGAATTTTGAATCAAACAAGAGAGCCCAGTCACCTTCTTTGAATTTCTTCTCTTTGATGTACTTGTCATGCCATCTAGTCCTTTGCTGTTGGACTAGACTTGTTTTCTGAACTGCATCTTGTCTGATCTTATCCAATTCATTAATCTGCTCCAATCTGTGCTTTTGTGCCTCCGTTAAATCAAGTCCTAGCTGAACTGCCATCTTGAAAGTTTGAATCTGGAACTCTATGGGAAACAAAACTTGCTTTCCATAAACAAGTTCATAAGGAGTATGGCCTATTGTGTTTCTCCATGTAGTTCTATAGGCCCACAAGGCTTTAGGAAGCCTATCTACCCAATCTCTTCTATGTAAATGAACAGTCTTTGTTAGGATTCCTTCAATGACCTTATTAGTAGATTCCACTTGACCATTTGCTTGTGGATGATAGGGAGTAGATTTTCTATGCCTGATTTTGTACCTCTCCATCATTTGCTCCACTAGCCTTGATGTAAATTGAGCTCCTTGATCTGTAACAATTTATCTTGGGACACCAAAACGAGTAAAAATATCCTCAAAAAGAAAAGTAACTACAGATGATTCATTAGCAACAAGTAATGGTTTAGCTTCTACCCACTTAGTAACATAATCAGTGCAAACTAATATGTATTTCTTTTGTCTTGATGGAGGACTAATAGGTCCTACAAAATCCAAAGCCCATTTTTTAAAAGGTTCAATGTGTACCTGAGGTTGTAATGGCATCTCACCTGAAGGAGAAGGTTTCCCTACCCTTTGGCAACTGTCACACCTTTTGACATACTCTTTAGCATCTTTAAACAAGGATGGCCAATAATATCCTAAATGAAGGATCTTATAGGTTGTCCTCTTATCAGCAAAGTGTCTGCCACAAGGTTCATCAGACATGCTTTGAGAATCTTAGGCATCTCATCTTCACGAACACATCTTCTAATGATCAAATCTGGACCTGTCTTGTACAACTCATTAGCAACCCATGAATATTTTGCACTATCATAAATGATTTTTCTTTTATCCCTTGCATTCATTATTGAAGGAAATTTTCTTGAAACTAAATAATTAGCAATGTCAGCAAACCAAGGAGTTTGAGTAGAAATTGCAAAAAGATATTCATCAGGAAATTGATCTTCAACTGGAGTGTCATCTTTGATGTTTTGGAGTCTAGATAAGAAATCAGCTACTGTGTTTTGTTTTCCAGGCCTATCTAGAATGGTAATGTTGAATTCTTGTAAAAGAAATAACCATCTTATCACTCTGCCATTAGTAATTGATTTGTTCATTAAGTATCTAATTGCAGAATGATCTGTGTGAAAAAAAGTTTCATAGCCTGTTATATAGTGTCTGAATTTGTTTATGGCATGAACAACAGCTAAAAACTCTTTTTTAGTTACAGTATAGTTTAACTCTGCAGGAGTCAAATTTTTACTGGTATAGTAGATGGCATAAGGAATCAGGTCTTTTTGTCCCAATACTGCTCCTAGAGCTGTATCAGAAGCATCTGTTGAGATATGAAAAGGTAACTTCCAATTAGGTCCCCTTAAAATAGGTGCTTCAGAAATTTTTGTTTTCAGGGTTTCAAAGGCTAACTGGAAATCAGAATTCCATTTAAATTCACAATCTTTGGTAAGTAATTTGAAGAGTGGAGATGCTATCTTGGTGAATTTTTCTATAAACCTCCGATAATATCCTGTAAATCCTAGAAAACTCCGAACATCCTTTTGACAACTTGGAATAGATAAGTTAGAGATGACTTCAACTTTTGACTCATCAACTCTAATCCCATCCCCTGAAATGTGATGCCCCAAAATAATACCTTCAGTAAACATCATGAAACATTTCTCATGACTAAGTGAAAGATTTTCTTCTTGACATCTCTTTAAAACTTTTTCCAAGTTTTCTAAGGCTTCTTCAAATGTGTTTCCATAAACTGTGAAATCATCCATATATACCTCTACACAATCATGTATTAGATCTGAAAATATTCCTAGTACTTCCCTTTGAAATGTTGCAGGTGCATTACATAATCCAAATGGCAATACTCGGTAAGCATAGGTACCCCAAGGACAGGTAAATGTGGTTTTGTCTTGATCTTCAAGTGCTACTTGGATTTGGTTGTAGCCACTAAACCCATCTAGGAATGAGAAGTACTTTTTGCCAGCTAATGTATCTAACACTTGATCTATGAAAGGTAAGGGAAAATGGTCTTTAAGAGTAGCTTTGTTTAATTCCCGGTAGTCAACACATACCCTCCATTTACCATTTTTCTTTGACACAATTACCAAAGGAGAAACCCACTGACTATCTGAAATAGGATAGATGAAGTTGACATTTAACAATTTTTGCAATTCTTCTTTAACAATCTCCCTAAGATTTGGATTCATCCGTATTTGAGGTTGTCTGATTGGTTTGCAATTTTCCTCTATATAGATGTGATGAGTGCAAGTCTTGGGGCTTATCCCTTTCATGTTAGTGTATTCCCATGCATATGCAGAAGAATGTCTCTGTAATACTTTGACTAACTCTTCTTGTTGAGATTTTTCTAGGTTTTTGTTTATGTTCAAGGTTTTGCCTGGAAAAATTTCACTTGTAGAGCTGCCAAATTTGTCCATAGAATGAAGAGACATCTGTCTAGATAACAAGAACTCAATATTGGATCTCTCTTGAAATGATTCTTGTTTGTGTTCTGAAGAAGATTCAAAGTTTTCTAGAGTATTCAGAATTTGATTATCTTCACTAATTTCTGAAATTGTGAAGAGTGGTTGTAAATATTCTTCATCCTCTATCCATCGAGTGTCATCTAGATCTGTAATTGTCCTAGCTGGAGGATATAAAGTGAATTTCTTTGTTGAACTACCATCAGAAATATACATATCACCGGACCTACAACTAATAAAAGCATCATCTGTAGCCAACCAAGGTCTTCCTAGTATAACAGGATGGCCTCCTAGATTATTCTTGGGTGTTAGGATCATGAAATCCACAGGGTACTCCCAAGAGTCTAGGGACACTGGAATGTCTTCTATTACCCCATCTGGTCTGATCACAGATCTATCTGCTAATTGTAATAGTGTGGGTGTAAAGAGAAGATTAGGAAGTTTCAGCTTGTCCATGATTTGTCTACTCATGATATTTATTGCTGCTCCTAAGTCAATGAGTGTGTTTTGAATTTCAATTCCATTGATGTGAATTTTGACAACTGGATTTCCGGGGTCAAGATACTTTGGAATAGCAATATTGCCCATCATAATGTCTGCTATTTGTCCTACCAGTTGAATTTTCTTGGTTTCTCTTATTCTTTTTCTTGTTGTCTTCATACTCAACTCCTTTATTGTTTTTGCTAAAATTGGGATTTCCTTGATGGCTTGCAATAATGGAATTTTAATGCAAACATTTCTCAATTCATCTAAGAAATCATAATTAGGCACCATGATTTGTTTTTCTACACCTCTATCAATTTGTAATCTTTCTAGAAAGGGAGGTATAGAAGTAGATGTGGATGGTTGCTCTAATACAGGAGTTGAAATTATTGGATCTTTTTGCTTTAATTTTTCAGTGTTTGGGTCTTGAAAAGATGTGTCTTCCTCAAGACTTTTATTCACCCGTAGAGATTCTTCCTCAGAGTTATCTTGTTCTTGTATGATCACAGAAGGTTTCCTCTTTTCAAGTATTCTTCCAGACCTAAGTTGAACATTAGTAAGGTCTAAAGGAGTAATTAAATAAGTTGGAAATTGTTAGCCTTCTATCATGTATGTGTTCTGAGGATTTTTATTGTTGGGGTTTGGTATGGGTTGAGTAGGCAACTGATTTGATTTTTGAGGAAATGGTAATGGAATTGGTTGATTTTGATGTGGTAGGTTCTGATGATGTTTTTGAGGATTTTGTTGAAAATTTTGTTGAGTATTTTGAGGAGAAAAATGTGGGTATGGTGGATAGGATGGTGGATACTGATAGTACTGAGAGTATCTTCCATAGGGACTTTGTGCTCCTTGTGCCCAAGCTTGAGATTGATTTTGAAATTGAGGCCAAGGTTGCTACCAAGAATTCCAAGGTGGAGGTTGGTTATACATTTGATCATGGAATCCTTGTGTTTGAGGTCCTTGCCAAGGCCTTCTAGAGACAAATTTGAGAGATTCTGTGGAATTTGTAGGAGTTTCCTCTTGAAAGACAGCTTTGAGACCAGGAAGGGAAGGACAATTCTTGGTCTCATGTTTTTCAGAACAAATGACACAGGTTTCTACAACTTTTACATCCAAAGGACACTCTCTCAAGGCATGTTTCTTTCTACATTTGGGACAAAAGATTGCCAAGGCATCAGATTCAGCCTTTTGCTTTTTTTGTATCTTAAGGGTGTCTATTTGTTCACTAAGACTCCCTAAGATGTCAGATTTAAAATCATCAAGCATGTGTCCTATTTCTGATCTACTTACTGTCCCAGAAGCAGACTTACTTGCCCTTGCAAGAGCAGGATCTCTTGGACCTTTGACAGTTTTAGATTTCCCTCTTGAAAGGTTGATACATAACTCAGATATTTCAGGTAATGTGAGCTGTGATATATCCCCTTTTCCCATCATGTTAAGGATATCCAACCATTCATCCCTAATTGTTTTCAACAAAAGAGCTTTTAAAGTGTCTTGATCTAGGTTTTCCATTTTTGCTTTTTTGATGTTGTAATGAAATCTCTCCAACAAATCTTCCAAGTTTTCATCTTCTTTTTGTAACATCTTAAACACTTCTTCCTTATGATTGATCGGCATACAATAATCCAAATACCTCTCTAGAAATGCTTGTTTCATGTCTTCCCATGTCCTAATAGAACTGTTGATCAAACTCATAAACCACTTCAATGCTTCTCCTTTCAATGTTGAAGGAAATAGTTTAAGTTTTTGAGCATCTTGTAAGTAGTCATAAGTTCTACACAGGATTTCAAATTCAAATAGGAAGGTTTCAGGATCTTCAGTTTTAAGTCCATAGAAGTTTGGAAGGACAGAGGGTGAAATGTTTTTCATGGTTGTATTGGTTTCTTCATCTATTATAGGAAACCCAAAAGAGCTTCCTATTTCTCTTCTACCTCTTCCTCCTTCTGCACCTCTACCTCCTTCTCCTCTACCTCTACCTCTACCCCCTTCAAATAATGTGTGTTCTCCATTAAAGACTCTTCCTCCCCCTTCTTCTGCAATGATTGACTCTCCTGTGGAAGTGGAAAAGTTTGTGTCCCTAACAGGAGTCTTTGGATCTTCTTCTAAGGCAGGTTCAGTTGATGAAGTGGAAGGTTTCTCTAATGGAATATATGATCTTAGGTCTTCTAGAAGTCTAGGATCAGTAAAGGATGGAATGTGGGTCTGAGTTGAAGGTGTACTAGCTCTTGGTCTAGGTGAAACAAGTGGTGTTTTAGGAATCAAACTTCTGCTTCTGCTGCTTATGAATCTACCCCTTGAGTCTCTCTCTCTACGCATATAACTGTTTTTTGGAGTTAAGAAACAAAGGTTACCTAGTTTTCACTTCCCCGGCAACGACGCCAAAATGTTTGTGCTCAACCTAGTCTCCTAAATTGAGTTCATTTAATTGTCAACCAGGGTTGGTAAACTGTTGAAGTGAGGTGCACTGTATGTGCCTTAGTGTTTGTTTCTTACTGCGTTGTGTTAGTGTTTTATGATGTTTTTGGTCTTTTGATGGTTTTATGTTCACAAGGAAAAGAACTAAATGCTATTGGAAAGAAGCTACTGGTTAAAGACAGAGTGAAGCCTAATTTTTTGATGACAAATGACAAATGCAAATGCAAATACTAAAACAGAATCAAACCTAAACTATGACTAAGCAGAATACAAAGCTTGATAATGACTTCAAGAAAATGAATCAAAACATAAACTTAACTTGTCCAATTCTTTCATTAAAGGTATTTTGGAAGAGCTTGAGAAATGGGCAGCTAAGTATATAAATTCTCCTAACTAAACAATTAAACAATCAGCTTATAATGATACAATATCTTATCCATGATTAAAGATTTGTTGAAACATATTTGGAGAAGAACATTGGTAACATCATAAGATCTCTACTCTAAGACTAGCTCCTAATTCTATTATGCAACTTAGTTTAACATCACTAAACCTTACTCAAAAGTTATAGATTTATTTTTAAAGTAGTCTTTTGAGGAAAGGCTTTGTTTATGAAATGGTAAAGAGGTTGCAAAAGTACTTGAGGCCTTGGGCTGATACTGTCTTCTGTCCGGATGATTATGAGTTAATATAGGTTTGGAACAAAAGAAGTTTTGTAAATAATGAAGGCCGTGGTGTTTAAGTTTAACAACTAATGTAAATTAATATGCAATGGATGACAGCTAAATGTGGAATGTACATATAGTGAGCTAAGTTAGAACTGAACTAAGGTGTCACTAGTCTTACAATAAACAGTGCTGAACTAACAAGCCATTATCAAACTTAAAACGAAATAACAGAGCATGAATTGAATGCAATTTGACTCCGGAGTGCCCTAACTAAGTTATCATGCAATTAATCTATGGGATTCTACAGCCTATTTTGTCCATCATGAATGGTATTTTGGAAGAGCTTGTTAGAACAATCCTGGCTGTACAATTCAATGCAAATGCAAACATAAAGACTGAAAGCAATTACAATTAAAAACTAAGACATCACAGCTATTTCCTACCCATTGTTATGATATTTTGGAAGAGCATTTTAAGAGTAAGATCAGCTATGCTACTTAGTGTAAACAAACAACTGAAACTTTCAGTATCACAGTCATGTCTTAGACATCATAAGGATTTTTTGGAAGAGTTTGCTTAGAATAAGTTCAACTGTGATAATGAACAAAATAAATTGCAACTAAAATCTATAACACTACAGCCATTTCTCATTCATTATCATGATCTTTTGGAAGAGTTTCTTAGAACAAGTATAGCTATAGTGACTAATGAAATTAACTATGAACTCAAACTTCAAAAACGTGAAAACAAACTAAGATACTTATCTAAATTACGAAAGTAAAGCCGTGCAGGAGGCAGGGGCCCTCTACCACCAGACAGAATCTAACTCAAAATCAACTCAACGCGTTCAAAGCAATGCTGTCTTCTTCATTAAAGGAAAATAACTTGAAAAAGAGTATTCTCGGTCTTCAGAAATATAGCAGTCAATCCATGAAATCTAAGCAAAATCTAGAGCTAGCCTCTCGGTTTCCCGAGTGCATTTATATCAAATCTTCATAACAGAACTTGCAACAATACGGGGATCATTGTCTTTTCATATCAAAATCGTACTAGAACTCTAAAGATGGTAGCGTAGAGGGACAAAGGACATCTGGACTGTCCTAGTCCTATTAGGAGTCTGCCTCCTTGAATGAGTTCCCACGTACCAAAACCACGTCCAGAATTTGGTTCATTATTCATGGTGAGAAACGAACGATGAGGACATGATGTGGAATATGCCCATGTGTGTGCTTTTCCTGAGAGGACACCTGGAACATGCTTGAACGTGAAGACAGCTGCAGAATTGGTGGTTAGCTACGGAATGTATGCATTCTGTAGCTAGTTTCAGTTCAAAATGCATTACAATGACAAAATCACAAAACTTAGCAAGTTAGCCATGTTATTCATTCTAAAAGTAATTTTAACTAATTTCATTGATCATTTAGGCCTGGGATAACAATGGACAAAGGAAAATGGAGTGAAGTAAGATGAAAGAAAGAACAATATTGGGGCTCAACACCATCAAAGCCTTATGCTGCAAGAGCCTTGATTCATTCCCTTAAGGCCAAATCCAAGCAAGGAGATTATTGTCGAGACATCCGAAGAGAGAGGTTTGTCCCATCCCCGACAGGTTTTTTCGAGACGTGTTCTACTGGTGACCCTCCGAAGGATAATTCAGCGTCAGGGCCATGGCTGTATTATTCTTTGATTGATTAATGATAAGCGACTATTGGTTATGGGTCCACTCTTGTTGATGATTATGATGATGAGTTATGTCTTCTCTGACTAACATATAGTTGCATATACTGGATTTTATGCTTGCGTTTGTTTTGTTTCTTGCGTGTGAAGGTGTCCGATCACGGAGATCGTGAGGATTGTGATCTGCCAAAGCTAAGGAACGGGAACGCTACTTTCTCTACAAGCGATAGCGTTGGATTCCAGGTAAGCCTTCATCGCTAGTTGGTTTATTTGCAATAAGGAACCTGCACTATAGCATGTGACGATTGTTGCTAGACCCGATCTGGGCTAGTAGGGATCGCCTCTGTCCGCAGAGGGGATTTACCTCCACAACACCCCCTACCTTCAGTCTTACGTTCTTGCCCTAGGGAATCTAGGTGCTATTGTGTGTTGAGCCTTCTGTAGGAGTTTTTGGTTTTCGTTTGTTCAGTCAACTTCATTTTTGCTTCCTTGCATTCGTGTGGTTGGTTTTTGTTGTATCATTGCGTGATTTGAGTTATTGCTCTTTTTCTCATTCAAGTTCATTTTTGTCTCATTCCGAGCCTAGATCACACAGTTCGTGTGAGTATTTTTTTTGGGAATTCCTCTTTGATTTGAAGGATTTCTCCGTCAGTTTAAGGTCTGATTGTGCGTTGAGTGAACTTGCTTGCTTGTACTCTTTCGTTATCATTTCTCAAATTGGCCTCTCATTAATTTTCATTTTGTTTAGTGCATCTTGCGCTTAAACATTGAAAATACAAAAAATCAATTCTTTTGCTTTTGATTAGTTAGTGAAAATTGAAAACTTTTCTGCATTATTAGTGTTATATAACTCTAAAGGAAAAGCTTTTAGTTTCATTAGCATGCATAAGAGACACTAGTGGTTGTTTTGTGATCATTTTGTTATTGTTTGAAAAGCTCTCAACCCTCCCGAAGTCAGCTATTCATCGAACAAAGTGATTTGTAGTGGCATGTAGTATGCATTTAGAGGATATTTGAGACATAACATTCGGTAGGGCCTAAAATTGAAACATAATTGAAGATCAACTCTAAAATTTATTTAATTTACCTTAAGGCAGCATTGAAACATTAACGAAATATTTAGAGGTTTAGGCTAGTGACGTGTTCCGATGTTGTTAAAACTAGTAGCTGTCATTCGCTTCTTGGCTTTAGACAGCATTAGTACGGACTTGTTCTCCTCGTACCATCACGTATATAAAGGGAGACCCCACTAGGTTGCTATCCTTTATCCGTAGGAAGCCGAGTCTGCCGCCTTATACTCGTGATACACTGGACACATCATTCGGGGAGATTGCCTACACGTACGTCAAGTCCTTGGTTGATTTCTCTTTCATTTTTGAACCAAGGTGTATATTGCAGTTCACGGATATCTGGTACACCCTCTTGCCTAGAGTTCCAGAGTAGTCATTTCGATCCTTTCTGACTCATTAAATTTGAAATCATCATCAAGCGCTTGTCCTTTCACGCTTGTTTCCAAATTGAAAGAGATAGAGTCACCTTTTACTCGTTTCTCAACTCTTAAAACATGAAACGGTAAAATTTTCAAGTTTCAATGTGGTAAAATTAATCACCTACGATCACACGCCCTTTTAGAGATTGTTTACTGGCCGTTTGATTGTTTGTCTTGGTTTTAGCCCGTGTGCTTTTGTTTTGATCTCTTCCTCTTTTCGTTACTGTCACAATGGCGGAACCTTCAGTTTCGTCTACTTGTAGTCCTTACACAGACAATTCGTCAGAGGTCTCTCAGTCCTCTGCTGAACCTCAGCAATGTATTGTCTCCGAGTTTCCCGACGGGGGACCGGTTCTATCTGAGCTTCCCTTTGGAGGACCAGTTGATTTCAATTGGCCCCTATCCAACGCTTGGTTTGGATTTGGAGTAGGGGAATATTTCCCTCCTCTTACATCGTGTTCGACTTTTTTAGCTGCTGTTATACCTCCTAGTCCTTGCCGTCTTTTGCAAGATCTTGTGGCAGGGTCAGATATGGACTCACCCAGTCCTTCTCCTAGTGAGGAAATTCCCACATATGGTGAAGATTACCAGATTTTTCCAGAAAACAACCCCGAGTCTTCTGTCATGTCTTCACTTGGTCCTTCGCTTCCAGCGGGATATAGGTACTTAAGTTAAATTGTGGTCGTTGTGGCCTCCATGGGAGTATCCACTCTGTCTACGAAGCCGGTTATTCCTTCGTTAGGGATGTCACCATCGACACCTCTCACATCATATCCTCAGGTTACATCAGTACCTGTTAGGTATACCATCTGCATAGCTACATCTACACCCACTGTTGCTACCTAGTCCATCAAGACTGCGTCACTTCCTGAAGTTGTCTACATAGCATCTGTTATTTCAGAGAATATCTCTCCTGAAGAGTATCAGTTGTCTTTATAGACGTCGAATTCCGAGGTTGGTCAGTCCTCCCAAGATCCCAATCGTCCTTATTTTTCCCATTATGGACCGGATGTTACCCCTGTTTATGATTTTCCATATCAGTACGATGAGCAAGGAAACCCTCTACTTTTTCCTGCTCCAGAGGCTTATCAGTATGTTCAAGGTTTTTTGTCTGCCCAGGTTGGGCAACCTTTCTAACCCACAAGGACAACCCTTCCAGGGCCAATCTTCGGCCCAACCTGGTTATCTATATGACCCGCAATGACAACCCTTATAGGGCTAACCTTCGGGCCAGCAAGGGTTGTTTTATGGTTTGCAAGGGCCATCCTACAACCCTCAAGGTCAACCTTTACAACCTCACTCTGTGGTCCAACCAGGGCAACCTCAAGGACCCATAGGTCAATAAAATCCACCCTTCTCAACCTATGGTACAACCTCAGCAACCCCAGTTTCCCACCGGTCTAAATGTTGCACAGCCAGGACCATCTTATGGTCCTGCCACAGGCCAACCTGGTTATCAGGCACAACCTGGCCCTATCCAGCCATCAGGCCAACCGGCTCAGCCGGGCCAACCTGGTGTCCTTTATCAGCCAGGTCAACCTGTTCAACCAGGACAACCTATTCACCCGGGTCAACCTATTCAACCAGGGCAGACCGCTCAGCCAGGTTAACCTGTTCAAGTAAGCCAACTTGCACATCCAGTCAACCCTGCTCAACAACCCATTTATTCCATGCCGCAACTGAATTCGCCTGTCCGCCCAACTCATCAGGCTCAGCAGGGCCCCACTTACCAATAGCCCACTCAACCCCAAGGCGGTTATTACCTTCAAGGTCAATCTCGACCGGTTTACAACCCGCCCCAAGGTTCTAGTTATTACCTTCAACAACTAGGCTATACCTATACTCAGCAGCCATACACTGCTCAAATGGCGCCTACATATAATCAGGGTCAATACCCCGGTTATCAAGCCCCTTACACTGGTTATCAGCAACCGTATCAACCCAATTATATGGCTTATACCCCCTATGGTCAGAATTCTCCAGGATAGAACCAATGGGGTAAAAGTTATGCTCAACCAGGGTGGATTACAGGTATAGGTCCTTATCGAGGGCCTGGTATGCCTTTAAATCCTCAGTTACCTTTCCTCGCCACGTTGGAATTATTGGACGTATCTAAGTTGACCAATGATCCGATTCTTCACAATATTTATTGGCCTCTAGTTCCAACCAAGGTGCCCGGTGACTGTCCTAAATTTGAAGGTAAAGCTGGAGAGGACCCCCAAGCTCATGTCATGACCTACCATCTGTGGTGTTCTTCGAACTCTTGGGTAGATGATTCAATTCGTCTGCGTCTTTTCCAACACACTCTTATCGGTGCTGCCGCTAAGTGGTATATAGAACTACCCCGCGGTATCTTTCAAGACTTCAATACGTTAGCTATGGCTTTTCTGACACATTTCCAGTTACCGGTTCGTTACAAAGCCAGGACACATCTCCTGACTTCTCTCAAGCAGGATAAAGCCACCCACATATCTGATCATATTCATGAGTAGCAACGTCATCATAGACTGATCAAGTTTGATATACCTGATCAACTTCTAACTCATTGGTTCACTACCTCCTTCGTTAACAAGATCGCTCAAGATATTGCTATGGGGGCATGTGTGACCAAAGAACAAGTCATCGCTCGTGCCCAGTACCTTGATTTGGTGTACTCTTAGTCCGGCACGCTATATGATATCTTGACTGATTCTCCGTGGCCAGGGACCTCTAAAGCACCAGCTACCCCATCGGTGGACGGAGTTATTGGTTCCGTATCTCAGACTTCTCGGAAGTCCTCTAATGGGAAGCAGAAGTCAAATTCTTCCAATAATTCTGCTCTTCCCGCCCCTCCAGATTTTGGTAAGATTGCGGAGGTCAATGCTGTTCAGGCCAATCCTACGGAAAATACCTCCAAAGGAAAGAAGAAGGGCAAAGGAAAATCCAAACCCGATGCCCCGAAACTAGAGTCTTCTAAACCTCGTGCTAACGATGGTTCCCAATGCAAACCGAAGTACCCCTGCCTGATCTGTGAAGGGGATCATTATACCAAAGATTTTCCCTGACGATCTGAAGTTAGTCAACTTCTGAAAGGCTCCAAAGGGACTCTGGAAGTTCTCAAAGAACCATTCCCCTCTCAGCAGACCCAGATGGTCAAGCAGCCTTCACCATCTGCACCATTTGGGTCCCAAGTTTTAATGATGAATCGTGTTGCACCTATTTCGATTGCTACGCGCTCGAAGGATTATACTGGATCACGCCAGGCAGCTGGGAAGGAAGTCGTTGATGGCCCACCTCCCCCACCTGTCCCTAGTCCTTTAGAAATTGAGAAGCCCAGCGCTGAACCTGTTGTGAGGCCACCTTCTATGGGTGTTATGCGAAAATCTTCCTATAATCCAAACGCCCGTGCCGCTCAGCAGTACAGTATTGTTGAGGATTTGGCACAAGCACCTTCCGCAATGTCTGCGTTGGAAGTGCTTCAAAGTTTCCCATCACAACGGAAAGCTCTGTTGTCTGCAATCGGTGGAATTTATCCTACTGATTCTAGTCTTCTCACCTTCGACCAGGAAAATTTTGTTCCCCGACTTCCGCATCAAATTGCTCTCGTTATACAAGTCGGGATCAACGGCCTCAACATCCATACAGACGTTGTGGACGAAGGTGCTTCCACCTGTGTTATGTCATCTGCCTACTAGAAGGCCATTGGCTCTCCAGCTCTCACGTCATCTCCCAATGCCCTAGAGGCATTTGATGGTCGAGAATCAAAACCCCTGGGTGTTCTCAAGCGTTTACCGATTACGTTACAAGGTAAGACAGTCAATGTAGAAGTAGAAGTGGTTGACGCCAAGCTCAACTATAATCTTCTTCTTGGTCGCAGTTGGACTCATGCCATGCTATGCGTTTCGTCCACCCTCTTCCGACTTCTGAAGTTTTCTCATGAGGGCAAAATTATCACTGTCGATCAGTTGTCTTTCTTCACCTCATCCTCCGAGAACAACGTACCTTACGTGGATTAGATCCCCAATCCCCTCGACAGTGTAGGACCCGGTCTTTTCAAAGACCCCGTCCTCATGGGTATTTTTCCCACGCCACCATCGCACACCATTCAAGTTAACATGATCTCTAGGTCAGATGACCCTTGGATCATCCCTTCGCCTAAATAGGTGACCTCTTTCGGAGAATCGATGCCTTTAACTCCAGTTGAGATCAATTATTGCGAGATTGTCGCTGCTTCATATCCTCCTCCTCCTGAACATGCTCCTTTGAGCATGGCTCTAGATGTATACTCTCAATCCCCTTGGCTCGGTGATGCAGATTCGCCCGATCCTTTAAGAGAAGTCTTCCACTCTGATGAAGCTATCATTGAAACGATGTCTCTTGAAGATCTACCATGGAGCGATGGCCATCATTGTTCCTCGTTCATGCCCGGCCTGGGGGAAATGTCTAATTGTCTCGAGCGCTTCGCATCTCAGGTTCCCACTTCGCCTCTTCAAACATCAATATTGACTCATGAGGTCCTTTCGGAGGGAAATCCGAGTAACATCACGCAAACCATGCCTTTCGACATCTCCGTCAAACCGGGGGTATTTGAGAATATTCATGTGAGAGTTACTTGTTCTCCCGAAGAGATTCAAGTATACACGAACCTTTTTTGCGAATCCAGGGATGTTTTCGCATGGTCCTATGAAGACATGCCTGGGATTGATCCCAGTATAGTCGTGCATGAGATTCCCACCTATCCAGGTGCAAAACTCGTGCATTAGTGTTTATGCCCAATGCATCCCCGAAAAGTCACGGCTATAAAGGCAGAAGTTGAAAAACTTCTTAACGCGGGCTTTATATATCCAATTCCCCTCACAGAATGGGTTTCTAATATTGTCCCTGTAGATAAGAAGCAGGGTACTATACGGGTCTGTGTTGACTACTGAGACATCAATCGGGCCTGTTCTAAGGACAATTATCCCACTCCTTTTATAGATCATATCATCGATGACTACGCGGGGAGTGAGATTTATTCCCTCATGGATGGCTTCTCGGGTTACAATTAAATTAATATTTTACCCACTGATCAACATAAGATCGCCTTTATCTGTCCGTGGGGTACTTTCGCTTACAAGAACCTCTCGTTCGGCTTAAAATATGATGGAGCTACCTTCCAGCGTGCTATGTGCTATGCTTTCCATGACATACGTCATATTGTTCAGCCGTATCTGGACAATTTTCTAGCCCATTCGGCTCAGCGTGAGGACCATCCTGAACACCTTCGCTAGATTTTTCTCCGCTACAGACATTACAATATTAGGCTCAATCCTCACAAGTGTGTCTTTTGCGTAGATTCTGGTCATCTTTTGGGATTCATTGTCTCCAAAGATGGAATTCGCCTTGACCCCCTCAAGGTTGAGGCCATCGTTAACCTCCCATCCCCATCCTCGTTGCATCAACTGCAAAGTCTTCAGGGGAAAGCCAACTTCTTACGTCGCTTTATTCTGAACTATGTAGAAGTTGCCAAGGGTTTCACGGGATTTTTAAAACAGGACGTTCCCTTCCATTGGGATGAGATTGCTCAGAAATCCTTCGAAAAAATTAAAACGTTGCTCTTCAACGCTTCGTTAATACGTCCTCCTGAATATCATCGCGATTTCACCCTATATTTGGCTGCCGCTTTTAGCACCATAGCTATGGTTCTAGTACAGGATGACGACGATGGAAATGAACATGTAGTTTACTATCTGTCTCAGAATCTTCTCGACACTGAAATGCGCTATGCCCACGTCAAGAAGTTGGTGCTCGCTGCGGTTCAGGCCATTCAGCGATTTTGCCATTACGTCCTGCTGCGTATGGTAACCGTGATTTCCGACTGTAACCCCATGACATACATCTTGTCTCGACAATTGCTGGGGGGCAAGTACTCCAAATGGATTGTAATCCTTCAAGAGTTCGATTTGGAGTTCACAACCACCAAATCGATGAAATCATTGGTTTTTGCTGATCTTATCTGCTCTCTCCCAACAGACTCCACTCCATCCCAATCCGAGGATCACATCCCGGATGAAATGATCTTTCTTATTAGCACTCATGACCCATGGTATGGTGACATCATCGTGTACCTTCAGAAATCCACTTTCCGTTCTGAGTTGACGAAGGATGCTTGACGTCGCGTTCGGCATCAATCTCAACCATATCACATTGTCGAAGATACCTTGTATCGTGTCAGAGTTGATTCCGTGCTCCGCCGATGCTTGACCCTGGAAGAGGTTGAGAAAGTCCTAAATGACTGTCACAGTGGCGCTTGTGGCGGTCACATGTCCGGATATGATACCGCCTAGAAGATTCTGCGTGCAGGTTACTTCTGGCTATCTATATTCAAGGACTTTATTGTTGCAATTCGAAAATGCCACACGTGCTAGGTTTTTCAGCCAAGATGCGTATGCCACCCCTACCTTTGCATCTTGCCATTACCATAGGCCCTTTTTCCAAATGGGGCATACATTTTATGACATGTAACCCTCACTCGGTTGGGGGGCATGCTTATATAATCGTTGTCGTGGACTACTTCACTAAGTGGATCGAGGCAATGCCTACATTAGCTGCCGACTGTAAGACAACCGCTCAATTCAATTTTCAACCATGTAATTACGCGTTCCGAAGTTCCTCAGGCCATTTTCATCAATCATGGAAATCATTTTCGGGATTACATGATGGCAGAGCTGACATTGAAGTTGGGCTTACTTCATGATAGCTCAACGCCATACTACCCTCAGGCGAATGGCCAGGTTGAGGCCGTGAACAAGGTACTGGTCACGATGCTTCAACGAATGATTAGTATTCACAAATCCAATTGGCATTTCCAATTTTTCTCAGATCTCTGGGCTTATCAAACGTCTGTAAAGAGCGCAACTGGATTCACACCTTTCCGGTGTATGGTCTGGAGGCGGCTCTCCCGGTTGAATGTGAGATCCCTTCGCTGAAGTTAGCTGTGGAATTATTGCCTGACACTTGCCCGGAGGAAGAAAGTCTCCTGTATCTGGAACGACTGGATGAAACCCACCGCTTAGTTGCTTTAGTCATTGAGGCACAGAAAAAGTGGGTTAAAGCCCATTTTGATCAATCAGTTTCTCCACATTCTTTCATTGAAGGGGACCTCGTCCTCTTATACGACCAAGCACACGATAAAATTGGAGTGGGAAAATTCCAGCCCATGTGGCATGGACCCTATATCGTCAAACGAGTATTAAAAAATGGGGCTTATGAGCTAATCAACTATGAAGGTATTCCCCTGGCGTAGCCTAGAACTGGGCTGTACCTCAAGAAGTACAACGCTTGAACTATTCTTGTGTGGTGTGTGTACATAAGTGAGTGATTTCATTTTTTGTGCATGTGTGGTGTGGTGTGCTTTGTAAGCGTCTTTCTGCTGATTGGGTCCTCTTGATTGTGCAGATGTATATTACTCCTTTTGTCGATTTCGTGGATGATGCCTCCCGCAGTACCAGGAATCTATCCTCGGCAGCCTGGGTAATCTACGATCCTGCTGGTGAGTTAATCAATTTACAAGGTGTTTGTCTAGGGCCTACCACAAATAATGTCGCGGAATATAATGCCGTTTTGGAATTATTAAACGAGGCTGTTAACCTCGGTATTCATGCATTACTTGTGTATCTGGACTCACAGCTTGTAGTGTTACAACTCAATGGTAATTATTCAATTAGAAACCCATCCATTTTACGACTGTATCTATGTATTCATTTACTAGAAAGAAATTTTGATTACATTACATATCAACATATACCCAGACACATGAATGCGTTAACATATGCAATAGCTAACATGGTTTTAGATAGACCTTTATGCAACTTGTAGAAAAACATCATCATATATAAAAAGATCCATCGAGAAATATATTTCTGGATGGATATATATATATATATATATATATATATATATATATATATATATATATATATATCGAAATGTTTGCAGTTTGTGTACACCACATAAAATTCAAAAAATATACATGTATGTTTTACTAAATAGCCGGACACAACATGTCTCTAAAAAATGTGCAAATGAAAAGCCTAGATGACTAATCAGCGTGGTGCTCATGGTAGCATGTCACTGCCCACACCAATCGCCTCAATAAACGATGAAGGCAACTAGGCACCCCCACGGTGTGCCTCTGATAAGCCAATGGGACACCTGCTAGGTGAGCATAATATGGGATCCCACAGGCGATTCCCTCCAAGTTCTGCACTAGCTCACTCCCCTCGCCACCCTCGCCTTGAGGGTCATAGGTGAGCGGGGTCCTCTGTGCGATGGGCGACATCTTGACAGGCCTCTCTGGGCCAACATCTGCACACACATAGGATTGTTTGTTAGGACATGCATGTATATCCAAAAAAATCATAGAATATACAAAATAAAAAAGAGTCTTACCCAGCTCCTCTTCCCAGTCTTCTCCCTCTTGGAGTGGAATATCTGGGTCTCCCGTGAAGTCAGTACCAGCATAAGGCCAGTCCTCTACGACGATCAGTTGTCGCCGAAGCCATGCAAAGAACTCGGGCCTCCATGACATTTGCTGGCCCCCTCCTGATCTGGGCATGAGTGTTACCCATCGAGCCATCCATGGCTCCCTCAATGGTGGCTCGACAACTATCGCCCCCTGGCCCTGGAATATTGGTAATCGTTCAAGGATGAACGACACCAAGATAGATCCGTACCCAAACTGTTTCAGTTTGGACTTCTTGCACTTTGTCAACTGCCGTTTGATGTTCATTATTATGGTAGTGGCCCAATCGAATAGTGTCGGGTTCATGCATTCAGATGTTAAGAGGAGCTGTGTTTTAGTAGCCTCATGCAGAGCTTGTGACCCCGTAGCCCGCGTAATGGTATGGAGCACTACTCTGAGTGCTAGATCGGGGACTGTGTGGATATCAACCTTCCCACTGCCTGATTCTGTTCGTGCCCATGGGCACACTCTTTCCATCACCATTTCCATTTTCTCACCAGATGGCCTAGTACCTATCAAAATTGGGACTAGACCTCTCCGAGAAAATATAGTTATGAAATAAACGTCGAATACTTCGAGCTTCAATATTTGGTCCTGAAGCCTGAACTTCTCTTCGTTTTCATCCCAAACGCTGATCAAGTACTGTAGTAACTCGGGTTGTGCCCTGAGACACGATGCCATGAAGAATTTTTTCAAGCTGCAATCCCGGCAAGCGTTCATACATGCCTCGTTCTCCATGGCCATTTCATCTTCTTCACTGTGTTCCCTTTCTTTCCATTCTATCACCATTGTGACTGTGTATCTACACCAAAATGGTCATAAACATGTTATTAGATCCCTTGAACACTCAAAAATCTGATTGATTGGTTCATATTTTGTAAAATTAAACGGAAATTTAGGTTGCGCCATTGACGCGACTATTTTGTTGACAGTCGTGCCAACTGGCGCAACCCCTTTGCAAAAAGGACCCAATTGGCACGAGTCCGTGCCTGATACCTGCGCCAATTGGGCGAGCCCTAAAATTTCAAATTTCCCCTCAGGGATCCAAAATCACAATGGAATTCTACAAAAAATGGATTAAAACAAAGCTAAGGGGAGCACCTCTTACCTGGGAAAGACGAAAACTGAAGTGATGCACTGGATCGTCCATAATTGTCGCCGCAAGTTCGCACAGGAAAAACTCATTGTTGCTCTCCACAAGAGGTAAAATGTAAAAGTAAATATGTTTTTACTATTTTTGGCATATTTATAACTTTTCAAAATCAAATTAGGTTTTGAAGCTTATTTTTCCATTATTTTATTATATTTTGTCGAAAAATGGGTTTTACGCTTGCTTTCTTGTGTAGCAACAGGTTTTCACACGACTAGGACGACGATGCGAGTTGTATTTTATACTTTTTTGGACTCGGTAAAAACACAAAAAAGTCACTAATGGAGTCATATTTCATCTGTGTTATGACTCTCTAAACATGAAAAGATTGCTGAGTCGCTTGTCGTTTTGATCTCGTTAAATTGGCTGTGAAACGACATCTACCCACTATACGTTTACCCCTTTTTTGGGCTGGGATAGATTATTTACGAAAAAGGAATACCCTAGCCTATCGCGACTAGGAGGTTTTCTCAGACATAGTTTTCTACCTTTTTGGATCTGAGGAACTATCTATGAAAAGGGACTGTTGGAGTTTACTTTTCCGCTGTGTTTTCAAACTCTCTAAACATGAAAAGACGCCGAGTTCTTCCTTTGTTTGACTCGTTAAAACCTGATGACATCAGATTTTATTGTGATGACGATACTCGAGTTCCTCCTTCCTAGGGCTCTTTAAATGTACTAGGTTGGATTTGTTTGAAGGATGGACTTATATCACAAGCATATGCTATCCCCTTCAAGCTTGTTCTAAAAAATAATTGGGGTACTCGCCAGAAATGGTGGGGAAAATGGACCCAGTATCATCGTTGTGTCGGCAGTATGTCGCTCTTGAACATGGCACTTGTCTGCATTCGTGTCGGGTTGGGGACATCTCATCTCGTTATTTGCTTTCCTCCATGGGTTTGGGTTATCCTTTTTGACCGCTCAGCTGTTCTTTGCCTCGTCATCATGACCTCAGATATTTTGATGTAAAATACTGCCAAATCCAGTGTCGTGCCGCCGATATGTTCAAGAGAAGTTGACCTCTGCAGTTTTCAACCCTCCTCTGATTCTCTACTGATCCTGATTCACAAATATTATGTTCCTCTGTCTCATGTCGATGATCTGGGAAACACTATGGCCCACCTTCGATCAAGGTCACTTCCTATCGACTTCAGCTCATTATCTAGGAAGCTGATTTAGAGACTCCCTTTCGGTACCTTGGAGCCTGCATGCCTCAATGGCAGGTTCTTCACATTCGATGTAAGGATTTCATCAATGGCCTTCGATCGAATGATTCTATGGGTGTTCGACACCAGCTCACTGTTCACATTCCATGGATTGTACCTATAGTACCTTGAGGGCCATTGTCATTATTGGTGGTTCCTCTTGCGTCTATTTATGGCTTTCATCATTGGATGGTAATCAGATGATGTTCTTGCATGTTCGACTTCAGCTCACATATTCACATGCTAGGACTTGTACTTTGTTCAGGTTGAGATGGAGCGCAAGACCCTGGGTTTTGTCTGATGGGATCCAGGCTGCGGATTTTGTGGATTATCATGATTGGTTATGTGACTCATTGATTGGATGGCTGCGACCATACTTGAGTCTGCTTATTGATCCTTTTTGGATGGCTGCGTCCATACCTTGGATCCTGATTATTGTATACTCTATTATGGATGGTTGCACCCATACCACACATCATGTATTTGAGATATCAATTATATTTTTCTACGCAGGTCTTTTGACAGCAGTGTTTTCAGTTGGGCACGTTCTCATAAAGCATTTCACCCCTCTCTCTCTCTCGGGCCTCATGCTTTAGGGGCATCTATTACACAGTAATTTTTCACCGTCCCTGCAATCCCTCGTCCCGCACATTGGAGGGCCTTTTCCATTACCTATGAGCAGTGATATCACCTGAAACCACTTTCATGGCATCCCCTTTGACAAGGAAAATCATTCCTCTGAAGAAATTTTCCTTTGGAAAACCCTAAAAAATGATCTTTTGGCCTTGGCGCGACTAGCCAGTTTAGCCCTTGTGCCAATGGGGAAAATCCACCAAAGAGGGGGCGCCAACTGGCACTCTGTCCCAGTGTCTTGCCAGCACCAAGCTTAATTAGGATTGTTTTTTAAAAATAAATGGCAGAAGTTTGATTCCAACCAACTCCTGAACGAGTCTCTAAAATGAGTTGGGAGGTTTGGCTCCGGATCTCCATGTAGGGGAGGTAGTTTTCCACCTATCATGGAAGCTTCCTTGAGGATAGGGCCAATCCCACAATTGTAGGGATCCCAACTCCCCTTCCACCATCTATATAAGCTTGCCATTTTCCCTTTGAAAGCTAGCCTTAGTGGTCATAGAAGCAAGAGCTGAATCTGTAGCAAGGAGACTATCGCCAGACAACCTTTGAGAGCCAAGCCGAAGAGAGAGAGCTTTGTCCCATTCCTGACGAGCTTTATTGAGACGTGCTCCGTTGTCGACCCGTTGAAGGAAGATCCAACGTTAAAGCCTTGGGTTGTATCTTTCTTTGTTATGATTAATGATAAACGACTTTGATTATGGTTTCATTCATGTGTCTTGTTTTGATGCAATGAATTACATCCTCTCTTACTCTTGTATGGTTACAATATATAGATTCTATGCTGTGTATCGTTGTGTTTCTTCGCATGTGTGCAGGTGTTTGGACGTGCTAAGCGGAAGGATCGTGATCTGCCAAAGCGGAGAACGGGAAGCGTCATCCTTTCTTCGACGACCATCGTGTAGGACCTGAGGTAGGCAACTCATCATGTTTTGTCCTTTTTGTAATTAAAGACCTGCGTCACTGCGTGTCTGATTGTTGCTAGACCCGATCTGGGCTAGTAGGGATCGCCTCTGTCCGCAGAGGTGATTTACCTCCCCAACATAAGTTATAAAGATTTAATTAACATACTTGATGATTTATATGTATATGATATAATTTCAAATATGTTTAAATAAAATATGATTAAATTAAATGAATAAACTATTCTAATATAGCAAACTTCTGCTATACGTAATCTAATATTAAAGCTCCACGTAGTACCAAAAGGTGACTAAGTAATAACAAGGAGGGCGGTGACAACCCACCTTAACGAATATATACCTACACCCGTAACCGAGAAGGGGAAGTTTTTCTTTACACAGAAGGAGAGAGCTACAAACTGGAGGAAAATAATTGATTGTTCAAACTTGTTCTTGGGTGAAGTCTTGGCTGTTCTTGGAATTCTAGGCACGGGGTCTAGAAGAGATATATTTTGGATCTAAGGATCATACTGGTATATCCTAGATTAGCTGGGAGGTAGATTGGCTAGGAGGTAAAGATTATTTTGGTAACCACGTCAGCTACATCCACGGGAAGAGCCACAACCCAACACATCTCCAATTCATCCCAGGTATTCTTATGTGATTTAATTTTTCTGTCTGTCTCAAATTTCATATTAAGTCTGTAAAATTAAGGTTGTGCTTAAATTTGCAATAAAATAATTTTCTAGTTAAAATTGCCCAATTTAGGGCACCACATTTGGTATCAGAGCTAGGTTAATAACTCTCAGACCTGTAAAAATGATGTTAGAGTTTGTGTTTTATAGTCTGTGCAAACGCGCTTTCTCCCCATCACTAATTGTCGAGATGAAAATTCCAGTTGATAAGTGGGATGGTATTGTGGAGTTGGGAATGAGTTGGATCAATTTTGTAACTGAAATTGAAGCATTCCCATCTTTCTTCTTAATGTTCCAGGAATCAAGTCATTTTCTGATGCAATTACTTAAAATCATCCACAAATTATGCCATTATTGACTCAGAAATACCACCTTGTTTATATTAGTGTTCTCAAACCATTTCACTTTCAAACTGTATAACGCCAAACTATCTATTGTCCTTATTTTTTCCATCACGTCCTAGTATAGAATGCTGTAATACTATATCATCGATCTCTTAACTTGTCTTTTTTTTCCAGATGAAAAAACAATTGGTTTATATCTTGTACCGACACAGTAAACATTTAACATTCCTTTAAAAAATACATCTATTGTCCTCCAGTAATTATGTTACTATCTAATACCATTTACCTTTACATTTTCATCAAATTCTATTACAAAGTTTCAGTCCAGCATGGCTAAGATGCCAAAAAAACAAAAATTCTAGCTTATATGCAGTCATTCATACTTTCTAAAGCCATGCTAAGAATCCTTTCCCCAGAATCAAGAAATGACAAAGACTTATAAAACCAGGAAACCAAAACTTTCCTTCAATACATGACAAATGTTGTAGAGAGTGCTCCAGAAACCATACTCCACGAATAAAGAACAAGCTTTGTGGGGTATGCAGAATCCTTCAAAATATTTAAATTATTGTATATAGGTACTCCAGAGCCGGTGAACAAGTTTTCGTCATCGTTGGAGCGCCAATGTACTATTTCCAGCTGGTGCATTAAGAGAGGGCTAGGACCAAAATTACAACCATAACCAACTCCAAAAGATTGTTTTTCCACACCCTTTCCTTTTACCTGCAGAAAGAAATAAGATTATAAAAAAATGATTGTGCCTCTTGCACCATGGCCATTGGCTTCTAACAGCTCATAATGCATCTCCCCGAATCGACCAGATAGGCCTAGCTTAGATAATCGGTCTTCCTCAGAGTTATTTTCTCTATAGATGTGGGTGAAACATATGGATATGAACTTATTGTACAACATATTTATCCTTTCCAACCAACCCTCAAGCTGTGTTGGGGTCAGCTGGGTGCCTTTGTTAATATGGTTGATTAGGACCTATGAATCTCCATATACAGAAATTGAGTCAAGGTAGAGATGTTGAGCGAACCACAAGAGACCCCAGAGAGCCAAAGTCTCCGCCCTCATATTGATACCATGACCCCCCGCCCAATGGATTTTTAATGGCAATTAGGGGTGAGCATCAACCAAGCTCCGTAACCACATATATAGTTTTGTGCTGCACTATCAAAATAACCAGTAGGATAGAGAATCTCATGAGGGAAATTTCTCATTGAGAGATCCCTTGGGATTTTCTACTTACTCCTCGAGTCCCCCCAGAGCTGCAGAATCTGGTTGCTAACCCAAGCCGGATGGCTAGGTTTATCCTCAAAGATCCACCTATTTCTACTATTCCACATAAACTAGTGATAAATGATGGGCATAATCCGAAAGGATTTTCCTTGTCTTACCCACCAGTCATAACAATTTTCTACACTTTGAAAATGTGGTTATGTTATGTGCACTTGATTGCATATCAAAAGAAAGACCTTCCTAGCATAAATACATTCATAAAAAAGATGTATATTGTTTTCACCAGCATTCATACTGTGTCTACAAAAACCAGGCCCCACTATAGCTCTCTTTTGTAAATTATCCCAGGTGAGATTCTTATCTTTCCATAACAACCAAAAGAAAATAATCATCTTGGATTGTACTTTCAGTTTCCAAAGACTCTGAAACCATCATACCTGTTGTGTTCCCAGTTTCTTCTTCATCATGTCGTGGTATGTTTCACGGATCACAATTTGTCATGTTTTTAATGTTCCTCTCCAGTCAACACGATCCCCTCTTCTATTTTTGGTCAATCCTAGGCCACTTAATTGCTCACAATATAAATACCATTCTTCCCTTAATGAGTCTGTTATTCCCAATTTTCTGACAGAAATCCAAATAGGAATATTCGTTTGCCATACGATAATCTGACTTAAGAAGAAAGAACCTTTTTGGTGGAGGAAAGAAATCAAATCCCTACTGATTTTACTATTTTCCGATGTGAATCTGAGGCGAGGGTCTCCAATGAGAATCTTCCCACCATTAACAAAATGCCATCTTAAATTATCCTTAAAGATGGGCCATATTTTTATGAAACTTGTCCAAATAGGCGAGCACTTGTTCATCTTAGTGATGTCCTCTTTGAATAAATCCTCCAGGGACTTATTTCTTGAATATTTGAACTCCATTATTTCCTTTCACACCCTCGGTGTATGAAGGCACCTCCATAGATATTTGAACATAAGGGCCTGTCCAAAAGTAACCAAATCCAGAACCCCCCAACCTCCTAAATCTTTGGGTCTAGCTATCGTCTCTCAATTAGCCAAATGATATGAACCTTTACCCAACCCGCCATTCTAGATGAATTCCGCCATTAAACTGCGAATGTTCTTTATAACCCTTAGCAGAATGATATATGGATGTGCCCAATAAATAGTGAGCTGTTATAAAACTGTCTGGATGAGGACGAGCCTACCACCCCTTGTTAACCACTTACTAGACCAAGCCTATATCCTTTTCTTATAGCGCTCCAATAACCAAGACCAATTAGAAGCCAAGTATCTAGTAGCTTTCAGTTGAAAGCTGAGGTAAGTGATGCCAACATCAAGATGTGATAATAAAAAATCAAACAGGTTGACAATAAAATCCAGCATTTCAGTAGATCCATCCAAGTGATATATACATGATTTTCCATTATTCGCTTCCATTCCCGATGCAATATAAAACAAACAGTAGATAGAGTTCAAAACCAACCAACACCTCTTAATCAGAAGCCCAAAGACTAGGATATCATCAACGAAGAAATTGTGAGAGATGTCTCTCTGGCTGGTGATTTGAATGCCACAGAAATCACCCTGGTCTACAACATGCTTTATGTGAAGGCTGAAAGCATCCATAACCAGTATGAAGAGAAGGGGGGAAAGGGCGCAGCCCTGCCGAAGGCCCCTCCGTGTGTGGAAGAAATCAGTTGCAAAACCGTTAATTAATATAGCCATAGAGGAGGATTCGACACAACCCATTATCCAATCAATAAACCCACAAGACGTTCCAATCTTATGTAGAATAAGTCTAAGAAAACCCCAATCTATTTTATCATATGCCTTACTCAAATCAACTTTCATAACCCCAACGTTGATTTTCTGAGATTTAATAGAATGCACGATTTCTTGTGTAATTGCCACCGCATCATGTATGCAACTACCCGAAAGGAAGCCAGATTGTTTGGGGGAGATAAAACGTGCGAGGATGGGTGACCTCCTGGGAAATCTCTTGACTTGTCGAGTTTTCTTCTTTTTCACTGTTTACCATACCTTCACTGTCTTATTTAAAGGGAACATACTACGATGTATCAATAAGATGGAATTTTGTAAGTGTGATATATATATATATAATAGCCACCAAAGAACAACTGCTATTGGAGCTATTACTCCAATGATGACATCAAATATCTCCAAACCCTGCAATCCATTGACATTAGCTTCGCGTGCCATTTTCATCATTCGGGGGTCATAAGCCTTGTGCCCATTCTTTAATTAAATTCATTGTCCTATAAAGTTTGGGAGCAGACTATTTTAAAATTATATGTGTTAGGTGGTGATTTAAGCTTAATTGTCTTAGCTTAGTTGATAGAGCACGTGACTTTCCATTGGCTTTCAAGTTAATATAACTTTGGCAGATATTGGTAATCATTGTCACCATCTAGTTATATGAGGCTCTATATATATGTGTGTGTGCATATGTATATATATGTATATACAGATAGATATGTATATGTATATATATATACAATACAGATAAATATTTATATACATATATATTTATATACATATAAAAGAACAGAAAGAAAGACAGTAAAAGAAATAAAAAAGATTACTTGCCATTGCTGATTCCTCTTTATGGTACACTACCACTGCTTTTACATTAATTGTAAATTAGTTATACTCTTCGTAGTTAAGTTCACAATATAATCCCTTTTTAGCGTAAGAAATTATCCTGGTTTATTGCCGTAATGTGTGTTATGCATCTGACAAGATATCATTAACTTGAACTATTTTCTGATTTCTAAGAATGTATCTCATAATGTGTTGTATTCAACGATGCATTGTTCCACTTAGTGTTTATTTATCAATTTTATTTATTTATGACTAGCCTGACCTGAAAGTAAGGTCAAGCTGTTATAACTGTTTTAACCATTGTTTTAATATAATGTGTTTAAGAGGAGTTATTGAATACTTAATTTCGGTGGGAGAGGATATCATATACCATTCTTTGGGCGCACCTGAATTCTTACTTAAAGAGTAAACCGAGTAATTTTATGCTCAACACATCAAACCAACCCTAGTGAATGAGCAATGGCCAATGCCACCACATGACCTGGACGCACCCACACATGTCAATGGCTATCCGTTGTCAAGTTTGGCATTTAAAATGGATATCCGTTGTCAAAAGACCGAACCACCACATCAAGTGAGAAGTCTAGCGTTTACAAAGGGAGAAGCCCACAATAGCACCGACGCCAAAATTACTGAATGCCACGATATCATTATTAAACTACATATCTAGCCATATATAATGGGACCAAGACTCTAACACATATATTCGATAGCTCTCAAAATTAGCAATCCATTACATAGCCATACTATATCGGGTTAAATGTCTTAATTATGTCAATAAAATATATATTTTTACGAGTCATTATAACATTTTATAGTTTGAGATCTTTTAAATAAAGAGACATATCTTCAAAACATTCGTTAAAATCAATTTTGTCCCTTCTAAATATTTCCATGTTTTCATATTCTATTAGAAAACATAAATTATAAAATTATAACCTTGAAAATAAAAGTATATAGATTATGTCGAAATTGTATTTATAAAATTGTGTTAAATATGAAACGTGAGTATGATTCTAAAAATTAATCATTAAGGTACGTAGGGAATTTAGTAAATTATATATATATATATATATATATATATATATATATATATATATTATTTTTTTAATAACTAAGTAAATATTATTTAATTATTCTTTTCGTGAATGGTTAATCTTCTCAGATGAGAGATATCTAATTAAAATTTGTATTGAGTTAAATTAACACTTTGAGTTAAGGTAAATCAATAGTCACTATTGGCGATGGGCCTTCGATATATGGCAAGGACTATTATTGGTCATGAGCATATGTTAATAGTAGAGTATATTATTATTATTATTATATAAAAATGAATATTCACTAGGTATAAATTGAAGGGTCTATAAAGTTATTTATATAAACTATCGAGAAATAAAGGTTTTGTACCATGGTTGTAAAGATTTTATTTTAATAAAATCACTAAATATGACCCAAAATTCCATAAATCAAGACATTATGTCTCATTCAATAACATAAATTATAATATAAAATTTGTACCCTATATTCACCTCATTTAAGATGCTTTAATGAAATATACTTTTAAGCCTTATGTATCTATTTTTAACCTTGTCTAGTTATACTATATGTAACATTCATATTACTTCTGAGTTATATAGCTATTATTAATAAAGAGATTAATTGAACTCTGAGATTATGGATCTTAAGCCCTTTTGATAACTAAACAATTAGTTATCCATGCATTTTGATAAATATTATTACGCATCAGGATAGAACATCCTGCATTAGGACAAGGAGGTCGCGTTGCCACCCTCCTTGACCTAAGTATTAGTAAGACCTGCCTACAGGTAATAATAACAAAAGAACTATACCCGTATGTGAGCTTGAATTTACGAAAATTTTACTCATTAAATCTAAATTATACCATGATTCTCATAAATCTTATTATATATCCCAGGAAAAGTCACGATGGTAAGGACATATCAACGACAACAACGACATCGGGTTGCATCACCATCACTAATGCCACCACCGACGTCATCGCCATCGCCATCACCATCACCATCACCATTTCCACCACCGAGATCATCATCAGCACCAATCGCTACAACACTTGAGCTAACCACTATATTGCACTCATTAGAAGCCATTCTGGAAACATTAAAAGGGTCGCAATCGGACAACACCATGGAAGAGAGACCTCATATTGAGGAAAGACACTTATAAAAGCCCAAATATTGTGATTACAAACAACCAAAGGAAGATATTTCTAGATAACTGCAAAAGATTAAACTCGCTGAATTTTCAGGAGGATGAAATGGAGAACGAGTTGAAGCATGGTTAGAAGGAATGATAAGATTCTTCGCACTAAGAGAATATTCTTCTACCTCTAAGACAAATATCACTATATTTCAACTTAGAGAGAGTGCTTTAATTTGGTGGGGAAATTTAGAAAGAAACTACATCTTACATCAGACGTCGTTCCTTGGGAACTGTTCGAGGAAAGATTCCGTGCAAAATACTTACCACATTTCTTTCAAAAGCAGCAAGTTGGAGCCTTCCATATGTTAGTCAGGGGTAATAATACAGTGGAAAAATATGAAATAAGGTTCATGGAGCTTGTAAAATATGTTCCTTATCTAGGTACTAACGAACGTCAAGCTGAATGTTATGTATATGGATTAAATCCTCGGATCAAGGCTATGGTTAGAATGTGGAAGCCATCATCAGTAGTAGAGGCAATTGAATTCAAATGGTATGCAGAGGAACATTTAGGGATTAAAAGGGATATCAAGCCAGCAGAACCCTTGCAACCCGGATTTCTAGGAAAGACTCCCTGAAACTTCTTCAGGGGAAGTAGTTCGAGACCGCCTCCTTATGGTAACAGATTTACCCCAAGAAGAGTAGGAACAAGAACTCCCATGACCGTTAATTATATAGTTGTCGAATCATCAAACACAAGTCCATGGAAATATTGAGGGATTGTTAATAGAGGAAGAAACATGAGAGGAAGTAGCAAAAGAAGATGGAGCTGCTTGTCTAGAAACTCACAATCTAAATAAATGTCTTTTGGATTAATCACATATTTTGGACATATCCTAAATATGTGATTAATCCAAAAGGCATTTATCTACATTATGGATCACAAAAGTCTTAGATCTAACATTCACAATCTAACTCAAGGGGACCATCCCAGGTTAATTTTTAGGGATGTGTGGGACTGCATTTTCAACGTGATTGTCTGAAAGCCTTGTCAAATGTAATGAATAGAGTAAGGAAAGACCCATCATCAAATGCTCAAGGAAACCACATAATCCATGTAGTAGTCAATAATAACCAAGCAACACATTAGTCCACTGTAGTGGAATCCTCAGGTACTATCAATGGAATAAAACTCAAAATTTTATTTGATACTAGTGCTACTGATAGTTTTATTTGGTCATATGCATTAAATAAATGTGGGTTGGCAGCCTGTAAGGAAAAAAATTCCGACAGGTAGAAATGGCTCCAAGATAACTTCAATCCATAGATTTAAGTGTCGAGGAATGAAAAGTTGATTTAGGGGTTTGTTCAACTAAGTTAAAAGTATATGTCATAGCCCTAGGAACTTACGACCTCATCATAGGAATGGATTGGTTAGAATCTCATCAAGCATAGGTAGATTGTTACAGAAAAATAATACTTTGTATGAATGAAGGGGAGACGATCCAAATCCAAGGTATTAAGAGGAAAGTATCCTTATGCTTCATCTCAACAATGCAAATGAAACGTTTCTTAAGAAAAGGTTGTCAGGTATATGCAGTTCAAGAAGTAAGCAAGGAAAAAGGACCTCCCTTAGAACAATATCCGATGTTATTTGAATTTTCGGATGTTTTTCCAAAGGAACTACTAGGATTACCTCCTAAAAGAGAGCTCGATCTCACAATAGAATTAAAACTTGGTACAGAACCAATTTCTAAAACACCTTACAAAATGATAGCCCCAGAACTTCAAGAATTACAAATTTAGTTGAAGGAACCATTGGATATAGGACATATTCGACCCAGTATTTCACCTTGGGGTGCTCCTGTAATTTTTGTCAAGAAGAAGGATGGTTGCTTGTAATTGTGTATAGATTATCGAGATTTAAATTGAGCTACAGTAAAGAATAGGTATCTAATGCCTCGAATTGATGACCTTTTCGAACAAATGAAAGGAGCTTCCGTCTTTTCAAAGATTGATCTACGATTGGGTTATCATCAACTAAGGATTAAAGAAAGTAATGTTTCTAAGACTGCAATATAAACTCATTTCGGCATTATGAATTCATTTTGGTTCCATTTGGGTTAACCAATGCACCAACAATATTCATGAACCTTATGAACAACGTTTCCCATGAATGTACAATTTGTACAGTCTTCTTAGATGATATTCTCATATACTCTAAGAATGAGAAAGAACATGAAGAACATCTACGGATAATATTATCTTGTCTCAAGGAACACCATTTATATGGAAATTTATCCAAGTGTTCCTTCTTTCAAAAGAAGATTCATTAATTGAGTCATATTATATCTAGTGAAAGGATCTCAGTAGATCCTTAAAAGGTGAAAGCAATCATGGAATGGATGATACCAAAGAATTCACAAGAAGTGCGAAGCTTTATGGGTTTAGCAAGCTACTACTGAAGGTTTGTAGAAGGATTCTCCAAAATATCAAAGCCTATCACAACCCTTTAGCGTAAAGGTGTTAGGTATGAATGGACTGAGGAATGTCATAAAGAATTCTCCGAACTTAAAATATTATTGATCAGTACACCAATTTTACGAGTACCTGATATGGAAAAATATTTTACTGTGTGTACTGATGCATCTAAACAAGGATTAGGTGCAGTATTAATGAAGTATAGAGGTGTAATAGCTTATGTTTCAAGAAAATTAAATCCTCATGAAGAACATTATGCCACACATGATTTAGAGTTGGCCGCTGTGGCGTTAGCTTTAAAGATATAAAGACACTAATTGTTGGGGAGAAACTTTATGCTCAAAAGCGACCATCAAAGTCTACAATATTTGTTTACTTAGAGAGACTTGAATGTTAGACAAAGATGAGGGAGTGAATTTTTAAGTGAACACGGCTTTGGAATTTCATATATAAAATGGGAATCTAATGCAGTAGCATATGATTTAAGTAGAAGACCATGAATATTTTCCTCACACCTATCAAAGTAGACTTAAGAAAACGAGTACTATAACATCTCGTGAGAGATAGTTGGTACTTAAAAGTGAGGTTTGGTATTGATAATAACCATTTAGAAGAACCTAAATTTGAAGGATATGAGTTAGAAGATGATGGAATTTTACGATTCCATGGAAGAATGTACATACCAAATAGGGGGGATCTCCAAAACACCATCCTCAAGGAAGCCCACAGGGCAGTGTATTGTGCAAATCTTGGTGTAAAGAAAATGTATGCTAATACAAAGAAAGTTTTCTTTTGGGTAGGCATGAAATGCCACATTGTCCAATTTGTTGCAAAATTCCTTGAATGTCAGCAAGTAAAGGCTGACCATTTCCACCCAACAAGTCTCATACAACCTCACGAGATTACTATGACCAAATGGGAAATAATTTCTATGGATTTTATCGTTGGGATACCTCTTACAACACAGAAGAATAATGTCATTTTGGTTGTGGTGGATAAATTAATGAAAAGCACCCATTTTATTCCTGTAAGAGATACTTATGAAGTTGTTGATGTAATCCGGGTATTCATAAATGAAATTATCAGATTTCATGGAGTACCTAAGAAAATCATAGCAGATACAAACTCACGATTCAGTTCAAGATTCTGGACTTGTATGCCATCAACCTTAGGAACTCAATTAAATTTAAGTACAACTTATCATCCTGAGACTGATAGGAAAACATAAAGGGTAAACCAAGTACTAGAATATGTGTTAAGAATGTATGTTACGGACCAACAATCACATGGGAAAGGTACTTACCCTTAGTTGAATTTTTATACAATAATAGTTATCATAGTTCAATTGGGATGTCACCATTTGAAGCATTATATGAAAAACCTTGCAGAACATTGTTGAGTTGGTACAAGTTGGAAGACTGAGTAATAGTGGGGCCAGAGTTAATCCAAGAGATGGAGGAACAAGTAAATAAAATTAGGCAATGATTGAAAGAGGCACATGATAGACAAAAGAGTTATGTTGATGCTCACAGGACAGATGGGAACTATGAGGTAGGAGATCATGTTTTCGTCCACATCAGGCCAAACAAAAGCACCATACGATTTGGAAAAGGGAAAAAATTATCACCCTGATTTATTGGGTCGTTCAAAGTCCTGGAAAAAGTTGGAATTATCGCCTATCGTCTTACACTGCCACCCCACTTGTATAAAATTCATAATGTATTTCATGTATTTGTCTTATGACACTACATAGATGAAAAATATCATATCCTTCAATGGAAGGAACTGCAAGTATCAGATGAGGGAACCATTACGTATGCTGGAACATAGGGTTCGAAAACTCAGGAATCGCCTGGTAGACCAAGTTAAGGTCCAATGGGACAAGTATAGTCCTAGATCAGATACCTGGGAAGATATAAAAGTTATATTTCAAAGATACCCCAACTTGTGCTAATTTTTAGGAACTAAAAACCTTATTTTGTATATAACTACTCTATTTTGGATGCTTCAGACTATCATTTTGAAATATCACAAGTAAAAAATTTATTTTGCTGGTACATGGATACCCATAAGAATACGATGTTTTCTTAACTCTACTGATACATGATGTATGTTATTTGCTTAACTCAGTTGGTACATGGATACCAATATGAAATATGTTAACATTGTTGGAATATGAATATCAACATGAAGTTTAGTATTTGAGTAATCTTGCTACGAAATATAAATCATGCATTAAGATTTGGATAAAGATGTTTATAATTTTGTTTCATTTTTCATATCGGCATAATTGATGAGATAGAAATAAAAGAATGACTGCATTTTGATATGAAAACTAATTTATTGATATATGGGTTGAATATGACCAAGTATGTTATACCATAGATAACAATATGTATGAATTATATAGGAACTGTTATCTAAACACAAATTAGTTTGAATATATTGATACATATGTTATAATGTGTGGACAAGCATTTACATTGCAAATAACATCGTTACCAAACCAATCACATGATGACAAAATTCCAATAAAAATTGAGACTCAATGAGATTCCATGATAGGGTGTTAACCCTAGTCCTATTAGGAGGGGTGGAGGTACTGCTCACTGTTTATCCTCCAAAACCTAGAGTCATGGGAAGACTCTGCGAGTCGCACTCCCCTAGAAGTGTGATGATGATTGTTGGATGCCTACTGGGAAATCTGGTTGATTTAATCGATGCTGACATCCTTAAGGTCTATGAATGGTTAGGTCAGTAAAACTGATGCCATGGCATATTCCTATAGAGGACAGATAGGAAGGGAGCGGAACAGATTAGGAAGGATAGGATGATTCTAGAATAGATTGGAAACTTGACTGAGACATAACATAACAATTAAATTATAAATCCATAAATATTCAAACATAAATTCAATCTTGAAGTACAATCTTTACACAATCACTCTAATCACTAAAGCAAATACTAATATCTTATATCAATTATAACTTCAGGACGAAGTTTTTTGAAGAGATGAAGTATGTAATTCCCTATGTAATTATACAAATTTTTAATTGAAATCACATCATCTATATAATGTTAATATAAAAGTATTCATTTTAATATAAATATCATAATTAAGATATTTTAAGTGATAAATTTTTAATTAACATACTTGATGATTTATATGTATATGATATAATTTCACTTATGTTTAAATAAAATATGATTAAATTAAATGAATAAAATATTCTAATATAGCAAACTTCTGCTATACGTAATCTAATATTAAAGCTCTACGTAGTACCAAAAGGTGACTAAGCAATAAGAAGGAGGGTGGTGACTGCCTACCTTAACGAATATATACCTGCACCCGTAACCGAGAAGGGGGAGTTTTTCTTTACACAGAAGGAGAGAGTTGTAGACTAGAGGAAAATAATTGATTGTTCAAACTTGTTCTTGGAAAAAGTCTCGGCTGTTCTTGGAATTATGGTCACAGGGGCCAGAAGAGATATCTTCTGGATTTAAGGATCATACTAGTAGATCCTAGATTGGCTGGGAGGTAAATATTGGTTTGGTAACCACGTCAGCTTCATCCACGGGAAGAGCCACAACCCAACACATTTCCAATTCGTCCCAGGTATTATTTTGTGATTTATTTTTTTTGTCTGTCTCAAATTTCATATTAAGTCTGTAAAATTAAGGTTATGCTTCAATTTGCAATTAAAAAAAATCTGGTTAAAATTGCGTGGTTTAAGGCACCACATTTTCGGGGAGGAAGAAGTTTTTCTTGACTGTGATGGCTATTGTCCTATCTTCCTTTTCCCATCGAAATGCTAAGGGTATGGTGGTCACTCTGTTGATGAAATTTGCATTCAGATGAATGAAAATTACTCTAACAACAATGGTGTCACTGTTCTCTTCTTGAGAATGGAGGGCCATGAAAAATTCATGGGTCACCTCATCATCATACCCCTCACTTTTTCAAATAACCCCATCGACTGGTGTTTGAGGAAAATTTCTCTGACAGGTGGATGTTGATGGATTCTGTTGGTGTTTGTGGGTTCTCTTCTATTGAAACCTCCCCCCATGGCTCCTATTGTTGCCTTCTTAAGTTATTCCAAAGATAATTTTTGAAGGATTTTTCCTTAAGCAATTTAGGGTGTTAAGGTAAGGTAAGGAGGTTGATGGCTGTTTTGAGTTAGAGAGAGGGAGAAGGATTATATCCCCTGCTTGAAGAGAACTACCTCTGCTCCCATTTTTCCTTTCTTATGTGAGAAAATTGTTTCCAAAGAAATTTAACTCTATAGGGGTTTTCTACAGGATGCCTGTAGTAGGAAAAATTCACTCAACAATTGCATGGAGAATGAGGAGAAAAGATGTCACTTACCCCTATTGGGATGATTTATTTATGTTTGTGGGGGTTTTGAGGAAGGTTCTTGTTGGTTTGGATCCTTTTTCACCTCTCAACTCGATCCTGTAGCACCTCCTCTGCGAACTTGTAGCAATTGTGACCAGTCCTGTAGCACCTTCAAATCAATTATGTAGCTCTTTTGTAGTATCCTAGGTGACCCCTAGTAGTATATAGCTTGACCTTTGATGCCTTAATGAGCCTCTCTAACTATTTTTGGAATGAGCATTGGTACAAATGAGGTTGAGCCTCATCCTTTTATTCCTTTTTATGGTAGTGGGATCGGCGTGTTGGGTCACCTGGCCCCTCACCTTTTTCCTTCTTTCATCCTTCATTTTGCATCTTGTCCTAAAGATGGATCCCCATTGCGATTCGAAACAACAATGAATTATCACCCTCTCCACTCTAAGTTTTCCATGTTGCATGGGTAGTTGAGTAGACTTCACATTTACTATTCGAAGGTGGCCAAGTTTATTGGCCACCTTCCAACCCATAAAAACTCTATCTTCACTCATTAAAAACATATTTTTGACTAATATGCACATAGGGGAAGAGGAAAGGGGTGTCATACTTGAGCCTACATGTGTTGTCGAGTTTTTGTAGATGCATGCATGTTGTTGTTGAACCAATGGTCGATCAACTTCTATTTGAAGGTGTTATCTTCTATACTTTAGTCTTGTACACAGGTCTTCATTTGAACAAAACAATTTGATGATGTTTTCTGATAGGTGTTTGACTGAAGTCTCTCTTTCATGCAAGTTCTTTCGGTGTTTGATCTGTTTTTGTTGGAGTGGGTTAGTGGCCTTACAACTGCCTCTCAAGGGTGGTGTGGTTTCTTCAAATCTCAAGGATGACCTCTTGATGTTTAAGGGTGGTCAAATATTCATTCTTGAACATCAAAAGTTATCTTGTTCTGGTTTTGTAGGGTTTGTGTAGGCTGCTACAGTATTGGTTTATTTCCTGTAGCAGTCACACAACCCCTTCCAAAACCACAACTATCTTCATTAAATGAACCCAGTGGCTTGGATCATTCACGGTGAGCATATAGACAGGGATTGGAAATTATAATGATGATGGAAGCTTATGAAAAAGGGGTTAAAATGTGGTATTTTGATGAACAGGGGTGGAATTTTTGGGAAGTAAATTGGTTTAATGGAGCGAGCGAGAGGTGAAGGAGGCTTGATGAACCTCTCTTGACATTTCCCTAGAGAAAACATGAGTTTTGACCCCTTTCCCTAAGCATATCTCAATCTTGTAGCATTTCTGGTTGATCTTGTAGTATTTCAGGGCAATCCTATAGCACTGTAGGATCGGTGTAGGAGCAACTGTAGTTGCTTGCTTGGTGATGTAGAGTGATGGGTGACATGGTGGAGGAAATGCAGGGGCTAGGTTGGGAGATGAAGAAATGGGATGTGGACTCTTTTCCTTCAACTGCTGTCATTTTGATTGTCTAGAATCCTGTAAAAGAAAAGTGTTAGTAGAAATGAAGTAAGGACCCCTTGACCTATATGTGCTCCCCCCTCTTTTTTTTTTTTTTTAGATCTACGAGTTTCCTCCCAAGAGGTTTCTAATCTACAGGCCTGCCCCAAGTGCCTCTAAGGAGGTTTTCACCTGGGGATCTTTTTACTCTTTAATTTTTTCTCTCTTGGGCTGCCTCAGGGAGGTTTTCAACCCTAGAGTTGGCCTCAGGTGCCTCATGGAGGTTTTCACATATGCCTTTTTTTTATGATCAGAGGTTGGATAAACTGAGGTTTGTGAGGCCCCCAATCACATTAATCTCCTTACTCACTGAAATAGTAATCTCCTCTTTTGATAGAGGCTTCTTGTAAAACTTGAATCGGTAGCCATTAACAAGCAGTGGAATACCTTCCTGATTTGGACAGACCCATTCTCATAACATTTTTCCACTAGATAGGGGCCCAACCTCCTCGTCATTAATTTATCCTTGAAATATTTGAAACTTAAATCATACAGGAGAGCCCAATCACCCTCTTGGAAGGATCTCTCCCTGATGTGCTTGTCATGACAAACCTCCTCTGTAGTTGGACTACCTTAGTGTGCATAAGAGCCTGTAATCCGAGCTCATCCAAACCATTACTCTGGAGTAGCCTTTCCCATTGTGTTGCAGTGAGGTATAAGTATAACTAAGCTATAATCCTTAGGGTATTATATTCAAACTCAATGGACAACAGGGCCTTCTTTCCATAGACCAAATCGAATGTGGTAAATCTGATGGTGGTTTTCCAGGTGGTGTTGTAGGCCCAAGTGGCCTCTACAAGTCAAAATGTTCTCCAATGACCCCGTTTGTGACCTCCGCTTGCCCATTTTCCCAAGGGTAATAGGAAGTGGATTTCCTATGCCTGACATGGTGCTGCTTCATGATTCCTTCAGTTGAATTTGAGGTGAACCGTGTCCCTTGATCAGTGACTAAATCCCATGGAAAATCAAACTTGTAGAAGGCGTTCTCCCTCATAAATGCAACCACCTTTTGCTCAATTTCTATCTTCACTGTCTCTCCTTAAACCCATTTAGTTAGGTAATCAGTGCACACAATGAGGTACCTCTTCAATCCTGATGGTGGATCAATAGGCACAATTAAGTCCATGCCCCATTTCACAAATGGCTCCAGAGTCACTTGAGGTTGTAGGGGCATTTCATCCTTGGGTGTGGGCTTTTCCATCCTTTAGAACTGATCACACTTGGTGGTGTACCTTCTTGCATCTTGATGTAGAGTAGGTCAGTAGTAACCGTCTTGTAGAACGTTGAATTTTTTCCTCTTAGTACCAAAAGTGGCCCCCACAAGGTCCATCATGGCATGCTGAGAGGATTTTAAAGACCTCCTCTTCCCTCACACATCTCCTTAAAATATGATCTAGCCCAAACTTGAAAAGATTCCCCCAATCCAAGTGAAAGGGGTATTCTTTCTAACAATCTTGCTCTTCTCCCTAAATGATATATTAGGAGGGAGCCTCCTAACCACCAAGTAATTTTCTATATCAAAAAACCAAGGAGATAACAACGAGATGGAAAATAGGTGTTCATTTAGAAGTTGATCATCTACCATCTCCTCATTTCTTGCATGCAAGGTTAGTCACGATAAAAAATATGTAACCACATTCTCTTTCCTTGGTTTGTCAACAATAGTTAATGTTGAGATTCAACAAGAATATTTAGCACCCACGCCTAGTGCATTAAGCACCCATACTAGGGTGGGGCCCATAGTGCTATTTTTGGGTGCATGTCTATTTTGGTTATCCCTTAATTAAGATGGACATTAAAATGTAATCTATTCTCAACGTGGACTTGAATGAGTTAACTGAAAGTGATAAATTCAGTTAGCTAGTGGATTTCGAGTTAGAGGTTGTTGGTGAGGCATGCAGAGTAATTCTAGTTGTAACAGAGTTCAAAGTGCAGTGGTGCATGAGTTGGTGCAAGTTGTAAACAGTTTAACTCAGTTGTGCTAGTTGTAAGTGAAGATACACTAGTGAGATATCTGGTGAATTAAATATTAATTAATTCTCAATTAGTGATCTCGCATGCAACTGAGGATTTACTATTATTAGCTGCATGCATGTCAGATCCAGTGGAGACCCAGTTGAGTTCTAGGTGTAAGGGAAGTTGACTATCAGTTGTAGGATTATTGGCTTGCACACTTGCAACCAAACACCCATTTGGAGTGCCCATGATACTTGCGTAGTCAAGGCAGGCAAGAATTCCTATCTTTTAGGGATCTTTACCATCAGGGATTACGCAAGCAAAGCAGGATGTCTAGAGGTCGAGAATTGGCTATGAGTTGGTCATTTTTGCATATGACAATGTGAGACAATTAGATGAGTACTGGAGGGCTCTTGTGAGAAGATTTTTGTATGTAATTGTTTCATGATACATACTTAATATACAATAGAATATAGTGGGGTTTTTAGCTGTAAGCTTTCCCCCGGAAATTATCTGTGTTGTGTGCGATTGATCTTTATTCATGTTCATGTGATTAGCGATTGTGTTTTTTAATTTCTCAAAAGATTTGTAGAAGCGATTCAGTATTTAACTTTAGTACATTGTTAGATTGGGTGAATCCAAGATATACATGCATGTTGTATAATTTCTACAGTTAAATCAAATTGTTGCAATAGTAACAACCATATGATGATTTTGACATTGACATCAATTTTATTCACTAATTGCATAATGGTTGCATGATGAGTGTAAACAAAAGTTTTATATCCAGTGATATAGTGCCTAAAATTATTCAAAGAATGCACCACAACCAAGAGTTATTTTTCAGTGACTTTATAGTTAAGTTCAACCTTAGAAAGGTTCTTACTGATGAAATATATAACATATGGAAGTTTGTCTTCCACTTGTCCTAAGGCTGCTCCTACAATTTTATTTGATGCATATGTGTGGATATGGACGGGAATTTCCAAATTGGAACCCCTAACGATGGGTGCAGTGGTAAACTTCTCCTTCAGTACTTCAAAGGCCTCTTTACATTTGTCTATCCAACAGAAGTCTGAGTCTTTAGCCAGCAATCCAAACAAAGGTGAAGCGAGTTTACTAAATTCCTTAATGAACCTTCTATAATACTTTGTTGGGGTCAACCTGTATCCCTTCCTTAGATATGGAATGGCCTAAGGCATTCCCTGCATTCATAAAAAACTCACATTTCTTAGGACTTAATGAAAGATTCATCTCACTGTATTTATTTAAGACTTTACTTAGATTAGAAAGAGCTTCCTAGAAGTCATATCTATAATGAGTGAATTCATCCATGTATATCTCAACAGTGTCATGAAAAAGGTCAATAAAGATACTCATGACTGCCCTCTGGAAGGTAGCAGGAGAATTGCACAAACAAAATCCAAGGACTTTATAGGAAAAGGTACCCCAAGGACATGTGAATAATGTCTTGTCTTGGTCCTTATGGTTTATCTGTATTTGGTTGTACCCACTAAATCCGTCTAGGAAGGAAAATAAGAAAGGTAGAGGGAAATGGTCCTTCTTCGTAGCCTTGTTGAGTTATGTATAGTCAACACAAAACCTCCACTTCCCATTCTTCTTGGGAACTTTGACAATATGGGACACCCAATCACTGTCTGAAATGGGGTATATGAACCCTACATCTAGTAGATTTTGCAGTTCTTCTTTCACAATGCCCTTAAGGGTGGGATTCATCCTCCTCTGGGGCTAGCGCTCAGGTTTTCATCCTTTATTGATCTATATACGGTCACTACAAATTGAGGGATGCACCCCTTTCATTTCCTTATAGTCCCAAGAAAAAAAATCAAGTTGTTGCCTCAACACAACTATAATTTCTCTTATTGCTCGGTTGAGAGAGAGGGGTTAATATTTAGAGTTTTGTATGGACTATTTTCCACAACATTGGAATGATATAGATCAGGGTCCATAGAGCACAAATCATTCCATGGATTTACCTCAAAATTTTCCAAATATTATTCCGTTAGTTCATCAATTGGAATGGAATTGGGAGGTTGATTCTATAAGACATGGTCAATAAGGTCATCTTCATCAAGGTTCCTACCTCCCACAACAATGTATAGTGTATAGACTAGGTAGAGGGATGTATAATAAAAGTATTCTTCTTCGTTGTCCTATATCCACAAGGGAAATTCATGCTCAATAGAAGGTTGAGGATGGGGATACAATACTAGATGCATTGAGAGATGCCCATTCTTGATGGTCATGTTCCTAGCCCTGCAACTAAAGTAGGCATCAACAATGGCCAACCAATGTCTTCCTAGGATAAGAGCGTAACCATTAAACTTGGTTTTGGTCTGGAGGAAAAGAAAGCTTGTAGGATACTCCTACAAGTAGATGGAGACCATCACATCCTCAATAAATCCTTCAGGGGATACTATGGACCTGTTTACAAGTTGCAATACTGTGTTGGTTTTCTCAAAGCTCCTTGGAGGTTGTGCTTGAGAAATTTGATGGGCCTCAGATTTGTTTATTTTATTAGGCCCATTTGATTATTTATAGACACTTAAGCCATGTATTTTACCCCTTACTTGCATGTCATAGAGTTAATTTTTAGTATTAATGGGTCCTTATGAATTTGGTTTATCCTTGCTTATTATGTGCCTAATATTATTTATTTTTGCAGAATATTGAGTAAATTCTGAATGAGATAATATAGGGACTTTATCCCTACTACGGGATGGACCAAGATTGGATAATAAATGAACTGGATATCATGAAATTATTAACAAATTTTGGAGCTCCACTGATTGAGAAAATATAGAAACGTGTTCCCTGTCATTTAATGCAAATTCTTAGTGTTGGGAACTAGATCCACTTTTTGAGGGATTTGGGAGGGGAAAACTCACTCCTTTAAAGGAGAATGCTTCCTTATCACTTTTTATAAGTACTAATTCAAATTTTCCTCTAGGGGCATGTATTTCTTAGTCTTCTTGTGGATAAAACTTGTTATTTAGTAGCTCCACTTTCATTTCTAGTAGGGATGTACTTGGATTAATTCAAACAATGAATTTTGGTGCCATTTTTAGCCTTTAAAGCTTGGTTTCTTTCATAGGACTCTGAGTATCCCTGGGCTTGGCCATCCTAGGAGCCTCAAATTTCTCTTGTACAATTTCATTATTTTGCTTCGAATGTCTTTTTTCACTTGCATCTCTTATTTATGCATTTACTATTCATGCTTCTTTTTTTGTAGGTCATATTGGTTAAATGATTGAAGTGAGTTTTTTTGCAGGATATTTAAAGAGTCACAAGCATGATTCATCCTTATAATAGCTTTGAAAAGTAATATCCATCATTGAGCTACTTGGATTGGTTTACTAGTTTAGAAATCTAGAATTTCTGGAAGTCCCTTGTATAACAAAATAGTAGTAATTTTCTGCTATTTTTTAGAAAATGTTAACAAGCTTAATTTGAGTTGATTCCACTTGTATTGGGTCATAAAAAAATTCAATTTAATAACAAAATTTACCCCATAGCATTTTCACTTGATCATGTTAGGAATTTGGTAAGTTAACTAGCTCACTAGTTCATGAATTTCCGGTTTTTAGAGTAAGTAATTTCTTGCTATATTTTAGCACGTGTTAACATGGGTATTTTGGAGTGAATCCACTTGGAATGGAGTCTTGGGAAATCCTAATTAATAAAAAAAGTTCCCATCTCATTTGCATTTGATTTACTTGGGAATTCGCATGCAAGTTATCTCGCTTCTGTAGCAAAACATGACCTCCTGTAGCACATGTAAACTCGACCAAATTTTCTTCAAAATATTGGTTTTTGTCTCTTAGGATTGAGTCATGACCCTTAGGCTCTAAATAAATGAATGAGTAATACCAAAATACCTCTTAAGCATTGCCTCTTCTCCATTGCAATTCACCTGTGAAGTTTGGATTAAAGGACAAATTCATGTCTTGAAGAGCACAATGATGATTTTCATGAAGCACCTTGTGAAATCTATTGAAAAAATATATATTGAATGCAGTGATTGAAGTATGATTTAATTTTATTTCATGCATATTAAGCTATGGTTTCCATTTCCAACATTGTTATTTCTATTTCATAGAATATAATTCCTTTTGATGTACCAATTACACTATGCAAATAGGTTAATGTTTACATTTCTACAAATAGGATTAAAATTTAAATTGATGAAAAGTAGAATAGTCTTCCCTTTCTGCAAATGTAACTAGGATTTCCTCTCTGAAAAATTAATTAGGTCTCCTTTATGCAAATAGAGTAACATTTCCATTTCTGCAATTAGTTTAGGCTTGGATTTCACAACATTCACTTCATTGCATCAAATCAATGAAAGAGTGACACATTGCACGATACACATATAGTGGTGACACCTTTTAAGTTTCTACGAACCACAGGTTGATAATTTATGTTGGTAGCCTTGGGAGTTGCAAAATTCTTGTTTCAATACTTGAGCTCATCACTTTTTGGCGTCGTTGCTAGGGAGGTGTTAAAGTATGCATTGTTTTCTTCCCTAGTTGATCCATTTATGCAAAAACAAAAAAATTTCGTTAGGAATATTTCATTTCAGAAAATTGCATTAGCATTAGAATTCTTATTCACTTTTTTATTTTTATTTTATTTTATTTATAAAATCATAAAAAATACTTCTCCAACTCCTAACCCTCCCCCCTTTTGATCATGTGGTGTAGTAAGAACCACATCACCATCCACTTTTGTAGGTAGAAGAAAAAGAGGTGGCAGAGAAGGTAAAATAAATGAATTGAGATGATGACAATGAGGAAGATCCTCTTGGATTTCCCATTCAAGATACTAATAACAATGTTCATATAAAGAACATCCCTCCATCTTTCCTTCCCAACTTCCATGGTATGAGGTCAGAGGATTTGGAAACTTTTCTTTTTGAATTTGAAATCATTTGTAGATCTTATGGTTACTTACTAAACACTAAAAAATTGAGATTGTTTCTAGCAACATTGAAGGATAGAGATCTTAAATGGTTCATGATTTTAGGGACTAATTCAATAAGATCATGGAATGATATGCAAAATATATTTCTATAAAAATATAAAGATAATGATCTTAAATAAGAATCCTTTAGAATGACACAAAAAGAAGATGAGAGCCTTGAGGATCTAATAGAGAGAGCTATGTATAATGTTAAGAGGGAAAAATTACATCATTTAGGATCTGACACACTAAAAACCCTCTTACTTAGAATAATTAGAGATGAGTGTATTGATCTCCTCGATCTCATGATTAGAGGTGATATATACCAATTACCATTTGAAGAAATTTGTGAAACATTCAAGCACATATCAAGAGGAAGGGAAAGAGTAAGTAAATCAACATCAATATCGGTAATTCAAGCTAAACTTGGAAATTTGTATGATGAATTTAAATCATAAATTCTTAGCAATATAAGTGAAAAAATAGAAATGGTAAGAATGTAAAATGAACAAAAATAATATGTTGATATTTGTGTTATCCATGCAGAATCACATGCCACTAAATATTATCCAACGTTACCAAGGTTGAAGGAATTTTACAAAGAAGACAGTGGAGAAATTCAATCAACAAAGCACCTCTTTTATGTAGCTCCAAGAGGACCATGGCAGCCTAGTCAACCTCGTATGATGTAAGAACCTAATTCAAAATTTCAAGGTTATGCACATCCATCTCAAAGTAATTGGAGAACACCCTTTCCTTGGAAACCTTGGCCATCTCAACCCCAAAACCAATCTTGGAAACAAGGTTGGAAAGGAACTTATGGGAGAAATCCATAATATCCTCAATATTTTCCTCAATATCCTCCATACCCAACTCCATGTTAACCCTACCATCCAACTCCACCACAACCACAACCTCAACCACATCCATCTCAAAGATCCACTCCCACTCAACTACATGTACCACCATTTCCAAATCCAAACAATCTAGTAACTCAACCCACTTACAATGTTGAGATACACCACTTCCAAACTAATCCTCTTGATCTAAATGGTATTCATCTTAGCTCAGGAAGAGTATTTCAAAAAAAATAGATTCTCTTGATGTCATTGAATGACAACATTTAGAAAAAAGAAGAAGATTCAAATGAGGAGACCAAAGAATCATGGGCTACACTTGGTGAAGAGCAGACATCATAATCAAAGATTGAGAAAGTTCCCTCATGTTTACCATCATATCCTCCACATGTTTAAAAAAAGAAGAAGAAGAAGAAGAAGAAGAAGAGGAAGAAGAAGAAGAAGAAGAAGATTTGAATGTCATGGTAGAAGAGGACACAAAAAGATATCCAATTGTGCAAGTGGACTAGGGGCATCACAACTATATTGAAATCTTGTTCTAGGCAATGATTAGGATGCAACAATACACTATTCTTCAACAATTCTTGATCTCATCTTAGCCAAAATAGTCAGTCTCTCATATTTAGGTACATGTTAAACCACATATTTTGAGCCTACACTTGAGTTTATCTCTCATATTGATGTGCACATGGCTCCATTGCAAGTATTCCTATACTTGAAAGAGAGATATATATATATATATATATATATATATATATATTTTCAAGTAGAGTAGAATACAAAATAAAATAAAAAATGGAAAAATAAAAAATAAGAGGAAAAGAATAAAATCTCAAGTGATAACCTCTTTTGAGACACCTAATATTGGCTCATTGATTGAAAACCTCCATGAGGCGGTCAATGGGTTGGAAAAAGGAGAAAAATAAAGAATCCTAGCTGAAAACCTCATTTGAGGCACAATTGAAAACCTCATTAAGGGAGCTAGTATGCCTAAGAAAAAAAGGAAAAAATGAAAAATGAAAAAGGTAAAATTTCTTTGCTCCATGTATCTCTCTTTGATACCTCTCCAAGGTATCAAAGGTCCACTCCAACCTTTGAAAGCAACAATAACAAGTTACCACTAGGAGGGAAAAATGATCAAAAACCTAGTCAAAGAAAGTCAAACTTGGGCTTTCTCCTCCTTTGCTCAAATTCTCCAATAGGAACAAGGCCATGTCAATCCATCATCCTCATCCATTTTCAACATTTAACCATCATTCTCAATCCTTTCCCATTCATTTTCCATGTTGTCCTAAAATGCTACAAGAAGGTTTTGCTTTGCTACAGGACTGGAAAAATACACATGGCCAAAATTGTTTTGACCATATCTCAAAAACCATGCATCATTTTGCTGAGTTGTTTTATGGGGAGATGTATAAGGATGATGGTGACATGCTCAAGGAATTTCAGAAAATTCTAGTGCACACTTCTCGAGAAATTGGCCTCCATCACCTACAACCTCTTTTATTTTTTCTCGAGATTCGTGCATCCATTAGCCAAGATTTTTTTATAGGGAGGTGCATAAGGATGATGAAAACATACTAAAAAAAATTCAGGTCAATCCAATTTACCATTTCATAGATATGGATAAAATAATTCTGCTACATGAGTGTTCCAGAATTGCTACAAGGGTGACCATAATTGCTACAGGATTGTGATAGACATAGAGATAGGGGTGAGATCCTATGTTTTCCTTAGGAGAATGAATAAATAAGTCTACCACAACTCCATCATCCATCCTCCACACCATTTAGTCACCTATCCATTCAAAAATTCATCTTTTTCCATGAAAAATCCCCATTTTCACCCCTTCTCCCATAATTTTCACCACAACCAAAGCTTCTAATCCTTGCCCATGAGTTTAACATGAATTATCAGAGTTTTTGGATGCATTTTGTGAAGGTTATTGTGATCATAGGGAGGTTTATGTGAATGCTATAGGAAATAATCCAATCTTGCAGTTTGCACAAGCCTCCGGAACCATAATCAAAAGCACATGGAAGCACCAAAATGAAGAATTGACCATCATGAAGCACTAAGGGATCATATCCATGATATTGGGCAACTAAAAAACTTATACAGGGCTACTATAGGGTAACTGATCATTTATAACAACAACAACTTGGTTCACCATCAACAAGACCTATAGTGACAATGCTAAGTCAAGCACATGTCACTAAAATATGTACAAAAATTTCGAAAGCCAAGCTGAAGCATGGAGCAACTAGTGCAAGAAATGGCACCTCAAACAACTAACAGATCAACCACCATTTTTTTGGAGCAGCATGTAGACATCAAGGCAACCAGATCTCTATAATTGGAAATTAGTCACCATGGGCATCTAAAGATTACAAACCTGATCCTTCAACAACTAAAGTTCCTCCTTATTAGTTGCTACAACATTCTTGACCACCCAGTAAATAAGTAGTGGCTAATTCCAAGAGCACCTTCATGAAAGAAAAATACCTACATCATCAAGTTTCTTGAAATACATGTTTTAGAACAAAAATTACCACAGGAAGCTAGCATCATAGGATAAGCTCAGGGAAATCAAGATGGAGAAGGGTGAAACGATACCAAAGTACTTGAAAAAGTTCACCCAATGTCGGGATGAGCTTGGAAGCCTTGGTGTTACAGTTTTTGAAGATGATCTGGTCATCCTAGAACTTCTAGGTCTTCCCAAGAGTTTGCACAACTACTAGGATTTAGTAAATTGGAGGGAGAATATACTAGATTGGGAGTGTTTGTGGTCCGACTTGGTGTAAGAAGATATTCGATAGAACACCAGAGATGTATCCTCATGCAAGAATGATGATGAGGAGAATTGTGCCTTGGATGGAAAGGTAAATAAAGTGAAAGGAAGTCATCCCATTCGAAATCAGATTCCGGTTAGGCGGGAAATAAGAAGGACTTATCGAAGATTAAATGTTTTCATTGTCATGAGCTGGGACACCATGCCACGAAGTATCCACACAATAATGCTGGAAAGAAGCCCTCAGGAGGAGAGGTAGGTGAAGCTCTTGCTTCACAATTTGAGTTGGATTTCACCCTCATCGCATGCATGGTGACATCAGTGATTGGCAGTGTATGGTACCTGGACAATGGAGCCTCATTCCATATGACCAACAACAAAGAATTATTCAACGACTTAGAGGAGAAGGACCTCTAGATGCACATTGAGATGGGAGATTATTAAAGGCATAGCATGGCTGACATCATTACTATTAATTATCAGAGGGAGTCTGGTTCTCCTCTCACATTGAAGATGTCATGTATGTTTCAGGTTCGAAGAAGAATTTAGTTTCAGTTTCTATGCTGGAATAACATGGCTATGATGTGATTTTTAATAAAGTAAATGATTTCCTTCATCACATAGCCATGGGACAGGTGAAGAAGATCGTGGTTCAGACTAAGAACCTTTGCAAATTGGATGTAGAAGATTGTGTTGCTTTGAGCAATAAAGCACAAAAGGTGCAGAGTCGATACGTCAGACAGTTATAGCATAGAATATTGGGACATATACACTATGAAGATTTAAATATCATGCAAAAAATTTCTATAGGACTTCCAAATGGTGCATTAGAGTAGCGTGATACATATAAAGGGCATACATTTGGGAAGTACACCAAAGCCACCTTTCATGATTAGGATAGTCGAGTGCAATCGATCCTTGAAATAGTTCACTCAGATGTATGTGGACTGTTCTCAATAGCCTCCACAACCAAGCACAAACATTATCAAAATTTTGTGAGTTCAAAGCACTTGTTGAGAAAGACACAGGTAGGAAGGTGAAGGCTCTTAGGAGCGAAAATGATGGGGAATATGTGTCGAATGAATTCAATAATTTTTTTGCATCAGAAGGCATTCAACGAGAGTTAATAACACCCCATAACCCACAATAGAATGGGGTTGCAGAAAGAAATAAAATAATTATTGTGGGAGATGCACGAGCGATGTTGCATGATCAAGGCCTAACGTTGCACTTGTGGTCGGAAGCATGAAACACAACGGTATATATGCATAACAAGAGTCCTCATCGGATTCTCGGGATGAGTACACCAGAAGAAGTTTTTTCAAGTAAGAAACTAGATGTGGTGCACTTTAGAATATTTGGTTCATCCGTTTACTGCCATGTTTGCAAGGATGTAGGAAAAATGCTAGAACCAACAGCTGAGTTGGTCATATTTTTTGTGAGGTACACTGATACACCTCACAACTATTGGGCGTACCTTCCATCTCATAGGATGACAATTATTCGTAGAGATGTAAAATTTGATGAAGAGAAGGCCATGAGAATTTTTTTAGTCTAATTTATTGGGGTAAATTAGAGCATGTATTTGAATATCAATCCGTGTTGGTAAACTTAGAAACACACCAAAGTATATGGATCTTAGATCTAACTAGTTTAGAAATTAATTTCTTAGATACTAAAAAATGAATAAATTCCTTCATTAATAACAACTGTCTTGTAATTCTGCCATTAGTAATTGGTTTGTTCATTAGATACTTAATGGATGAGTGGTCAGTGTGAATGAAAACTTCATATCCCGAGATATAATGTCTGAATTTCTTCACTACATGTACTACAACTATCATCTCTTTTTCAGTAACTATGTAATTCAACTCAACAGGAGTTAAATTTTTGTTAATGAAATAGATGGCATAGTTCAATTAATTTTCTTTTTTTGCCTAAAGATGCCCCTACTGCTGATGCATCTGTAGATATGTGAAATGGTAATGTCCAATTTGGTCCTCTGATAAGTGACTGTAGAAAATTTTTGTTTGAGTTTTGCAAAAGCAATTTGACAATCATTATTCCATTGAAACTCTATGTCTTTTATAAGTAGTTTTAACAAGTTAAAGGCCATTTTACTCAAATTTTCAATAAATCTTCGATAATAGACCACATATCCAAGAAAAATTCTTGCCTCTTTTTGATTTGTTGGTGCTAACAAATTTACAATAATTTGAATTTTTGTTGGATCTACTTTTATTCCAGAAGAAGAAAAATGATGACCCAACACTATACCTTATGTTAACATCATGAAACACTTTTCATTGCTAAGAGAGAGATTTTTTTCAATGGATATTTTTAAAACCTTTTCCAAAATTTTCAAACAATCTTCAAAACTATTTCCATACATAGTGAAATCATTCATATAAACTTCTACACACTCATGTTTCAAATCAACAAAAATGGCCAGAACCGCTCTTTGAAAAGTAGTTGGTGCATTACATAATTCGAAGGGTAAAACATTGTAAGCATATGTAGCCCAAGGACATGTAAAAGTAGTTTTGTCCTGATCTTCTAAAGCTATTTTGATTTGATTGTATCCACTAAATCCATCAAGAAAGGAGAAATTTTTTTTCCCAGCTAATGAATCTAGGACTTGATCAATGAGTGGTAATGGGAAATGATCTTTAAGTGTTGCTTTGTTCAATTCCATATAATATACATAGACTCTCCACTTCCCATTTTTCTTTAGAACCACCTATAAAGGAGAAACCCATTGGCTATCTAATATAGGGTAGAAAAATCCTACCTATAATAATTTCTGTAATTCTTCCTTAATTATCTCTTTCATCATTGGGTCAATTCTTCGTTGTGGTTGCATTATAGGTTTAATACTGTCATCTGTATAAATATGATGAATACATGTTTCAGGATGAATTCCCTACATATCAGTGTAATTCCAAGCAAATGCTTTTGAATATTTCCTTAATAATTCAACCCGTTGCTTTTCTTGTGTTGGTAGAAAATTGTTTCCAATGTTAAGAGATTTTTCAGGACTAAGTTCAATTGTTTTGCTTTATTAATGTGTAAATTAATTAACAAGAAAAATAGCATCAAATGATGTTTGCAAAGAATTGATTGTTCATTTTTCTTGAAAATTTTGTTCTAGAATTTGACTTGCAGCATGGTATTGCATAGTTCTTAATTGCTCTGAAACATTTTGATCCAGATTTATGCAAGAATGCAACAGAATACAGAAATAACCATAAACATATAAATACAACGTAAATAAGGCTTCATTTCATTAATATCAAATCATAGAAATATGCTTACAAACATGATGGAAATAAAATAGCTAGGGTGCTGGTAGCGAATCTCTGAGAAGATATGTGGCGACTATAGACCTCTGAACTATGTTACAATAGGCTCGAGGGCCTATTTATTATGGAGAAACAATGGAGAATTCTAAACGTCCAAAAACCTAACCCTAGGAGATGAAGCGCCAAAACTATGGGCACTGTTTGGGTAAAATGGTGTTTCAACTTCCCGGGGACGTAACTTTGGCACACTATCTCCGTTTGGGGCCTCAAAACGGATCCGAAAGTTCAGGACTTGGAAAAATGCTAAAAATAGTAAGTTGTGAAAAAAACTGAAAGAGACAATGGTGGAGCCCCAAGTGGAATAGGCGGGTGGCCACCAATATCCACCTGGATCATTCCTCTCCCCTTAGGAAGAAATGGTCCCCATTGCGTTGAGTTCCTCCATGAGATGAGGAAACTTCTGTTGAACTTGGTCCCTGGTGAACCACTTGCCTTAGTGCAAGAGTTGGCCATCTTTGACAACCCGATACAGTTGGATCTTCTGTCGGCGAGTGTTCTTGATTTGCATGTCCATGATACAGTCTGTGGTGGCCTGTTCCATGCAAATCTGGGTTTAACTCTTTTGGTGTGAGTTATTCTGCAATGTCAGAGGTGTCCCATAGAGGTGGGAAGTAGGGATGAAGGTGGTCTACATTGAAGAGTTTGGCAGTGGCTTCTGCTGGATATTCTTCTTGCAGGCCGCCATAATGGCCATTTTTGAGAATCTATCGACGACCACGAAAACACAGTCGTTTCCATGCTTAGTAGAAGGAAATCCTGACATGTAATCCATGGAGACGGATTCCCAAGGTCGACTAGGGGTAGGTAGCAGAGTATAGAGCCCTTGCTTCTTTATGGTCGGTTTGGAAATGGCGCAATCAGTGCAGGATCTAATGTACTTCCTGACATCCTGTCGAAGGTTCAACCAATAGAAATACTTTTTCAATACTTCCACTGTTTTCTCGACACCAAAATGCCCAGCGACTCAACTGTAGTGCGCTTCCCATATCATCTTGGCACGCTCGCTTGAAGGAACACAAAGGTGTCCCATGTGACATAATAGTGCATCTTGGAGGTGAAAATTTGGAACTTGCATACCCCCCAAGAGTGCCTTGTATGTGTAGCTGAATTCTGGATCTCTCTTGTAGAGAAGTGACCAATCAGAAGTCTCATGCCCACAAGAGTTTATAACTGTGGTTATAGCCACGATCGATGGTCGGCTGAGGCAGTTTGCAACATTATTGTTGCTACCCTTCTTGTACTTGATGTTCAAATGAAATTGTTGCAGATGTGTGGACCACTTCTGATGGCGATCGTTCTGCAACTTCCCTTGTGTTTGTATGAATTGCAGGGGTCGGTGGTCTATGTTGATGATTGTCTCCTTCCCAAAAATGTAATACTTCCATTGTCGACAAGCCAACACAATGGAATAAATTTCTTTGTCATAAGTGGGATAATTTCGAACTGTGTTGGACAATGTCTCACTGTGATATGCCACTAGATGCCCCTGTTGAGTAAGAACTGCCCCAATAGCATAGTCAGAGGCATATGTCTCGATCTCAAATGGTTTTTTCAAGTCTGGTAATGTGAGCACTGGGGCAGAACATAGGTGATGCTTCAATTCTACGAACACATTCTGTTGAGATTATGACCAAAAGAATTTTTCTTTCGCTCCTCCCTTGGTGACTTAACTCAAGGGCCAAGTGATATGAGAGAATCCCAACACGAACCTACGGTAAAAATTAGTGAGACCCAGAAAGCTGCGAAGCTCTATTAGGGTGGTTGGGGCTGGCCAATCCCGAATGACTTGGATCTTGGCTAGATCCACATGCACCCCCCTTTCATCAATAATGTATCCCAAATATTGAACCTGAGTCATGCCAAAACTGCACTTCTCCAAATTGGCACACAACTTGTGTTGCCGCAATGTTTGGAGGACTTCTCAGATGTGGTGGAGGTGCTCTTCCCAAGTCTGGCTGAAGATCAGAATGTCATCCAAGTACACCACTACAAATGAGTTGGTGAATGGACGTAAGATCTCATCCATCAGCCTCATGAAGGTTGTGGGAACATTTGTCAATCCGAAAGGCATGACAAGCCATTCGAAAAGGCCCTCCTTGGCTTTGAAGGTAGTCTTCCACACATCAGAGGGTTCGATTAGTACCCGGTGATACCCAGAATTCAAGTCGATCTTGCTGAAATATTTTTCCCCTTTGAGTTTGTCCAGAAGGTCATCAATCCATGGGATTGGGTACCTATTCCGGACGGTGTTCTTGTTCAACGCTCGATAGTCAATACAAAGTGTCCAAGTCCCATCCTTCTTCTATAACAACATGATCGGGCTCCCATAGGGCGATGAACTTGGCCGGATGTGACCTTTCTGCAACAGCTCCTGAATTTGCATCTTGATTTCATCATTCTCCATAATAGAGCATCTATAGATCGGTCCATTGGGTAGCAGCGCACCGAGGGTCAGGTCAATGGAGTGCTTGACCTGACAATGTAGAGGCACCCCTGTGGGAGAGGTGAAGATGTCCCTGTACTCCTCCACAACCTTGTCCATTTGTTGTTGTCATGCAGAGGAGCCATGTCTGGAGGTCGTGGCCACCGTCTTCTTCTTGCCTTAGGGACAGATCATCAGGAAAACAAATTTCCTAGTTTGGGAAATGAGCTTACTGCATTGTTTTGCAGTAACCAAAGAGATAGTGGGAGGTGGCGGTGCCTCTGGTATTATGTACAATTTATTTCCCAAAGTAACAATAATAGCGCGAGGCCGGGACTCATACACAGCATGTCGCTTCCACAAGTATGGTTGGCCTAGTAATACATCAGAAACATCAATAGGAGCAATGTCACACAATACCTCATCCGAGAAGGGCTTGATGCTATAGGGAAGGCGACACTACTGGCTGATGCGGAGATCCCGTCCTTGGTGAAGCCCCTCGATGGTGTATGGTTGTGGGTGCGTTGTGGTCAGCAAGCCCAACCGCTTCACGAAATCTGCTGAAATGAGGTTCTTTTGGCTCCCATTGTCGAAAATGAACCGTAGCGGGGAACCCTTTAGCCACATCTGGGAGTGGAAGAGACGCTCTGCCTCCTTTGGATCTTCTGGTTCCTCCTTCTGGATCTTCATAGTGGCAACAACGGCATTGGGCTCCGCATAAATAATATGATTCCGTTTGTCATTCCCCTTGTCAGGCTCTGATTCAGAGTCGGAGCATGCATCTGATTCAGATGCCCTCATCTCAGCCACCAGCGAATTCTTGGCCCTACACTCACTTGTGTTGTGAGTGGAGCTCTTATGGAACTCACACCACTTTCTCGTGTCCTTCTTTGGATTTAAGGTGTTGTTCTTTGCTTGTGTCTTTGGCAGGTTGTCTTGGGCTGCCATGCTTTGGATTTGTCCTTTGTTCTGCGGTTTGGGGGCACCTTTCCCTTGCTTTTGATTCGCACATCCAAAGTCTCGCTTCTTTTGTTTGAATTTCTGCTCAATCTTGGCAACATACCTATATGCCGTACCAAGCGAGGAGATGTCGAGGAACTCCAATTCCTCCTGAATGTATCTGTGCAGACAACCCTGATACTTTAGCACCAAATGTTTCTCTGAATCTTTGATACCCAACTTTGTGTGCAGGGTATGGAACATATTCGTTAGCTCATGCACATCTTGATCCCTTTTTTGCTGTAGCGTGGTCCATTGTATGTACTTGTCCTCATAGCTCCCCATGGGATAATATTGTTCCTTGATGGCATCTCAGAAATAATTCCAAGTGGGTATGGCGGAGAATAGAGAGGGTTCTGTCTCGTCCTTTTTCTCACAATAGGTTTCTCACCAATCCTTGACATGGGGGGTAGCTTTGAGGAGTGCAAAAATAATCTTCTCCTGGTCGGAAAAGTCATGAACCGAGAAATATCCTTCTAATAGATTCAACCATCTATCTATGCCATCTGCATCTATTTAACCCTCAAATATGGGAATTTCAAAGTTTACTTGTACCTTAAATGGAATTGCGCCTCCAGAATGGCTGCTGGATGCAGATGGGCCGCCGGTGGGCAGTCGTTGAAGGATCTGGGCAAATTTATCCATCATTGCGTTTCCTTGTTTTTCGAGGGCCTCCTCGAGCAATATTCTGATAGGATCTCCTGCTCCCTCATCTTTATTTTTGTCCCCCATGGGCGTCCATCGGAGTTTGCGAGGCTGATCTTGCAACGGTTCCACCAGATCGAGCCCTAACTCCTTATACCCCGACCTCGTTGGGGACATGCAAAGAAGGATCGAGAAAAAACAGACTGCTCTGATACCACTGATATGGATTTATGCAGGAACACAACATAATACATAAATAACCATAAACATAGAAATACAGCAGAAATAAGGCTTCATTTCATTAATATCAAATCAGAAAAATATGCTTACAAACATGATGGAAATAAAATAGCTAGGGTGCTGGTAGCGAATCTCTGAGAAGAGATATGGCGGCTACAGACCTCTGAACTATGTTATAATGAGGCTCGAGGGCATATTTATTATGGAGAAACAATGGAGAATTCTAAATGTCCAAAAACCTAACCCTAGGAGATGAAGTGCCAAAAATGTGGGCTCCGTTTGGGTAAATTGGTGTTTCAAATTCCCGGGGACGTAACTTCGGCATACTATCTCTGTTTGGGGCCTAAAAAAGGCTCTGGAAGTTCAAGACCCGAAAAAATGCTAAAAATAGTAAGTTGTGAAAAAAACTGAAAGAGACAATGGTGGGGCCCCAAGTGGAATAGGCGGGTGGCTACCAATATCCACCTGGATCACATTTGGTTCTGAAATGAAGAAATTTATTAAATCCTCATTATTCTCTTCTTTGAAATCAAAAGCTTGATTAATTCTTAGAATAGATTGAATTTCTTCCTTTTCTTGTTCTATTTCATCAGGCCATGATACCAAAGAAGGAGATTGAGCAGGAGGATAAAGTGTTATGTGCTTTCTTTCATTCCCATCTTAGAAAATCATACTTCCTGATCTACAACCAATGAAGGCATCAACTGTAGCTAACCAAGGTCTGCTAGGAATTAAATGGTGTGCTCCTAGATTTTTCGTAGGTTGAAGAACTAAAAATTCTATCGGATATTCCCAAGGGTCTAAAGAAACTATTATATCTTCAAATACACCTTCCGACACTACTTTAGATCTATGAGCTAGATCTAAAATTGTAGTGGTTGGTTGAATGTTTGGAAAATTGAGATATTTCATTGTTTCTGTCGTCATCACATTAATAGCAACCCCGAAGTCAATTGAAGTTTTAGAAATTGAAAAATTGTTAATGGAATTTTTTACCATTGGAATTCCAGGATCAACGTATTTTTCAATTGTACTATTTATTGACATGAGGCTAGCTAGCTTCCCATTCACATGGATTGTTGGTGGATCTTTTTTTATTTTTCCAATTTTCTTTATGCATAATTCGTTAATTTTCTTTGTATAGATATGAATATATTTTATAGCTTGCAATAAAGGAATTTTTACATAAGAATTATTTAATTCATCTAAGATATCAAATTCGGGAAGAGAAATAAAATGTTTTTGCTCAATAAACCTTTCTGGGAAAGGAGGTGTTTGAGTCATTATTGCTTTAGCTTTTTGAATTTGATTAACTTCTATTATATGCTCATTTTTTGATTTTTCAGGATTCCATTTTTCTTTTATTTTTTCTTCTAGAATGATGGGTGAGTTTTTTTGTAGAATTTTTCTAGACCTTAAATGAACATCTTGAACACAAAGGATTAAATATGTAGGAAATGAAGTTCCTTCCTCCACATTATATATTGATTTGTTACTCATATTTTCCACTGGTTGGGCTGGTAATTGAGTTGGTCTAGGTGGTGGTTGGTTAGATGGCAGCTGAAGTGGCTGAGGTTGGGTTACTTATGGTGCAGGTAATGATGGATTCGATTTTTGAGGTTGTTGAAATTGTTGGTATGGATAATATTGTTGAGGAAATGACTCATATGGATGTTAAGGATTTGAATGATATGGTTGAGGATAATATTGTTGAGGAGGTTGGGCTCCATAAGCATACCCTCGCCAACCTTGAGAAGGTTGATTTTGAATTTCTTGAGGAGGCCAAGTCTGCCAAGGCATAGGAGCATTCCATATATTTTGAACGGGATATTGATAGTTTTGAGGAATTTGCTGAGTAAATTGTTGAGGAGTATTTTGAGACATACTTATAAATCGGGGTTGTCAATGTCTTCTTGGTGATAAATAATAAAGGGATTCCATCCCTTGGCTTTCCTCTATTTGGTTTACCTGCAATTCCTTCAACCTTGGACAATTAGCAATTGCATGATTTTCAGTACAAAGTTCACAAACATGAATATTGTCTAAAGGACATTCTCTCAACGGATGATTCTTCTTGCATGTAGGACAGAAAATTGATAATACTTGATCTTGTTCCTTTGGTTTCTTTCTTGTTTTAAGTACATAAAATTGTGTCCCTAGTGTGCTTAAGATATCATTTTTGAAGTGTTAAAACAAGTTTCCTAATTCAACTCTTGTTATACTTCCCGTTTTTGATTTAGTAGCTTTAGCATTTGCATCTCTCTTCCCATTTTCAACTCTTCCTCTTGAGTATTTTTGACATAACTCAACAATTTCATCAAATGGTAAATATGAAATATCTCCTTTACCCGTCACATTAAGGATATCAAGATAGTCATCTCGTATGCCTTTTAAAAGATTGTTCGAATATAATCAAAGTTCAAGAATGATGTTTAGATTTTTGTAAGTTATAAACAAATATTTCCAAGTAAACTTTCATATTCTTGTTGAGTCATTCTAAAAATTCCATCCTTTGAATCTCTAGGCTACAATATGCTTGGTATTTCTTAAGAAAAAAATTTCTTATGTCTTCCCAACTAGTAATAGTATGTTCACGTAATCTCATAAACTACTTTAATGTAGGTGCTTTAAGAGTACCAGGGAAAAGACGAAGCTTATGTGTATCATCAGTATAACCATAGGTATGAAATAGAATATCAAATTCAAATATTTATGAGTCAGGATATTTAGAAGACGTACCATAAAAATTTGGTAAAATGGAAGGTGGAATATTTTTCATTTTTACCTCTTCCCCCAAGATTACTCTAGTATCTAAGACTGGAAATCTGAAGTAGTTTCTTGGTCATTGTCTACTCCTTCATCTTCCCTTCGCTTATTTTCATTTTCCCTTCTCGTAGCTTCTTCTCTTTCCCTACCTTCTTCTCTCTTCCTTTCCCATTCTTTTAGTTGTCTTTCATATTGTATCCTTTGTTATAGAGTTAGTCCCGTAATATTGGATCCTTGTCCTTCTTCCGCCATCTCTTTCTTAGTTGTTTCAAATGCTTCAGTTAAAAATTGAGATTGTATATCCTAAACTTTTCTCAAGTTGTTCAAGAATAGGTTGATCTATTGGTTTTCTTGTTTGTTTTCCTATAGAAGGTGTTTCTACTTGTGTTTGTTTTCTCTTTACTTCATAAGCCAATAAAATTTGTCTTTCGACCAAAGTTAACCTTTGTCTTCAACGTTGTTTTTCCTCTAGATCTTCCAAAGTTGGTTTTCTAGCAATTGGTGTTAGTTCTAACGTAGATGTTCCTGCTCCCACCAATGGTTTAGTGGTTGGGGGGTCTTGTTTTGTATATCTACCCTTTTCGTCTCTTTGTCTAGGCATAAACAATCATAATGAAAAATCTTAAAATGTTTTTATTTTTTAATATTTTTCTTGATGTTTTTGTGTTTTTTGTGTTTTTTTTTTGTGTGTGTTTTAAAGGTTTTCCAAAAAATCTTCCTAATTAGCTATATCTAAGCATGCTTCGCCGAAAACGACGCAAAAAATGTTAGTCTAATTTATGGAGGTGAATTAGAGCATTTGTTTTAATATCAATTCGGGTTGGTAAACTTAGAAACACATCCAAAGTATATGGATCTTAGATTTAAATAGTGTAGGAAGTAGTTGCTCAGATGAAAATAATGGAAATGCATATTACAAACTGAAAATGAGATCTACAAATATGAATTGCTGAATGTGAAGACATTATAGAAAATATGATCTATGAAGAACATGAAAAAGTGAATAGTGATTTTATTTAATTTTAGTTAATAAGAAATAGATTCTTGCCTTAGAGGTCTTGTTTGTCCTTTCTTATCATTTATATTCATTCAATAACACCAATTTCACCATCTAAGTTTCCATAGGTTAAAGCATCTAACTTAAGAAAACAGGAAGGAATGAATGCATAAATATTGATTTCAATTAACTTTTAGTTAATAAAGAAGAGTCTCTAGCTTACAAACCTGGTTTTTCCTTCCCTATTGAAACTAATCAACTGAGAGAAATCATTTCACTATCTCAATAACCAAGACAAACAAATTAGTAAGAAATATTCACAATATTAACAAGGAAAATAGAAATGCTAACATACATTTATGAACATAATTTAACAAATAGTGTACTTAGCTTAAAATGGGGGCCCTCCACCTTTTTCTGGTACACTTTGAGATATTCAACTACAAAAAATCACCAATCACATCACACAACAATGTATGCACAAGAAATAGAAGGCAAGTCTCCAATTGTATTATGAAAATAATAATCACAATCTATGCTTATAGTCGCTTGGGAACTTTGCTTAAATAGGCTAAGAATGTAATAATATTAGCTAAAATGTTGTAACAACTAACAAGAGTCCTATTCTATCTCATAAGATCAAGCTCATCCCTTTGTTACACAAAATAAGGAAAAATCCCACAAAATCTCAAAATTGCCCCTTGAATCAGGGGATTTCATGTGTGACTGGTCAATTTTGACCAGCTTTGACTAGGCATGTTCCAACTGATCTCGAGCAAACGAATAGGTGTCCCTCCATCCTTGGTTCATGTATTTCTTGAATATGCTTTCAGTTCATGCCCAAGTGTCCTACACATACGAATTCAATGGAGCCATTACGAGAAATTTTGTTTCTACCAAAAATATTTTTTAATGCTCAATTTTTACTGAAAACTCTAAAAATCAAAAGACATAATAAATTTACCTTGGTGAGAAAAAAGAGCCAAAATGTGGCAAATATAATCAAAATATAGTGATAAAGAATGGAAAAATGATGGAATAGGTGTGGAGAGAAAGGGTCAAAATCGAGAGCTAACAAAGAGATGGATCATTTGACCATGGAAAATTCAATTTTAGTGTTCTCTAACTCTATTTGAGTCATGGAATAAGAATTTCCAACATGTAATTCATTGTCACTAAAACAACCTCTGTTCTTCAAATTCTACATCCGAAATTCTCTGAGAAAACCTTTAAAATTGTTACCATCTGGCTTAAAATGAAAGAAATACTTTTTCTTACCTTAAAATTATAATTTTTGGGTCAAAGGGTCTATTTTCTGGTAAATATAAAAACTATGTCCAACATATAATCTTTGAATTTCTCACGATTTGAATTTTTTTTCAAAGAAAAGTGTGTAAGAGTATTTCAAACAATTAAAAAAATAATAAACTAAACCCATAGAAATCGAATTTGAACATCACTACCTCCTCAATGTATTCTCTGAAATTATTCAGAATGCCCTTTGAATTCCCTTCACTAGTAAACAAATTTATTGAAAACCCTTGTTTATGTCTTCTCTGTATATTTTAATTAAAACCATTTTCGAAAAATACTTTGATTGCATTCTTTTGTATACAAATTTCATATATATTGAGGAATGATTTCAAGTTGAGGAAATGTTTTCAAATTCAGGAAATGTGCAATTATGTTCTTCGAAAAAGGGTAAATTATTTACATACTATTCTTTTTTGAATGTTGAAAACGAATTATTTATGTTGTTACTGTCACCAACATTGTCATCATGCCACTGTTTTCAACCCTCTATGCCACTATTATCATGCCAATAAAAACATGTCATTATTATGGAACTTGTTAGCATGCAAATTAATTTTGAAATGCTTCAAAACACGATTATCCATCCATACTCTCCTCGTAATGTGATTTCGAGTTTTCCATTCTACACAAGTGTTTGACTTCCATGATTTCATCAACACTACATAACTACTCGAATGCCAGATGTTTAATTACATGCTATTTAAATTGGAGACTGGAGTTCGAGTGCTTCCAACCAATTAATTCCCAAATCCACGAGGTCTTTTATGGAACCCTCTATTGACACGTTGAAGCCACAACATTGAAATGAAACCTACGACTTCAAACTCGGTCTTGTTTTACGCTTAATTTACTAAAATTTAGGGATCTCTTACCTTGAAACCGGAACAAGACTGAGTCTTCGAGGTCTTCTCCGGATTCTATGCCCTAAATTTTCATAATCTACAGCCAATTCCCTCAACTAATTTCAAATCCTTCTGGATTTTCTCACAGCCTATAAAAATCGATTTTAGAATGGGGTTTCGTTTCTTACCTTTTGCCTTTTGCCTTTTGTAACTTCGTAAAATATCTCTTTCAAAGCTTCTGAATGTTAACTATCAAGTTTTATTTTTATGCAGCAATTTTTGTATGAAGACTTTGTTTATCAATATGCAATCATGAAATCTATTCATGACTTTCCTTTTGACTATCTTCTACAGATTTTTATATACAATCTTTTAGATCTCATTTTCCATATCTTTTTCTAAAAGATTGTTTTTTAAATGACCGCTTCAAGGTCATTTAAAAAACATAGTATCTCCTTTAATTCATTGTAATGGTTTCCTTTTAAAACAAAAGATTCTCGCTTCCTTTTTCAGAATTCATGACTTTTAGCTGACCTTGAAGTATTGCCTTTGCAAAGTATTTTCTCTCTTCAAATATTGTTCTCATACTAACTCTGGTTTCCTTTATTTGTTTTACAGAGTAAAATTATTTTATCCACAGTCACCCTATTTTTCTCTTGCATGAAGATATTCTTTCATTTTTTAAACCAAAGTTGCTAATCTCAAAAAGTGATGCTCTCTCTTTTGACTTTGAAGGGCAAAAATAGGTGAAGGAAAATGGTAAAATAGAAATGGTCTATTTTATGCAGGAATTGAAGGTTTTATGTAGGAATGGAAGGATATAAGTCAAATTTTATGCAGGAATGGAAGGTTTTATGTAGGAATGGAAGGATATAAATCTGATCTATGAAAGGATATGAACAAGTGAACGCTGATCTTATTCAATTTTAGATAACAAGGAAGAGGCTCTTTTCCCAGAGGTCCTGGTTGTCCTTCTCTATTGCTTCCATTCATTCAACAAATCCATTTTCACTTATCTAAATCACCAAAGCATAGAAATAAAGCATAAATCTAATCTAGGAAAGCATGTGAAAAATTGAACAATGATTTCAATTCAATCTTAGTTAACAAATAAGAGGTTCTAACTTAGATAACTGGTTTGTCCTTATTTATTGAATCTAATCATTCAAAAGAAACCATTTTCACTATCTAATTGGTCATGGCATGTAAGTGAGTTTATACAATAAATATTCACAAATGATTAAAACAGATAATACAATCTTAGCACAAAAAATGAAGATGTTAACATATATTTACATCTATGCATATAAATCAACAATAGTGTACTTAGCTCAGCATGGGGGCCCTCCACATTTGCTTGGTACACTTCAAGACAATTGGCTACAACAAGTATCCATTCACATCACACATAAACGTATGCACAATAAAATAAGAAGGCAAGTCTTAATCTCCAATTGTATTCAAAAAATAATAGTCACCATCATATATGTTTATAGTTGTTGGTAGCCTTGCTTAAATAGGATAAAAGGTATTAAATAGTTGATATACGTATTGTAACCACCTAAAAAGAGTCCTATTACATATCTTGGGTTGAATTCATCCTTTCAGTTGCAAAAAATATGGACATATCCCAAAAAATCCTAAATCTACGCCTAAATTAGGGGATTTCCTAGATTACTGGTCGAGTTTGACTAGCGTTGACTGGGCCTGTTTTAACTTATTTGGAGCGAGGCAATATGTATTCCACCATATTTGGTTCCTATAGTTTCTAAATATATCTTTCATCTGTTTCGAGGTTTCCTGCAAACACGACTTTAAACCAGTGATTACAAGCGTTTTTTATTCTGTCTAAATTTAACTTTAATGCTCAATTTTTACTCAAACACTTAAAAATCAAAAGACATAGTTTAGCTACCTTGGTATGCATTAGAAGGTATAAAAAAGGATGAAAATTATAGAAAATGGATGATAAGGATGGCAAAAGTGATGTAATAGGTGTGGGAAAAAGAGTCAAATTCGAGAGCTAACAAATTTCCCTTAAGAGGGAGCTTCAATTGCATGGAGATGAGGATATTTTAGCTCCAAAAGAAGAACCTCATAATTTTGTGGAGCAAACACAAGCAGAGGAGTAGAGAGTGGAAGAACCCACTCATGTAGAGACATCCAAAGATGGAAGGAAGTACACTAGAGAGGCTGACACATTGATGCATTATGCTAGTGAGAATGTGGGAGCACTCACATCACGACGCAGGCAGAGGAGGTCACCAAATTGGTACACTAGCTACATGGCTCTTATAATCAAGAGTGTAGATACTAAGCCATCCTCATTCAAGGAATCAGTGAAGCATCCAGTATGGTTTGATGCCATGGTATAGGAGTATGAATCCATTATCAGGAATAATGCATGTGAAGTTGTCCCAAGACTAGAGGACAAGTCATATAGGATCCAAGTGGATCTACAAGGTGAAGCAAGCAACATATGGGAGTTTCAAAAAATATAAGGCCATATTTGTGGCCAAGAGGTTCTTTAAGGTGGAGGGAACTGATTAAGAGGATACCTTTGCTCCTATAGCAAGGTAATATTAAATTAGATATATTCTAGCACTTTCAATGCATATGGGATGGAAGATACATTAGATGGATGTGAAGACATCTTTCCTCAGCAGATTTATTGAGGAAGAGGTGTACATAGAGTAGCTGGAAGGATTTGAGACCTTTGATAGAGAGTCACATGTGTGCAGGCTCAATTTTGTGTTGTATGGATTGAAACAAGCACCTCATGCTTGGTACACCAATATCGACAACTATTTCACCGGGTTGGGCTTTGCCAAAGTGAAGCAGATGCAAACCTTTACCATATTGTGGTTGAAAGTAAATTATTGATTATAGTATTATATGTTGATTATTTAATTATAACGGGTGATGAGAAGCTAATAAATCTTGCAAAGAATATTTAGCAAGAGAATTTCAGATGAAATACATGGGGCTCATACTTTATTTCCTTGGTTTGGAAATTTGGAAAGGAGATGAGGAACTATTTATCTCTAAGAGCAAGTATGCCAATGAAGTACTAAAGAAGTTTCACATAGAGAGAAAAAAACCCATGGAGACTCCTCTAGCATGGAATTGGAAGAAGGAAGATGTTACTTTAGGCGAAGTGGTAGAAGCTACCATTTACAGGAAGCTTGTGGGTTCACTTATGTACTTGGTGAACACACGACCGAACATGTGTTCTGTAGTTAACCATCTTAGTCAAGCAATTTTTAATCCAACCAAACTCTATTGGAAGACAACCAAACATGTGTTGAGATACCGCAAAGGCACCACTCAGTTTGGTCTTTGGTACAGACGGAAAAAGGGAGTGAAGCTGCAAGGTTTCACAGATGCAGATTTTCCAGGGAGTCTATCAGATAGGAAGAGAACATCAAGAGGAATCTTCAGTGTTGGGTCAACAACAGTTTCTTGGTACAACCAGAAGTATAGATCGATTGCACTCAGTTCAACAAGAGAAGAGTACATGGATGCTAGTCAAGTAGCTTGTGAGGCTATATATATGAGGAAGTGATCCAGGTGGATATTGGTGGCCACCCCCCTATTCCACTCGGGGCCCCACCATTTTTTCTTTCATTTTTTTCAATTTCCTTAATTGTAGCACAATTTACTATTTTTAGCAGTTTTTCGGGTCCTGAAATTCTGGAGCTGTTTTGAGGCCCTAAATGATGTTTTTTTGGAAAACCCAGGAGAAACATAAAAAATTCCTTTGATTTTGCGTACATTAAATTTTTTATTCCTCGGATATATCTTTATAATAAGGTATTTTGCACGTCAAACGAATATTTTATGCCAAAGTTACATCCCTGGGAAGATTGATGTACCAATTTACCCAAACAGGGTCCATAGTTTTGGCACTTCATCTCCTAGGGTTAGGTTTTTGGATGTTTATGGCTTTCCATTGTTTCTCAATAATAAATAGGCCCTCAAACCTCATTCTAACAAAGTTCAAATGCCTGTAGCTGCCACATATCTTCTCAGAGATAAGCTACCAGTGCCCTAGCTAGTTTATTTCCATTCTGTCTGTAAGAATATTTCAGTCACTGGTTATTAATGAAATGAAGTTTTATTTCTTTTGCATCTAAGATTTTATGTGTATTTCTGTATTTCATTGTGTTCCTGCATAAATCCGTATCAATGGTATCAGAGTGGTTTTCTCTTTCTAGATCCTTCTTTGCATGTCCCCACTGAGGTTGAGGTATAAGGAGTTAGGGTTGGATCTGGTTGAACCTTTGCAAGACTAACCTTGAAAACCCTGAAGACTGCCTATGGGGGAAGAAAAGAAAGATGAGGGAGCATGAGATCCTATCAAAATATTGCTCGAGGAGGCCCTCGAGAAACAAAGGAATGCGATGATGGATACCCTTCAACGACTGCCTACTGACGGCGCATCTACATCCAACAGTCACTCTGGATGTGCCACCCCTTTTAAGGTACAAGAAAAATTTGACATTCCCATCTTTGAGGGCCAAATAGATGCAGACATTGTAGATAGATGGTTGAATCTATTAGAAGGATATTTCTCGGTTCATGAATTTTCCGACCGAGAGAAGATTATTTTTTCACTCCTCAAAGTTGTCCCCCATGTTAAGGAATGGTGAGAAACCTACTGTGAGAAAAAGGATGAGGGGGAATCCTCTTTGTTCTCGGCTGTACCCACTTGGAATTATTTCCGAGATGCCATCAAGGAAAAATATTATCCCGTGAGGAGCTATGAGGACAAGTACATACAATGGACTACGTTGCGGCAACAAAGGGATCAAGATGTGAATGAGTTGACAAATTTGTTCCATACCCTACACATAAAATTGGGAATCAAAGATTTAGAGAAACATTTGTTGCTGAAGTACCGCAGTTGTCTGCACAAATACATTCAAGAGGAAATGGAGTTCCTCGACATCTTCTCTCTTGGTATGGCATACCAGTATGTTGCCAAGATTGAGCATAAATTCAAACAGAAGAAGTGAGACTTTGGATATTCGAATCAAAATCAAATGAAATATGCCCCAAAACTGCAGGAAAAAGGTCAAAGGCAAGGCATGGCCACCCTAGACAACTTGGCAAAGCTTTAAGCAAAGAAAAACTCCACGAAGCCGAAGAAGGACATGGGAAATTGGTGTGAGTTCCATAAGAGCTCCACTCACAACACAAGTGAGTGTTGGGTCAAGCAGTCACTGGTGGCTGAGATGAAGACTTCTAAATCAGATGCATGCTCTGACTCTGAATTAGAACCCGAGAAGGGGAATGAAAAAGGGAAGCATATTATCGATGCGGAGCCCAACACTGCCATTGCCACAACGAAGATCTAGAAGGAGGAACCACAAGATCCAGAGGAGGAGGAACATCTCTTCCACTCCTGGATGTGGGTAAAGGGTTCCACACTACAGTTCATTATCGACAGTGGGAGCCAAAAGAACCTTATTTCAGTAGAGGTCGTGAAGCAATTGGGCTTGCCGACCATAACACAAGCACATTGGTTGATCGGAATTTGGATTAGGGGCAAGAATTTGCTCAAAATTCAAAGTGCTCAGAATTGCACCAAATGACAACGAAAACGACCTTCCCATTGCTAGAATCCAATTCAACTCGTTTCATTGAGAACTGAGTTCAGGTGAAGAAGTTATAGTCTGATGATCGCCATTCAAAACAAGCAAATTTGTTTTTAAAAAAAATTCAGAACAAGTATAGGCTAATGACATGGCAGCCCAATCAGCATGTAGGGAATCTTCTTCATTTTTTTCCCAATGGGGATGTGACAAGTGTCACTACAATATTAGCCAGTTTAGTTTGAGAAGTAGAAATTTCCCAAAGTCCTCCTAAGGTTTAATTCGATTTTTTTTTATATGTGGGAGGACTGCCCAACCAGGGACCACCACGTGTCCCCCTGGTGGACCCCCTCTCTAAGGTCTGGTTAGAATTTTATTTGATGGGCTATGGTCAAATTTCATGCTAGGGTTCGGATTTAATTTCATATGGTTGCATTCAAAGTTCATTGGAAGCGCATATTTATGTTAACCATAGTCCAAAGCATATATCATATGGCGGGCATTTCAAACTTATTTCTGGTGGCATTTCAAATATTAACCAAAGTTTATACCATATATCGGTGGCATATTTACATGGTTAAACCTTGGTCCAAACATCATTGTAGCGCATCATATCTTAAATTTGGTTATCCAAAGTTCAATGGAGGCATTTTTAACTAAGATTTACACCATAGTTTCATGGCAGGTTTAATACATATAACCAGTGGCAATATTAACCAAAGTTTTCAAGTTTATATTAAAGTTTGGATGGTATTAAACATTTGAAAAATGTATACAATGATGGGCAGAGGTCGGGGCTCGACCCTGTGACCTCTCCCCTCCATTACCTCCACCTACCAATGAGCCAAGGCATGTTACTTGCTAAATCTTGGCCACGAACTTTCATTTGAACAACATTTCGTTCTTTGATGGTGGGAAGGAGGGGGCCAACACTCCTCCCACAAGACCGCACCATATGCCTAAGACTTAGCGCCCAACTCTAACTGCGCTTAGTGTGTAATTAAGTGAGCTTATCCATTAATTAAAACCATTGTCAATATAGCGAATATTTCGGTGGACCCACTAAACCAGGAGCTACCACCAAATTTTGCACCCTTAATTGGAGTTTCTCCAGATTTAGAGGGAGAATCTAGGGGAAAATTGAATGAAGCCTATATTGAGCAGTTGTTTGACCAATTTTGGCTCAGGAAGAGTCATTCATAGCAGATTGGCATGCTTTGAATCCATTGGAACAACTTGTAGAGGTAGAGGAGAAATTCTACAGAGGTTTTGTCACCTTGAATAATTTTTAAGCCTAGGGCCAGCAGGAGGGAAGGCCATCCCTAGATCAGCTGAAGGAAAAATGGAGTGAATGAATATTCATTTTTATATGTATTTGATGCTATCAACACAGTGGTATAGTTTGCAGAGGCGTTGGTGCACTTATAAAGGTTATTTTGTCACTTTGGAGATTAAACAAGCCCATGGCCACCAGGATGGGAGGTCAAGCCTAGATCAGCCAAAAAACAAATTCAGAGATTCAATAGTAATTTTTGGGGTTTTTGAGTATTCTGAAGCCAATGGAGTAGGTTTCAACTCAATTTGAGCAATACAAGTGCTTTTAATCATACATTTGACTCTTAATCCCAAGAGGGCCTAACTAGTTAAAGCAAGTCCATGGAGATGTATCCCAGGAGGGGTGAACTCCATTATCATCCATTGTGTTATGTGATTGTTATGATTTTTTTTTTTTTCATTTAATTTATTTTATATGAGTTTTTAAAAATTAATTAACTCATAATTTGGTCATCAAAGACACATAAAACTTTACACATAAAATCTTTCACAAGTGGTTAACTTGAGATGATCCTAATCACACATTTTTAATACAGTTGATGAGGGAGTTAGCATAGAAATAACAAGTTTTCCCATATTCAGATCAAGATGGTATCAAAGCAAAAGTTTAGCTCATTTTAGCCAAGGTTAGCTAGAAGAATTAGCTATTGGTTTTTGAGTTTGTGCAAGGAGAATTTAACTGTGTGCAGGAAAAGATCAAAATTGAGAATTGAATATTCGAATCACAGAAAAGAAGATTTGTATGCATTGCAGGTGTGATGGAAGCTTCATTAAGTGGTGCTTCTAGTCAATATTCCATAGAAAAACTCTTTGGTAAAGGGTTGTTGTATAAAATCTACATCATGATTGATAAGATGCAAGAGAAGTATGAAGGTAAGAGGGAGAGCATTATACTTCAAGAGCAGTTGATTGCCATGAAGGAGGAAAAGCAAGAGATTCTTGAAAGGAAGCATGGGATGGAGACCCAATCCCATATTTCAAATGAGAACCTTGAAAGGATGCATGAGATGGAGACTCAACTCCATAATGCCAAGGAAGCCTTAGCCTTGTATGAGCTTGAGAAAGAGGTATGCAATTCAAGTTTATCTTCAATTTCCTCTCAAAATTAATGTGTAGGTGCTTTTGAAAGACACAGTAGAGGAATAGGGTCCAAATTATTGATGAAGATGGGCTATGAAGATAAAGGATTGGGAAAACATGCACAAGGCATAGTAGAGCCAATTGTTGTTGAGGAAAGGCCTAAATATTTGGGTCATGGTTATGGACAACATGATGGAGAAATCTATAGAGCCAAGGAGGCATGTGAAGGTGTTCTAAGAAGGACTTTCATTTCATGTTCATCACCTCAAGCTTGTGAAGATTGTGTTAATGAGGAATGCAAAATTTTTACACCCATTTTACAAGAAGTTGCTCATAAGCATGCAACTAATGAGAATTCCGAACAAGAGGATGTTGAAAACTCTAACGTCTTTGAATGCATTGTTGGTATTCCCTAGAGAGCCACTACCTCATCAAATTCACCTCCTTAAGAAGGCGACAAAGGTGAATGTTCAAGATATAAATCTGCTTTTAATCAAGTTGTTTTTTATTACGATAAACATGTAAAATTCTCATATAAGATTTGGAGAAAAGTTGCATGTTCCTTTTGTGATTTGGATAACCATAATGTTTCAAGGTGTTGGAAGAATATATCCATGCACAAGAAACATTTAAAGCAAAGGATGTAGAAAGCCAAAGGTCCATTGGACAAAGAAAACCATGTTGAAAAGAAGATGAAATTGTTTTGCACTCATTGCCATAAGCAATGTCATGTTGTAGACAAGTGTTGGACTTTGTATCCATCAAATCATCCATGAAATTTGAAGGTGGAGAAAGAGAATGGCAAGAATGGAAAAGAAGATTCCATAATCGATGTGGGTCAAGATGATTCACATGATGATGATGTGCAACTGAAAGAAGCACTATTGAAATGGTTTGGTAAGAGATGTTTAGATTTCTTATCCAATTAAGGGTTTGCATGACTTTTGATGTTGATGCATTTCTTTGCCAATGGAATGCATGTTGCATGTTTACGCCAAGAAGGTGATTGAAAGTGGAGTATGTTGACTCACTTTATTGCAACAAATTTTTTTCATTTCAAATATTTAAGTACATGTACATATGAATGGGGTTCTTGTACTTATGATTGTACTTGTGAGAGAGTTGACGAATTGTATATATGCATGAGAGTTTGTGTGTATGAACAATGGAATTTTGATGATTTCATTGTGCTTGAACATGAAATTGAATTGTGTTAGTCGATTTCTTTGTTTAACATGTATGTTGTCAACTTGAGAGTGTTGATCATTTTCACATGCCTGAGTGTGGACTTATGTTGGTCGATTGTGTGTTACATGCATGTCATATTGACTTGGAAGTGTTGATTTTGTCTCCAAAGATGGAAAGGAGACGTTGATGAAGTGTTTCATGAAATGTGAAATTAATTTTTTTTTTGGGAAAAGAATCATCAAATTATTACACATGCTTATGCTTGACTTGAGAGTCAGTCGTTTGAAGAGGCATGTTTTGTCGACTTGTGTTTGGTTGATAAGTTTTGACACCAAGATGTAAGAGGACATGGCGATGTTCACATGATGTGAAATTTTTTTCTTTGAAGGAGCAAGAGGATATGTTGTCAAGTTATGTTTCTTGTACGATGTGTTTTTCATATTGATGGTTGTGTTTGTGACAAGATGTTGCAGGAATTTGGGAAGGTCCACTCTTGAGAAAGTGGCTCATGTTTATCCTTCATTCTCAAATCCATGGCATGAGCAGCATGTCGAACTAGAGGATGATGGAAATAGGGACAAGATGTCAAAGAATTTTCAGCCAAAAAATTTTGCAGCCATTGTAGACCATTTTATGTGTTGTTGGCAAGAAGAGAAGGAGATGGCGAATGCATTCTTCCAGATTTGGAATCTGGAACCATGGAGGTAAGAGAATGGTAATTTATTTTCTCTTTATTACTGATGTTGGAAATAATTTCTATAGTTCACTCAGATGGGATTTTTGGAAAAGTGGTTTCTGAGGAGAAGCTTGCATCGAATGCATGTTTGTGCAAAGGAGGAACATGATGCCCAGTGGGAAGGAAATCAGTTAGTTTTCCACGCATCGAGGAATCAATTTGGTACAACAAAGTGTTATATCAGTTAACAAGCAACCAACAAGTGTTGCATTGGGTTAGTAGAAAAAGGTGAACATTGGTTGAAGAGCCAAGCCATTTGCAAGGCAAAGCATGTTAGTGAACCCAAGTGGTTGTCGTGGAGATTTTTCCAAGTAGATTCAAGATGATAGAACTTGGGAAATAGAAGAGTATTCAACTCTCATAAGATAACCAGCTTTTGTGGATACAAAAGCATGTTAGTGGGAAGGAGTGATCGAAATCTGGATTAGGGGTAATTTTTTTTTGAAGATTCAAAGTGCTCAGAATTGCACCAAAATAGAACAACAACAACTGGCCCATCTCTAGGAATCCAACGCAACTCATTTCGTTGAAAAATGATTTCGGATGAATGAGTTATAGTCTGATGATCGCCATTCTAAATAGGCAATTTTTTGTAAAAAAATTGCAGAACAGGTACATGCTGATGACATGGCGGCCTAGTTAGCATGAAGGGAATATTCTTCAGTTTTTCCCAATGGTATTGTGACAAGTGTCACTGCAAAATTAGCCAGTTTGGTTTGAGAAGGAGAAATTTCCCAAAGTCCTCCTAAGGTTGAATTCGATTTTTTTTATACGTGGGAGGACTGCCCAACCAAGGACCACCACATGTCCCCCTAGTGGACCCCCTCTCCAGGGTCTGGTTCAAATTTTATTTGATGGGCTATGGTTAAATTTCATGCTAAGGTTCAGATTTAATTTCATATGGTGGCATTCAAAGTTCGTTGGAAGCACATATTTATGTTAACCAAAGTCCAATGCATATATCATATGGTGGGAATTTCAAACGTATTTCCGGTGGCATTTCAACTATTAACCAAATTTTATACCATAAATCAGTGGCATATTTACATGGTTAAAACTTGGTCTGAACATTATTGGAGCGCATCGTATTTTAAATATGGTTATCCAAAGTTCAACAGAGGCGTTTTTAAATAAGGTTTACACCACAGTTTCATGGTAGGTTTAATACATATAACCAGTGGCAATATTAACCAAATTCCACAAGTTTATATTAAAGTTTGGAGCATATTAAATGCTTGCAAAATGTATATAACAATGGGTGAAGGTCAAGGCTCGACCCCGTGACCTCCCCTGCTCCATTAAATCTACCTACCAATGATCCAAGACATGTTACTTGTTAAATATTGGCCACAAACTTTCATTTGAACAACATTTCATTCTCCGATGGCAAGAATGAGGGGGACAACCCTCCTCCCACAAGACCGCACCATTTTCCCAAGACTTAGCGCCCAAATCTAACTGCGATTAGTGCGTAATTAAGTGAGATTATCCATTAACTAAACCCACTGGTAATGTAGCGGATATTTCAGCGGACCCGCTAAACCAAGAGCTACCAACAAAGTTAGCGCTCTAAACTGGAGTTTCTCCAGATTTAGAGGCATAATCTAGGGGAAAATTGAATGAAGCCTATATTGAGAAATTTTACACCAATTTTGGCTCAAGAAGAGTCATTCCTAGTAGATTGGCATGCTCTGAATCCATTGGAACAACTTTTAGAGGCATATGAGCATTTATACAGAAGTATTTTTCACCTTGAAGAATTTTTAAGCCTAGGGCCACCAGGAGGGAAGGCCATTCCCAAATCAGCTGAAGGCCAAATGGAGTGAATGAATATTATTTTTTAGATTTATTTGATGCTCTGAATATATTGGTACAGTTTTCAAAGGTGTTGGATCACTTATGAAGGTGATTTTGTCACTTTGGAGATTAAACAAGCCCATGGCCACCAGGATGGGAGGTCAAGCCTAGATCATCTGGAAACCAAATTCATAATTTTGAATAGTCATTTTTAAGGTATTTCAGTGTTCTGAAGCCATTGGCACAAGTTTCAACTCTATTGGAAAAATACAGGTGCATGTAATCATGCATTTGACTCTTAATCCCAAGAGGGCCTAGGTAGTTAAAGCAGGTCCATGGAGATGTAGCCCAAGAGGGGTGAACTCCATTATCATCCATTGTGTTATGTGATTGCCGTGAGTTATTTTTCTTGCATTTAATTTTTTGTAAATGAGTTTTTAAAAGTTAATTAACTCATAATTTGATCATCAAAGACACATAAAGCTTGACATATAAACCCCTTCACAAGTGGTTAACTTGAGACGATCCTAATCACACATTTTTAATACTAATGAGGGAGCTAGCATAGAAATAACTAGTTTTCCCATATTCAGATCAGTCGTACACCATCGAGTGGTTTCACCAAGGACGAGATCTCCGCATCAGCCAACAGTGCCACCTTCCTTACAGCATCATGCCCTTCACGGATGAGGTATTATGTTACATTACTCCTCTTGATTTTTGTGATGTATTATTAGGCCAAACATACTTGTGGAAGCGACATGTTATGTATGAGTCTCAACCTCACACTGTTATTGTTACTTTAGGAAATAATTTGTACAAGATACCAGAGGTACCACCGCCTGTCGCTATCTCTTTGGTTACCACAAAACAATGCAGTAAGCTCATTTACAAAATCGAGAAATTTGTTTTCTTGATGATCTACCCTCAGGGAAAGAAGAAGATCATGGCCATGACCTCCATATAAGGCTCCTCCGCACGACAAAAAAAAATTAACAAGGTCATGGAGGAGTACGAGGACATCTTCACCTCACCCATAGGGGTTCCTCTTCACTATCAGGTCAAGCACCCCATCGATCTGACCCCAGGTGTGCCGCTGCCCAATGGACTAATATTTCAGTGCTCTATTCTAGAAAATGATGAAATAAAGAGGCAGATGTAGGAGTTGCTGTAGAAAGGTCACATCCGACCGAGCTCATCACCCTATGGGAGCCTGATTGTGTTGGTGCAGAAGAAGGATGGGACTTGGAGATTCTGTATTGACTATTGGGTGCTAAACAAGATCACTTTTCGAAATAGGTACCCGATCCCACAGATTGACGACCTTCTGGACCAACTCAAAGGGTAAAAATATTTTAGCAAGATCGAATTGAAGTCCGGGTATCACCAAGTACTAATCGAACCCTCCAATGTGTGGAAGACTTCCTTCAAAGCCAAGGAGGGCCTTTTCGAATGGCTGGTCATGCCTTTCGGGTTAACGAATGCTCCCACTACCTTCATGAGGCTGGTGGACGACATATTGCAGCCATTCACAAACTCATTTGTAGTAGTGTACTTGGATGACATCCTGATCTTCAGCTAGACTTGGGAAGAGCACCTCCACCACATCCGACAGGTCCTCCAAACACTATGAAAACACAAGTTGTGTGCCAATTTGGAGAAGTGCACTTTTGGCTTGACCGAGGTTCAGTATCTAGGATACATTATTGACGAGCGGGTGATACATGTGGATCCAACCAAGATCCAAGTCCTTCGGGATTGGCCAACCCCAACCACTTTAACAGAGCTTCGTAGCTTTTTGGGTCTTGCTAATTTCTATTGCAGGTTCATGTTGGGATTCTCTCATATCACTTGGCCCTTGAGTCAAGTCACCAAGGGAGGAGTGAAGGACAAATTCTTTTGGTCGGAATATCAACATAACGCATTCGTAGAATTGAAACATCACCTTTGCTCTGCCCTAGTTCTGACATTACCAGACTTGTAAAAACCATTTGAGATCGAGACAGATACCTCTGACTATGCTATTGGGGCAGTTCTTACTCAATAGGGGCATCCAATGGCATATCACAGTGAGACACTGTCCGACATAGTATGCAAGTATCCCACTTATGACAAAGAAATGTATTCCATTGTGAAGGCTTTCCAACAATGAAAGCATTACATTTTTGGGAAGGAAAAAATCATCCACGCAGAGCACCGATCCCTGCAGTTCATACAAATGCAAGGAAGTTGCAGAACGATCGCCATCAAAAGTGGTCCACATATCCACAATAGTTTAATTTGAACATTAAGTACAAGAAGGGCAACACCAATAATGTTGCAGATTGCCTCAGCCAACCACCGATTGTGGCGCTAACAACCGTTCTCAACTCTTGTGGGCACGAGAATTCTGATTGGCCACTTCTCTACAAGAGCAATCCAAAATTTGGCCACACATACAAGTCACTCTTGGAGGGTACACAAGTTCCAAATTTTCACCTCTAAGATGCATTGCTATGTCACCTGGGAAACCTTTCTGTTCCTTCAAGCGAGTGTGCCAAGATGATTTGGGAAGCGCACTATAGTTGGTTCGTTGGGCCTTTCAGGGTCAAGAAAACAGTGGCAATACTGCAAAAGTATTTCTATTGGCTGAACCTTTGATAGGATGTTGGGAAGTACATCAGATGTTGCACTTCTTACGTTATTTCCAAAACTACCATCAAGAAGCAAGGCCTATATACTCTGCTACCTACCCATAGTTGACCTTGGGAATCTATCTCCATGGATTACATGTTGGGCCTTCCTTATACTAAGCATTGAAACGATTGTGCTTTCGTGGTCATCGAAAAATTCTCAAAGATGGCAATTATGGCGGCATGTAAGAATAATATCACAGTAGAAGACACTTTTAAAATCTTATTTGAAAAAGTGTGGGTGCAATTTGGGATCCCACAGTTTATCATCTCATATCGGGACAACAAGTTCCTCACCACATTTTGGTCCAGCCTCTAGTCAATGCTAGACACCAAGCTCACGAAGTCCACAACTTTCCATCCCAAAATCGATGGCCAGACAGAGGTCATCAACAGGATGATTTTACACATTCTGTGCATGTACAATTCAAAGAATCCATGCACATGGGATGAGAGTCTTCCCTATGTACAACACATTTATAACCAGGCTCTCCACAACCCAACTATCCACAACCCATTTTAGGTGGGCTTGGGATTCTAGCCACTATGTCCCATTGACGTAGCCATGCCAGTTGCAACTACTCAGGCTGATTGAGCTCATGTCCAGTCTGAAGCTGACAAGGAGAAAAATTCATTGAGCGCATTCAACACATTCGTTAATATGTTCATGAAATATTGGATAGAGCCAATGCTAAGTACAAGCAACGACATGATAAACATCGAATGTCACACAACTTCCAAGTGGGCAACAAAGTGTGGCTACATTTGCAGAAGGAGCGCCTCGCTAGACCCCACCGCAAGCTTCACCTGCTTCGATATGGGCCTTACACCATCACCAAGGCTGTAGGAGCTAATTTCTTCGAGCTCAATGTTGTAGACAATTTTGTCACCCCTAGAGACAGCCTAGAGTTGCCATAGACCAGTGCCTAGGACATCTTATCATAGCAAGGAGCTCATAATATAGCTTGGGTTGTCAATCCAAAAGCTCTCTTACTATCTCTTGCAAAACAAGGAAATTAGTTTAAATGGAACCAAACTCTCTCAGAAGCTGATACAAAGATAAGAATAATGTAGGAACAACATGCAAAACTCCAATACAAAAGCATCAGACAGTTAAGAGACAACTTACTGCAAAGAGGGTCAGTTCAAATAGTATGCCACAGAAATCAAATATCAGAAAGTGGATGCAGTGAGGAAAACATGAAGGAGATACTAGTTAACATGAGGCTGATACCCAGATACACAACAAAACCACATATGGGCTTATCCAACTAAGAATCCATACATGACAATGGCGTTTTAAAAGCACCCTCCTCAAGTAACTAATATAGCAGAAAATATGGATGAAATGAACATGGAACAGTATATCATGACTAAGCCTATTTAAAGCGCTTAACTAATCCAAGTATGGGCACCAACTAGGATGAATCCTTACTTAAGACCAGTGAGCCACTCGCATTCTAGAACATGATACAAGAAGATAAATGCAATGAAATGAGATATTATATTAACACATAAGAAAATATTACATACTGTGGGATACCAAAGACCAGAATCCTCATTACAGTTATAACTTCTCCTCACTGAGACCCTATGGGCTCTGAACCTTCATACAGAGGTTTTACAAGATGTATACAAAAGCTTTTCACTGCACAGTTTGCTGACAGGAATCTGGAACCCTTACAATGTCTTTCTTTCTGGTTTTTATAGAGGAAATAGAAAGCTCTCGAGAATGAGGTAGGTGATATACATTTAATGATCTAATTTAAAACAAACTTGAAAGAAAAACCCGCCTATGCTGTTTGACGATGCTGAACTGGTGCAAGTACTCTGCTGCTATTTTATGAAATAAATGCTGAGGATAAAAATCTCCTCATGAACAAGACATAAAGAATAAAATATACAAATTTTCTGTACTTGACTGAAAGAGAAAAATTTGCTGCAATAAAACCTCGAGGTTGCTTGTATTTGTACATGGTACTCTCGACCCTCTAACTTCGAATTTAAACCCCAGATCTTTAATGCAGGGCTCTGTGTTTCTTGATCTTTCGTTGATATTTCATGCTGCCCCATTAATACTCTTGTCTACCCAAATCTGTCTCTTGATTTTCTTTGGAGGGTTCTATAGATTCATATCCTCGCTTTCTTTAATGGTGGTCATATCGTAGCAGCTCCCGGATCTTTTCCCACCAATTTTGCTCCTGAAACATGGTCTTGTCGTGCATTCTCGGCCTCTGTAATGGCAATGATGAGTCATGATAATTTTAGCCATGGTGATCCTGCAAAAACAAAAACTCGTTAAATAAAACCAATCACAGGGATGGCGGACATGGAGATGGTGGAGCGGGTTTACAAAGAGGTAAAACAGTCCAGGGTGGCGGAGGAATTACAGTAGGGTGAAGAAAACGTAATAGAATAGTGAAGAATGAACTGGCAAAGGTTTGTAATGTAAAAATGTTCAAATACGATGAATGAATTGGATATATGAAAGGTGGAGGTATGATGCAGTGAACACGTGAAACAGATGACGAGGATGTACGGAGGACAGGTGGTAGGACGAGATAGTGAACACGTGTAATGCTGTCGTGGTGGGAGGCTCGGTCAGCAGGTGGTCAAGCGGATGATATGGGCCACACGATCTCTGAATGAGATCGATGGTTAAAATGAGCCGGAGGCCAATCAAAGGTGGGCCAGGGACGCAATAGACGTGAATTAAAGCGCGTACAGCTTCGGAGGATATCCACCGTTGGATGAAAGGCGCAGGATCGGACGGCGGTGATTGATTTCGCTGCACATCCTTTGGCTGAAAGTTAATGCACGGGGAGAGCAGAGGCTTGAGGTAAAGTGCGTGCATCTTCGAGGCACGATGGCCGTCAGATGGAGGCCTCGAGATCCAACGGTCACCATTTATTCCGCTACCCGGCTTTCGTCTGGAGGATAATGCGCGAAATGGGCAGTTTTCGGGCCCGTACAAAAGACACGCGGCGCACATTCAATGGAATCGCTGGGTTTTGCGGAAAACCACCGTCACGGAGAAAGTGGTGCGGAATGAAACCACCAGTTTCAAAAGCACAGGGACCACCACAGTAAACCAGCTCCGCTCCGTCGATTGGATTTGATCAGATGGCCACGAATGCCCCTGAAACTTTGAATGATTAGCCCTTTCCCCTCAGGCATGTGGTTTTGCGCTCGGGTCACATGGAAGACAAAATAAGAGTGGCTAAGGCTAAAGGGCTAGGCCCGATATGTTTTTGAATGCGGGTTTTTAACCTTTGAAGAGTGTATTTTTCTAGCGGAAAGGGTAACGGTAGACAGAATATGAGGGTTTATGGCCACGATGGCTGATTCAAAGGGTTCATGAGGAGCGTTAGGCCAAAAATTTAAATGAAGGGGAAACATGGATAACATCGACTCCAGCTGGGGACGGAGTGTTCATTCTTGGACACGTCGAGAACCTGTAGACCACTGATCATCTTGTATGTAGATTACGCTCTTCAACCCTTTTGCTTTTTCTTCAAAACTCATTAGCACACATCCCTTATTAAAATAAAAACTGAAACAAAGGCTATATACAATATAATACAATAGGCATACTCTGCCCGAATCAAAATTGAAAATAGGGCTTTAGGAATTGGCCGTTCACAGGGGCATCTAACAAGTCACCCTGCAAATTTTCTAAAATAAATGTATTATTACCTTTTAGCTCCATAATCTTAAATGGGCCAAACCAAAGTGGATCAAATTTGTTTGCCTTTTTCAGCCCTCCGGATATCCCATCTGAGAACCAGATCACCAATTTGAAATTTCCTGTCTTTTGCATGCTGATCAAAGATGTTTTTCATTTTCTCCTGATACTCCGCTAACCTCTGATTCACTTGGCTCCGTGTTTCCTCCAATTCTACCAATTGATTAATTCTTCTGATCATGTCATCTGGTTCTTCCTGACTTTCTTGTATGAAACGTGCTACTGGCAACGCCAATTGCACAGGAAACACAGCTGCTCGCCCGTATACCAGTTCATAAGGGGATTTCCCAGTTGATCTCTTACTGGTTATTATATTGGCCCACAAAGCAAAATTTAATTGGGAATCCCAATTCTTTTGATTCTCATTAATTGTCTTCTTCAAGGCCCTCACCAGATTTTTGTTGGAAGATTCTGCCAAGCCATTCCCCTGTGGATAGTAAGCTGTGGAGTAATTTAATGCAATATTATACTGCTGGCAGAAATTTACAAATTTATTGGACTTGAAGGCCTGTGCATTATCAGTTACAATTCTAGCTGGACAGCCAAACCTGGATATGATGTTCTCTTCCATGAATTTGATGATTACAACATCTGTAGCATTTCTTGCGGGTATGGCTTCCACCCACTTTGTAAAGTAATCTGTTGGAGTCAATATCCATTTATGTTGGCCACTTGAAGGGGGATGTATTTCTCCAATAAAATCTAATCCCCATTGCTGAAATGGTTCATCTATATGAACTGGAATTAGGGGCAAAGGAGGCAACTTTTGTCTCTCAGCAAATTTTTGACACTTATCACATGCTCTAACCCAATTAAAAACATCTCCAAATAATTTTGGCCAATAGAAACCAACCTTCAGAACTTTATGAGCTGTAGCTCTCCAGCTGTAATGTCCTCCACAAATTCCTTCATGAAATTCTATCATTATATTTTCTACTTCATCCTCTGTGAGGCACAATAATAGTATGCCTGAAGGATCTCTCCAATATAACTGACCATTGGCAACTATATACATTTGTGATTTCATTCTTACAGCCCTGTATTTTATCTTACCACAACTTGGAGGATAGCTGAGAGTTAAGAGATATTCAACTATTTCTTTGTACCAAGGACTAGTGAGATATTTTATGTGTATCTTTTGAGAGGCCATCTCTAGTCCTTGCTGTTCTTCTCCCTTCTCAGCTTCTTCATTTGCTATCATGGATAAATTTATACCTAGAGCCTCATGATTTGATTCAGACAGAATTTTGGCTAGCCCTTGTCCTTTAACCAGCTTAGTGGGCCTTATGTCCAGATCGTATTCCTGTATTTTTGCAATCCATCTTCCTCTTTTGCCTTCACTATCTCCTTGAACGAGGATGTCTTTGACAGCTGCAGTAGGAACATATGCAGTAATGTGGGATTGCAAAACATATGTTCGAAAGGCTTTGAGAGACTTCACCAGGGCATATGCCTGTTTTTCTAGTATGTTATATTTCAATTCTGCATCATGCAATACCTGACTGAAAAAGGCTATTGGCTGCTCATATCCATCCTCATTTTTCTGAAACAATACTCCAGCGACAGTATGAGGTGAAGCAAACGAAAATATCATAAATGGCTTTGTATAGTCAGGCCTAGCTAGCACAGGAGCTTCAGCAAATGCCTGTTTTATCCTTGTAAATGCATCTCTAGATTCTTGGGACCACTTTACTTCATTATCCTTTTTCAACATATCAGTTATATGCCTAACTATCTCAGCATAGTTAGGAATAAACCTTCTCAGAAAATTGATCCGGCCTAGAAACACCTGCACTTCCTTCTTATTCCTGGGTAAAGGAATACTGTTTATAACTTCAACTCTCTTAGGGTCTATTTTCACACCATCTTTGGTTACAATGTGCCCTAAGAGTTTTCCCTCATATAATGCAAATAAAGATTTTTGAGGATTGAGGGAAAGACCATACCTTCTGCATTTTTCAAAGGTTCTCTGCAAGTGCTGAATGTGTTCTGTATCATCCTTTGAAAATACTGTGATATCATCCAGATATACCACCAGAAACTTGTCCTGCTCTCCAACAAAGGCTATGTCCATTGCCCTCTAAAAAGTAGCTCCTGCATTAATTAATCCAAATGGCATCCTGGCATACATAAATGTTCCCCATGGTGTTGTAAATGCAGTTTTCTTCTGATCCTCTGGGAACACAGCTACCTGATTATAACCAGAAAAACCATCCATCATTGACATTCTGGAGGCTCCGACCACTTTCTGCAGAATGTGATCCATCTTAGGCAATGGATAATTATCTTTTAAAGATGCTCTATTTAAGTTTCTGAAATCTACACACAACCTTATTTCTCCATTTTTCTTTCGAACAGGAACAAGGTTTGCTACCCATTCTGAGTATCTCAGTGGCACAATTATTTTGGCCTTCAGCAGCTTCTTGATTTCTTTTTCATTAGAGGGAAGCAGTAGAGGATTTATCTGCCTGAGCTTCTGCTTATAAGGCTTTGCATCTTCTCTCAAAGGAATTTTATGCTACATTATATCAACATCAAAAGTTTTAAGGTCTTGATAAGACCATGCAAATACATCCTTATATAACTGAAATAATTTCAGATATTTCTCTTTATATTCTTTTGGGACCTTTTTGGATAATTTGACAATTTTGGGATCAGCATAAGTACCCATATTTAAATCTTCCACTTGTTCTTCTTCTACTGTTTTACTGTGCTGTAATGGAACATCATCTTTATCAAACAATCTTTCTAGAAGCACCAGTCCTCTAGGTATGATATTTCCTTTTAGCTGCAGCACTTTATTGTCTGCTATTTTTTCTTCCCATTTGTTTTCTACAACATTTTCAGCTTCCTCTTCTTCATTATCATCAATCTCCATATTTGAAAACTCACCCACTGTCTCCAGGAATCTCTTCATCTGTTCATCGTCTTCAAAAACCTGCCAGTGTTTAATATTATCTGGGATTGATGGTCTGTATCGTACTTCAATTTCATACCTCAAAAGAGGGTTCTGTGGAGGACGAAATGTACTTGCAGCCACAGCAAGAGAATCTGCCATTCTGTTCTACTACCGGGGCATGAATTGTATATTAAATGCCAAGAAGAAATTCTCCACCATGTCCCATACTTCATTTCTATATGCTTTCAGGCGAGGATGCTTGGTTTGGCATTGATTTCTGACTTGTCTGACCACCAGCTCAGAGTCTCCCATGACTTTTAAACTTTGTATGCCCATATTCTTGGCTGTCTGTAATCCCAACAAAAGTGCTTCATATTCAGCTACATTATTGGTAGCCTCATATTCCAATTTAAAGGACAGTGGGACCCATTTGCCTATAGGAGAAATTAATAATACCCCAGCTCCGTTTCCTTCTCTAGAATTTTCCCCATCAAAATGTAAAGTCAAGATTCCAGCTTCATAATTTTCTGAAGGCTGCTCATCCTTAATTTTGAAGGAGGATTCATGCACATAATTTTGATCTTCTTCTAGCATAAAGCATGAAAAATCTCCTTCTTTACTATAGACTGGTGAATTTTCAGAGTTATCAGCCTTAGTAACTACCTTGAAAAATTTAGTCTCTCTGTATAACCTCCTCTCCTGTCCACCAAAAACTGGGATGGTAGCATATGTTAAATCCAGCTTAATTGACCCACCAATTTTTGTACCCTAGGACCTTGACAGCAACATGCCAAAGCGGGCTGGGATATCAGCCACCACAATGTCCATGACCAGACTCTTTGCTGGAATTTGGGCCAAATTGACCACTAAATCTTTAATCATCCCTAAGCATTTGACTCTTTTGGAATCAAATGAATAAAGGTCTTTATATGGGCGTGTGATTTGCAGTCCTAGTTGTTCCATGACAGATAGAGGCATAAGATTATGGGAAGCCCTAGAATCTAACATACAATTGTGTAATAGTAGGTCATGAATAACTAGAGACACATAAAAAGGAGGAGTAGAAGGATCTACTTCCTCAACATGTGGGCCAAAGACTACCATGGGTCTTTCTTCTTGAAGGTTTAAACTATCAGGCACAATTGATATTTTAGGAGGGAGCATAAAAAAAGTAACTTGAGACTGATACGCAGGTTGTCTTAGCAGCTCGGTCAAGGGGACTAGAATTTTAATTTTCTCAAGTTCTTTTTGAAAACTAAAAGCAGGAGGGGGCTTTTCTATTACAACATATTTTAACTCTTTATTTCCAGCTGAAGATTTAATTTCTTTTGACACTGACTCAACATTGGGAGGACTAACTACTTTTGAAGAAGAAGGAATCTGGTCATTAGGCTGCAAGGGAGTATTTAGAGGACTCTTACATTTTCCTGTGTTTCTCTTTCTTGCTGATTCCTTCTGAGCAGGTACCTCCTTCTGAGGTGGCTCCTCTTCTTGATCTTGAGTCCGGGTCCTCTTCCTTGAAGATCTGAGATCATATTTTACATTGAATTGTGCTTGCATGAAATCATCAAATTGTTTACAATAATGATCAATCTATGCTTCTTCTTCTCCTTCTTGCAATGGGCATTCCATTTCATCATTGTTTGAGAAAGCAAGATTTGAATCTTCTAGTTCATAAGTAGCATCTTCAGTGGAGTCATCTGCTGGACCTTCCAGGTACAAGGGATGTGGTACCTGATCTTGCTGCTCTTTTGCTTCCCTTGGCAATATTTGCAATGGTGGTCTCTTGTATTGAGGATTGTATCCTCTGTTTGGAGCATTATAAAAATTCTTGGGAGCTGAACTCTTGGCCTCCAATTCGAGCTTACCCAACTTATTAGACATATTTTTGATCATTTTACTCATTTCTTCAATTCTGTCTACGTCTTTGTCTTGATTGGAGGTAGAAACTTCTTCCTTGCCTCTCCTCCTAGTTTCCTGTTCAGCGTTTCCTTTTAATTTTCCAGTGGAGGCAAAGTTTGCTTCTAATTCAAGAGAATCTGACTGAGCATCATCTAGGGTGGCAAGATTTCTCTCCCTGAGGGAGAAACTGAAATCTGAGTCAAAAGCTGCAATGAAAACAACTTTTGCAGCGTTCTGATGAGGCTTCATGTCTGCAGGGAGATTTAGATAGAACTTATTAAATCTCTTAATAAAATCCGACACCCCTTCATTGTGTTTCTTCTTCAGAGTATTAAACTCAGTAAGACACTGTCCATGATCTTTCTTTTCTCCCCACTTCCTGAGAAAAGTATTCTCCATGTCATCACAGGTGGTCACTGAACGGTTTCCCAAGGTCTTGAACCATTTTCTGGCTTCACCCTCCAAAGATTGCACAAACAATCTCAAGACCACATCCAAATGTTCTACATTTAAGTTTTCTGCAAAAGAGCAGAAAGTCTCAAGATGTTTCTGAGCATCAATTTCATTTTCTCCATTAAATCTAGGTATAATCTTCAAATAATCCTGTGGCATATCATTTAGCACTTGGGGTAAGGCCAGTGGAGCATATTTTTTCAATAGGAAAGCTGGAACATTAGCCATTGGAGGAGGTGGGGGTTGTGCAACAGTTTGATATACAAATGAAGGAAGGGGAGGAGGAAAAAGTGGAGTATGTATAACAATGGGAATAAATTGCACAGAAGCCTGAGGTGTAGACAGGAATAGTTCACGGTTGATAGCAGCTACTTTTGTGACTTCTTTAACTTCTTCAGCCTCAGGGGTAGAATGAGGGTTATCTTTGGTTCTTGCACTTCCCTAGGGTGGACTATCTGAGTAATATTCGAGATTTTCCTCAGTGAAGTCGAGATTTTATTCTAGGATTTCTTGAGAAGAGGAGGATGGGAAGTCTTCTCCAGAATGTTCAGGGTTTTCAGCACGAACTGACTGTCTTTCTCTCCAAATTCTCCTATGTACAATCTTTTCTGGGTCAGGCACAAAAGATATCTTTGATTTAGCAGTATCTGACCTCAAATGTGGCTTTCGAGGAGCCAGGACTTCCGATTGATTTATCAAATAAATAATAGTGGAGTCACCAAGGTGAGAGATATAAAACTCTTCAACTCTCTGTGCTCACCTGATTAGAGAGTGAATATGATTTGTCGAGGCCCAGGGAAACTGATATTCTCAAATTCGTCCCCGGCAACGGCGCCAGAAAGATGTTGTGGACAATTTTGTCACCCCTAGAGACAGCCTAGAGTTGCCATAGACCAGTGCCTAGGACATCTTAATATAGCAAGGAGCTCATCATATAGCTTGGGTTGTCAATCCAAAAGCTCTCTTACTATCTCTTGTTGAACAAGGAAATTAGTTTAAATGGGACCAATCTCTCTCAGAAGCTGATACAAAGATAAGAATAGTGTAGGAACATCATGAAAAACTCCAATACAAAGGCATCAGACAGTTAAGAGACAACTTACTGTAAAGAGGGCCAGTTCAAATAATATGCCACAGAAATCAAATATCAGAAAGTGGATGCAGTGAAGAAACATGAAGAAATACTAGTTAACATGAGGTTGATACCCAGATACACAACAAAACCACATATGGGCTTATCCAACTAAGAATCCATACATGACAATGGCGTTTTAAAAGCACCCTCCTCAAGTAACTAATATAGCAGAAAATATGGATGAAATGAACATGGAACAATGTATCATGACTAGGCCTATTTAAAGCGCTTGACTAATCCAAGTATGGGCACCAACTAGGATGAATCCTTACTTAAGACCAGTGAGCCACTCGCATTCTAGAACATGATACAAGAAGATAAATGCAATGAAATGAGATATTATATTAACACATAAGTAAATATTGCATGCTGTGGATTCATACAAGACATAATCCTCATCATTCTACTTCTCTCTAACGAGACCTATGGAAGCTCTTGAACCTTCATCTGGGAGAGTTTTACAAGATGTATACAAAAGCCTTTCACTACACAGTTTGCTGATAGAAATCTGGAACCCTTACAATGTCTTTCTTCCCCATTTTTATAGAGGAAATAGAAAGCTCTCGAGAATGAGGTAGGTGATATACATTTAATGATCTAATTTAAAACAAACTTGAAAGAAAAACCCGCCTATGTTGTTTAACGGTGCTGAACTAGTGCAAGTACTCTACTGCTATTTTATGAAATAAATGTTGAGGATAAAAATCCCCTCATGAACAAGACATAAAGAATAAAATATACAAATGTTTTGTACTTGACTGAAAGAGATAAATTTGCTGCAATAAAACCTTGAGGTTGCTTGTATTTGTACATGGTACTCTCGGCCCTCTAACTTCGAATTTAAACCCCAAATATTTAATGCAGGGCTCTGTGTTTCTTGATCTTTCGCTGATATTTCATGCTGCCCCATTAATACTCTTGCCTGCCCAAATCTGTCTCTTGATTTTCTCTGGAGGGTTCTATAGATTCATATCCTCGCTTTCTTTAATGGTGGTCACATCGTAGCAGCTCCCGGATCTTTTCCCACCAATTCGGCTCCTGAAACATGGTCTTGTCGTGCTTTCTCGGCCTCTGTAATGGCAATGACGAGTCATGATAATTTTAGCCATGGTGATCCTGCAAAAACAAAAACCCGTTAAATAAAACCAATCACAGGGATGGTGGACATGGAGATGGTGGAGCGGGTTTACAAAGAGGTAAAACAGTGCAGGGTGGCAGAGGAATTACAGTAGGGTGAAGAAAATGTAATAGAATAGTGAAGAATGAACTGGCGGAGGTTTGTAACGTAAAAATGTTCAAATACGATGAATGAATTGGATATATGAAAGGTGGAGGTATGACGCAGTGAACACGTGAAACATATGACGAGGATGTACGGAGGACAGGTGGTAGGACGAGACAGTGAACACGTGTAACGCTGTCGTGGTGGGAGGCTCGGTCAGCAGGTGGTCAAGCGGATGATATGGGCCACACGATCTCTGAATGAGATTGACGGTTAAAATGAGCCAGAGGCCAATCAAAGGTGGGCCAGGGACGCAATAGACGTGAATTAAAGCGCGTGCAGCTTTGGAGGATATCCACCGTTGGATGAAAGGCGCAGGATCGGACGACGGTGATTGATTTCGCTGCACATCCTTTGGCTGAAAGTTAATGTGTGGGGAGAGCGGAGGCTTGAGGTAAAGCGCGTGCATCTTCAAGGCACGATGGCCGTCGGATGGAGGCCTCGAGATCCAACGGTCACCATTTATTCCGCTACCCGGCTTTCGTCTGGAGGATAATGCGCGAAATGGACGGTTTTCGGGCCCGTACAAAAGACAGGCAGCGCACATTCAATGGAATCGTTGGGTTTTGCGGAAAACCACCGTCACGGCGAAAGTGGTGCGGAATGAAACCACCAGTTTCAAAAGCGCGGGGACCACCACAGTAAACCAGCTCCGCTCCGTCGATTGGATTTGATGGGACGGCCACGAATGCCCCTGAAACTTTGAATGATTAGCCCTTTCCCCTCAGGCATGTGGTTTTGCGCCCGGGTCACATGGAAGACAAAATAAGAGTGGCTAAGGCTAAAGGGCTAGGCCCGATATGATTTTGAATGCGGGTTTTTAACCTTTGAAGAGTGTATTTTTCGGGCGGAAAGGGTAACGGTAGAAAGAATATGAGGGTTTATGGCCATGATGGCTGATTCAAAGGGTTCATGAGGAGCGTTAGGCCAAAAATTTAAATGAAGGGGAAACATGGATAACACTCAATATTCCACCATTCCTTGGTCTGCACCCAGTGTTGTATGTGGACCACCTTCGGCCCTAATTCCCACCTCTACTGGACACCTCCGACATTGCGAAACAACTCACACCAATAGAGTTAAGTCCAGACTGCATGGAACAAGTCACCAAAGATCGTATCATGGACATGAAAATAAATAACACTTGCTAGTAGAATATTCGATTATATTGGGTTGTCAAAGCTGGCCAACTCCTGCACCAAGGAAAATGGTTCACCAGGGACCAAGTTCCATAGAAGTTTCCTCATCTCATGGAGGAACTCAACGCAATGGGGACCATTGCTTCCTAAGGGGGGAGGAATGATCCAGGTGGATATTGGTGGCCACCCACCTATTCCACTTAGGGCCTCACCATTGTTTCTTTTAGTTTTTTCATTTTCCTTAATTGTAGCACAATTTACTATTTTTAGCAGTTTTTCAGGTCCTGAACTTTCGGAGCAGTTTTGAGGCTCTAAACGACGTTTTTTGGAAAAAAATTGGAGAAATATGGAATTTCTTTTGTTGTTTCTCACATCAAAATTAGTAGTCGTCATATAGATCTTTCTAATGAGGTATTGTGCATGTCAAACAAAGATCGTATGCCAAAGTTACGTCCCCGAAAAGATTGATGTACCAATTTACCCAAACAGGGCCCATAGTTTTGGCGCTTCATCTCCTAGGGTTAGGTTTTTTTATGTTTAGGTTTTTCCATTATTTATCAATAATAAATAGGCCCTCGAGCCTCATTGTAAGAGAGTTCAGAGGTCTATATCAACCACATCTCTTCTCAGAGATAAGCTACTAGCGCCCTAGCTAGTTTATTTCCATTCTGTCTGTAAGCATATTTCAGTCATTGGTTATTAATGAAATGAAGTTTTATTTTTGCTACATCTCTGATTTTATGTGTATTTATGTATTTCATTGTGTTCCTGCATAAATCCGGTTCAGGAAGATCCTTGTTGGATTATTTGGTCAGCGGATGGATCCTACAATTATTTATTTTGACAACTAGAGTTGCATTAAACACTTGGTGAATCTAGTTTTTCATGACAGGTCCAAGCATATCGAAATTTGGTACCACCATCTCATATATTGTGTGTAGAGGTGGATAATGATGCTAGAGGACATTCCTACATAGGAATAGGATGTAGACATCTTGACGAAGGCACTGTCAAGAGGAAAATTTGAGTTCCATAGAGGCATGATCGAGTCATATGATAATACCTTTCTTGCTGAGAGGGAGAGTTGAAAATGGCACCAAGAAAGATTCTAATTTAATTTTTCCTTGAAGTAAATTAGAAGTAAATTATAATACCACATCTTATGACAAATTTTATGAGTTAACTAAGTTAGTTTGACTTAGTTGGTTAAGTTAATTAAATTTGAGGGTCTAACTTGAGTCATGTATAGTGGTTCCTACTTTTTAGTAGCCCTCATTGAGTTTATTTTGAGGTGTAATTAATTAACTCAATTTATTTGAGTTAAATTCAATTTAACTAGTTCCAACTATTGGAGGAACTAATGGAAGGTAAAAGTGTGGAAATGGAACTTGAACCACACTCAGTGATCAACATAAGAACTGATAGAATCAACCATAAATAGCTCATGCATGTGTGAACTTATATTTACCTAGTTCATATTGGATTTCAAGGGAAATGTACTATTAGTTGTATAATCATCCAAATTATACATGTGGTGCATGCAGTCAGAGGAAGGCCCTTGATGGATTGTGTAGTATTGGATGGGTATTTCCCTAATTAATAGGGGATAATTACCCAAGGAAACAACGCAAGGAAATAGGGACTTGGGCAAGCAAAAAATTGGTTAATTATTGGCTTAGGCTTGTCTAGGAAGCAATGAGATAGATAGAGATAGTGCAGAGATTACTCGAGCATGAGGAAAGCATTGTAATATTGTCATATTTTTTCAACTAATGCAATATACAGATAGCAGGGGTTTTAGCTGTGGCTTTCCCTGAGAAATCATTGTGGAATGTGTTGATTGAATCATTTATCTTGTATGCTTCATGATTTCATGATCGTTTAAATTGGTTTCCGCAATTGGTAGATTAGATTCAAGTATATTGTTTTAGAAAATTACAATTAGCAGTTTGAATCTACAAGTAATTTCTACTTTTTCCTCTATTGTGTATATGTATTCTTTAGTTGAGTTAGAGATAATTTATGTGCTTTATTAAAGCTCGTGCGATCACCAAGAGGGTCCCCTTGTGGACAGATGATGTTACTTTGTAGTATATATTCCTTATTGTCTCATATTTATCTATTTCATCTCGTAGTCTAGATTCATATATTTTGTTTTCATTTATAGTAGTAACTTACTTTTTTCTAGAGAAATAAAACCATAATTTTTAATATGTTAACATGGGATACAAATTACATTTTGTAGACACACCATTTGTGTATGGGGTTATGAGAAATAACAAGTATGTTACAAGGAGTAGATAATCTATTAAATAGGGTTTAAGGAACGAAACCCTAGGGTCAAAAATCCCTAGACCGTAAAGATAAGAGTATCAAAATATATGGGCATGCAAGTCTGACCAAAAAAATATGGGCACACAGTCCCATAGAAACATAGTAGGAAGTAGATAAAATGTCTCAGAAAGGTAAAAAAAGGGCAAAAAAGTCCAAAAAAAATTAATAGGGCCGAAAATCCCCCAAAGCACGCAGTAGCATATTGATAATTGACATATCCATGGCTAAAAATTCGAGAAACTATCAAAAACCTAAGCACAAGCCACTCTAGTAGTCAAAAGAAACCTGAGAATGTAACAGAAAGATAGAGGGCCAAAGTGTCCCTAAAAAAACTGCGATGGCCACTAAGTAAAACGAAGAAATTGTTGTGATAAAATAATGACGACAAAGGGAGGAGACACCATCTTCAAAGAAATGTTTCCACTGACAGCGATACAGTGAACCATGGGCACTAAAAGCCTTGGCACATGTAGCTCAGAAATCCCCAAAGATACCACAACTCCTGCAATGAAAAACTAAGAAAACAACGACATCAACGGTAGTGACGAACATCCACAAATGAAAAAAAGAGGCACAAAATGGAGCAAAAAGAGGAAAGGGAGTCGCCTTGACCCTACTCCCTCAACTCTTGAAAGTCATGACAACTACTATGTAAAAAGAGTTAGGAACCGGTGTGGTAAAGGAGCCACAAAAAATCCACTCCCTGAACTCCCTTTTAAAAATAAAAAATAGCGTGGTGGGATGTATGCCATTGGAGGAAACACAATCCGATGATGGAGAAAAAGCGAAAGTTGCAGTCCGTAAGGAGAGCATCTGCAAACTAAAGGAACATGAAGAAAGTCCAAAATGAGGGTGTTAATGACAAGGGTTCCTACCACTGAGTCCTCCCAAAGAATTACATCAAATTTATAGGAGTAACTTTGTTTTGTCAAAGCATTGGTTTATAAACTATATATTTTAACCAAGGCTCTCTTTCTCTTACAACTATTACTCAAGCACTTGAAAAATCCACAAAAATAAGTTACATTTAAACCATCTTCACCATTGTATTCATAATTTTGGTTTCCATATGTGTGCATTACTTGCAATTGTGTGAGTAATATCATATTCCATGCTTTGTTAGATCTGATTTACAAGTTTTCATAAAAATAGATTTCATGCTTTCTTAGATCAGATTTACAAGTTTTCATAGAAATAGATTTCATGCTTTGTTATATTAAATTTACTTGTTTTCATAGAGTACATTTATATGCTTTCATAGAGCATATTTACATGCTTTTATAGAATAGATTGGTATGTTTTCATAGAATATATTACAATGCTTTCCTGGATCAACATTTCCATGCTTTCATAGACTAAATTTACTTTTTTCCCTAGATTATATTCATATTCTTGCATATATTAAAACTTCATTTTCATGTCAATTTACTTGCCTTCATATAATAGAGTTTTCCTTCATGTCAGTTTACTTTTGATATAATTAAAAGCTAAAAGCCTTGAATATACTTTGTCATACACTTCACAAGTCTACAAACTCAGATTGATAATCTAATTTAACAAAATTTAAAGCATAATTAAATGGACCGACAATACTTGTGCACTATAGGGTCAATTTTGACTACTACCACTGTAACCTCTAGGTGCCTACATATGCCCCTTTTGTGGACACAGGTTAATTAGGGGGATTTGAATCTTGAAACTCACTATTTACATAATTCTTCATAACATGGTGATCAACAATTAGGTTTCCCCATAGGGGCTTTCCATGCCGCAAGTTTAGGTTTATGTGGAAATATAGATGCATTACGTGTCAATAATCATGTGTATATGTTGAAGTGGAGGTCAAATTCACAGGTCTTATTTACGGGTTACATATGTGATTAAGGAGAAAATAATACTAAGTATGTTGATTAGCTACATTGTATTGCTATAAATGCACACAAAATACATTGAGTCAAAAAACAAATTTAAATTATCTATGTTTTTGTCTTTTCACCCGACTAATGTGGTTTATAACTATTTAGACTACATCAAGTAAAATGATAATTCACCTATTAAAACAACATAACATCATTCATGAAACTTAATAAGTCTAGATCCTATTGTTTAGAAATTAAAATTGAGACAAATTAATTTCGATAAGGCAAATCATTAACCTATATTGACTTATATTCTTCAATAAATATATTAACTATTTTATTTTAGTTTGCAGATTTATATTGAATGGAATAATCTTGAATATTAAGAATATAAATAAAGGCAAAGGATATGGGAATAAGGCTCTTACTCATGGACCAATAAAAGAAAGAACACATTAAATATTATGAATCAAACACAATAGAAAATATTTTAATACAAATAGAGGTAACTTGTATTAATATTATTGATCAAGAAAAAAATTAGAATATTTTCCCAATAATTTTTGCTAAATTGTTGAGATTGTTGTGACAAAAAGATATAAGGAATTTGAATGAGTATGTTGAGTAATATATTAGTATAAAGAACATCTCTTTTCAATTGGAAAACTTTGAAAACAATATGGTATATTTCTGTGAGTTTTGAATATAAAATTGAAGATATGTATCCATTGATCAATTTGGCAAGGAGGGAAATTTCATAGGCCTACTTTTTTCTTATTTTCATGTGAAATTCCTTTCCATGATTTGCTTGAATTAATCAATTGATTATATATTATATGTGAGAATGTATTTTGTGATACACATAATTATTTATTTGTAAACAATACATGTGCATCTTGGTTAAATAATTATCAAGTTTAAGAATTCTTCAATAATTTGTCATTCTATATCATATATGATTTATCTAGTTGTGTTGCACCTAGGATAGGTAGGTAGAATTAGCTTATAGTTATTGTAGAATTAAAAAGAGAGTTTTATATATTATATTACAGTGCTTTTCATTATTACAAACTTTTTTTTTCTTAATATACTTTAGCGGCTAACCGAGTGTTGTGTAACCAGCTCCAAAAATAGAAGAAAAGAGATATCAACGCCTTAGAAATAATCCACTTCAAGGGGGCAACCTCCAATACATTACATAAATGAAAAATTCTTGGATGATTCAATTTACAAAACCTCCTTTCTATATATAGGAGTCCATGGGGCCATAATGTAATCCTAGTGGGCCACAATGTAATCCTAGCCGACCTAACAATAATAATTTAAGGGCACAATAATAACAAAATGGGGGTTACAAGGTACAATAATAACAATAAGGGGGTTACACTAACAACAATAAGGGACTATACTAGTAATATAGGGACCTAACATGCCCCTCTCCTTCAAAAAAGTGTTGTCCTCAACACTTGAGTAGCTCTGGGTGCTTCTGTATAAAATTCTCATCCTCCCATGTAGAATCTTCAGTGGGTAAGTTCTTCCACTTGATGAGATAATCTGAAATTGATCGATTCCGTAGTTGTCGAGTTCTTTTTTCCATGACTGCTTCAGGTTCCAATATGATTTTCCCTTCCCCATCAAGTTCTGGCAATACTGTTTGAACTGGAAGATTTTCACCTATAACCTTCTTTAAGCATGAAACATGGAAAACTGGATGTACTCGCGAAGAAGCAGGAAGCTCCAATTTGTATACCATAGTACCAATATTTTGCAACACCTTGTAAGGACCATAGTACTTTGGCGATAATTTATTATCCTTCTTAGCTTGCTTGAGGGACATTTGTTTATATGGTTGTAGCCGTAAAAATACCCAATCTCCTACATCAAAACTTCTCTCGATGCGATGTTGATCTGCCTGTTGTTTCATTCGATTTTGTGCCAAATTCAGGTTATCCTTTAAGAGTTGGAGAACTTCTTGCTGATGCTCGACGTGATCTTCCACTGCTTGAACCTTCGAATTTTCCCTTAAAGATGATGTGATCGATGGTGGATGATATCCATGAAGTGCCATAAATGGGGTCATTTTTGCTGCAGTATGGAAGGAAGTGTTATACCACCATTCAGCGAGAGGTAACCACTTGACCCATTGTGTTTGTTTATCAGATACAAAACAACGAAGATATGCTTCCAAACATTTATTTACTATCTCAGTTTGACCATTATATTGAGGATGATAAGATGAATTATGAGCTAATTGAGTACCCAAACAAGAAAATAACTCCGTCTAAAAATTTCCAGTAAAAATGGGATCTCTGTCGCTCACAATAACCCTTGGGGCTTCCATGTAGCTTTTGAATTCTGTCCATAAATGTAGTAGCAACTGTACTTGCTTTAAATGGATGAGATAATGCACAAAAGTCTGCATACTTGGTAAGTCTATCAACTACCACCATGATGACACTCTTTCCTTCGGATTTAGGTAAATCTGTGATAAAATCCATTGAAATCTCCTCCCAATGTTGACTTGGAATGGATAAAGGTTGTAGAAGTCCCGGGGTCTTAATTGTCTCAACTTTATTCTGCTGGCAAACCAAACATTCCGCCACAAACTTTTGAATATCAGATTTAAGGCCATCCCAAAAAAATTCTTTCTTGACCATGTGGTATGTTTTTAAAAATCCTGAGTGTCCTCCTAAAGGATAAGTGTGCAATTCCAGAAGAATCTTTTGTTTTAGTTGGGAATTCTTACAAAGATATAAGCGATCATTGTACCATAAGGAATCATTTTTCCAACTAAATGTATAAGATGTACTAGGATCTTGCTGCAAATTTTGAATGAATTTCCATACATCTTTGTCCTTCTTCCATTCATCTCTTGCTTCAGTTATCCAATCTGGTTGGATAATAGAAATGGCACAAAGCAATGCTTCCACCTCTTCATTCTTTCTTGAGAGTGCATCTGCAACAACATTAAGCTTTCCTTTTTTTTAGATTATTTCAAAGTCATAACCCAACATCTTTGTGACCCATTTTTGCTGCTCTTCTGAAGATAGTCTGTGTTCCAAAAAGTGTTTAAGACTATCATGATCAGTTTTTACCTTGAAGTGTCTTCCCATTAGGTAAGTTCTCCATTTCTTTAGTGCATGCAGTATTGCTAACATTTCCTTCTCATAAATAGGTTTCTGTAAATACTTTCCTTTGATTGAATGACTTTCAAAAGCAATGGGTCTTCCTTCCTGCATTAAAACTGCACCAATTCCATTTCCTGAGGCATCACATTCCACAATAAAGGTTTTTGTGAAGTCTGGCATAGCTAAGACCGGTGCTAGGCACATTGCCTCTTCAAGATGTTCAAAGGCCTTAGTTGCTTCAGGAGTCCATGAAAATGCATCTTTCTTCAATAATGTTGTTAGAGGTGCTGCTATTCTCCCATAATTCTTAACAAACTTGTAATAATACCCTGTTAACCCGAGAAATCCTCGCAACTTCTTTATGGTTGTGGGGACTTTCCATTCCTTAATGGCTTTAATTTTGTTAGGGTCTACTTTAACACCCTCGTGAGATACAATATGACCCAGATATTCCACCTCTTGTACTCCAAAGAAACATTTGGATGTTTTTGCATATAATTGTTTCTCTTGCAATAGTTTGAGCACCCTGTCAACATGTTTAACATGATCCTTCCAAGACCTGCTGTAGATTAGTATATCATCAAAAAATACTAGCACAAATTTTCTAAGGAAGGGTTTGAAAATGGAATTCATCAACCCTTGAAATGTAGAAGGTGCATTGGTAAGGCCAAAAGGCATGACCAAAAATTCATAATGACTCTCATGAGTTTGAAATGCTGTTTTCGAAATATCCTCAGTCTTCATTCTAATTTGATGATATCCTGAACGAAGATCCAACTTGGTAAAATAAATTGCTCCATGTAATTCATCCAATAATTCATCAATCACAGGAATGGGAAATTTATCTTTAATGGTGAGCTTATTGAGCTCCCTATAATCCAAACACATTCGCCATAATCCATCCTTCTTGTGTACCAATACTACAGGAGCAGCGAAAGAACTTTGACTAGGTTGAATTATACTGGCCTCTAACATTTCTGCAATCATACATTCAATTTCGCTCTTTTGGACGTAAGGATATCTATAAGGCCTGATGTTTGGAGGAACACTTCCCGAAATCAAATGAATAGCATGATCATGATCACGAATAGGTGGGAGTCCTTTGGGAGTTTCAAACACCTTGGAATGATTGTCCAAGACTTGTTGGAGATCTGCAGAAATAGATGTTTTTGATGTTGGAACTTCTAGTGAACATAAATGTGCAATTACCCCTCGTTTTTCTTTCTTTAGAAGCTTTTTCATGACATTAGAGCTTATTATCTTTCCTGGCTTCCCCGCAATACCCCGTCATTCGACTTCCTTTCCTTCTGAAAAAAATTTCAAGAAAAGTTCTTGAAAATTAAAAGCTACCGTCCGCAAAGATTGTAACCATTGTACTCTTAGTACAACATCCGCACCTCCCAGAGGAATGGAAAGAATTGGAATAGTAAATACATATTCCCCCATGGTTAGCTTGATATTATGGCATTTTCCAGAGCAATTATAGTTCCTCCATTTGCAACCATCACTTGACATTCTGTTGCTGGGTATAGGAAACAATTTAATTCCTTGGCCACCTTACAATGAATAAAATTATGGGTGCTACCTGAATAAATAAACACTATTACCTTTTTCTTCTTGATATGTCCTTCTATCTTGAGAGTTTGAAGAGTGGTAATTCCTACCAGTGCATTACATGATATGGTCGGATTCATTTCTTTCGCTTCTAGGGCTCGTTCCTGGTGTATATCCTCTTCTTGTTCATTTTCTTCTTCCTCTTCACAGTCTACGTAAAATAATTTCTTCTCAGCACACTTATGACCTCTAGTGTATTTTCTATCACAACTGTAGCAAAGCCCTTTTGCTCTTTTTTCTTCCAATTGTTGTGGTGTCAACCTTGTAGGTTGTGGAAATCTAGGCGTAGCAATACTTCCTTCTTTATAGAATTGAGTGGTATGCTTCCTTGTCGCCATTATTTTACATTCAACTTTTCTTGCCAACCTGAATGCCTTCTCCAATGAATCCGGTTCCAAAACACGAACCTCATGTTGGATGTTATACTTTAAAGTGCCTACGAAGAGATCGATCCTGTGTTCCTCTGGAATATCAGTTACCCTTATATTCAATTTTTGGAAGTCCTCAATGTGCTGCCCCACTAAATTCTTTTGTTTGAGATTTATCAATTGGCTAAAGAAGGTGTTGCTCTTTGTATCCTCATAATGTGCTATCATTTCCTCCGTAAAAATTGACCAAGTGACAATTTTTTTACGGGAGAAAAGCCATCGATACCATACAAATGTATTTTGTTCTAAATGTAAAGTTGCGATGCGTACCTTTTGTGTGTTTTTCACATTATGGAGATCAAAATATTGCTCCATCTGTAGTATCCATGTTACAGGATCCTTTCCATCAAACTTCCTCATATCCATTTTTGGAATATGGTGGTTCTTCCCACCAACATTAGAGTTTATGAAATCACGATTAACATTTATTTTGTTCTCATCATGAGGTTATTCTACTATCTTTTCACCATTAGGAAACATTTATTGTATCAATTTTGTCAGACCTTCAATGTCTGCTTTTAGATCATTCTTCATGTTTTCCGTGTTGTCTTTCATATCATCCATCTTAGCTTCCATTCCATCTTCCATGCCATCCATCTTAGCTTCCATTCCATCTTCCATGCCATCCATCTTATCTTCCACGCCTTTCTTCAAAACTTCCATTTCATTTTTTGTTGCTCTTTGCGAGAGTGAAATTTGTTGCACTTGCTCTTGTAATTTTGATAGATGATGTTGCAATTATTCATATTCATGAGTCATAGTAGAGCCTTCTGAAGGCTTAATGGGTGTTGAACTGTTTTTACGGGGCATCTTTTAGAACCCAATATTGATATCTATTCTACAATATTCCCTTGGAATCAATTCAAATTGATTCTTCAAACAAGACTTATGCAATTCGGAAAAAAAAATACACACCTTTTTCTTGCTTTTGAGGAGCTCGATATTGAAATTGGATTATATATATGATTGCAGCACGTTAATATTTGAATTTTGGTACCAACGTAGCCCTCTAAATTATCTTTTAAATGCCATAGGTCTGAACTGATTTGGATTCTCCAAGACAAAGTTGTGTGCAATCTCCCACAATGACCTAATTATGGACTGGTTCAGTAGAGCGAAGTTGTATGACTTGCCACGTGTCACTGTTTTGTCCTTCGGCACTGAAATTGATAGCCAAGAAACTACAGTCCATGTACTCTCGACCACTCTTTACTGCACTCCAATCTGATGCTCAGAGAGAGAGTTATGAATCTTGTCCCACAATCACCTCTTTGAGATGAAATTCAGGAGCTTGAAAAAGCACTACCTTCCACAGATCATATCTCCAAAAATGTTGCGAAAAAAGCTCTGAAATTTTTTGATGATTTTCCTTAGGATTTCGGCTTCGTACCCTAAAAATTTCAGCTTCTAAAACTTCGTAGAAAATTTTTTATAGTGAAAATTGCACGATGACCTGTTTAGGAGCCTGAAAAAAGACCTAACTTCCAAAGATCATATCTCCACAAATATTGCAAACCAAGCTCTGAATTTTTTTGACGATGTTCGTTCGGATTTCTTCTTTACACCCTAACGATTTCATCTTCTTAAACTTCGTAGAAAAAAATTTATAGCGAAAATTCCACGATGACCTGTTTCGAGCAGCGAAACCCTAGATTCCCAAGCCTCTGATACCAAATGTTGTGTAACCAGCTCCAGAAATAGAAGAAAAGAGATATAAACGCCTTAGAAATAAGCCACTTCGAGGGGGCAACCTCCAATAAATTACATAATTGAACAATTCTTTGATGATACAATTTACAAAACCTCCTTTCTATATATAGGAGTCCATGGGTCCATAATGTAATCCTAGTGGGCCACAATGTAATCCTAGCCGACCTAACAATAATAATTTAAGGGCACAATAATAACAAAATGGGGGTTACAAGGGTACAATAATAACAATAAGGGGGTTACACTAATAACAATAAGGGACTATACTAGTAATATAGGGACCTAACACCGAGCTTGCATATTAGTCAAAAGTTACCATATCGAATGCATATAGGACTAATTTGAACCTTGATTTGGTAGATTTCCCCTTGTTGATAGTTGAATTTTTCTAGTTATCAACAAATTGGCTATAGAAGCACAACCAATTCTTAAATGGTAGGTAGAGCATCACTCATAACTAATAAATCCATACCAACTATAGCATCTTCTTATAACCGACAAGCCACAAAATATTTTAAATAGGTTTCACAAATTTCATAATTATCTAAATAATTTGTATTAGAACCCTCTCTTCATTTTCCTCATTCACAAGAATTGGAATGACAAAGCATTCCTATTGAAACATTTTAGCTATAACTTTTAGACGCAAATTTAACTTCATAATAAAGGATATAGAGTATTGCTTTTGCATAATTACAACAATAATTTTTTTTCACAAGATCATAGATTAAAGAGTTTGATCAATCTCTTATTGAGTGTACCATAAAAAGGTAAACGCCTAAGAAAAGAACAACTAGCTAAGTCCGATTTTTTTTCGAAGAATTATTAGGCCCAATTTTAGCTCAAGTTTGTTAGGTCCCTATATCACTAGTATAGTCCCTTATTATTGTTAGTGTAACCCCCTTATTGTTATTATTATACCCTTGTAACCCCCATTTTGTTATTATTGTGCCCTTAAATTATTATTGTTAGGTCGGCTAGGATTACATTGTGGCCCACTAGGATTACATTATGGCCCCATGGAATCCTATATATATAAAGGAGGTTTTGTAAATTGTATCATCTAAGAATTGTTCATTCATGTAATGTATTGTAGGTTGCCCCCTCAAAGTGGCTTATTTCTAAGGCGTTGATATATCTTTTATTCTCTTTTTGGAGGTGGTTTCCCAACATTTGGTATTAGAGCTTTGGATTCTAGGGTTTCGCTGCTCCAAACAGGTCATCGTGGCATTTTTGCTATAACTTTTTTTATACGAAGTTTAAGAAGCTGAAATTTTTAGGGTGCGAAGCTAAAATCCTGAGGAAGATTTTCTAAAAATTTTAGAGCTTGGTTCGCAAAATTTTCGGAGATATGATCTGTAGAAGTTAGGTCTTTTTTTCAGGCTCCTAAACAGGTCATCATGGAATTTGCGCTATAAATTTTTTTCTGCTGAGGTTCAGAATCTGAAATTTTTATGGTGCGAAGCTAAAATCCTAAGGAAACACGTCAAAATATTTTAGAGCTTGGTTCACAATATTTTTTGAGATATGATCTGTGGAAGGTAGTGCTTTTTCAGGCTCCTGAATTTCATCTCAAAAAGGTGATGGTGCGAAAATTTCAATAACTCTCTCTCTGAGCATCAGATTTGAGTGCCATAAAAAGTGGTCGCAAGTACACGGACTGTAGTTTCTTGGCTATAAATTTCAGAGGCGAAGGACGAAACAGTGACACGTGGCAAGTTGTACAAGTTCGCTATACTGAACTAGTCCATAATTAGGTCATTGTGGGAGATTGGACATAACTTTGTCTTGGAGAATCCAAATCAAGTCAGAACTGTGGCATTCAAAAGAGAATGCAAAGGGCTACTTCAGTGCTGAATTTCAGATATTGAAGAGCCGCAATCATAGAGATAATACAATTTCAATATCGAGCTCCTCAAAAGCAAGTAAAAGGTGTGTATTTTTTTTTTTCCGAATTGCATAAATCTTGTTTGAAGAATCAAGTTGAATTGATTGCAAGGGAATATTGTAGAATAGATATCAGTATTGGATTATAAAATGGCCCCTAAAAATAATTCAACAGCCATTAAGCCTTTGGAAAGCTCTACTATGACTCATGAAAATGAAGAATGGCAACATGACATATCAAAATTACAAGAGCAAGTGCAACAAATTTCGCTCTTGCAAAGAGCAACAAAAAATGACATGGAAGTTTTGAAGAAAGGCGTGGAAAATTAGATGGATGGTTTTAAGAAAGGCGTGGAATCTAAGATAGATGGCATGAAATCTAAGATTGATGGCATGGAGGCTGGCATGGAATCTAAGATGGATGACATGGAAGCTAAGATCGATGAGAAAATGGAAAACATGAAGAATGTTCTAAAAGCAGACATGGAAGGTTTGACAAAGTTGATACAAGGAATGTTTCCTAATGGTGAAAAGATAGTAGAAGAACCTCATGATGAGAACAAAATAAATGTTAATCATGATTTCATAAACTCTAATGTTGGCGGGAAGAATCACCATATTCCAAAGATGGATATGAGGAAGTTTGATGGAAAGGATCCTGTAACATGGATACTACAGATGGAGCAATATTTTGATCTCCATAACGTGCAAAACACACAAAAGGTACGCATTGCAACTTTACATTTAGAACAAAATACATTTGTATGGTATCGATAGCTTTGCTCCCGTAAAAAAATTGTCACTTGGTCAATTTTTACAGAGGAAATGATAGCACATTATGAGGATACAAAGAGCAACACCTTCTTTAGCCAATTGATAAATCTCAAACAAAAGGGTTTATTGGGGCAGCACATTGAGGACTTCCAAAAATTGAATATAAGGGTAACTGATATTCCAGAGGAACACAGGATTGATCTCTTCATAGGCACTTTAAAGGATAACATCCAACATGAAGTTCGTGTTCTGGAACCTGATTCATTGGAGAAGGCATTCAGGTTGGCAAGAAAAGCTGAATGTAAAATTATGGCGACAAGGAAGCCTACCACTCAATTCTATAAAGAAGGAAGTGTTGCTACGCCTAGATTTCCACAACCTACAAGGTTGACACCACAAAAATTGGAAGAAAAAAGAGTAAAAGGGCTTTGCTACAGTTGTGATAGCAAATACACTAAAGGTCATAAGTGTGCTGAGAAGAAATTATTTTACATAGATTGTGAAGAGGAAGAAGAAAATGAACAAGAAGAGGATATACACCAGGAACCAGCCCTAGAAGAGGAAGAAATGAATTCGACCATATCATGTAATGCACTGGCAGGAATTACCACTCCTCAAACTCTCAAGATAGAAGGACATATCAAGAAGAAAAAGGTAATAGTGTTGATTGATTCACGTAGCACCCATAATTTTATTCATTGTAAGGTAGCCAAGGAATTAAATTGTTTCCTATACCCAGCACCAGAATGTCAAGTGATGGTTGCAAATGGAGGAACTATAAATTGCTCTGGGAAATGCCATAATATCAAGCTAACCATGGGGGAATATGTATTGACTAGTCCAATGTTTTCCATTCCAATGGGAGGTGCTGATGTTGTACTAGGAGTATAATGGTTACAATATTTGGGGACGGTAGCTTTTAATTTTCAAGAAATTTTCTTGAATTTTTTTTCAGAAGGAAAGGAAGTTGAATTACAAGGTATTGCAGGGAATCCAGGAAGGATAATAAGCTCTAATGTCATGACAAAGCTTCTAAAGAAAGAACAACGAGGCGTAATTACACAATTATGCTCACTAGAAGTTCCAACATCAAAATCATCTATTCCTGCAGATCTCCAACAAGTCTTGAACAATAATTCCAAGGTGTTTGAAACTCCCAAAGGACTCCCACCTATTTGTGATCATGATCATGCTATTCATTTGATTCCAGGAAGTGTTCCTCCAAACATCAGGCCTTATAGATATCCTTACGTTCAAAAGAGTGAAATTGAACGTATGATTGCAGAAATGTTAGAGGCGGGTATAATTCAACCTAGTAAAAGTTCTTTCTATGCTCCTGTAGTATTGGTACACAAGAAGGATGGATCATGGCAAATGTGTCCGGATTATAGGGAGCTCAATAAGCTCACCATTAAAGATAAATTTCCCATTCCTGTGATTGATGAATTATTGGATGAATTACATGGAGCAATTTATTTTACCAAGTTGGATCTTCGTTAAGGATATCATCAAATTAGAATGAAGACTGAAGATATTCCAAAAACAGCATTTCGAACTCATGAGGGTCATTATGAATTTTTGGTCATGCCTTTTGCCTTACCAATGCACCTTCTACATTTCAAGGGTTGATGAATTCCATTTTCAAACCCTTCCTTAGAAAATTTGTGCTAGTATTTTTTGATGATATACTAATCTACAACAGGTCTTGGAAGGATCATGTTCAACATGTTGACAGGGTGCTCAAACTATTGCAGGAGAAACAATTATATGCAAAAACATCCAAATATTTCTTTGGAGTACAAGAGGTGGAATATCTGGGTCATATTGTATCTCACAAGGGTGTTAAAGTAAACCCTAACAAAATTAAAGCCATTAAGGAATGGAAAGTCCCCACAACCATAAAGCAGTTGCGAGGATTTCTCGGGTTAACAGGGTATTATCGCAAGTTTGTTAAGAATTATGGGAGAATAGCAGCACCTCTAACAACATTATTGAAGAAAGATGCATTTTCATGGACTCCTGAAGCAACTAAGGCCTTCGAACATCTTAAAGAGGCAATGTGCCTAGCACCGGTCTTAGCTACGCCAGACTTCACAAAAACCTTTATTGTGGAATGTGATGCCTCAGGAAATGGAATTGGTGCGGTTTTAATGCAGGAAGGACGACCCATTGCTTTTGAAAGTCGTCCAATCAAAGGAAAGTATTTACAGAAACCTATTTATGAGAAGGAAATGTTAGCAATACTGCATGCACTAAAGAAATGGAGAACTTACCTAATGGGAAGACACTTCAAGGTAAAACCTGATCATGATAGTCTGAAACACTTTTTGGAACAAAGACTATCTTCAGAAGAGCAGCAAAAATGGGTCACAAAGATGTTGGGTTATGACTTTGAAATAATCTACAAAAAAAGGAAAGCTTAATGTTGTTGCAGATGCACTCTCAAGAAAGAATGAAGAGGTGGAAGCATTGCTTTGTGCCATTTCTATTATCCAACCAGATTGGATAACCGAAGCAAGAGATGAATGGAAGAAGGAAAAAGATGTATGGACACTCATTCAAAAGTTGCAGCAAGATCCTAGTACATCTTATACATTTAGTTGGAAAAATGATTCCTTATGGTACAAAGATCGTTTATATCTTTGTAAGAATTCCCAACTAAAACAAAAGATTCTTCTGGAATTGCACACTTCTCCTTTAGGAGGACACTCAGGATTTTTAAAAACTTACCACAGGGTGAAGAGAGAATTTTTTTGGGATGGCCTTAAATCTGATATTCAAAAGTTTGTGGCGGAATGTTTGGTTTGCCAGCAGAATAAAGTGGAAACAATTAAGACCCCTGGACTTCTACAACCTTTATCCATTCCAAGTCAACGTTGGGAGGAGATTTCAATGGATTTTATCACAGGTTTACCTAAGTCCGAAGGAAACAATGTCATCATGGTGGTAGTTGATAGACTTACCAAGTATGCACACTTTTGTGCATTATCTCATCCATTTAAAGCAAGTACAGTTGCTACTACATTTATGGACAGAATTCAAAAGCTACATGGAAGCCCAAGGGTTATTGTGAGCGACAAACATCCCATTTTTAATGGAAATTTTTGGACAAAGTTATTTTCTTGTTTGGGTACTCAATTAGCTCATAGCTCATCTTATCATCCTCAATCTGATGGTCAAACTGAGATAGTAAATAAATGTTTGGAAGGATATCTTCGTTGTTTTGTATCTGATAAACAAACACAATGGGTCAAGTGGTTACCTCTCTCTGAATGGTGGTATAACACTTCCTTCCATACTGCAGCAAAAATGACGCCATTTATGGCACTTTATGGATATCATCCACCATCCATCACATCATATTTAAGAGAAAATTCGAAGGTTCAAGCAGTGGAAGATCACATCGAGCATCAAAAATAAGTTCTCCAACTCTTAAAGGATAACCTGACTTTGGCACAAAATCGAATGAAACAACAGGTAGATCAACATCGTAGCGAGAGAAGTTTTGATGTAGGAGATTGGGTATTTTTACGACTACAACCATACAAACAAATGTCCCTCAAGCAAGCTAAGAAGGATAATACATTATCACCAAAGTACTATGGTCCTTACAACGTTTTGCAAAAGATTAGTACTATGGCATACAAATTGGAGCTTCCTTCTTCTTCGCGAGTACATCTAGTTTTCCATGTTTCATGCTTAAAGAAGGTTATAGGTGAAAATCTTCCAGTTCAAACAATATTGCCAGAACTTGATGAGGAAGGAAAAATCATATTGGAACCTGAAGCGGTCATGGAAACAATAACTCGAAAGCTACGGAATCGATCAATTTCAGAGTATCTCATCAAGTGGAAGAACTTAACCACTGAAGATTCTACATGGGAGGATGAGAATTTTATACAGAAGCACCCGGAGCTACTCAAGCGTTGAGGACAACACTTTTTTTGAAGGAGAGGGGCATGTTAGGTCCCTATATCACTAATATAGTCCCTTATTATTGTTAGTGTAAACCCATTATTGTTATTATTGTACCCTTGTAACCCCCATTTTGTTATTATTGTGCCCTTAAATTATTATTGTTAGGTTGGCTAGGATTACATTGTGGCCCACTAGGATTACATTATGGCCCCATGGACTCCTACATATAGAAAGGAGGTTTTGTAAATTGTATCATCCAATAATTGTTCATTCATGTAATGTATTGGAGGTTGCCCCCTCGAAGTGGCTTATTTCTAAGGCGTTGATATCTCTTTTCTTCTCTTTTTGGAGCTAGTTTCCCAACAAAGTTATTCAAGGTAACATTGATATGGGTGAAGTAACTACTTTATTTTCTAGTAGTGCAGGTAAACCAACATCTCCACCTAAGGATCCTCTAGATTATCCATGAGGTTCTCCTTGACAATAACCTGAACATAGTCCACAAATCACTCCTAAAACTTGATAACCACCTAGCCCTAGAAGATCTCCAACATATCTAGACAACTGGTTGGTCAAAAACAAAGAAGATCTTGGTTAGCATTTGGAGAAACGACTATACTTAAATAACAATATGACTTATCCAAACACCTAAAGAAGTTTCCTCTAACATTTTACCAAACAACAACGAATCACCTAAAGATCATGTAAGAAAATGTATGCTAGTGGTTAGTTTGATTAAAGTTGAACATGAAGATGTAGTCTATATATTATTTCCCTTTACATTTGGAGGTAAATCATCTACATCGTACTTTTTTCTTCTACTTTGTTCTTCCCCAAGGTACAATTTTATACTAGAATGATTTTAAAATTTCTTTTGTTAAGAAATTCAACGAAGTCAAAACACCAAATACGTTATCTTTAGAATTAACTAGCATTAAAATGAGCCCAAATGAAAAGATAAAGGAATTTGATCAAAGGTTCTTGAAACTAATGAATAAAATTCTTGAGGAATTTAGACCCGCAACAATTGCATTAATTGAATGTTATACTATTGTTCTTCCTTCCACTATTGCATTTTTTTGTTAAAAGAGAAAGTTAAAACACTTTAGGTGGAACTTTTGATGAAACCTTAACAATGGAAATTCAAATGCTCAATATTGCAAGAAAATCTTTAATAGAAGGAAAAAAAAACATTCCAAGTGTAAAGAAACCCATGAATAAAATTGTTGGCCAGAAAAAAGATAAATATTCTCTTGATATGGAAGGTTTAAAAAGGATTATTAAAAAAAAATATAATGATAAATTGATCTAAAAAAGAATTAAAGAGAAGGAATTTCTTATGGGAGACCATGGAGAAATTATATTAGAAAATAATAATCCATCTCAACAAATCAAAATCCTTTTGTTGATAAACATGATCTTGAGGAATTTACTCAAGAAAACTTTTATATAGATTATAATGCCTCTCATTTAGAAAGGAATTTGCCAACCTTTGTAACATGTGTAAAATTTTTGATGAGATTGAGGAGGATGAAAAAAATCAATTAAATAGTGAGGAAAATGAGCAAGAAAAGATCCCTAAACCACTAACTAATGCAATTTGGGATGTTTTTAGAGGAGTGAATGATGAAGACAATGATGAAATTAAGTATACTTGAATTGTTGAAACAATAAATAAGGGTCTTAAATCCAACTCTAGATCCCCTTATACTACTTATCCTTCAAGGAAAACTTCTTCGAATACCAAAACCAATCCAAATATATATAAATCTACTATAAATTATAATAACATTAAAACAATTCTGGGAGAGGACATGTAGAAAAATAGAGCTAATATTTCATTGTATGAATTGAATAAGTTAATTCAATAGAAAATTAAATTACTCCAAGCACTAGGAAGTAATAATTTAGGAGATAAGTCGAGTCCTAGTAGCACAACTGGTTGAGAAAGGGATTTTTTAGTAGGGCAACATGTGTTAAAACCTCACCGGGCTGCTAAGCACATGCACTAGGAGGAGACATCTGACTTACAAAAAAAATAAAAATTTAGAAGATAAGACTTCAACTATTGGAGAAAAAGATAAAGGAAAATTAGCATGGATTTTTCCATGACAAACTGAAGTAAACGTAAATGTAGCTAGGAGAAAGATCTAGTTCAAGTACTCCACTATTTTCATTCACATTGAAATTTTAATTGAAATGCACAATTATATTGTTGATTATATGGTATCTTCAAATTTCAAGCCTTATTCAATTTGTAGAAACATAAATATTGAATTCAACAAAAAGAAACTATGAAAATTGTATAATTAGATCGCTTGAATGTTAAAGTCCTAGGAGAATTAAAGAAATTACTGATTAGAATTACTTTTGATTTTAGAGTCATCAGATCATAGATATAGTTGTTGTTGATATCCATGAATCTTATGATTTGTTACTTAGTAGGGATTGGTCTTAGAAACTAAATGGATATTTTCAAAAATTCAGTCACATTTGTGACTACCATATAATGGTCATCCCATTAAAATCAAAGAGGCACACGAGGCATCCAGTAAGAGATTTAAATGTCACTAATGAGGATATTATGTTCTCAAACTCTATGCTGGGTAGTTGTTGTTGTGTTTCATTTTTTGGGAACTTTATTACAGATTCTATAGTGCTTGAAAATGTGAGTAATCAATCTCATATTCTTCATACTACTCAGAATTTTGTAAGTAATTGTAAAAAATCAGACATAAATTGTATAAATTTAGTTGTAATAGTGTAAATTTAATTTTGAATAAATATTTGTGGTCATTGTATTTTTATGGCTCCAAAAAAAGTGAGGGTGTAGACATAGGATGCATTCTCAAGGATCCCAATGGAAACAAATATATGATAGCTTGTAGAATGGAGTTCAAATGCATGAACATTGTTGTTAAGTACGATCCGTTGATCCAAGGTCTCAAAAAATCCATTGATTTCAAAGTAATCCGACTAAAAGTTGTTGGTAATTCAAAAATTGTAATTAAACATGTCAAAAATTTGATACACTATGTTTCAAATCATTTAAGGAATTACTAAACTGAAGTATGGAATATAGTTTCTTATTTTAATGCATTTAATATAATTTCCATACCTCGAGCACAAAATGCAGGCATCGATTCACTTTCCAATGTAGTTTTCTATACAATTGATTTACAAGTCATCAATACTAGATAATATTGCAAATTAATGAATATTTGATGATGATGACTAGATTCTTAAATTTTTGTATCAAGAAGATACTTTTAAGAAATCATTCATTGATGTAGATCAACATGATGAAGATGTTAACATTTTAACTCCAAAAACAAAATCGAAAAATAAAAATTATATTTCAAAGTTTGTAGTTCACCTAGAGAAATTTTATGATCTCCAAAACAAATTCAAGGGACTTATGAATTATAAGATGAAAAATTCCTTTACACAGTTTGAAGTGGTTAATCTCAGTACTAAAAATATCTCAGTAACATTATTTAGGTATTGTATGTACACCTACATAAAAAGTTGCATTCATTCGTCTCTTCAAAGAATATAAAGATATATTTACATGGGCATATAGTGACCATAAAACACATTATACAAAAATAATCCAACATGTTGTATCTTTGAAAAAAGATTCAAAATTATTTTAACAAAATTAAGAAAAATGCATCCAATGATAGAACAAAAAATCATAAAAGAAATGAACAAATTGTTGGAAGCAAAAATAATGGTTCTAGTTTGGCATTCTAATGGGTGTCCAACACGATATCCGATAGGAAAACGAATGGAGAAATCAATAGTTGATTGGTTTTTGAAATCTAAATAAGGCCTCATATTAGGATAATTATCCCATTCCACCCATGAATTAGATTCTTCAATGTGTCATAGGTGCAGAAATATTATTCTTATTGGATTGTTTCTTGGTTATAATCAAATGTTAGTACCCCATGCAAATTGGTTGAAGAAAACTTTCAAGATGAAATGGGACACATTTGTGTACATGAAAATGTAACATTTCAAAGGGAAATGGACATTGATTTCATAAGTCTAGTAAAAAAGTTGGTAGTTGACATAACTATCTTTTCTAAAAATGGGAAAGGTCATCTATATCATCTCAAATAGATTTTTTAGCATTGCGGAAGCTATATATATATATATATATATATATATATATATATAGTGATAGAGGGGAAACTCTTTGGCTTTATTGTGTCTAAATTTGGAATAATGATTGAGCCTAATAGAAGTAAAACTATTTTACAAATTTATTTCTTGCATAGTAAAAAACTTATGCAATGTTTTTTGGGAACATATATTTTGTGAGAAGATTCATTCCCAATTTTGTATAAATAGTTAAATCTCTTTAGGATATGATTTAAAAAAATGTCGTCGTTGTTGTTGTTTTTTTTTAATGGAATAATAAAGAAAATGAATCTTTTCATTCATTTAAACAAGCTTTTGCAACATCTCTTGCACTGATGAGTCCAAATTTTAACAAGGAATTTATTTTATATACATTTTCTATTGCTAATATTTGTCACACTACTGACTCAAAATAATTTAGAGGGCAATGAAGTGCCTATTTCATTTATGATCTCAAGTATGCAATGAGCATTATTGAAATATCCTAAGGTGGAAAATCAAATATTTTCTAACTTCAAGGAAGTGAAAGATTCCATCACCTTGTTCCTAAATTCTCATACCAATGTAATTGTTCCACACCTCTCCATATATCCCTTGTCAGTTCAAAAATAAATGGGAGACAAATGAACAAACTGGATGACTATACTCCAAGAATATGACCTAGAAATTAATCTTGCAAAGATTGTTTGAGGACATGGTCTTTGTAAGCTAGTAGTGCAATTTGAAGGATCACAAATAGAAGAAGAGCTAGGATGGAAAAATGAAGTTGAGTTAAGCCCTAAAGAAATATGCTACATTCCTATTTCAACCAATTCCTAATGCAATGGTTGAAAATACTATTAGAGTCATGGTATTGTTCCATGTTATCTAGATTCTAAAAAGAAGATACATTTGAAATTAAAGTTGTTTAATACCAACTAATCAAGGGGTTGTTGTTTCATAATAACTATGATAATGTATTGCTCCAATTCTTTGAGACAGGTGATGTTGAGAAAGTCTTGGAAAATTTGCACAATGGTGCAACAGGGGGACATTTTACCAGTAACACCACTACCCACAAAGTATTATGTGTTGGATACCATTGGCATAATTTATTGAAAGATGCTCATGATTTTGTTATAAAATGTGAGATTAGTCAAACATATGTAGGTAGAGAAAAAAAAAAACTTGCATTTCCTTAATAGCTAGTGTTCATTAACAATCCATTTCAATAGTGGGGTCTACACATTATTAGAGATGTTACTCCAAATTATTTTTTATTTTGAAGTAAATACTCATTGCCATAGGTTATTTTACAAGATGGATAAAGCCTATTCCTCTCTAAACTACAAATCACAATAACCTGATCCTTTTTTTGAATATGAAATCATTACCATGTTTGGAATTTATGGTTATTTTGTCTTTAGTAGTGAATCTTAATTTTAATCCTTGAAATTGACTGAGTTTTCTATTGAGAAAGTGTTAGCACTCCCTCTAGTTTCCCAAGGCCGAGAAAGGAGACTGAAGGAGGTAACCTTAGACCAACTTTGGACTTGGTAGCTAGCCCTACAAAATCAGAGAGGGATCTCTCTAATCTCACAACCAATGAAATTATTGGACAAAAAAATAGATATTATACTAGATATTCAACTTATTAGGGTTTGATTTAGGGTTTGCTGGATCAACATCATAGATCTAGGAACTAGGTCAAATTTATGAATAATCAATTGCATAGATTAAAATGAGGCAAAGTAGGTATGTTTGTTGACATATTTAGGCTATCATTGTGGTATAGGGTTGAAAAATGAAGGATGAGAATGAGAATATAACTATGAATTCATTCATCAAAAGAAATGAAACACAAACGTGAAGATCTCATCAAAACAGAGCATAAAACTGATGTATTTTGATTAAAAACTAATGAGATGATAACATGAAAGCATACATATGGTTGTAAGGAGAAAAAAATTCAAATTGATGATTAAACTTAGAAGAAACATTGCCAATAAGCATACCATAATAATCTCAAGATAATTCTGCAACTATCATTGATATCACTGTAAAATGGTGTACACAAGCTCCACACTATGATTAACAAGTATCCAACCCTCACAATGAGTTGAATTTGAGTATGTATAGAAAAATAGACATCATGCCACCTCTATGGGTCGAAAAATGATCCAAAACAACTAATTAATGCAGCTAATGACTCATAACCTAATTTTTAGGGGAGTTAGAAACAACTTCCCCTTTTTTATCTAACAAGTTTGATTCTTTGTCTCCAGTCATTAAATACAAGATTCTATAAAAAAGATGACCTCGAATATGCTCATTAACTATCAAAAAACTTATGAGATAACTGTTACAGAGACCAATTTCAAGCTTTGACCTCCACGTGTCCGGAAATGTCCTCACACCCAAAAGCACAATGTGCTCTCTAAAAAATGCAACAAATTTTTACAGAAGCGTAGTTAAATTTGGTGGGTGATTTGGATGAGTTTGAGGGATCTTTAATCTGAACTGAAGACGGGTACTGATAGCTGGCGATTTCATCTAGACCTATGAATCTTTAAAACAACAAAAACACTTCTCCTAAACCACTTAAAACTCAAATTTCCACAACTACTCCAGAAGCGTAGCATCTGCCTCCAAACAATGGGAGAAGTGTGAAAAATTGATGGTTTTCTACCCTTTTTTGAAAATTTATGAGCTGATAAGAAAAAAAAAGTGGATTTATGAGTTGTACAAGTCAAAATACACCTACACATGCTTACCATTTTTCATTTGAAGCCCCTGAGAAAAAATGCAGCATGGCCACGTAGTGTTTCTATGCACCTATTTTGCCCGTATTACAAAAAAAACTCAAAAATGGTCAAAATTTACCAAATTAATATATATATATATATATATATATATATATATATATATATTTAGTAATGGCTTCAAGCAACTAAGGATGAATTAGGCAAGATGTTAAGGCTATTCTTGATTTGAAATGATTGTATTAGTTTTTATGTGCTAAGTGTCTTTTTCAGTTTAAAAAAATGTGCATAATCAGTTCATTAGTTTGCATGAGGTTTAAGGTGTTTGTCGATGAATTGTAGATGATTTCAAGTGAATTAGAAGCATAAAAAAAGCTTAAATAACATTGAATAGCAGTGTACAATAGAGAAATAAGTCACCACAATGAAATTTACACAGCAGGCATGATGAACCAGTTCACCCCTCCTGGGCTACATCTGCTGGTCCAAATTCCAATGGCATGTCCATATTTGGTTATGCTCAAAATTTTGCTATTACATGTAGTTACAGTGCTCTAATAGCTGTTTTCTCTACACCAATGGCTTCAAAATGCTCCATTAGTAAAAAATGACTCTTCATTCACTCAGAATGGGCGAAAATTGGGCCTCTTACACTTTTGCCCATTTTCACCTAGGAAAGCTTCACTAAAGGTGGAGAATTCCACTTAACTGGAGTTAAAATAGGCAATTCCTCCAATTAAGGCATGCCTACCAAACAGTCCGCCGAATTTGACTGTAGCATTAAACATTTGCGGTTGGGGGTGGCCACATGCACACCCCCCCAAACCCGCGACTTACTAACCGTCGAAGGTTATCCACTCTGCATTAACTGTGGTTTTGCGTTGAACCGTGGTTGGAGCGGTCGAGTAAGGTTTATCCGCGTGGAGGAGTAGCATCTACAATTATCATGTGAAAACACAACATGGAACTGTTGGCGGTTGTTGCAATGAATGTGGTTGTTAACGTTAACGGTTGTAATATTTGTTATGTGACCATACCACGCAGGGACCGCTAGTGGTTCCCAACCCCTAACTCCATTTGCACTTAACCTTAAATACAACCTGGCAACTATGACTATTAAGAAACATTGCGTAGAATAGTCAGTAAGTCGTGTGTGTGCCAAGTGGGAGGTCGTAGGGTCGATTCCTGCGGACCCTCCAAAATTTTACTGTGTAGTTGCAGGGCCACGTGGCGGCCTTAGGGCTGGCCACATGACACCTTCTGATTGGCCCTTCAAACCCTGTTCAAGGAATAAAATCGAGACACTTGTCATCCATTGACTGGCCCGGTGGAAAGGAATATTCCTTTTTTTCTCACTGTACCTCCACCTATTTGCTGACTGTGCATCCCAGTCAAACATGGTCAAACAGTCGAAAAATTACTTGTTTGGCATTTCAAACAGAATGCGATATCTCCCTCATACGACATCAATTTTTTGAACCGTTCACTACGCCGAAATCAGGAAGATGAGATCTACGCAAGCATCCTGGTTTCAACTGAATCTTGTAACTTTGAATTTTGAGCAAAATTTATGTACTCCTGATCATTCCTCCCCAATGGGAATCTTTTGACCCCAAAAGACTTTATTACCTGTTTAGTAGATGAAGGTACAAATCCCTCATCTTTCCAATCTCCATCCATTTTTCCTTGCTTGGTTTAGTGCCTTTGAGCCCAACTTGAAGGTAGTCAACACTTCCCCTCTTGGACGCTCTTGTCCTCCTGTCAAGAATTGGATCTTCTTTGAGCTTATCCATAAATTATGGTGAGAAATATTCAATAGAAGGTAGCTGAACATCACTTCCTTGACCAGCGATCAAAGGTGGCTCATACAAGTGTAAGTTTTCAGCATTAACAACTGAATACATTTGCATATAAGAAGGCAAGTCAAGTTGGAATGCATTATTACGAACTTTCTTTATGATCTTGAAAGGACCATAGCGAATGGGTTTGAGATTTTTACCCTCCCCTTGCATCCTTTATTTTCTAATGTGCAACCATACCTCATCTCCATCTTGAAACTTGTGATCAACCCGGTGTTTGTCATGCCTCTCTTTGTATTTTCTTTGACTTTTCTCAAGCTGTTCTTGAACTTGTTGATGTATAATATGATTTTTCTCAATGAAATTTCAAGCCTTATCAATGTCACTATGGCCATATTTTGCAACATCCTTCCCAAATATGAAGTCTAATGGCGATTTTGGAAAATACCCAAAGCTTACTTCAAAAGATGAGGTTTGTATTGAAGAGTGCTTTGCCCAGTTGTAAGCATGCTGAATGTAATGCAGTTGTTCAACCCACAACTTAGGATTTTTGTTGCAATATCCTCTCAATAGATGCACAACTGTTCTGTTCACCACCTCGGTTTGTCCATCTGTTTGTGGATAAAAAGCGGTAGTCTTTTTCAACTTTGTGTCCATCATTCTCCATAGATTTGACCAAAAATTCCCAATGAACTTGGAATCCCTGTCACTAAAAATAGAAGTTGGAAATCCAAAATGAACCTAAACATTTTGAAAATAAAGTTCAACAATTTGTTCAATAGTAATGGTTTTCTTACATGGCATAATTATACACATTTTACCGAATCTATCCACAACTACATAAAGATAATCATGCTATTTTCTTGGCATAGGTAGACCTCCAACAAAGTCCATGGAGACACACTCCCATGACCTTGATGGTATCGGTAGTGGTGTGTACAATCCAAGCTTCCTATTACTAGGCTTACTTGTTTCACACATAGAACAACCTCTTATAAAATGCGACACTCTATCTATCATGCAAGGCCGATAACAATACCTCCGTAGATGTACCACTGTTTTTCTTACGCCAAAGTGTCCAGCAATAAGAGATGAATGAGCTTCTCTCACGAAACTTAGCCTCTCTCCATGTGGAATACACAGTTTTTCAAAATGAAACAGAAAATTGTTATGCATGTGATAATATTTTTCTTCAACTTGATTCCCTTCACTAAAACTAGCATACACATCTTGAAAATCAATGTCATGTGCATATTGTTCTATGCAACTCTCATGTACAACAGAATCATTTTTGAGTAAAGTAGAAGCACTAATGATTGGTCTTGAAATCATATCTAAAAATTTATTGAAAATACCTTTCTTGTACCTTATAACCAAGTGAAACTATTGAAGAAATCCCATCCACCTGAAATGTCTTGATTGCTGCGATTTTGTTTGCGATTGCAAGTACTGTAATGGTTGGTGATCGATATGTACATTAGTCTCTTTTTCCACTTCTTGACACTTTTTCCCAACACATATAGTTCTTTTTCATATGTAGGATAATTAGTCACAACACCATTAAAAGTTTCATAATGAAAAGCAACAGGCTTACCATGCTGCAAAAGAACTGCCCCCATGGCATAATCACTAGCATCTGTTTGAATCTAGAATGGCTGTCTCAAATTTGGTAATGCAAGGACTGGAGCTGAACTGATATTGTCTTTTAAAGCTTCAAAATCTTGCTTTTTTTTGCCTCCCCAATGGAAGCCTTTCTTCACACTTTTCACTGCATGCATAGGAGCTGCGATGGAAGAAAAGTTAGCAATAAAATTTCTCCAATATTGAGCCGCACCTAAGAAACTTCTTACCTCGGTTACTATTTTGGGTGTGGGCCAATTCACAATGGCTTCCACTTTAGAAGGATCAATCCTCAATTCTCCTCCTCCTACAATATGTCCCAAATAAGTCTTTCCAAACTCACACTTTGAAATCTTAAGAAACATTTCTCTTTCTTCAAAATATCAATCACTCTATTCACATGCAAGACATGATCTTCTCTTGTTTCGCTAAAAATAAATATTTCATCTAAGTACACAATAAAAAATTCATCAAGAAATGGCCGCAAAACACTATCCATAACTCGCATGAAAGTTGCCGGTGCATTACACAAACCAAAAGGCATAACTAGCCACTCAAAGGGTCATTTTTTGGTTTTGAATGCAGTTTTCCATATATCACTTTCTGCAATTCGTATTTGATGATATCCACTTCTTAAATCTAACTTAGTGAAAAAATTTGCTTCTTTCAGATGATCAAGAAAATAATCTATTCTTGGGAGTGGGTAACTATTTTTTACCATAATCTTGTTCAAAGCTCGAAAATATACACACATGCACCTAATTCCATATTTCTTTGGTATCAAGAATATGGGTGAATCACATGGCAAGGTGCTTGGCCTTATGATTCCTTTATCCAACATCTCCTTGATTTGCATCTATATTTTATCAGTCTCCATTATCGACATGCGATACATACTAATGTTTGGAAGAGGAAAATCCTGCTGCAACTGAATCTCATGTTGAATTTCCCTTTTTGGAGGCAATCCTGTTGGCTCCTGAAACATCTCATGATGTCCATTAACTACATCATATAAATCTGATTTCAAATTAGGATCACATCCCTCAAATGATTCATGATTAATATCAGCTTTAGGCTTAATCATAAGAAGAACAAAATACTTACTTGAATTTACTAGCCTCTTTACCTATCCAACATTTACCATAGCAAATTTTGTCTTCTTGCGATGTGCTCTACCAATGAAATCCTTGACATCTTTGAAAAAATGATACTTGTTCTCATGGCGATGGAAGATCACTTTCCTGTCATACAAGTAAGTAATCCATAATACAATACCAGTTATGTCAAGCAAAACCACATCTAATTCAACTGTGTCAACAAAGGTTGCTGTGATTGCAAACCTCAAAATACATTTCTTTGAAACCTGTAGATTTGCATCCTTACAAATCCAACCCAAATGGATATGGTTTTGGATGTGGTATGGTCTCAAGGTTAATTTTCTTGACCAAATCTTCAGAGATTAAGTTTGCTTGTGACCCACTATCAAACAATGTGTCAATCTTGGTATACTTGGATATGAACTTCACATGAAACAGTTCTATTCTTTCTTCTTCATTTGGAGTGTTTATGTGATCAGGAGATCATGTGTTTTTCTCAAAATTAAATTTTCTCGAAACTATACTGAACCTGAGTGACAGGAAAGGTCTCGTCGTTGCGATTCCGACATCGCGGACGGTTCGAAAAACCATGTCGTATGAGGAAGATATCGCGTTTTTTTCGTTTTCCTAAACAGTTAAAATTTTTGTGATAGGGTGACTGGGACGCCCAGTTAGTAGGCATGTGTACAGTTAAAAAAAGAGGAATATTATTAAGAATATTATGTTTTCTCAATTCAATCAGAAGCTGCCATTTGTCGCGTTGTGATTGGTTGTACGAATTTTGTTTCTGACCGTTGGATGGAGATGTACAGTTTTTAAGTGGCACCATTGGATGGGTGACATGTGGCAAGCCCAAAGGCTGCCACGTGTCCCCAGGAGGTTAGGCCAAAATTTTGGTGGATTCGATGGGGTGGGGGGTGGGGGGGGGGGTGTCGACCCTACGACCTCTGTCCTGTGTGCCAAGACCTGCACCAGTCGGGCTACCATATAGTTCTTAACATAATAGTCTTTGACGTTAATCTAAGTTGTAATGTTTTGCAATTCAGAGGGGGGGACTGCCATTGGTCCCAACCCGCTGGCGGCCCCACGATGCAGTCACATGCCACAGTTCACATCACCGCAATTTTTTTTACAAGTCTTCAACGGTATTAAAACCGTAACTCCGGCGGCGATAAACCATATCACATGCCATTGTAAAACCGTGACATTAAAATGTAAACTGGCAGCTAGGGGTGTGGTCACATGTCACGTGGTGACATAAAACTACAAAGAGTCTGTTTTCTAAACCGTAACCTCCGACAGTAAATACTGGGTTCACATGCGAGGAGTTAACAATATATGCAACGATTGCAGGTCTTCGAAACTTCAAACCGTAGCATTCAGGTCAGTCGACCTGTCACATGGTGGAATAAAGTGACGATTAATTCAAACGGGTTCGGAACTATGCCATCACTATTCCACACCTCATTTTATGCGGAGTTTTAAATTGAAACCGCGTGGTTTTAGGTGGCGGGGGGGAGGGGGGTCGGCTTGTGACCACCCCGCCCTAACCACTAGTATTCAATTCAAACGGTCAATACTGGCGTGAATTTTGGCGCTGACCTAAAATTTAGGAATAACTGCCAAATTAACTATAGTTAACTGCAGTTCTCCACTTTTAGTGGAGGTTTTGTAGCTGAGATTGGGAAAAAGGCTTTGGGAGGTTAATTTTCGACCAATTTGGGAAAAACAAGAGTCTACCTAGACTAATTTGAGCATTCTGGAGCCACTGGTGCAAAAAAAACAACAATTAGAGGCTTTTAAACACATGTATTTGCAATTTTGAGCATAATGACAAAGACGGACATGCCATTGGGAGCTGGACCACCAGATATAACCCACGAGGGGTGAACTGCTTCATCATGCCTACTGTGTAAAAATTATGTGTGATTTTTTTATTTGTTATACACTACTGTACAATGTTATTTAGGCTTATTTTCATGCTTAAAGTTTACAAATTCATCTATGTTTCATGGTTAAAAAACTTATTACTTAAGCAAAAAAATGGAGACAAATTGTACATGTTTTTATTATTGAAAGGAAACTTAGCACATCAAACTAATACACTCCTTTCAGGTCAGGTTGGTATCAGAGCTAGAGTTTAATCTCTAGTGTTTTTGTGTGCAAATATTTTTTAACTGTTTGCAAGGGTTTTCATGCTTATTAGGCTCAAGCTTAAGAAAGGAGAAGGAAAATTGGTGGAAGCAAGAGGTTCTCAAAGTGAGCCACAACAAAGGAGGGAAATATTGCCACATTCTCCACCACCTAGCTCACATCCAAAAGAAGTAGAAGCAACATTAAGCATGCCTTTAGGAGAATGAGAAATCCATGAAGAGATGGATCCCAAAGAGGAAGAAAGAGTTTACTGAAAGCATTTCTTGACTTGACTGAGATGGTTAGAGTCCTTAATCAAGAAAGGAATGAGAAATGAGAAGAAGAAAGGTCCAAACTTCACAAGGAAGGACATGGATCATCAAGAGGCCACAATGATGAAGATAAATCAAAGAAAGGCAATGGAAGAAATGGAGACAGTGGAAAGTCACCATCGTCACCCTCATCTTCATCCTCATCATCCTCTACTTCATCTTTAGTACATCAGCCATACAAGTCAAAGAACACTAGTAAAATTCCTTTTCTAAAATTTGATGTTAAGTTTGAATTGCCACTATTTAATGGTGAAGTCAATGCAGAAAATCTAGATAATTGGATTAGACAATTGGAGGTCTATTTGAGAATCCAAAACTTTCAGGATGATGATATCAAAATCCAACTAGCTTCATTGAGAATGGAAGGTGCAACACTTGTTTTGTGGGAAGGCAAGACAAAAGAGGAGATGAATAAGCATGGTAAGATTATTTTATCATGGACTGATTTCATTTCTGTAATAAAACATTAGTTTTATCCATTAACTCATATGTAGAAAGCCATAATGGATTGGAAAAATTTTAAACAATTGAAAGGAAAAAATGTACAAGTTTATACCTAAGAATTTAGGAGAAGAGCTCTCTTATTAGGAGTAGATTTGCAGAGCCAAGACACTTTGCTCAAGTATATAACAGGCTTACATACCTACCTAAGACATACTATCCTCATGTTTAACCCTACAAGCCTAGATGAAGTCTGTGTACAAGCCACACACTTAGAGGCAAGGGGAAAACAAAACATATATGAGAATGAGGAAAATGAGTTTAAAGGTAAATGGAAGAAAAAGAGAAATGCAAATATTAGAAAAGAGTAGGGAAAATTCTTTTGCAAAAACTATTCTAAAACTAGCCATGATGAAGACCATTGTTGGAAACTTCATCCAGAGTTGAAACCAGAAAGTTTTAAAGCCAAAGAGAAAGCCAAGGAGAAAGGCAAAACTATTGCAGTAACTGAACAAGACTTAGGGTCAGATTCAGGAGATGAAACACAAATCATAGCTATGAGACTAAAGAACATGAAGGGAAAATATATTGAAACTAAACCCAGTTCTAGTATATCTAACTGTCACATACAAGCTCCATATGAAGAAGAGAGAATTGAACTGTTTCATGTGAGGGTCATTTCCAAACATACCAAGGTTGATACATTGTTTGACAATGGGTCACAATAAAATTTAATCTCTGAAGACTTGGTCAAGAACTTAATCTTGAGACCATTCCACATCCGAAACAATATCCACTTGGTTGGATTTGTAAAGATGTAAATTTACAGGTTTCAAAAAAGTGCATGTTGTGTTTCGCAATAACTGCACATTTCATTGACACAGTTGAATTAGATGTTGTTCCGCTTGATATAATAGGTATGGTGTTGGGAAGTCCTTGCTTGTATGACATGAAAGCAATCTTTCATTTCCATGAGAAAAAATACCATTTATTCAAAGATGGCAAGGATTATATTGTGAGAGCTCATCGCAAGAAACTAGACACTTCTTTTAATGCAGGGAAAATGAAGAGGCTAGTCAATGCAAGCCAAAACTTGACATTGATGATGATTAAACAAAGAGATATTTTAAATAATCATTTTCAAACAAATGTTGATGTATGTAATGAGTTCTTTTAGTTTGAAATCAGGTTGTATTTGAAAGAAGAGGACAAGCAGTTGCAACAATCGACATTGGTGTTGAAAACAAGGTGTCAGTGCAAGAAGTTGCAAAGGTCAAAGAGAGGAAAAAACAACTTGGTAAAGAAGGCACAAGATTCAAAAATGTTCATTGCTAGTTTCCAAAAGGCATAGTATAATGGCGAAGAAACTTGGTCCAGATTCGACACAAGTTCAAGGCAAAAGCAACAAAAAATCGCCATAAGGATAGAGTGCAAGGTGAGAAAAATTCCAAGTTTCCTTTGATTATAGACCAATGTAGAAACAAGATGTTTACTGAAAAGTTATATTTCTATTGTGCAAGTTCAGAAAATGTGCAGCATGACAGTGTTAAAGAGAGCAATGGTTGTTCAACGAAATCAAGGAAAATTTTGTCTTTTCATGAAAAGCTCCAATTAATGAAATTAGGGAAATTTCAGTGGATAAAGACTGGAAGAGTGGGGCACAGTCTCCACATCTTCATGTTCAGTAATCCAGAGAGCTTTTGGGGTCCAAAAGCTTTGTAGTGGGGAGGTGTGATCAGGAGATCATGTGTTTTGCTCAAAATTGAAGGTGCTCGAAACTGTACCGAAACCTGAGCAACTGGAAAGGTCTTGTCATTGCAATTCTGGCGATGTGAATGGTTCGAAAAATCGATGTCATATGAGGAAGATATCACGTTCTGTTCATTTTCCTAAATAAATAAATTTTTTGTGACAGGGTGACTGGGACGCCCAGTCAGCAGGCAGGTGTACAATCAGCAAAAGAGGAATATTCTTAAGAATATTCTATTTTCTCAAGTCAATCAGAAGTTGCCATTTGTCGCGTTGTGATTGGTTGTACGAAGTTTGTTTCTGACCGTTGGATGGAGATGTATAGGTTTTAAGTGGCACCATTAGATGGGTGACACGTGGCAAGCCTGGAGGCTACCACATGTCCCCAAGAAGTTAGGCCAAAATTTTGGTGGAGTCGGGGGTGGGGGGGTTGACCCTGTGACATCCAGCCTTCATGCCAAGACCTGCACCAGTTGGGCTACCATGTAGTTCTTAACATAACAGTCTTCGGCATTAATTTAAGTTGTAATATTTTGCATTTCGAAGGGGGGGACCACTAACGGTCCCAACCCGTTGGCGGCCCCATGACGCGGTCACATGCCACAGTTCACATCACCGCAACATTTTTTACAAGTCTTCAATGGTATTAAGACAATAACTCCAATGACGATAAACCATATCTCATGAAATTCTAAACCGTGACATTAAAATGTAAACTGGTGGCTACAAACCAATACTCTGGTGGCTAGGGGTGTGGTCACATGTCACGCAGTGACATAAAATTGCAAAGAGACGGTTGTCTAAACCGTAACCTCCAGTGGTAAATACTGCGTTCACATGCGAGGAGTTAACAATATATGCGACAGTTGCTGGTCTTCAGAACTTCAAAATGTAGCATTTGGGTGGGTCGACCTATCACATGGTGGAATTAAGCGATGGTTAATTCAAACGGGTTCAGAACTATGCCATCAATTTTGCGTGCCTCATTTATATGCTGAGTTTTAAACAGAAACCGCGTGGTTTTAAGTGGGGGGTCGACTTGTGACCACCCCTCCCTAACCACTAGCATTCAATTCAAACGGTCAATACTGGTGGGAATTTTTGCACAGACCTAAAATTTAGGGATAACTGCCAAATTAATTGTAGTTAACTATAGTTCTCCACTTTTAGTGGAGGTTTTGTAGCTGAGATTGGGAAAAAGGCTTTGGGAGGTCAATTTTTGACCAATTTGGGAAAAAGAAGAGTCTACATAGACTAATTTGAGCATTCTGGAGCCACTGGTGCAGAAAAAACAACCATTAGAGGCTTGTAAACACATGTATTTGAAATTTTGAGCATAATGACAAAGAGGGACATGTCATTGGGAGTTGGACCAACAAATGTAGCCCAAGAGGGGTGAATTGCTTGATCATGCCTACTGTGTAAAACTTATGTGTGATGTTTTTTCTCTGTTATACAATATTGTATAGTGTTATTTAGGCTTATTTTCATGCTTAAAGTTCACAAATTAATCTATGTTTCAAGGTTAAAACACTCATTCCTTAAGCAAACAAATGGAGACAAATTGTACATGTTTTTATTATTGAAAGGGCACTTGGCACAATAAATTAATACACTCCTTTCAAATCATTATGTGACAATTTTATGTATTGGTACTGGGTTTAGTTTCAATTTATTTTCCCTTCATATTAAATCCCATGGCTGTAATTTTAGATTCATCACCTGAATTAGATCCTAAATCATGTTGAGCTGTAGCAACAATTTTTTGTTTCCCTTTGTTATTGGTTTTCTTTGGCCTCAATTTAGGATGTAATTTCCAACAATGAGTTTCATCATGGCCTTCTTTTGAACAATGTATACAAACCAATTTTTCTCCCTCTTTCTTAACAGATGCATTCTTTTTGTTTTTACCTTTTGAGGTATTCTCCTTGGCTTTACCCTTAAAAGATTTCTTCCTACCCTCTTCATAAATGTTCTTCCCTCTAGCTTCTAGATGTGTGGCCTGAATACATACTTCATATAGACTGGTGGGGTTAAACATGAGAATAACATGTTTTAGGTATCTATGTAAGCCTCGTATGTACTTTATCAAGTACCTTGGCTCTGCAAATCCACCCCTAATAAGAGAGATCTTCTCCTAAATTCTTGGGTGTATTCTTGCACATTTTGTCCCTTTAATTGCATAAATTTATGCCAGTTCATGATGGATTTCTGCATATGAGCTAATGGATAAAACTATTGTTTAATAGCAGTAATGAAATCTGACCATGATAGAATAATCTTACCATGTTTCTTGATTTCCTCCTTTGTCTTGGCTTCCCACCAAACAAGTGTTTCACCTTCCATTCTCAATGAAGCTAATTGAATTTTGGTATCATCATCTTGAAGGTTCTATATTCTCAAATAGACCTCCAATTGCCTAATCCAATTATCAAGCTTTTCTGCATTGACTTCACCATTAAACATTGGAAATTAAAACTTAACATCAAGTTTTAAAAAAGGATTTTTACCAGTGCTCTTGGACTTGTGTGGCTGATGTACTGAAGAAGAAGTAGAGTAGGATGATGATGAGGGTGAGGATGATGCCTCTCCATTGCCTCCATTGCTTCCATTTCCATTCTTTGACTTATCTTCATCATGGTGACCTCCTGAAGATCCTTGACCTTCCTTGTGAAGTTTAGATCCTTCTCCTTCTAGTCTCTCATTCATTTCTTGATAAATGATTCTAACCATCTCAGTAATGTCAAGAAATGCTTTCTTGAACACTCTTTCTTCCTCCTTGGGATCAAATTCTTCATGGATTTCTCCTTCCTCATGAGGCATTCTTAAGGGAACTTCTATTTCTTTAGGAGGTGAACTAGGTGGTGGATATTGTGGAAATCTTGCTCTTCTTTGCTTTGGCTCTTTTTGAGACCCTTCTGCTTCCACCAATTTGCCTTATCCTCTCTTGAGCTTGAGCCTCGTAAGAATCTAAAACTTGCAAACAGTTAAACAATTATTTGCACTAAACAACACCAGAGAATAAAGTCTAGCTCTGATACCAATATGATATGAAATGACTGTATTAGTTTTTCTTTGCATAATTAGTTCATTAGTTTGCATGAGGTTTAAGGTGTTTTTCCATGAATTGTAGATGATTTCAGGTGAATTAGAAGCATAAAAAAAGCTTAAATAACACTGAAAAATAGTATAAAATAGAGAAATAAGTCACCACATGAAATTTACAGAGCAGGCATGATGAATCAGTTCACCCTCCTAGGCTACATCTGTTGGTCTAGTTCCCAATGACATGTCCATCTTTCATTATGCTCAAAATTTTTCTATTACATGTAGTTACAGTGCTCTAATGAATGTTTTCTTTGCACCATGGCTCTAGAATGCTCCAATTAGTCAAAAACGACTCTTCATTCACTCAGAATGGGCGAAAATTGGGCCTCGTACACTTTTTACCTGTTTCACCTTGGAAAGCTCCACTAAAAGTGGAGAAATCCACTTAACTGGAGTTAAAATAGGCAATTCTGCCAATTAAGGCGCGCCCGCCAAACTGTCTTCCGTATCTGAATGTAGCATTAAACATTTGTGGTTTAGGGTGGCCACATGCACACCCCCCAAACCTATGGGTTACTAACCGCTGAGGTTATCCACTTTGCATTAACTGTGGTTTTGTGTTGAACCATGGTTGGATTTGTCGGGTAAGGTTTATCCATGCGGAGGAGTAACATCTATGGTTATCATGTGGCAACACAACGTGGAACTGCTGGCAATTGTTGCAATGACTGTGGTTGTTAATGTTAACGATTGCAATGTTTGTTATGTGACCATACCACGCGGGGACCGCTGGCGGGTTGGGACCGCCAACGGTTCCCAACCCCCAACTCCATTTGCACTCAACCTTAAATACAACCCGACAACTATGACCGTTAAGAAAAATTGCGGAGAGTAGTCAATAAGTTGTGTGCGTGCCAAGCGGGAGGTATTTAGGTCGATTTCTGCGGACCATCCAAAAATTTATTGTGCAGTTGCAGGTTCACGTGGCATCCTCAGGGCTGGCCACGTGGCACCTTCTGATTGGCCCTTCACACCCTGTTCAACGAATAAAATGGATACACTTATCATCCATTAATTGGCCTAGTGGAAAGGAATATTCCTTTTTTGACTGTACCTCCACCTATTTGCTGATTGTGCATCCCAGTCCAACCTGGTCAAACTGTCGAAAATTTACCTGTTTGGCATTTTGATCAAAACGCAATATGTCCCTCATACGACATCGATTTTTTGAACCGTTCACGACGTAAGAATCAGGAAGACGAGATCTACGCAACCATCCTGGTTTCAATCCAATCCTGTAACTTTTAATTTTGAGCAAAATTTATGAACTCCTGATCAATCCTTCTTCTTGTGCTTACTTAGGGTGTCCTTGAGATTTTTATTCATGTTTTTAACCCTAATCTTGAAAATCAGATTTCTTGTGTAATAGTGCCTTGCCATGTGCCTCTGCATGGCAGTGTTTCTATTTGCCTTCTCCAGTAGATTTTCCAAATACACATTCACTTTGTCAAGCAAATACTCTCTATATTTCTCATTCTCAGCACTCATAGGGTCAAATATAGTATCCAAAGCTTGAGCAGCAGTTATGGTGTCATGAGATTGAGGAGGATATGGTTCCTTGTCTTGCTCTTTCTTATTTGCTAGTGCTCTTGGGGTAGGTCTCCTTGACTGCCTATGAATATCTCTGTCTTCCATCTACTTTACATATATCACTGCCTTACCTTTGTATTTAACTAATTTGCTGGATGATGGCGGCTCTTGTGAGGTACTATGCTGCATCAATCTCACTTTAAATTTCCTATTTTTTTGTTTCAAGAAGGCCACCATAAAGTTTTATTTTGAGAGATCATCTTGTAACTCTTTGATTTGTTATTTTTTCTCTTTGATGATGTCTACTATTGTCTTGTCTCTATGATTAACCATCTCTATCTCAATAGGTATCTCTTCATCATTGTGTTGTAGGGGTGAATTTCCATGTCTAGGTGATTGCTCCATAGCTTTTCCCCGAGTTTCTTCAACTGTTGCTTCCTTAGGCACTCTTCTAGCTTGTGACCTAGTCAGAGGTTTAGATGCAGGCATGTCTTTAGATATCACAAGGGAAAAAACAAGTGTTTTCCCCTTCTTGTATGTTTGAGAAACCTATGCCCTAGCTGGTCTTTTGGTCACTGAAGGTATGCTAGATGGATTAGCTCTTTGTGGCGTATATGATGTAGGAGTGCTAATTATTTTGGACTAAGGAGACATAGGAAAAAGAGCTGTTACCTCCTAAGTTTCCCCCCAAGACATATTAATCTCTGTGAGCTGATGATGAACTATGAATTTGAGCTGATAAGTAACTGGGTAGGTTTAGTGGTTTAATGGCAGTGAAATGCATCGACAACCTTATGTGATACTGATACAACCTATAAAACCTCCCTTCACAAGTGAAATAATTCACAATCATCTTCATCAAAGGAGCATCTCTATCTAACAATTTCCTGAAAGGAAAGATATGAGTGGGAGCCTCCTTGTAGTGTGGTTTGAGGAAGACTTTGTAATTTTCAATATCCAAATCCATCCCCTTAAACCAAATTTCTCCTTGGTTAGGGATACCTGTGGCTGAAGCTATGAGCTCTGCTGATATTATGAAGTCTATCCTTTCTATGGTGGTATTTTCCTTCTTGAAATTGGTAGCAAAAATATTGTTCAACTTAGCATGGCAACACACCTCATGTATCTTTTCACAAAACCCTAGGCAGCTGACCTTTTCAAATGACTCTTTGATGAATGGTGAAGCATTGATTTCTTGCATGTTTGTTGGTTCATACCCTGAGACATGTCCTCCCTTTTTTTACTTCTTCTTTTCACTAGCCATGGTATTAATTTTTCTTATCCTAAAACCTTGGTTTGATAGGAGGGAAGGGTAGGGTAGGATTGGGAAAACATGGGAAAAATAGCAGCTGGTTTAGGGAAGCGAATTGAGGCGATAGGGATTTGGAAAAAATATAGGAAAATTATAGGGGGTAGGGGTATATTTTAGGGACACTTGGGAAGTGGAATTTCTTGAAATGGACGAGGGAGAAAAAAAACTAATAACACAGTCCAAACCCAGAAATGTAGCAAAATTGTAGCGTGGCTAGTTTTTTTGGGGAAAACTGGTGGAATGAAGGAGATGAGTGTGGGAAATGATTGGGGGATGTTTATCAAGTGTGTAAAAGGGTATTAGAGAAGGAAAAATAGGGATTTTATAACTGAACTTAAGAATAAACCAAGAAAACCAAAAGCACATCGAAAAACCCTAGGAGAGGGATTTCATCATTTTCTGAAGGAAAATCACTGCATGAGGATTGATGAGAGGCTGTTATTACTAGATGAGAGTCTTTGGAACCTGTATATTACTGAATGAACCACGTTGTGGCTTCCTCTATGCTCAAAACTAAAAAATGCAGCATGATGGCTAGAAACGTAGCGTGCTAGGAAAAAATGCAGCGTGCTTGCTGGAAAGGGCTCGATGATGGAAAACTCAGAGTTTTCAAAGCTGAGGTGAAACTCAATGGTGAGGAGAGATATAAGAAGATGAAATGAAGTGTTTTAATGCTTGGATGGTCTCTTTATAACTTGCAAGTTGATTTTTTATTTTGATGATGGTATGACATCACATGTCCTTTTTGAGAAATGATGTGATGAGGTAGTGTACTGCAAATTTATAACTTCATTTGGAAAGGTGACATCTCCATGAAGGGTAAATTTGATTTTGGAATAATTTTTAACACTTTTTCCCTAATTACTATCTCCGATGATGGTGACTAAGGTGATGGAATGACTCCCTACATGACTTATGATGACCTGACCTAATGATAACACCAAATGCATATATGAAACCATGATTTGGAACTTTGAACCTTTGAAATATGCATGATTATAATTTGATGACCAAAATGATGACCAAAACACTCATTTGATGACCTATCTCAAGGAATGATGACATTTTATGACATTGAAAATGGAGGGAGTAGTAGTGACACCTAGGACATGACTCAAGACTCCTTTGACTTTTAATAAGACATGTCAAATTTATTTGAAAATAATTTTTTTTTTACCAAAGACATCTAACAATACTAAAAGAGAAAATTTGATCACTGGTGACTCATAGACACTAACATTGGCTCCAGATGGGGATGAAAACTCCTTTAGGAAGTGTCAAGAACACCGTAGACCAGGTAGCCTTATCCATTGAGCGATGTAGTCAAAATAAAAAGACTTGACACTCAAATAATTAGCTGAAACTGAGAAAATAAAAATTGATTTGACTTCTGAACTTCAAACAAAAAGCAATAGATGATGATAGAAGCCTTATGGCCTTCTCCTCAGGCTTAAAAATTCTGAGAGATATTCCTTATTCTTTAACAACAAAATAAAATGTTATTTACAATGGAAGTGAACTTTTACTTCTAGATTAGGTTAAGATAGTGTTTGAGGATCTTACCATTTTCCGATCCTCCTGGAAGTGCTTTCCCATCAAGGTATTCTAATAAATAAGCATTATTCCCTCTGAAAACCGAAATCTTGTAGGGTCCTTTCCATAAGTTCTCAAATTTACCATGTTTGCCTTTATCTTTATTTCGGGCATCCTACCGGAGAACAACATCTCCAAAGTTAAAATCATCAGCTTTAGTTTTCTTGTAATAAATTTTCTTGATCTTCTCCTGAATATTTGAGGTGTTATTGAAAAACTCTTCCCTAAACTACTGTAAATGGATCATTTGATTGATTCTTCGCTGAATATCCTTTGGCTCACTTTCAATATTTTGTAGGATTATCATCATCGACACTGCTAGGGAAGTTAGAAACACTGTATCTACACCATAGACCAGCTGAAAAGGTGACATGCAGATAGAATTATTTGTGCTAACTTTGTCTACCCATAGAGGATTAATTAACTTTTTGTGCCAATTCCTTTTGTTCTCTTGCAACATCTTTTTGATTATGTTCATCAATGAATTATTTGATGATTCAACCAAGCCATTGTCTTGAGGATAATATGTTATTGAATTCCCGAGTCTTATGTGATATTTGTCACAAAAGTCTATCATATTTTTGTATTTGAAGGCTACTGAATTGTTAGTAATGATTTTCCGTGGGTAGCCAAAATGAGACAAAATATTACTCTCCAAAAATTGAATAATTAATGTGTCTGTATGTTAGGTCCTTATATTACTAGTATAGTCCCTTATTGTTGTTAGTGTAAACCCCTTATTGTTATTGTTGTACCCCTGTAACCCCCATATTTTTATTATTGTGCACTTACATTATTATTGTTAGGTCGGTTAGGATTATATTGTGGCCCCACTAGGATTACATTGTGGACCCATGGACTCCTATATATATAGAGAAGGTTTTATCATTTGTATCATCCAAGAATTTTTCATTTATGTAATCTATTGGAGGTTTCCCCCTCAAAGTGGCTATTTCTAAGGCATTTATCTCTTTTTTCTTCTATTTTTGGAGCTGGTTTCATAACATTTGGTATCAGAGGTTTGGATTCTAGGGTTTTGCTGCTCCAAACAGGTCATCATGGAATTTTCGCTATAACTATTTTTCTATGAAGGTTCAGAAGATAAAATTTTTAGAGTGTGAAACCGCAATCCTTAGGAACATCGTCGAAATTTTTTAGAGCTTGGTTCACAACAGTTTCAGAGATATGATCTGTGGAAGTTAGGGATTTTTGCAGGCTCTTGAATTTAACCTAAATAGGTCATTGAAAAATTTGTGCTATAAATTTTTTTCTACAAGGTCCCAGGAGATAAAATTATTATAAAGAGAAGTTGAAATCTTGAGGAATCTCCTGTAAAAATTTCAGATCTTTGTTCACAATATTTTGGAAGATATGATCTGTGGAAGTTAGGATTGTTTCAGGCTCCTGAATTTCATCTCAAAGAGGTGACTGTGGGAAAAACATCATAACTCTCTCTCTGAGCATCAGATTGGGATTCTGTAAAAAGAGGCCACAAGTACACAAAATATAGTTTTTTTAATATCAATTTCAGAGCTGAAGGAGGAAACGGTGACACATTGCAACTCGTACAAGTTTGCTCTACTGAACCAGTCCATAATTAGGTCATCGTAGGCGATTGGGCATAAATTTGCCTTAAAGAATCCAAATTTGTGGCATTAGAAAGAACATTCAGAGGGCTACTTCAGGGCTGAATTTCAAATATTGAAGATCCTAAATCATAGAGATAATCCAGTTTCAACATCGAGCTCCTCAAAATCAAGAAAAAGGTGTGTATTTTTTTTTTTCAAATTGCATGAGTCTTGTTTGAAAAATCAGTTTTAAGTGATTCTAAAGGCCTATTGAGCATAGATACCAGTATTGGGTTCTAAAATGCCTACTAAAAAAGAATTCAACACCCATTAAGCCCTCAGAGTACTCTACTATGACTCATGAAGATGAAGAATTGCAACATGATCTATCAAAATTACAAGAGCAAGTGCACCAAAATTCTCTCTCGCAAAGAGCAACAAAAAATGAAATGGATGTTTTGAAGAAAAGCATGGAAGATAAGATCGATGGTTTGAAGAAAGGCATGGAAGTTACAATGGATGGTTTGAAGAATGGTATGGAAGAAAAAATGGAAGGTTTGAAGGAAGTTTTGTCAAAGTTGATACAAGAAATGATTCCTAATGGCGAAAAGATAGTAGAGGAAACTCATCAGGAGAACAAAATAAATGCTAATCGTGATTTCATAAACTCTAATGTTGGATTAAAGAACCACCATATTCCAAAGATGGATATGAGGAAGTTTTATGGCAAGGATCCCGTAACATGGATACTACAGATGGAGCAATATTTTGATCTCAATAATGTGCAAAACACACAAAAGGTACGCATTGCAACATTACATTTAGAACAAAATACATTTGTATGGTATCGATGGCTTTGCTCCCATAAAAAAATTGTCACTTGTTCAATTTTTACGGAGGAAATGATAGCACATTATGAGGATACAAAGAGCAACACCTTCTTTAGCCAATTGATAAATCTCAAACAAAAGGGTTTAATGGGGAAGCACATTGAGGACTTCCAAAAATTGAATATAAGGGTAACTGATATTCCAGAGGAACACAGGATTGATCTCTTCATAGGTACTTTAAAGGATAACATCCAACATTAAGTTCATGTTTTGGAACCTGATTCATTGGAGAAGGCATTCAGGTTGGCAAGAAAAATTGAATGTAAAATTATGGCGACAAGGAAGCCTACCACTCACTTCTATAAAGAGGGAAGTGTTGCTACTCATAGATTTCCACAACCTACAAGGTTGACATCACAACAATTGGAAGAAAAAAGAGCAAAAGGGCTTTGCTATAGTTGTGATAGAAAATACACTAAAGGTCATAAGTGTGCTGAGAAGAAATTATTTTACATAGATTGTGAAGAGGAAGAAGAAAATGAACAAGAAGAGGATATACACAAGGAACCAGCCCTAGAAGAGGAAGAAATGAGTCCGACCATATCGTGTAATGCATTGGTAGGAATTACCACTCCTCAAACTCTCAAGATAGAAGGACATATCAAGAAGAAAAAGGTAATAGTGTTTATTGATTCGGGTAGTACCCATAATTTTATTCATTGTAAGGTAGCCAAGGAATTGAATTGTTTCCTATACCCAGCACCAGAATGTCAAGTGATGGTTGCAAATGGAGGAACTATAAATTGCTCTAGAAAATGCCATAATATCAAGCTAACCATGAGGGAATATGTATTGAATAGTCCAATGCTTTCCATTCCTATGGGAGGTGTTGATGTTGTACTAGGAGTACAATGGTTACAATCTTTGGGGACGGTAGCTTTTAATTTTCAAGAACTTTTCTTGAAAATTTTTTCAGAAGGAAAGGAAGTCGAATTACGGGGTATTGAAGGGAAGCCAGGAAGGATAATAAGCTCTAATGTCATGACAAAGCTTCTAAAGAAAGAACAACGAGGCGTAATTTCACAATTATTCTCACTAGAAGTTCCGACATCAAAATCATCTATTTCTGCAGATCTCCAACAAGTCTTGGACAATCATTCCAAGGTGTTTGAAACTCCCAAAGGACTCCCACCTATTCGTGATCATGATCATGCTATTCATTTGATTCGAGGAAGTGTTCCTCCAAACATCAGGCCTTATAGATATCCTTACTTCCAAAAGAGCGAAATTGAACGTATGATTGCAGAAATGTTAGAGGCGGGTATAATTCAACCTAGTGAAAGTTCTTTCTCTGCTCCTGTAGTATTGGTACACAAGAAGGATGGATCATGGCGAATGTGTCCGGATTATAGGGAGCTCAATAAGCTCACCATTAAAGACAAATTTCCCATTCCTGTGATTGATGAATTATTGGATGGATTACATGGAGCAATTTATTTTACCAAGTTGGATCTTCGTTCAGGATATCATCAAATTAGAATGAAGACTGAAGATATTCCAAAAACAACATTTCGAACTCATGACGGTCATTATGAATTTTTGGTCATGCCTTTTGGCCTTACCAATGCACCTTCTACATTTCAAGGGTTGATGAATTCCATTTTCAAACCCTTCCTTAGAAAATTTGTGCTAGTATTTTTTGATGATATACAAATCTACAACAGGTCTTGGAAGGATCATGTTGAACATGTTGATAGGGTGCTCAAACTATTGCAGGAGAAACAATTATATGCAAAAACATCCAAATGTTTCTTTGGAGTACAAGAGGTGGAATATCTGGGTCATATTGTATCTCACGAGGGTGTTAAAGTAGACCCTAACAAAATTAAAGCCATTAAGGAATGGAAAGTCCCCACAACCATAAAAAAGTTGCGAGGATTTCTCGGGTTAACAGGGTATTATCGCAAGTTTGTTAAGAATTATGGGAGAATAGCAGCACCTCTAACAACATTATTGAAGAAATATGTATTTTCATGGACTCCTGAAGCAACTAAGGCCTTTGAACATCTTAAAGAGGCAATGTGCCTAGCACCGGTCTTAGCTACGCCAGACTTCACAAAAACCTTTATTGTGGAATGTGATGCCTCAGGAAATGGAATTGGTGCGGTTTTAATGCAGGAAGGAAGACACATTGCTTTTGAAAGTCGTCCAATCAAAGGAAAGTATTTACAGAAACCTATTTATGAGAAGGAAATGTTAGCAATACTACATGCACTAAAGAAACGGTGACCTTACCTAATGGGAAGACACTTCAAGGGAAAAACTGATCATGATAGTCTTAAACACTTTTTGGAACAAAGACTATCTTCAGAAGAGCAGCAAAAATGGGTCACAAAGATGTTGGGTTATGACTTTGAAATTATCTACAAAAAAGGGAAGCTAAATGTTGTTGCAGATGCACTCTCAAGAAAGGATGAAGAGGTGGAAGCATTGCTTTGTGCCATTTCTATTATCCAACCAGATTGGATAACCGAAGCAAGGGATGAATGGAAGAAGGATGAAGAAGTTTGGACACTCATTCAAAAGTTGCAGCAAGATCCTAGTACATCTGATACATTTAGTTGGAAAAATGATTCCTTATGGTACAAAGATCACTTATATATTTGCAAGAATTCCCAACTAAAACAAAAGATTCTTTTGGAATTGCACACTTCTCCTTTAAGAGGACACTCGGGATTTTTAAAAACTTACCACAGGGTGAATTTTTGTTTGTTTGTTTGGGATGGCCTTAAATCTGATATTCAAAATTTTGTGGCAGAATGTTTGGTTTTCCAGCAAAATAAAGTTGAGACTATTAAGACCCCGGGTCGTCTACAACCTTTATCCATTCCAAGTCAACATTGGGAGGATATTTCAATGGATTTTATCACAGGTTACCTAAGTCCGAAGGAAGGAGTGTCATTATGGTGGTATTTGATAGACTTACCAAGTATGCACACTTTTGTGCATTATCTCATTCATTTAAAGCAAGTACAATTGCTACTACATTTATGGAAACAATTCAAAAGCCTCATGGAAACCCGAAGATTATTGTAAGTGACAGAGATCCCATTTTTACAGGAAATTTTTGGATGAAATTATTTTCTTGTTTAGGTACTCAACTAGCGCATAGCTCATCTTATCATCCTCAATCCGATGGTCAAACAGAGATAGTGAATAAATGTTTGGAAGGATATATTCGTTTCTTTGTATCTGATAAGCAAGCGAAATGGGTCAAGTGTTACCTCTCGCTGAATGGTGGTATAACACTTCCTTCCATACTGTAGCAAAAATGACCCCATTTATGGCACTTTATGGATATCATCCACCATACATCACATCTTCTTTAAGGGAAAATTCTAGGGTTCAATCAGTGGAGGATCACATCAAGCATCAACAAGAAGTTCTCCATCTCTTAAAGGATAACGTAAATTTGGCACAAAATCGAATGAAACAACAGGCAAATCAACATTGCAGTGAGAGAAGTTTTGATGTGGGAGACTGGGTATTTTTACGGCTAAAACCATACAAACTTCCCTCAAGCAAGCTAAGAAGGATAATAAATTATCGCCAAAGTACTATGGTTCTTACATGGTGTTGCAAAAGATTGGTACTATGGCATACAAATTGGAGCTTCCTTATTATTTGTGAGTGCATCCAGTTTTCCATGTTTCATGCTTAAGAAAGGTTATAGGGGAAAAAATTCCAGTTCAAACAATATTTCCAGAACTTGATGAGGAAGGAAAAACCCTATTGGAACCTGAAGTAGTCACAGAAATAAGAACTCGACAGCTACGAAATCAATCAATTTCAGAGTATCTCATCAAATGGAAGAACTTACCCACTGAAGATTCTACATGGGACGATGAGAATTTTATACAGAAGCACCCGGAGCTACTTAAGCGTTAGGTCCTTATATTACTAGTATAATCCCTTATTGTTGTTAGTGTAAACCCCTTATTGTTGTTGTTGTACCCCTCTAAACCCCATATTGTTATTATTATGCCCTTACATTATTATTGTTAGGTCGGATAGGATTACATTGTGGCCCCATGGACTCTTATATATAGAGAGGAGGTTTTTTCATTTGTATCATCCAAGAATTGTTCATTTATTTAATGTATTGGAGGTTTCCCCCTCGAAGTGGCTATTTCTAAGGCGTTGATCTCTCTTTTCTTCTATTTTTGGAGCTGGTTTCATAACACTGTAGCTTGTATCGTGGGGATGGCCTCAATCCACTTTGTGAAGTTATCAGTGGAAGTGAGTATCCACTTATGCTGAGATGATGATGGAGGGTGAATTTCATTGATGAAATCATGGCCTCATTGCTGGGAAGGTGCTTGAAATTCAATTGGTTGCAAAGGAAGCGATAACAATTTTCTCTTTCCTTGAAAAATTTGGTACTCATGACAACTCATGACTGTTTTATACACATCTGAAAACAAGATCAACCAATAGCAACCAACCCTCAATATCTTGTTTGATGTAGTTTTATAGGAAAGATCACCACTGCAATCACCTTTATGGAAATCATTCATCACTTTCTCGGCTTTACTTTCTACCAAAAAATTTAATAAAACTCCTCTGAGATCTTCCAATAAAAAGCATTGTTAAGAATGCAATATTTAAGAGCCTTCAATTTTAGAGATCTACCTTTACTTCTGGGAAAACCTGGAGGAGGATTAGAATATTGTAGCACATGAACTTTATCTGAATACCATGGTGATGAAGTAAAAATTTGAGATACTTGAAGTAATGAATCAACTTCCTGCTCCTCGGAAAGTGAAGAAATGAAGTTGATGTCTAAGGCATGTAAGTTAGAGTTCGCCATGAGCTTAGCTATGCCTTGTCCTTTGATCAGTTTTGTAGGTTTTATTTCTAAATCATATTCCATCATAGCAACTATCCACTTACCATGCCTTCCTTTAGGATCATTCTGTGTTAACGCATCTTTGACAACAACATTTAGAACATAGGGAAGAACATGAGAATAAAGGATATAAACTCGGAAATATTTCAAAGCTTTAACTAGTTCCAATGATTGTTTTTCAATGATATAATATTTTACAAAATTGCATCCCTTATAGTCCTACTGAAGAAAGCTATTGGCTACTCTGTTTTCTGATCTTTATTTTGCATGAGGACAACAACTAATGTATGTTCAAAATAAAAGGAAAATATGATAAAATCAAGTGTATAATCCTGACTGATAAGAATGGGAGCATGAGACAATGCAAAATTCACTTGATTAAATGATTTTCTAGCCTCATCGAACCATTTCACTTTGCTGTATTTCTTCAACATATCAGTAACTTCCCTTAAGTGTTCAACAAGGTTAGGAATAAAACTTCTCAAGAAATTGATCTTACCATTTAATGATTGAATTTCCTTCTTACTCCTAGGATAGTCCAAATTCTGAATTGCTTCAATACTTGAAGGATCAATTTGGATGCCATATTTAGATATGATATTACCGAGCAATTTCTCCTCCTCCATAGAAAAAAAATTCTTCTTCAGGTTCAACGATATGCCAAATTTCTTACACCTTTGGAAAACTATCCTTAAGTGTTGCAAGTGCTCTTCATCCATCTTGGAAAAAACTATTATATCATTAAGATAATACCAAAAATACATCCTTCTTATTGTCAAATGTGATATCTATCACTCGCTGAAAGGTTTCTCCTACATTCTTAAAACCAAAGGGAATATTAGCATACGTTAAAGTACCCCAAGGTGTCGTGAAGGCTGTCTTCTCTTGGTCATGCAGATGAACCATGATTTTATTGTACCCGGAATATCCATCCAACAATGAAAGCCTAGAAGAACCAACCACCCTTTGAAGGATATGATCCATATTTGGAAGTGGATAGTTATCCTTCAATGACAATTTATTCATATTATGGAAATCAATACATAAGCGGATCTCACTTGTCTTCTTTCTTACCGGTACTAAATTTGACATCCAATTTGAGAAACACAGAGGGACAATAATACTAGCAGTATACAATATATTCACTTCTTTCTCAATGGATGGCAACAACTTTGGATTCATCCATTTGAGTTTCTGATAAGGCTTTAGAGGAATGATATGCTGAATTATGCTGTTATCATACACCTATAGATAAGAATATTCCCATGCATCAACAAATTAAGTCACAAGTGCTGCATATTGACCTTTCATCTTTGGACTCAAATATTTTGATTTCTTGACCATTTTTGGCTTCTTAGGAGTTCCAAGATTGAGGTCTTCCACTCCTATCTTAGTTGGAAACATTGTTGGTTTCCATGCAACATCATCATGATAAAAAATCTCCTCCAAGGGTACTAGACCTCTTGGAATTGAGTTATCTTTCAACTTCAACATCTTCATTTTTGCTGCATGCATTTCTTGATCATCTTCATAAAACTGATCATCACTTTGTGAACTCACAAAATCTTCTTCCATATGCAAGAAGTTGTCAATTTTTTTATCATCTTGGAAAACTTTCCAATACCGAACATTTTTCGGAACAACAGGGTGATGTTTGACATTAATCTCATACTTCTTGTTGGGATAAACTGGAATTTTTAACATACTAGCTAAAGTGGCAAGCGAATCAATGAAAATACTATTCCTTGGAATCAATGATAGAGTGTTCAATGAAGGTCTTAAGAATGTCTAATACTGCATGACGGTATTATCACATTCTAGGATGCTTGGCCTGGTATTCACCTTTGAATTGCTTGATTACCAACTCGGAGTCACCATATACAAAAATCTTCTTAGCACCTAGTTTCTTGAATATTTTAAGACCAACTATCAAAGCCTCATATTCCGCCTCATTGTTTGAATAATAAAATGCCAATTTGTAAGAAGACATTCAGAAATTAGGAGGAAGGTGACTGATTCATGGGACTATGAATCCAAATTCCAATTCCAACTCCTTCGTTACCTAAGGCTCCATCAAAATCCCTGGTCCATAGGCCATTTTCTTCATCAGGAAGCTAAATTTTGGATTACTGATCTTGGTTAACTATTTGAGAATTGTCTGCTGTCCCAATAGGATTTGTCTCTTTCACAGTTTCAATTGCCTTTTTGACTGATGCACTTGGTTGAAAGCTGCTTGGCATATTTTCTTGTTTTTTATGAACTTGGAATTTCTTGAACACAATCTGAAATTTCTGCTTTTTCTTCCATTAAATCTTCTAAAGATGCTGAAAAATTATCATTTTACAAATAAAGGACTCTAAATCTGTATGAAAAACAGAAATTGGGTGATTTTTTTTTTTTCTTTGCTACTAATCATGTACTTCATCTTGTTCTCCATGTATAATTTCTGAGTTGTCCAAAAACTGCTATAGTAGCATAGGAAAAGTCTAACTGTAAAGTGCCTCTTGTTGATCAGTGGTTGTCATTGATGCCAACCCAAGCAACACCAAGGGCTACCTCGATATTGCATGGGAATTTTAACCTTCCAAATTACTATATTCTGAGTCAAGGATATTGTTTATGGTTTCTATATGTCGATATGTTTCCGTTGATATATGGCATGCCACGTAATTCTTCACGGTTTGAGAGATATTCATATTTGAAGTTAGTAACCCCAGTTAGTGGGCTAAAACCCCATGGGGTTGTGGCATGACTCTAATAATTGGTTTTGGTCATTGAACAATCAATAATTAAAATTTTTTAAGCTTTTAAAATAACTCCCACATTCACTTGTTGAATTCCCTCTCAACCTATGCATTTCTATAAATTGTGATCCTCATATCCTCCTCATGTAGGGATCTCGCTACTTGAGATAGGACATCGTGGAATTTTCGCTATAAATTTTTTTATAAGAAGGTTCAAAAGTTGAAAATTTTATTAGGCAAAACTGAAATCCTAAGGAAGCTCGTGTAAAAATTTCAGATCATGGTTCACAATATTTTTAGAGATATGCTTTGTGGAAGTTAGGGTTTTTGCAGGCTCCTGAACTTCATCTCAAAGACGTGACCTTGGGAAAATCGTCATAAATTTCTCTTTGAGTATCGGATTAGAATTCTGAAAAAATTGACAGCTAGTGCATGGACTGTAATTTTCTGTGTAACAATTTCAGAGCCGAATGAGGAAACCCAGACACGTGGCACACCGTACAAGTTCTCTCTACTAAACCAATCCATAATTAGGTAATTTTGAGAGATTGGGAACAACTTTGTCTTGAAGAATCCAAATTGGATCAGACCTGTGTCATTGAAAAGAAGAGTCAGAAGACTACTACAAGACCAAAAATCACATATTGGGGATCTGAAATAATAGAGATACATCAGATTGAATATCGAGCTCTTGGAAGGCAAGAAAAAGCTAGATCATGTGTTGTCAAGGGCTGCAAAGGACCATAATTTCTAGGGAAGAAAATCAAATAAAGGCGCAGCAGAGATAAGCTCCAGGTAAGTATATTCTGTGTATGCATGTTCATCTCTTAATTACATTAGGTTATTTGTATTCTAATTTGTTTTTTTCCTTTTTAGCACTAACATATGCTCTGCAGGATGAGGTAAGTTTTGCTATTATCATGTCATGGGTATTTCCTTGAAGACTTTTTGCAGGTGTTATATATTCATCAAGATAAGACTCAATGCATGATCTAATGTTCTGAAGAGTGAGAAAGGGTAGCATGACAAGAGAAAAAATCAAGGTGCATAACAACAGTAAGAAGTTCACCACATGAAGTCTTCACGTGGGCAACACTGCATACATTAATTTTAAATATATCATTGTACTAAAAGCATCATTGTAGAATTTTTACAAGTGTCTATCTGCCAAGAATTGAAGAGACAATGTCAGGAGGTCTAGGATCATCATTAGGTATTTGTGTCATAGTTGGGGTTATGGTCTAGTGTGTCTTCTTCTTCTACATCATTCTATATCATTGTAATGTGGACCATTTTCCCTGGTACGGGAATCCATTCTTATTTTATTATTCTTTAGGGTGGTAGGGTGGTGCTAGGTTGGTGCATGAAGTCACCAACAGGTTCAAGCCTGTGAAAAATTCAGGGTGGTAGGGTGGTGGTAGGGTGAGTTGTAACTCATTGGGTGTTGGGGCATCCATTCAATTGACTACTAAAGAATCTCAGGCATTGGAGCGTCCATCCAGTGGGAGCTGGAGAGGAATGATTTTCTAGATTCTAGGAATTTGGAGCTTTCTTTTCAACTGGAGTTGAATATTAAAGAATTATTAGAAAATCATTTAGGTGGTTTTTGTCCTCAGTATTTCCAACAATTGGAATCAGAGCTTGGTTCCTTCAATAACAGTTTAATAGCTGGAAGGAGGTCATGGAGCATACCAAGAATGGTGTACCTCTGCTCAATGAAAATAATTATGCACTTTGGAAAGGAATAATGGAGGTCTATATCTTGGTGCAAGGTTACGAAGTATGGGACACTGTTTAAAATGGCTTTACACCAACAACGAATGAACAAGGTAAGAAGAATTTGGTAAATGATGCAAAATCAAAGAATATTATTATCAGTGAACTTATTGAATATGCTTATCATAAGGTGTTGGGTTGCAAATCCGCCAAAAATGTACGGGAGAAGCTTGAGAATATATATGCAGGTGAATCAAATGTTAAAGAAGCAAAGCTTCAAATCTACAGAGCAAAATTTGAGAGACTCATAATGAAAGAAGATGGAAACATTGCTGCATACTTCCAACATGTTGATGAAATAACCAACACTCTAGAAGGATTGGGAGAGCCCGTTGATGAGAAGAGTATTATACGAAAGATTCTTAGAACGTTACCAAGTAGATTCAAACCAAAGGTATCAGTCTTAGAATACAATGCAAATCTGGACAAAATTAGCAAAGAGGAATTACATGGAGTTCTCATATCATATGAAATGAGACTTGATGAAGAAGAGTGTACTTCGCATCTAGAAACTGCGTTCGTTGCATCTAAGAAAACCAATAAGGAAAAACAACCTTCAAAGGAAAAGACCTGCACTTGCAAGTGTGAAGAAAAAGAAGATGATGAAGAAGGTCTTTCCGACGGAGAATATGCTTACTTTATGAGAAAAATAAAAATTGGTAAGGGAAAATTCAAAGGTAAACTTCCATTGATATGTTTCGGTTGTGGTGAGGTTGGGAATTTCGAAGAAAAATGTCCGAACAGAAGTGATGGAAACTCAGAAGGAAATAAATTCTTTGAGAAATTCAACAAGCAAGGCAACAAGAAAGGATTCAAAAGGAACTTTCTCTTTAAAGAAGATATATCATCATCCGATGGAGATAGTGACAGCGAAGAAGAAGCCAATGAGAGAGTATTTTTTATGGCCAAGCACAATAAATAAGAGGTATCAAACAATGAAGAAGAAGGGTTGACCATAGAATAATTTTCTAAGGAAGGAATCATGCTTATAAAAGAGCTCAAGGCTGAGAAGATCTGTTACAACACTCTTGAAGAACAAGTTCAAGGTCTCAAAATTGAAGTTGAAGAACAAAAATGTATTGAAGAGTCACTTCAAAAGAAGTTGGAAGAAAGCAACCAAGAAAGGGAAGCATTAGAAGTTGAAGTAGTCTCACTGCATAAGGAAGTGAAGAAGGGAAAAAATATCCAAAAATATGCCAAAAACTCAAGGGCATTGGAAGAACTCATCAAAAATCAACGATCTTACAATGACAGAACTGACCTCGGTTACAAAGAAGAAGAAGCAGGACCTTCTACAACAAAATACAGTGAACCTATGAGATCTAACATGCATGTAGACTTAATTAGACAAGATTCGTAAGAACAACCTCAGAAGAAAATTCCTTGACAAATATTTCCATCTAGGTACCAACATATTTTTCATGGCTATTGTTATTCATGTGGAAAATTTGGTCATTTTAATATCCCAAAATAGGGAATATAAGCAGCAACGAGAATATCTTAAAATATTCCAAAAATGGACTGCTTAGTAATGCATTCACAGAAAAACACATTTTTAGAAATGTAAGCCATGGAAATGAAAATAATCACTTGGATCCCATAGATACATCCATCTAGCATCTAATTCCAAGAGGAGATCATAAATAAAAGAAACTAGGCGGGGTAAACAGACCTCCCACACTAGTGTAGTTGAAATTGACCAAAAACCCCAAACACTGCTACTCAGAAATTATGCAGAAAAGGAACAACAAAGTTTTAAGAAGGTTTCACTCAGAAATTAAGAAGACAAATATATATACTCATATATTAGACAATCATGCTCATAAACTGAGATCTAGTCTCCTTATACAAAATACAAGAGAACCCGACAAGGGTTTCTTGTCAAACACTCTGCATACAAATGTGATATTTAGAAAATTAATGAATAACCACTGAAAAAATGAAGCATAAGAGTGTATAAGGCTGAAATATGTCTGATCTGATGTAGATCCCTCAAGGGTTTCCTCCCATGAAAGGTTGAACCCCTCAATCACAAGAAAACCACTGCAATGGAGCCACTAGAACAACTACTGAAGCTGCCTCCAAAATAACGCATTCCATAGCTGGAACAATGCTGGGAATGTTGGAGAAATGTGTGGTATGCTACCAAATATTTGGAATGAGCACTAGAATTCTCCAAAACAGGTCCCTCAAGTGAAGGAAACCTTCCTCCAATGAGAAACTAACTCAGAGACCGAGATTCCAATCCCTTCCATTGCTGCACCCAACAACACTGCACAATAGCCTGCAAAAATGCATTGATGAAGTTGGCTGAAGCTTGGCCTAAAAACATGATGTGGAATGATGAATGCAAACTCTCCCAAGAGGCTCCTCAAAGAAAGAGGTGGGATTCCCGCTCGGGAACACCCGGTGCTAAGCAACACTGCAACCCTGCTAAGCAACAAAGGAAGCAAAAAGTCTGAGCAGAAAAAATAACAATCCAAAACATGAAGAATAATGATTCCATCCTCTTCCTTAAATAAAACATGAGTTTTCTTGCCCTTTTCCCCACTCAATTAGGTCATCTCTATCCAAATATTCATCTCCCTCCAAAACTGCGTTATTCCTCCTCCTCCACAACTGCGTTGTTGACTTAGTCAAAGTGGACTGAATCAACTTGATATTATCCATGTTCACACATGGAGGTGTTTTATTAAACTATAAATAGTGTCCCCTTTCACACTTGGAGTGTTTTTATTCCTCCTTAAGAGACTTATGGGCTTTTCTACCCATTTATTCACCGGTTAGAGCTGCTGCTAACTCTAATGTTCCATTTAGCTTTGAAGCTAAAATTTGGGAACATTACAGTCCTCCCCTCCAAAATATTTTCTTGTCCTAAAGAAAAAGTATATGGAGAGAAAAATTTCTCCACTCCTCCTCATATGGCCTCCCATCTATAGCCCCCATCACTGCATCAAGAGACTCTGCAGATAAACTGTCATCTAATGTTTCCTCCCAAATGTGCAAAACCAAATGGTCTACATCAATCAAAGGTGGAAAGTGTTAATGGAAACCTGCTTGCTGTCTCATGGCCTCCACAAAGAAGGAGTGATGGAAAACATGGTGAATGAGTGTCTCCCTCACCCATGCTACCATCCAAATGAAATGAGCCATCCTAGGTAGCTCATCAAAAGAATCATCAGCCCCAGTTTTGTACAATGTGTTGGGGCTGCATGGAGAGATTAGATTCTACCATCCAAATGGTTTCTCTCTCCATTTATGGTAAACATGGGTCTACCTCTGTCCTTGGGCTGAAATAACATGACCTCCAAGAATGGCCCAAGCTCCCCCATCAAACAATTAAGCCATGAAGTGCCTCCTCAAGTTCTTCAAGTGGTTCCTCCCACAAGAAGGAAAAAAGTGTGATGTGGAAATCATGGTATGCCCATGGTTCCTCCTAAAATGTACAACATGTAAAGTGGGGAGAATCATGCTCCCAATGGGCATATTCAGTCTCATGCCCACTCTAAAAAAAAAGCTTCCCATGAACATAAACATATCAGAAATATATGGAAGCAAGGTACAATGAGAACAAGTTGCCAAGTGACAACCGGAGAGTGAATCATAGTTCGACTCATGGAACCAGTGCAGTGCATCCTTTTCCTACATCAAAATAAGAAATAACAAGTGCTTCACTAGCCACTTGTTTTCTGCCACAGTAATCTTATAAGATGAAAACATGAAGTTACAATATGGTGTCAATGGTGTACACCAAGAAACATGTGGCTTCCCCCACAAACCACCAAAAGGATAGAAAAAATTAATGCTACAAGTAGTTGCAAGTACATCATCATATAATATGCAAGAAGAGATGATTCTTCTTGATACATCATGCTGCTCAAACAAGGAAAATAAGTACAATACAAAATGTGAAATTATACCGCCTCCATCATGTACTTGAGATCTTTAGCTGAAATGGCTCAACTGGAACCTTTCCCTCACCTCTAATGGGTAGGGAAGTGGCTGTGACCTCCTGTTTGTCATCATCCGGGCTATGAATCTCTCCATATGCTGAAATATGTCATGCAGGATGCCCTCCAAGTGAACTCCGCTGCCAAAGAAAGGTATTCATCATAATGCATGGAAAGGAAGTTCTTATGTGCTACAAGTAGCAAATTCTCCTTGAGACTAGAAGCTCTAGTCAAGAAGAATCTGCCATGTGAATAGATGACCACATCATACACCATATACTCATCATATCTATCTAGGTCATTGAGAATCATGCATGCACCAAGATCCTTGGAGTACTCTACTAAGAGCTGAGATCTCCAATAAGGATCAATCCTCCTAAGAGACAGTGCTAGTGATCTGGCATGTGAAGCTCTCCTCATGCTGCTACCTGCTACTTTGGCATTCCCCATGCCATATTTCTTCTCCAAACTCTTCACCTCTCCAAAGTCCAAGAGTGGTGAATCCAAAGACAAAATGTCTTCCATCAACTCTAGATCAGGTGGCCTCCCAGGTGGAATGCCTCCATGTAGTGAGACATCAATGTCAAGAGTAGACTGCACATATGGTTGGGCAACCTTGCCCCTACCCTTACAGCGCCAATCAGTCTGCCTCTTCCTTGCATTGGCTCTCTGAAATAGAGAAGGGTGTGTGCCTCTCATCAAGTGATGCTGCTTTTCCTCCCTACCTCCTCCTTCCAGCTGCAATGCTACACAATCATGCTGCTTACTGATTATGCTTGGATCTCCATGTATGAGATCTTGGGGAACTTCCTGTAAGGATACAAGAATCCCTCTTTTTGGAGTATGTGCTCCTCCTCCCTCTGCATGAGGTACCGGATGTGCTCTAGATGTGACAACGCTGTTGCCCTCAACTCCATCAATGTGTGTGGGCAACATCCCAACAATTGGATCCTCCTGTGAAAAGGAGATCCCCATGCCCTCTTATCCAGGAATATGAACTAGAGGTCTTGCCTCTAGCAATGTGTAATGCAAGATGTCAGCTCCTCCCATATTTTTCTGAAGTGGAGTTTCGTCCATCACATGCAAGTGTTTTGTTCTTTCAATTTTTCCTTGCTCATGTGTCTTAGGAAGTTTTTCACCAAACCTTCCCACCAATTTTTCTATGAATCTTGCATAAGAGGAAGTGTTTGCATTCTTTAAAGAAAAAGATTCAAAAATCCACCATGCATGAGCCTTAACTTTGAAATGCAGCGCTGCAACTTTGATGGCCTCATATTCAGAAGTATGGTGCTGCTGAAAATAGGAGTCTAGCTCCTTCACCCAAGCTCCAGCTGAACATGTGGGTGAGCCTTCAAAAGTAGACAAAAGAAATCTATCTGCATCCTACTGCTTTCTCCCCTCCATTTATATCTTTCAAAACTCCTGGAAATAAGTGTGATCTCTAAACCTCTCAGTTTGAGATTCATACTCCTGCAACAAATCACTAAGAGTTCTCCTCTTAGGCATTCTTCCTCCTCTCATCCATCTCAAGATAGATCTGAGCACTTGACTGCGCTATGCATCATGGTGTGTAGCTGCATGCTCACACTCACCATGTGAAAATATAGATTCTGCTCTAGATCCAACTTCCTTTGGAGATCCCATCTCCATTCTCATTCTCTTCAGCTCTCCTTGAAAGCTCTGCGTAGATTTTGGAAGAAGCTTTGTAAGCTTGTCTTCCTTTCTTCCTTCACATACTGGAGCCTTCTCCTTTCTGTCCATCTCTCCTGAAAGTATAATGGCCTGATATATATAGGCTGAGCCAAGTTTGAAGCTCTGATACCAATGTAATATCCCAAAATAGGGAATATAAGCAACAACGAGAATATCTTAAGATATTCCAAAAATGGACTGCTCAGCAATGCATTCATAGAAAAACGCATTTTCAGAAATGTATGCCATGAAAATTAAAATCATCACTTGGATCCCATAGATACATCCATCTAGCATATAAGTCCAAGAGGAGATCAGAAAGAAAATAAAGTAGGTGGGGTAAACAGACCTCCCACACTAGTGTAGCTGAAATTGACCAAAAACCCGAAACAGTGCTACTCAGAAATTATGCAGAAAAGGAACAACACAATTTTAAGAAGGTTTCACTCAGAAATTAAGAAGACAAATAGATCTACTCATATATTAGAAAATCATGCTCATAAACTAAGATCTAGTCTCCTTATACAAAATACAAGAGAACCCGACAAGGGTTTCTTGTCAAACACTCTGCATACAAATGTGATCTTCATAAAATTATTGAATAATCACTACAACACTGAAGTAGAAGAGTGTAGAAGACTGAAATATGTCTAATATGATGTATATCCATCAAGTTTTTCCTCCCATGAAAGGTTGAACCCCTCAATCACAATAAAACCACTCCAACGGAGCCACTAGACCAACTACTGAAGCTGCCTCCAAAATAACGCATTCCCTAGCTGGAACAACGCTGGTAATGTTGGGGAAATGTGTGGTCTGCTACCAAAGATCTGAAATTAGCACTAGACCTCTCCAAACAGGTCCCTCAAGTGAAGGAAACCTTCCTCCAATGAGAAACTAACTCAGAGACCGAGATTCCAATCCCTTCCACTGCTGAACTGAGCAACACTGAACAATAACCTGCAGAAACTGCGCTGATGATGTTGGATGAAGCTTGGCCTGAAAAATTGATGTGGAATGATGAATGAAAACTCTCCCCAAGAGGCTCCTCAAGGAAAGAGGTGGGATTCCCGCTTGGGAACACCCGGTGCTAAGCAACACTGCAGCCCTGCTAAGTAGCAAAGGAAGCAAAAGGGTTGAGCAGAAAAAATAACAATCTAAAACATGAAGAGTAATGCTACCATCCTGTTCCTTAAATAGAACATGATTTTGCTTGCCCTTGGCCCCACTCAATTAGGCCATCTCTATCCAAAGATTCATCTCCTTCCAAAACTGCGTTATTCCTCCTCCTCCATAACTGCGTTGTTGACTTAGTCAAAGTGGACTGAATCAACTTGATATTATCCCTGTTCACACATGGAGGTGTTTTATTAAGCTGTAAAGAGTGTCCCCTTTCACACTTGGAGTGTTTTTATTCATCCTTAGGAGACTTATGGGCTTTTCTACCATTTTATTCACCGGTTAGAGCTGCTGCTAACTCTAATGTTCCATTTAGCTTTGAGGCTAAAATTTGGGAACATTATAGTGATAATGCTGTAGAATGTCACATGTACCCTGGAACTAATAAAATTCTAGGAGATCTGTCAAATATGAAATTCCCAGGGCTCAACGTCACATCAATAGATTTTACCATTTAAGAAATAATATGGAATGTTACAAATATCAAAACTTTGGACACATAGCCAGAGACTACAGACTTGAAAATCCTCCAGAAGAATATTCGAAGCCACAGAAAGAACGAACATGGAAGAAGAAGAAGACTTATAATTGTTCTCTCGCTCTCAAGGCTCAAAACAACAAATATGTGTGGTATGCTGATAGCGGTTGATCAACGCATATGACTGGAGATAGGAATAAATTTGTATCTTTGAAAGAGAAGAAGGATGGAACCGTATTCTTTGGAAATGATGGATCTTAAAATTTTATAGGATTAGGTACCATCACTCTTGGAAGAAAATATGTTCTAGCCAAGAATGTTCTATTGGTTGAAAACATGAATCACAATCTGCTTAGTGTTGGAAAAATGTGTGATCAAGGACACACAATGCTATTCAACTCCACAAAATGTGAAATCAGGAAAGGCAGGTATGGTAAAATTGCGACTACAACATGTCGAGCTCCAAATGACATATATGTTCTGGATGAAGCAACTAAAGCATGTATACTAGCTAAAGAAGATGAAAGCTGGTTATGGCACAAACGAATGGGTCACACAAACTTTGACAATCTAGTCAGGATAAGCAAAAAGGAAGTAGTACGAGAAATGCAAAAAATATCAAAACCGTCCAACACACTATGTGAGGCCTGTTAGCACGGAAAGCAGACAAAAGTCGAATTTAAAACAAAAGAACACTTTGCATCACATCCATTGGAATTGATACATACTGATCTATGTGGTCCTGTGAGAAAAAAAAGGCTTAGATGGAGAATTATATTTCATGTTAATGATAGATGACTATACTAGGATGACAACCGCTAGTTTCCTAAAGAAAAAAATTGAAGCATTTGAGTGCTTTAAGATCTACAAGGAGTTGGTAAAAAATGAAACTGATTTGAAAATAAAGTGTCTAAGATCAGATAATGGCAGAGAATTCACTTCCAAATTATTTTAGCAATGCCGTGACAAAAATGGAATAAAAATACAATTTTCAACAACACGAACACCTCAGCATAATGGAGTTGCTGAAAGAAAGAGCATAACCATACAGGAAATGGGTAGAACAATTTTGAAGGACTCAAAATTGGATGCAAAATTCCGGGTTCAAGCAATTGATACGACAATTTTCATTATCAACTGAAGTCTTCTAAGAATTAATTGAAACAAGACCCCATATGAATTATGGAAAGGAAAACTGGCTAATGTAAAATATTTCAGAATCTTCGGATGCAAATGTTTTTTTTTGGTAAATGAGGCTAATCTATATTAATTTGAAATTAGAACAACACATATGCCATAGGCTGAGTTGGTAATCTGCGCTTAACCAATCCCAGTCTTTGTTGTGCAAGTATAGGGCAGCCTCCGTGGAGGAAACTAACCCATAAAGAACATGAAATATAAAAATTACAAAATGTGTCATAGCACTAGTGAAAATAGAAGTTCTATGATAATAACAAGCATGACAAAAAAATAAGAAGAGGTGAGATGCAGTGCAGTCATGAGTCTGTTGCATCATCATCACTATTTGGATCTTCCTCCATGATAAGACATGCTAACACTTGCACAAAAACTTCCTCATTAGCAGTGGGTTGATGCGGAGGCTTGGAGACAAGTGCGCAGAGGATGGGAGCCACCAGGTACTCAGAATCTGGGACTCACGTCCAGGTTCCTTCCGCGTCCATTATCCATAAATTTGTGTCATCCCCCTCATCTTCATTTGCAGAAATAGGTTCAGTCTTGCTGGGTGAGGGATGGTCCTGGTGTGTAATGGTGGACTTCCAAGGTCTGCTTCTACCTCTTGGCATAACACGAGTGGGAACCTCCTCCTCTTGGTCAAGTTTAGGGCTCTAGGAGCCTCTCTGACATGACTTCTTGAGGAGGAGCCTTCAACAGATTTTAGGCAATTGTTAGGCCCTCGATGGTAGTGACCAAGGAGCACACCTCTCTGGCCTCCTCTTATGGTTCGTTGGCGTAGTCTAGGTGCCAATGGTCAGATGAAGTGGAGGATGGATAGGGAACAAAGAGGAAGGGAAGAGCATATCATACCCAAAATGAGAGGTGTGCAACCAGGTGCTGGTGGGTAGGGAGGTGCATTGAAGGGGAGTGCACGAAGGGGGGCATGAGAAATATGGAGCAACTAAGCTGATGAAACTAGCAGGGTTGAAGGAGCTGGGATGAATCACGCAATTAGGGGGGAGTGTAGCCCAGAGGATTCTGCATAGCACAACATTAGGGGGGAGGCTGCGCGGCAGACTCGGCTCGCAAGAGGGAAGGAACTGAAAAAAAAAAAAACAAGAAGGAACAAAATATGAGTTTCTTTGTGATGTAGATCCTTCCCTTTAATAGGCCCGTGACAGATGTGAAATTGCTGAGCATTATTATGCCTCGCTCATAGTTACATGCTGTAAAAATTTTCATGAGTAGGCATGTGAGTAGGGTTATGGCCCAACATCATATTCGTCTAGGAGATCATTCAAAAGACTATGGCAGAGAGGTGCCCTAGAGGGGATGATGCTTTTTAGGCATGTCTTCATTATGTTTGATCTCTTCCATCTCATGCGAATGATTGCAAGAGTGTGGATCGACGTCGAGTGAAGGCCTGCGATGTAGATCCGCATCAGCTCGAGTGTGGGAGAGATAGTTTTCATGCATACTTCTACTGTCACCTACATCCGAGGGGAGAAGATATTTTTGAATAAGAGTTTGGAATTCTCTTGTAAATGAATCATCCTCAACCTGAGTGAGATTGGAATGATGCAAATCTCTATACTTTCCACACCCTTGTTTGCGAGGAGGTCCGCAATTGAGTTTTGTTTCCTGAGCACATGGTGGAAATTTATTTCCCTGTGATTATGTATCAATTGTTCCTGGAGTTTGAGCTTGTGGGCAAACCTCTAGCTAGTGGATACCTTTGTGGAGGTGGTACCATGGAGAATTATTGTGGCCGCTAAAGTAATAATTTTTGAATCTCTCTCCATTTCTAGGGGAAAATAGTTAAAATCAATATCTCTGGAGATGCCTTGGATGAGTCCCTCAAGCTCCACGGAGTTGTTGTTGTCCCAAACCATGTTTCCATAGTAGATCAGAAGTGGCCCGCCCTGGGAGTTCCTAAATATTCCTCCGAATCCTTCATTTCCAAGGTTGCCTTTGGAGGCGCCATCGAAGTTACATTTGAAAAATCCATTTTGGGGAGGATTCCATTTTTCAGGAGCAGTCCTGTGTTCCTTGAGGGGATTTCCAGGGGGTATTTATGCTCATATGCCAATTACTACATATGTTACGCTCTGCAGTAGATGTGGGAATATCCTCCTTACTCCAGGAACTAATGGCCAGGGTTTCGTTGAGGTTTTCGTGTGTCCATGCCCATATTTGCTCTTAATTGGATGCTTTGTCTTTAAAGATCAGACTATTCCTTTCTTTCCATATGTTCTAGATCAAGAGGCTCGGAATTATCTGCTAGAGTCTGTTCAGAACGTTGTTGGAGAAAGGTTTTTCCTTCCACCTGCTGATGGTGTTGATGAAGTTACCCCTTTCTCTGTTGGTGCGTTTGCAAAGAATAACTATTCTATCCCATAGGACATTGGAAATAGGGCATAGGTCCAACAAGTGGTTGATGGTTTCAAATTTCTCCTGGCATAGAGGGTACCTTGAGGGTCCTACAAACCCTCTCTTCAAAAGATTCTCCCATGTGAGAATGCATCATTTACGGAGCATCCATTCAAAGGTGGCTACTTTGGGCTAGAGCTTGGCCGACCATATCGTTTTCCAGATGAGATTGGATGGATCTGGGTTTTGTTGATGTAAGAGGTTGTAGGATTCCTTGGTGGAATAGTTTCCACTTGGCGTATGACCCCATCTAAGGATATTCGGTCCAGTTTGGAATCTGATTTTTCTTTTAGTGATTAGCTCCTCCCAAATATCTGTGTGATTTTCATTATTCTAGTCTTCTTTCCATCTATCAGTGTGAATCCAGTTCCTGTATCCCTGAGTTGTGTCATTGGTCCTGAAATCCTGTGCACACTTCCACTGCCTTGCTTGTAGGGCTGTGCTCCACAGGGGTTTGGGAAATATGGATGAGATACTAGGCAGTTGCTGCCAGGAGTCCTCCTAGAATCTGGATTGAGTACCACTGCGCAACTCCTAGAAGATGTGGGTTTGTATGAAATTTTTTTGGTTGCTAGAAACTTTCCATATTTTAGATCCTCTTAGCTCTATGTTGAATCTAATAAGGTCCTCCTTGGGCCAGTTGCTAGCATATTTGGCTGCCCACAACTTTTCCTAGGGTGTGTGAGGGTTGGAGACCCGTTTCCACCAGATACTAGCTCCCATGATACTATTTCTGTGCTTTGGGTCACGCAGCCCTATCCCCCATGACCTTTGGGCATGCAAAATTATTTCCAGTTCACTAAAGCCCATTTAATTTTTCCTTTGGTTCCTCCCCAGAGGAAAGTCCTTTGTAATTTGCGCATAGCCTTGAGAACCCATTTGGGGGCTGCGAGTACAGATAAGAGGTAGATGGGAAGAGACTAGAGTACTGCTTTGATGAGAACCATGCGACCTGCAATATTAAGAGAGCGATGGGTCTAGTTGGATAGTCTGGTTTCCATTTTGTCTAGCAACGGTTGCTGTTAGGATGAATTCTAATCACAAGTGTACAAAAAAATATCACTTTAGCTGTGCATAACAAACAACCCTAACATCAAAGATGGCTGCCAATTTCTTTAGATTTGCAGTTAGTTGACCAAGATAAATGCTACAAAATCCAGATCTATGCAGTAGAAAGCATTCAGCATTAAATAAAATTAAGAGTTGCTCCATGCATCCAATAGACAAGACAAGAATATTTTTAAAGAATTTTTGTATTTTTGACACCTGGAAAGGGAACATAGAAAGATTTTACCAATCCCCCTCAATTGGATGGGTTCTTGTATGTCCTCAGCACTTCAGATCTAATATCTCTCTCTCTTGATGGTGTATAAAAACCAAACAAAAAATGGAACTCAAAGGGAACTCACAAGAAAAATGGTAGCAAAATATGACATTGATGGAGGACCAAAGTCAGACCAAAAGTATAGATCGAGAGTGATATTTAGGCAACAAAAGGTGGTGAGTGAATGGAAAACCCTTTCTATTTATAACAAAATATTGAGTTATTCTAGATATTGGTGCATAATTAAAATATTATTAACCAAATCTAGATCCAACTTTTATGGAAAATTTTATTATATTTGTTGGAGGGAAAAAGAATTTGAATTGGTCAAATCCCTTTATTTTTAAATAATAAATAAATAAATGATTTATTTATTATTTTAAGGATGTGGTTGAGTAATAATTGAATAAATAGTGATTTATTCAATTATTTATAAATGATTTAGTCAAATTTAACAAGGAATACCATTTAAATAAGGTTTAAATAATTATTCCTAGAAAATAATAAGATAAATAATGATTTATCTAATTAATTTTCTTGTTTTGGGTTAAATATGACCAAGAATATTAATTAAACTGTTGTTTAACTAATTATTCCTTGAGGAAAATCAAACAAAAATGGATTTATTCAATATTTTCTCATGGGGTTTCCTGTTTAGAACATAAACAACTTAATAAATTATGGATTACTAAGTTATTTTTCATAGTGAAAGAAATTTTACTTAGGGTAAAATTGGTCTTACATGGTGTACTTTGGTCCATCTAATAGGAATAGGTTAGATGACCAAAAATTGGTGTAACAGATTTCCCCCTAGCGTGCGAGCGTTAGGAGCTAATCATATGACCGAAGTACGTTGTAAGAACTCAATCACTAGACACTGAAGGGGAAGTCAGAGAGAGAGAAATATAAGGTAGACCAAAGCGTTAGAGGACAAGACACTAAGGAGGCGAGACTTACAGGTGCGACAAGTCTCATTTATAAGTGAGTACCTGTGCTACAAGAGGTGTGGGCAGACAAATTACAAAGAATAACGTGTCCAGTAAACAAGGGACTGAACTATATAGTACATGCTAGCATGAACATGAGCCAGATAAAAACATGATAAAGGATCCCACATACACACTGTGCTTGGGATAACAACAAGGACTTATACAATAATATCTGAGTACATGAGATATAAGTACAACCAAAGAGGTCCTGTAAACAGGAGAGGGCTCTGAAAATCTGAATGATACATGAAAACTAAAAGGCACTTCATGTGGATGAGGCCAGAACCATAAAATATGTGGAGTTGCATTGAAGGTTGTAATGAATAGGTCATCCAGGCATGTGGGGGGCTACCTGAAGGGCCACCCCTTCATGAGGTCTGAAACATCTCATGCACACCCGAGAATCACCGACACAATCTACTGCATCACTGAACCATTTAGTATATGGATCTCGATCATGCTGTAAGGAGCTAAAGCTGAGAAACAATCAATTCAAAGGGCAATAAAGATTCCATTTGCCTGATCCGAGGCACCGAACAAGAGTGGAAGCTGGAACCAGGGTACACCTCCCTCAATACCTATCTTCTGGAACGAATGATCTGATGTCAATAGAAGGAGGTCCGCCCTAGGTGAGGCAATAAAGGGTCCTCAACTAAGGCACGTGAGATAATAGTAGAGCCACTGATAGATTGACACCAGGGATGATGGTGGAATGGGGGTACTAAGTAGCGGGCTAACGACTTCCCTTGTTAGAGCATGAAGGGCATGGATGACTTGGAAGCAACTGAAAAAACTTCAAAGGGGATAGGGGACAGTATGACTGAAGGCCAAAGTGTGCGACACGAGAGAGGGAAAAAGCCATGAAGGATGGAGGAATATGATGGGATACAAAGGGACTCGGGATAGACTCCTTGAATGCGATGATGTCTCAACTTGGATTCTCTAAACAAGGGCGACTCGATGATGCTGTCACACAGAAAAGGTCCAATGGGGACCATGAAAACATGAGTACAATATGGTTACTCACGACAGAAATTGACATGAGCATGGAAAAGTATGGAGGCAAAGTGGTGCCCCAAGTACAAGTGTTTCAAGTGAAGAAATTCAATATTGAGGAGTGGTGAAGTGAACTTTCTTGGAAAAAATGTCAACTAGTGAAGTATCAAATCACAAAAAAATAACAGATACCCATTTTAGAGCTCGGTGAGAGCTTTCCAATGGTATGGAAAATTTTTCAAACTGAGCTACAGTTTGGCCGCAGTGGGTGAAAGAAAAAATTGGGGTTTTTCTTTTAATAAGGCGTTTTCCCTCCAAATTCACTCATTTTCAAGTGTAAATGTGGTGAATGTAGAGAGGAGGAAAGGCCCTAAATCTTGCGGAGATCATAGTGGACAAAACGACCGTTGAAATCGAGATCCATCAGTTGCAGGTAAGAGGTCTAACCCTACTCTTTCAATTTATGGGATCAAAATTTCAATTTAGGCACCTAGAGCTCATGAACAGGATAGGTCACATTTTTTGGGGTTTGTTATGTGACCTAGGTAGTAGGTACTGGGAAGAAAACTGCAACCTGTCCTAGGAAATGACCTGAAAAGTGTGACCTGTCAGAGAAAGGGGGTTTTAGTGCTGTGTTTGACTGGGAACTAGGATTTTTATGGTTGAGGGGCATAGGTGCCCCTAGGCATGTTATGGTCATGCCAAAATATATTTAGAAAGAGGGAATCTAAACACATTTTTATGATGTGGTGCACCATTTGTTTTCGTTATGGTTATGCAGTTCGAGACAAGGAATGGAAGATTACCGATCTCTTCTGGTACTGCATATATGAAGCAAATGGACTTAATTTTATGGGTTTGAATACATGGTGTCACTATCCCAAAGAAAGGATTTGGAGATAATGAACTGGTTCTCTCCTAGAAAACCCACAGGTTGGTCAACAAAAATATCTAGGGGATTGGGTTGTTGATGTAAGATGAAGGAATGATGAGGGGTATCATCCCTAGAGTGATCTGAAGTGATATGGGACTCTTCAAAACATGGAATAATGATGGTACTAGAGTCGATACGACTAGATTCACTAAGAGAGTTGTGGAGAATTGCTTCCCATGGCCTCTCAAATATGGGTGCCCCCTTACCCAAACATTAGGTGTCAATGTAATGGCCACCTGATGCGGCGAAGATACCCGACTCATCATCATGAGAAGTGAGGTTCACATGTGCATTGTCATGAAGGGTGACAAAAGAACAAGTAGATGAAGGATCCACTGATGTTGAGCCCAAGGTGATCGCTAAAGGGAGGTCAGGCAAAACCGAGAGGGAAGGCCTAGGGGGGCCTTCCACTGAGGATCTCATAGATGATGATAGGTAGTGGAAAATGGCTGAAGATTATGCCATTTTGACATCTGGAGAGGGAACATCAATGGGAGTGAATGTGTCCTCTGGTTCTGCTGAAGCAAAATGCACAAAGAAGGCAACGGTGGACTCATTGCGCTTTGCCTCGAATTGATGAACTGCTACTAGAGAGGTGCAGAAGTCCTCAAGGTGGGGATAGAGGTGGGTATAATGGCCATGGAGATCACACAAAGCACAAGGTTGGTTGGTGTGAATAGTCTTAGGGTTCTTGGCTGCAGTCGAGGAAGAAATAGAGGCTTAAGGGGCCGTAGATTCAGGGAGCACAACATTAACCATGGGCTTGCGTTACACAGTAATTTGTCACTGTCCCTACAATCCCCATCTTGCCCATTGGAGGGTCGTTTCTGTGACCAATAAGCAGTGTCATGCCTTGCAAATATCATCATTGCATCCCTTTCCATGAGGACAACATTCCTTCTGTTGATCATTTCCTGAGCAGACCCCTAAAAACACCTGTTTTTTCCTTGGTGCTGGTAGCCCATTATGTCCTCGCGCCAATGAGGAAAATTAACACTGAGCCTGCGCCAGTTGGCTCTCTATCCCAGTTAAGCACCCACGCCAATCTGCTTATGGAAAGTTTTTTAAAAAAAGAGGTGAAGTTTCGATTACAACAACTTCGTGGATGAGTCATGAGGAGTGGTTTCGACTGAATAACCACGACCTTCCTCCTTTGGCCTCTTGTTTCCACCTTATGGGGAACCTCCCAAGGGATAAGGCCTCCCTTCCACTATTGTAGGGATCCCAACCTCCTCTCCTCTATAAATATAGCCATCTTCCATTGATGAAGGGGCTGAATGGTTGAGCCTTAGTAGTCTTAGTAGCCTGAATAGAATTGAATCAATTGTAAGGAGATTATTGTCAGACAACCGAAGAGAGAGAGAATTGTCCTTTTCCCAATGAGCTTTACTGAGACGTACTCCTTTGTCGACCCGTCGAAGGAAGATCCAGCGTCAGAGCTCAGGTTGTATCTTTCTTTGTTCTGATTAATAATAAGTGACTTCGATTATGGTTCCACTCAGATGTTCATGTTTTATGTTATGAGTTGTATATTCTCTGACTGATACATTATTGCATGTATTAGGTTTTACACTTGTGTGTTTGTTGTTTCTTCTTGTACGTGCAGGTGTTCGATCGCATTGAGCGGGAGAATTGTGATCTGCCAAAGCAAGGGACGGAAGCACCATCTTCTCCACAAATGACAGCAGTGTAGGACTTAAGGTAGGCCTCTTGTCGCATCTTGGTCTTTTGCAATTAGGAATTTGCGTCTTAGCGTGACTTGGTTGTTGCTAGACCCGATCTGGGCTAGTAGGGATTTACCTCTCCGAAAAACTGGTGACTCCACTGGGGAGACATTGATTGGAGTTTCTCTTGTATTTTCGGTTGATTTTGGTCTTTGTTTGCTTGATCAGCTCTTTTGGTTCTCTTTTTTCTAGTGTAAAACCTCTGTTCAGCCCGAGAGGATCAGATCTGACCTCTGCTTTTCTGAAATTTTCATCTTTTCATGGTTGGATTGATTGGTGTGGTTTCCACCCTAATAGTCACACCCATTGGCGCAAGTTGCCAATTCATCACTCGCGCCATCCCCTGTCTGGCGTGGATTACAGCCAGACAGTTGTGCCATCTCCTGTAGGTGCTAAGGTTTTCTCTTGTTCAGAAGTTTCTTTTTGGTCAGTACTTTGCTTATGTGTTTATTTTAGATTTTGCTTGAAGTGGTGAGTCTGGTCTTGGTTGGGAGAAATTATTTGTGTTTTCATTTTTAGGCATTGGCGCTTGTTGTCAGTTAGCAACCCGCGCCAATTGGCCATTGGCACTAGTTGTCAGTGAGCAAGTCGCACCAGGTGGCGCTAGTTTCACCTACCAAAGTCGTCCCAATTTCAGGATGTGTGAAAATTTAGTTTTTTTCCCTAAATCCTTCACCAATGTGTCTTTCCCTTCCGGTCTTTTCTCTATATGAGCATAGATTACATTGCTCATTGTTCAGTTGGAATGTCTTCTTTCCATGATTGCTTGATGTAAAAGGGAATGAATGCCTTGTTTTGATCTCATGCTTTGGAAGTCCTTTTTGTGGTTGACCCCATATGTCTTGTAGCCTTTTGAGGAATTTCATTACAAAGTGTTTAAAACAACGATTGCATTCTTAGTGCTTGTTTGCATCCCTTTTGCCTTCATCCTTCATTAAGAAGATTCACGTTCATTTAGTTTTTGTCTCATAGTTTGCTTTTCGTTAAAATGCATTAGATCGCATTGCATTGAAAAGTATTTTTGAGGTTTATCATTGAACTTAGATCACATTGTTTAATGATTGAAAGCTAAAAATCGCATTGAGTGCATTCTCTTTCGTTAAAAGCATGCATTAAGTAGATTCTCATTTCATCGAAAAATGCATTGAGTGCATTCTTATCATTTGAAAAGAGAAAGGAAATTGTGCATAAATTATAATTGCATAGTTTTCAAAAAGAGGATTTTGCATAGATTACATTGCATTATTCGCATTGTTGAATGTTTGAAATTACTTTTGGATAGTGAAAGTCATCTAGTTTGGAAAATATTTCGTTTGCAGTGTTGTTTTATGTCACATCATTGTTTGAACCTCTTCCCTTAACTAGATAGCATTCATTGAATTGAAAAGTTTTCTTTTCTCATCTAGCTGCATATAGGAGATTGTCATATGACATGCAGTAGGGCCTTGAAACCGAGACATAATTGAATATCAACTCTAAAATTTATTCAATTAACCTAAGGAAGAATTGAAACATTAACGACATATTTAGAGGTCTAGGCTAGTGACGTGTTCCGGGGTCGTTAAACCTAGTAGCTGTCGTTCGCCTCTTGGCTTTAGATAGCACTAGTATGGACTTGTGCTCTCTGTACCGTTGCATATATAAAGGGAGACCCCACTAGGTTGCTATCATTTATCTGTAGGAAGCCGAGTCTGTCACCTTATACTCGTGATACACCGGACACAGCGTTCGGGGAGATTTCCTGCACGTACGTTAAGTCCTTGGTTGATTTATTTTTCATTTTTGAACCAAGGTGTATATTGCAGTTCACGGATATCTGGTACACCCTTTGCCTAGATTACCAGAGTAGTCAGTTTGATATTTACTGACTCATTAAATTTGAAAGGATCATCAAGCGCTTGTCCTTTGATGCTTATTTCCAATCTGAAAGCATCGATAGAGTCACCTTTTGTCTGTTTCTCGACACTTAAAAGATGAAAAAATAGAGTTTTGTTTCAATGTTTTAAAATTAACTGCCCATGAAATATTCATGGTTAAAGGTAGTTTCCTTAGGGTGTTGTTCTAAAGTTGTTTCTAATGGCAACTTTTTCGGAGTTCACCAACCAAGGAATCCCCTCTAAAGGGAATCCTGGTCCTTTTCCTCCTTTTGGGAATGTTGGTGCTCCTTATATGGCGATGTTTTCCCTTCCCGGGTTAACTGTTGGATTACCTGTTTGGTTGTTTTCAACCTCTGTGGTTCCGAATGTCCCGGCTACTGTTCAATTAGTTCCTCCGCCTGAACAACGCCATGTTGATTCCAAGGTGGACCTCTCCCCTTCTTCGCCTATTTCTGCATCCTCCCCTTCTACTTCGCTTGGTGAAAGTCTGGATTCGAGTAACCAGGTGGCTAAGAAGAAGAAGAAGAAGACAAAGAAGAAGAAGTCCAATAAAGGAGAGACTAGCTCTGCGGCTATTGTGCCTAAGAAGTCATCCATTGATAAGCCTCCCAACCCTCCACGGAAAGTCAAGTTACCTTGCATGTTGTGCACAGGAGTCCATATTCTTCGAGATTGCCTTGGCATTCCCAAGGTGATCGAAGCATGGTCCAACGGTCGTCCGCCGTTGCATTTGGCTTCTGGGAGTCAAGTTGGGGGCACGTCTTCAATTGGTGCTGGTAAAACTCTTAAGAAGTAGGGTAAGCTTGCCAATCCCTATAAGTTGTGTGGGGGGCACCATTCGATTCACCTTTTTCCGTATATGGATAAAGCCAAACGAGTTTTGGACAACTTAACCGGTTCTACACCATGCCTTCCAGTTGGTTATAATCGGCTTTCTTTGAGTCCTCCACTAGCTGATCCTATGATTGGTCAAGAGTCATCCTTGGTCAATCCCGCTCCCTCAGAAATTAAAATTTAGGAATCCATTCTCGACCAACCATTGATCGTGGGACCAGTTGAGCTGGCTTCGTCTACGGTGCACCAGGTCTTTTCCGTTGATAGTGGATATCACATCCCTCAGGTTGTCCTTCTTTCTTCAGATTCTTCGGACTTGGAGAAAGATTCTCCTGTCCCTATATCTCAAGAAGCTGCTCCTCCACCTCCCGTGATGGAGGTCCCGGAGGATACTCCTCTCGCCTTCGAGATGTAGGTCATGGAGGATGCTCCTTATTCTTCCATAACACCAGGGGAAGACCATCTCGGTTCGATGGTAGCCCCTCCAAGTAGTTTGATCGCTTCCTTTTATTGGAGTCGATTTGCAGGATACCGCCTTCCGTCTTATGTGCCTTTTTAGATAACGGTACAAACCTCTGGTCTGGTCGTACCTAACACTGTTATAGATGAAGGCGCGTCTGTTAGTGTTCTATCCTCAACTACTTGGCAAGATTTCGGTTCGCCGCCGCTTGTGCCTGTTACGCAGAATCTGTTGGTGTTTAACAGAAGAACTAGTCAACCGTTAGGAATCCTTCTAAGGTTACCAATTACTTTGGGAGGTAAAACCGTCCATATGGACGGGATGGTTGTTCTAGGCCCCTTGGATTTCAATATGCTCTTGGGGCGCGATTACACCTATGCCATGGGAGCGCTTGTCTCCTCCCTTTTTCGCGTGGTCTGTTTTCCACATGAAGGATAGATTGTGACCATTGATCAGCTTTCGTTCTTTGGTCCTGATATGGCAGCTGGCCCGCCATCATCCCTTCTTGGTTTTTATCCACCCGTTGTATCTGCCCCACTGCAGGTCAAATGTGTGGCTACCTACCCCATGCCTGTACTCAGTGATGGTGCCGTTGTGCATCAGGTGCTGGGGGCATTGGGTCCTCACTTCCGAGATGTTTTTCTCCCATCCGGTGCGGAAATCTTGAAAGCTATGAATTATTTTTCATTATGATGAGGTCGGTCGGAGCATGGTTCCTTTCCTGTGTCAAGCTCCCTAAAAAATAAAACAAGGTCACTGGAGCAGAGTTCGTTTTATTGTGTCAAGATCCTTAAAAAATGAAACAAGCTCTTCGGAGCAGAGTTTGTTTTTCTTGTGTCAAGCTCCTTAAAAAATGAAACAAGGTCATCTGAGGATAGTTATTTTAATGTCAACCTCGTTAAAACAATGAAACACGTTCCTGTTCAATTGGAGTCTTTGATAAGATATCGTAAAATCCCAGTCGAGTCTTTCTCAGATCTCGTAAATTGAACCTTCACTCCATCTGCCTTTCATATGGATTGAAGCTTGGGGGGCATTTACCTCGAATTGAGTCACCATGCTAGGGGCATGCTTACTTTTTCAAGCATAGTTTGTTTCCGTTTGAAGCTTGTGTAAAAATGAAACCGATTTCAGGCATAGTTTATCTTTTTTTCAAGCTTGTGCAAAAATGAAACCAACTTCAAGCAGGGTTTTCTGATTTCAAGCTTGTGTAAAATTGAAACCTTTCCTATTTTACCTCTTGTGATTGAAATTTTATCAGCCTTTTTTTGCCAGATGAGCCTTGGTTTTCTCACTCCGTCGTCACTAGCTTCTTGGCCGATCATATGCCTTCACATGGTTGTTTTACCCATTCCTGAGGAACCGCTTTGATGAGTGGTATTGTTAGCCAACCTCTTGACCTTTATCTTGTTCTGAGTAGTTCCACCATCACTGGAACTGTTTGCTGCCCTTTGTGCCGCTCTTTCCTTTAGGAGGAGTCAACTTTCAACTCTTTTCTGACTCTCTAAAAATGAAAATATTGCCGAGTTTCTTGTCATTTTTGATCTCATTAAATTGGCTACGAAACGACATCTACCCAGTATACGTTTACCCCTTTTTTAGGCTGGGATAGATTATTTACGAAAAAGGAATACCCTAGCATATCACGACTAGGAGGTTTTCTCAGACATAGTTTTCTACCTTTTCAGATCTGAGGAACTATTTATGAAAAGGGACTGCTAGAGTTTACGTTTCTGCTGTCTTTTCAAACTCTCTAAACATGAAAAGACGTTGAGTTCTTCCTTTTTCAGACTCGTTAAACCCTGATGATATTGGATTTAGTCGTAATGACGATATTCGAGTTTTTCCTTCCTAGGGCTCGTTAAATGTACTAGGATGGATTCGTCCGAAGGATGAACTTATATGACAAGCATATGGTATCCTCTTCAATCTTGTGTAAAAATAAAGAGGTACTTGCCAAAAATGGTGGGGGAAAAATGGAACCAATATCATCGTCGTGTCGACATTATGTCGCTATTGAACACGACACTTCTTTGCATTCGTGTCGGGTTGGGGACATCTCATCTCATTCTCTGTTTTCTTCCGTGGGTTTGGGTAATCCCTTTTGACCTCTCATCTACTCTTTTCCTCATCATCATGACCTCTGATCTTTTGACGTCAAATACTTCCAAATCCACTATCGTGCCACCGATATGTTCAAGAGAAGTTGACCTCTGCAGTTTCAACCTTCCTCTGATTCTCATCTGATCTTGATTCAAAACATTATATTCCTCTGTCTCGTGTCGATGATGTGGGAAACACTATGGCCCACCTTCGATCGAGGTCACTTCCTGTCGAATTCAACTCATTATCCAGGAAGATGATCTAGAGACTCCCTTCTGATACCTTGGAGTCTGCATGCCTCAATGGCAGGTTCTTCGCATTCGATGCAAGGTTTTCATCATTGGCCTTCGATCGGATGATTCTACGGGTGTTCAACGCCAGCTCACTGCTCACATTCCATGGATTGTACCTATAGTACCTTGAGGGCCATTGTCATTATTGGTGGTTCCTCTCGCGTCTATTAAGAAATTTCATCATTGGCTGGTAATCAGACGATGTTCTTGCATGTTCGACTTCAGCTCACTTATTCACATGCTTGAAATTGTACTCTGTTCGGGTCGAGATGGAGCGCAAGACCCTAGGTTTTGTCTGTTAGAATCCAGGCTGCGATTTTGTGGATTATTATGATTGGTTACATGACTCATTGATTGGATGGCTGCGACCATACCTCAGTCTATTTATCAATCCTTACTGGATGGCTGCGTCCATGCCTCAGATCCTGATTATTATATACTATGTTATGGATGGATGTGCCCATACCACATATATCATGTGTTTGAGATATCAATTGTACTTGTCTACGCAGGTTTTCTGACGACAGTGTTTTCAGTTGGGCGTGTTCTCGTAAAGCATTTCACCCCTCTCTCTCTCTCGGGCCTCATGCTTTAGGGGGCATTTGTTGCACAGTAATTTTTCACCATCCCTGCAATCCCCATCTCGCCCATTGGAGGGTCATTTCTGTGACCAATAAGCAGTGTCATGCCTTGCAAATACCATCATTGCATCCCTTGCCATGAGGACAACATTCCTTCTGTTGATCATTTCCTGAGCAGACCCCTAAAAAAACCTGTTTTTTCCTTGGCGCTAGTAGCCTGTTATGTCCTCGCACCAATGAGGAAAATTAACACTGAGCCCAAGCCAGTTGGCACTCTGTCCCAGTTAAGCACCCGCGCCAATCTGCTTATGGAAAGTTTTTTTAAAAAAAAGGGTGAAGTTTCGATTACAACAACTTCGTGGATGAGTCATGAGGAGTGGTTTCGTCTGAATAACCATGGCCTTCCTCCTTTGGCCTCTTGTTTCCACCTTATGGGTAACCTACCAAGGGATAAAGACTCCCTTCTACTATTGTAGGGATCCCAACCTCCTTCGCTACTCTATAAATATAGCCATCTTCCATTGTTGAAGGGGCTGAATGGTTGAGCCTTAGTAGTCTTAGTAGCCTGAATAGAACTGAATAAATTGTAAGGAGATTATTGTTAGACAACCGAAGAGAGAGAGACTTGTCCTTTTCCCGACGAGCTTATACTCCTCTGTCGACCCGCTGAAGGAAGATCCAGCGTCAGAGCTCAGGTTGTATCTTTCTTTGTTCTGATTAATAATAAGTGACTTCGATTATGGTTCCACTCAGATGTTCATGTTTTATGTTATGAGTTGTATATTCAATATTTCCTCACTAGGTTTCTTGTTTAGACCATAAACAACTTAATAAATTATGGATTACTAAGTTATTTTTCATAGTGAAAGCAATTTTACTTAGGGTAAAATTGGTCTTACATGGTGTACTTTGGTCCATCTAATAGTGACAGGTTAGATGACCAAAAAATGGTGTAACACTTGCCACACAGAATGATTGATGGCAATGGCTGTGAGAGGGGCTCCAAGGTATTTGGATGACAAGGAGGCTATGGAGAAACCCAGAATGCGGGAAATATTGTGTTATGTGATAGGGGGAGTGTGGAAGAAGAAGATTTGAGATTTGTCAGGGTTGACCTCTGTGCCAGAAGCTTTAGAGAAACAATCTAGCAGTGATTTGAGGGACCGGGCTTCCTGGAATGAGGGGTGACCCATGATCATATTGTCGTCCACAAATTGTTGATGGGAAGTGGAGGGAAGGTTGTGAAGGGGAATACCTTGTAGGGTGCTTGATTGGAGAAAGCTTTTGAGTAAACGACCCAAAACTTTAGCCATAATGATGAAAATGAAGGGCGAAAGGGGATCACCTTGTCTGATACCTCTTGAGGGATTGAAGGTTGCTGAAGGTAAACCATTGACCAAGATGGAAATAAACGGGGAGGTTATGAGGCTCATGATCCATCGTACCCAGGTGTGGTTGAAGCCAAAGGAAATAAGGACATGTTTTATGTAGTCCCAACTGAGTTTGTCAAAAGCCTTGGATAGATATATTTTGAGAATTATACTAGGTTTTTTGGTAGTTCTGAGAGAATGAATGACCTCGTGGGTTAAAATGATTCCATCAAGTATTTGCCTTCCTTCTACATAGCCCATTTGCTGCAGGGATATGATATGTGGGAAAAGCTGCTTCAGTCTGTTAGCAATAACTTTGGAAATTATCTTATAAATGACATTGCATAATGCTATGGGCCTACACTTACTTGGCGTAGCAGCATTGTATTCTTTTGGTACGAGAGTGAGGATGGTGGCGTTGAGGGCTAGAAGAAGCTTGTGAGTGGTGCGCAATTCCTCAACGACTCTCCAGACCTCTTCTTTGATGGTTTCCCAAAGTAAGTGGAAGAATTTGGTGGGTCCCGGAGCTTTCCCTTCCTTTAGTTGGAAGACTGCTTGTTCCACCTCAGCCAAAGTGGTAGCTTTCATCAGCGTCTGGTTATGTTATTCCATTACCAGTTTAGAAATATGCTGGGTGATTTTCCCTATTTCCTCATGCCTCTGATGGTTGGGTTCTTGGAGTTTGTCCTTGAAGTGGTTGCACAACTCCTCTGTGATGTCCTCTTGCTTTTCCAGATGCTCTCCATTTTGATTTTGGAGAACTGTGATTCTATTATGCATCCTGTGATGAATGGTGGAGTGATGGAAAAAATTTATGTTTCGTTCTCCATCTTTGAGCCAACAGATCCAAGATTTTTGTTTCCATAGGATCTCTTCTTGACTTCTTCTCTCTTCCATCTGGGTTGTTATTATTTTCTCTTGGTTCTATGAATCTGCCGAGCGACCTTCTGTGATGATTTCTTGTTGAAGCTTCTTCATTTTCTCTTCCATTTCCCTTTGATCTTTGAAGATATTGACGAAGGTGGTTTTGTTCCACACCTTCAGATTCCCTTTGAGCATTTTCAGCTTTTTCTGCAACTGATGCATTTTTGTACTTTGCGGTGGTGAAAGGGAGGAACACCAATTGGAAACCATTTCCTTGAACCCTGGATGTGTGAGCTAGCAGTATTCAAAGAAAAATGGTTTGGGAGCAGGTGTTCCTGTTCTTAACCATTGAAGTTGTATCATCCAGTGGTTGGATCCTGTGGCCAGAATGATAGTGGCTACAAGATCACCCCGCAAATGCATGAAATCTTCACTGATGAAAACCTAGTATAGTATGGAGGCGATTTTATGGGTACCTCCTCTTCTATTGTTCCAGGTGAATATTCCATTGGAAATTTAAAGATCTATGAGGTGATTGTCTTGGATGAAGTCCTTGAATCCATTGCTGTCCATGTCTAGACGCTGCCTTCCTCCTTTTTTTCTCCTGTAGATTGGTTATCATATTGAAATATCCTCCAAGCATCTAGAGTGGTAGAGATCTATATTTATTGAGCTTAGCAATGTTGTCTAGAAGCGTCGTTTTCTGGTGAATATTATAGGGAAAATAGACGTTCGTTAGCAAGTCATGTATAGCCGTTCCAATTAGGTGAAAGTTGGCATGAATAAAATTCCTATTGGCATGGTAGTTCTCTAGGGTGATAATTTGGGGTTCCAGATGATTACCAATCCTCTTGAAGCTCCATTGGCATCTACTGCTATTGTTCTGCATCCTTTCCATATATTTTTGAAGATTTTTTCCAGAGTGGAGCTCGAGCATTTGGTTTCTTGCATGTGGAAAATTGCAGGGTGTTCCTCAATGATTCTTTTCTTGATGATCTTGTGCTTGGTGGGGCAGTTGAGCCCTTTGATGTTCAATGATATGATCTTCATTGAGGGGGGTTGGTAGAGTAGGTGTAGAATCGGGTTAGCTTGGGGAATCTCCCAAATTCTACCATGTATTTTCCCATTTCTACAGTTCTTTGCAGCACTATTTTCCGTCCTCTTTTGTGGGATTCCTTCGTGAAGCATTTTGTATTCATGAGCGTACCCCTGTGAATTCCTAGAGAGGGGAGTTATTTTGCTCAGGTGAGAATTTCTTCCAGCTTCTGGATCTGCTGATTTGATATTGAGTCAAAGTCCTTCTTATTGCATGCGTCCTCTAACCCTATGAGATCCAGGCCCTCAAGGTCAATGCTCTCTGGCTCTTCCTCCATGGATTTTGGGATTGGATCCAAAGCATGTTCTTTACCCTTCGAAGCAGATTTGTTCCCTATGAGGATGTGAGTTTGGGGTTTCAGGAAGGCCTCCAGTTGGATCTTGTTCTGTTGTTTATTTGAGGTCTGGGGCTGCTCCTGCGAGGTTCACCCTGCTACTTTGGTGAGTTTGTTCTCATTTTCACTTAGCTGATTTAGGACAATGAAGCTATTGCTAGTTGCAGGGCCCTTTTTGTTCTCGTTAGTGTTGGTTCTCTTGTTGTGCCTTTTCTTGTTTTCTACTTTCATAAACCCTTATTTCGTTTGGTCATTTGATTCATTATTAGTTGCCTCTTTTTTATTTAGAGGGAAGTCTCTAAAAAGGTGCCCATGTTTATGACACCAACAACATCTGAAAGGAATATGTTCATAATCTAAAATTTTTATCGATTCAAAATCATCATGCAACAGACTTACCTCGCCTGGTAGAAAATCTACTATGTTCATGTAGATGAAAATTCATGCGTATGCTACATAACGATTGATCTTTGTTTCCTCCGCTATCTTGATGAATTCACCTAGGGCATTTCCTATGTCCCTCAGGGTCAGCTCATCCCAGTAATCCTAGGGGAGGGAATAGAGCTAGATCTAGACTAGGGCCCATGTGAGATCTTGTTTTTGTGGGTTGAATCACTCAGTCTAGTGGCAGAGGTATAAGCCTATTGAGTTGAAGAAATAGGGTCCTCTGTCCATGATCCTATTTTTATCTTCACTACAGGTGAAGATCACATTGAAGAAGCCTTTAGCACACAACTGAAGGTCAATGTGTCCCTTGGGTTTCCATTTGGAAGATATCCATCCTCGGAGGGCTTTTTAAGTGGGCCAGAAACCCATGAACTTTCCTATCAACACATGATCCTTCATGAACTGTATTATTTTGTTGATGTGGTGTGCAGGGAGCTTGATCATGGTTCTTTTGGTATTCTTCGGAATACATGTGGCTGATGGGATTTTCACTACTTCTACTGCTGGCGTGGATGTCTATTGCACTGTGGGAATCACCGCTGTTGTGTCATGAGACGGGCCAGAGTTTTCTTGCTTCCAATTCTGGTGTGGATGTATCTTGCGCTGTGGGAATCATCCCTCTTGTGTCACGATATGGGCCAGATTTTTGATGACTATAGATTTTTGCCCCTACCACCGTCCCTGTGGGAGGCTGGCCTGTGTTAGGGGGATTAGCGGCCCCCCCACTATTTTCTGTCATAGGTGAGCCTCAAGGCTTACTAGGAGGGTGATCACGGCCTAAAGGGCTGGGAGGGAGGTCTGCCTAAGGAAAAATGCATGGAATTCTCCAAAACCTAGGTCATGGTGGTTGGCTTGGTGCAGAGCACGTTTTTTTCTCATCATACACACGCTATCTTTGGAATAAAATGTTACATCAAAATAGAAGATCAAAATTTGGGTAATTTTGAATCACGTGTTGATGAAGGTATCTTTGTTGGTTACTCATGCAAAAGAAAGGCCTATAAATTCTATAATCTAAGATGAAAACAAATAGTGGAGAGCATAAATGTTACATTTGAGGAAGATGCTGTTCTAATGAATAATTATGAAGATCTAGAATCTTTGAAACTTGAGACAGAGGCTGAAAAAGACATAGAGAAAATTCTAGAACAAGAAGCAACTATCAACGAGGAAGAATTAAATAATGATCATCAAGATATACCAGAACAACAACAAGAAGCTCCTCCAAAGAGAAAAAAAGAATGGATTCAAAAGAACCATCCATCAAATCAAATCATTGGTGACATAAATGAAGGTTGACAACTTCGTTCATCACAATAAACTCACATTGCTTTTCTAGCAACCTTTGAGCCTAGTAGTTTTGAGGAAGCCATCCATAATGAACATTGGGTAGCAGTTATGAATGAAGAATTGGATCAAGTCGAGAAGAATAACACCTGGGAATTAGTTCCACAACCAAAAGATAAAAATGTCATTGGGGCTAAATGGGTGTTCAGGAAAAAAATGGATGAAGATGGACATGTTACCAGAAACAAAGCAAGATTGGTTTGCAAAGGCTATGCACAAGTGGAAGGAATTTATTTCGAAAAAAAATTTGCACCAGTTGCTATAATGGAAGCCATCTGAATGTTTCTCGCCTATGCATGTTAAAGAAAAATAAAAGTCTACCAAATGGATGTTAAGTCGGCATTTCTGAATGGCGAATTAGAAGAAGAAGTTTACATCGAACAACCTGAAGGTTTTATACTATCATAAAAATAAGACCATGTTTGCAGGTTGAATAAGGCTCTATATGGTCTCAAGCAGGCTCCTAGAGCATGTTATGCTCGTCTTGATGGATATCTACGTCAACAAGGGTTCAAGAAAGGTACTGCTGATAGCAATATTTATGTACAAATTGATAAAGATAATTTAACAATCGTTGAGGTATATGTGGATGATATAATAATATTTGGTAGCAATGATGATCGACTAAGTAACAACTTTACTACAAATATGAAAAGTGAGTTCGAGATGTCTTTACTTGGTGAGATGACATACTTCTTAGGGCTTCAAATATCTCAACAAGAGAAAGGAATATTTATATTCCAAGCCAAGTACAACAAGCAAATGCTCAAGAAATTCAAAATGGAAGATTGCAAACTCGTCCAGGTTGCAAATTGAGCATAAACGACTCATCTAAGGATGTGGATAAGAGGTTGTACAAATATATTATTGGTAGTATTCTATTTTTAACAGCCTCCCGGCCACATGTTATGCAAGCAGTTGGACAAGTAGAAATATTCCAAGAAGCACCAAAAGAATCACATATTATTGCCATCAAAATAATTCTTCGATATCGAAAGGGCACAACAGAATATGGCTTGTGGTATCCCAAGGGTAACAATCTCATTATTCAAGCCTTTACATATGCATATTAGGCAGGAAATGTTGATGATCATAAGAGTACTAGTGGAGCAACATTATATCTAGGTGGTTGTCTCATATCATGGTTGAGCAAAAAGAAAACCTTAATCTCGTTATCTACAATGGAAGCAGAATACATTACAGCAACAACTTGTTGTAGTCAAGTCGTTTGGATGAAACAAACTTTGCAATATATTCAATTACAATTCAATGAGCCTATTCCCATATTCTATGATAACACTAGTGCCATCAGCATCTCCAAGAATCCTGTCATGCATTCAAAAACAAAAGACATTCTGATCAAATATCATTTTGTTAGAGAACAGGTCGTTGAAAAGAATATCAAACTTGAATATGTTAGTACAAAAGAACAAATCGATGATATCTTCACTAAACCTTTACCTTGTGAATAATTTTAATATCTTCACTAGAATCTTGAGATTCTCCCAAGCTCTCATTAGATTTTCCTTATTTAGAAAATAAAGGGGGAGTGGAAGTGTGTATGGGTCCACAGGATGTTTGTATGTCAAGGGGTGTTACCCTTTTCCATTGATGTCAAAGGGGGTGATAATGTTGTAGGAAGAGGTGTCATGATCGTAGAGGGAGTACTTTTGTTGCCACAAATTCCAAATGGAAGATTTTTTATCAGTGGTTGTCATTGATGTCAAGCCAAGCAACACAAGTGGCTACCCTGATCTTGAATGGGAATTTTTACCTTCAAAATTACTATATTCTGAGTCAAGGATTGTTTTTTTTTTTCAATGGTTTATACTTGTCGAGATGTTTCCGTTGATATATGGCACACCACGTACTTCTTCACGGTTTGAGAGACATTCATGTTTGAAGTTAGTAACCTCAGTTAGTGGGCTAAAACCCCATGGGGTTGTGGCATGACTCTAATAATTGGTTGTGGTCATTGAACAATCAATAATTGATAATTTTTAAGCTCCTAAAATCCCTCCCATGTTCACTTGTTGAAGTACCTCTCAACCTAAGCATTTATATAAATTGTGATACTCATATCCTCCTCATGTAGGGATTTCACTACTTGAGATAGGTAATTATGGAATTTTCGCTATAATTTTTTTTTATATGAAGGTTCAGAAGCTGAAATTTTTATGAGGTGAAGCTGAAATCCTGAGGAAGCTCATGTAAAAATTTCAGATCATGGTTCGCAACATTTTCAGAGATATGATCTGTGGAAGTTAGGGTTTTTACAGGCTCCTAAACTTCATCTCAAAGAGGTGACATTGGGAAAATCGTCATAAATTTCTCTGTAAGTATCAGATTGGAATTTTGTAAAAAGTGGCAGATAGTGCACAGACTGTAGTTTTATGTGCATTAATTTCAGAGCCGAATGAGGAAACATTGACATGTGGTATGCTGTACAAGTTCTCTCTACTGAAATAGTCCATAATTAGGTCATTGTGAGAGATTGGACATAAATTTGTCTTGAAGAATCAAAATTGGGTTAGACCTATGGCATTGGAAAGAAGAGTCAGAGGACTACTACAGGACCAAAAATTACATATTGGGGATTTGAAATAACAGAGATACACCAAATTCAATATCGAACTCCTAGAAGGCAAGAAAAAGCTAGATCACGTGTTGTCAAGGGCTGCAAAGGACCAGAATTTCTAGGGTAGCAAAGAAAATAAAGTTGCAACAGAGGTAAGCTCCAGGTAAGTATATTTTGTATATGCATGTTCATCTCTTAATTGCATTAGGTTATTTTTATTCTATTTTTTTTGTTTGTTTGTCACTGACATATGCTCTGTAGGATGAGGTAAGTTTTGTTATTATCATGTCATGGGTATTTCCTTGAAGACTTTTTGCAGGTATTATATATTCATCAAGATAAGAATCAATGCATGATATAATGTTCTGAAGAGTGAGAAAGGGTATCATGACAAGAGCAATAATCAAGGTGCAGAACGATAGCAAGAAGTTCACCACATGAAGTCTTCACCTGGGCATCACTGCATACAGTCATTGTAAAGGTATCATTGTATTGTGTCATTGTAAGAAAATCATTGTAAAATTTGTACAAGTGTCTATCTACCAAGAATTGAAGAGGTAGTGTCGGGAGGTCTAGGATCATCATTAGGTGTTTGTGTCATAGTTGGGGTTATGGTCTAGTGTGTCTTCTTCTTCTACATCATTCTATATCATTGTAAAGTGGACCATTTTCCTTGGTACGAGAGTCCATTCTTCTTTTATTCTTCTTTAGGGTGGTAGGGTGGTGCTAGGCTGGTGCATGAAGTCACCAACAGGTTCAAGCCCATGAAAAATTCAGGGTGGTAGGGTGGTGGTGGGGTGAGTTGTAGCTCATTGGGTGTTGGGGCATCCGTTCAATTGGCTATTGAAGAATCTCGGGCGTTGGAGCATCCATCGAGTGGGAGATGGAGAAGAATGATTTTCTAGATTCTAGGAAGTTGGAGATTTCTTTTCAACTGGAGTTGAATATTAAAAAATTATTAGAAAATCATTCAGGTGGTTTTTGTCCCGGAGGGGGTTTCCACCTTAAAAGATGTGTGCTTTTGTGTTCCTTTTGTTTACTACTATCATTGTACAAACATTGATAATAATTGAAGATTAACTAGTGCTTTGTTCCAACATTCTTAACTAGAATTTGATCTATGGACACCACTAAATCTTTGATGAGACCAAGACACTTAACCCTTCCAGAGTCAAAAGAGTAAAGGTCATGTTGTGGTATGGTAATATCCAATCCTATTTTGTCCATGATGGCTTTAGGAATGAGATTATGGGATTCCCCGGAGTTTAGCATAACATTTTGTAGGATAAAATCATGAATTTTGAGATTGAGGTAAGAAGGTGGAACCTCACTTTCTTTTAAGTCACCATCTATAGCAGGCCCAAACAAAAAATCGGGGTGGTCATCACTAACATTCACCATATTAGACATTTGGTCAACCTTAATCAATTTAGCTACCTGGAACTTATATCAGTCATTATTTATTATTTCAGTGAATGGAATTGAGACTTTGAGATTTGAAATTTCATGCTCAAGACTAAATAAAGTAGAATGTTTTTTTACCTCTTTAGATGGCATGTCCTTCTTTTGGGGCTGATCTCTGATTGGAATATCCTTTCTCTGTCTTCCAGCTTGAACTTATTTGTCGTTCTTCAGATTTCTGGTAGAAAATTCATTAATTTTTCATTGATTGATAACAATAGGTCCTTTATCCTTATTATGATTTGTAGAAGTCATCTCTTTGTTATGAACATTTGCTTGAAAATTCTGCTTTTTCTAATTTGAATTTATAGGGACATTTCTATTTCTCAAACCATATTTCCTTTGCACTTGGTTAAGGGCATTTTGATAACCTCTTTGATAATATTTTATCTGTACTTCCAACATATCATCATTAGAAAGAACATACTGCTGATCGTCAGGTACATAATGTTCTTTAGAAAATTCATCCTCCTCAGTCAAGAAAATAGGTTGCTAATTTTCCTCAAAAAGGTGATTTTCGCCTGAAATTTCTTCTTATTCATCAGGACCCTTTATATAATTTTGCTGAAAATGAGTACAAATTTGATGCTGAACTTGTTGATCTTGACCCCTCTACTCCCTTTTCTTAATCCTGAATTGAGTTTGCTATTGTTGACCTCTCAAATTGGGATCTATGATTTGTTTTTCTGCTTGTCTAACTATTATGGTCATCTTGTCCATCATATTCTACATTGTATTGATCAAAGAATTAAGTTTAACCTCCGATGAAGTGGATGGCGCCTCCTTTATTGTAACCCTATTTTCCGATTTGATCTTTGATTTTTTGATAAGTAAGTTTTCCTCAACACTTACTGCATTCCTTTGCATGTCTTCAAGTGTAGTAGGATTTCTCTCCCTCAATTGGTAAGACATGTTAGGATCAAAATCATCTGGATAATGAAGAAGTTCCAGGCCAGGAGGAGGCTTAATATTTTCTGGAATAGAATCATATATCCTATTAAATCTGGTTGTGAAATATTGCACAAGTTCATTAGGATTTCTCTTCAAAGCACTGTATTCGGCAAAAATTTGGAGAGGGTTCTTTTTGTCTTCCCACTTCGCCAAAAATAGGTCTATCAACTATTGTGAATTGGCTATAGAAGTAGCTATTAATGAACATAACCATTTATTAACTTCCCCCGAAAAAATTTGTGCTATTATGTGCATCTTGGCATCATCATTATCAATTTCTTCAAGATCAATGAAATCAATCACTTTAATTATGTGTTGTTGAGTAGTGACCTCTGTTGTCCCATTAAACAATGGTAATATTTGACCATAATTATGAGGAAAAGCAGTAATATGTGGTGGTAAAATAAAAGGATCAAGTCTTTCCATGGCTACCATAGAAGGTTGTATGGAAATCATAATAGGAGGTGTTGAAAAAGGAAATGACTGCACAGGAACTGATGGTTTGATAGCAGAGGACGATGAAGTAGCTGTATGAGGAGGTGTAACAGTAGGTATAACAATAAACAAGTCTTTTTCTAGTATTGGATATAGTGCTTTTTAGAGATTATTTGGAATTGATCAAATAAGCTCTGAAGTTTGTAAAAATATGGCCAAACCTTATTATTGCCCTTAAAAGATGAAGAATGAGAAAGTGGCAAGTATGTTTCAACTTTAATGGGATAAAAAATTGCTTATGAAAGGAATGCTTCTGACTTAGACTTGAAAAAATATGACTCAAATTTGAGGTCAAAGGATAAATCTTCAGGAGAAACCAACCTGGTAGGCAAAGGGGTGCATATTACAAGTGGGGGAGTATCCTTTTTAACTTTTTGAGATTGTGATTTTTGCTTCCTCAAAATCCTCTCAGGGCGATGAAATATCAGTGAAGGATTAGGATCAGGATTGGACCTCGTATGCCTTTTGGGAGACAATTATCTTATGCTTTTTCACTTTGGCTCGAAATGACTAAATCAAACTTATTTTAATGCTAACACCTATCACCATCAATTCTAGCCCTCAACGAACTGTAAGAAATATCCCCAGGGAAGATTTGACACTCATTCCCCAACAACAATGCCAAAATGTTAACACTCCCTCCAGTTTCCCAAGGCTGAGAAAGGAGACTGAAGGAGGTAACCTCATACCAACTTTGGACCTGGTAGCTAGCCCTGCCAAATCAAAGAGGGCTCTCTCTAATCTCACAACCAAAGAAATGACTGGATATAAAAACATATATTAGGCTAGATATTCAACTGATTAGGGTTTTATTTAGGGTTTGTTGGATCAAGGTCATAGATCTAGGAATTAGGTCAGGATTTATGAATAATCAATTCAAGAGATTAAAGTGAGGCAAAGTAGGTATGTTTATTGAGATATTTAGGTTGTAATTGTGGTATAGGGTTGAAAAATGAAAGATGAGAATGGGCGTATAACTATGAATTCATTCAAAATAAGAAATGAAACACAATAACGAAGATCTCATCAAAACAAAACATAAAACTGATGTATTTTTCTTAAAAACTAATGAGATGATCACATGAAAGCATACATATGGTTGTAAGGAGAAAAAAACATTCAAATTGATGATTAAATTGATAAGAAACACTATACATAAGGATACCATAAGAATATAAATATAATTATGCAATTGTCATTGATATCACTATAAAATGGTGTACACAAGCTCCACACTATGATTAGCAAGTATCCAACCCTCACAATGAGTTGAATTTGAGTATATATAGAAAAATAGACATCATGACACCTCTATGGGTCAAAAACTGATGCAAAAAAACTAATTAATGCAGCTAATGACTCATAAACTAATTTGTAGGGGAGTTAGAAACAACTTCCCCTTTCTTAGCTAACACGTTTGAGTCTTTATCTCCAGTCATTAAATACAAGATTCTATAACAAAGATGACCTTGAATATGCTCAGTAACTATCAAACAACTCATGAGATAGATTTCACATAGACCAATTTTGAACTTTCACCTCCACGTGTCCAGAACCGTCCTCACACCTAGAAGCGCAACGTGCTCTCTTAGAAACACATCGAATTTTGACAGAAGTGTAGTGAAATTTGGTGGGTGATTTGGATGAGTTTGAGGGATCTTTAAGATGAACTGAAGACTGGTACCGATAGCTGGGGATGTCCTTTAGACCTATGAAGCTTGAAACCAACAAAATCAGTTCTCCAAAACCACTTAAAACTCAATTTTTCACAACTACTACAGAAGTGTTGTGTGTGCCTCCAAGTAGTGGAAAAAATGTGAAAATTTGATGGTTTTTTACCCTTTTCTGCAAATTTATGAGCTGGAAAGAAAAAAAAGGTGTATATATAAGATGTACAAGTCAAAATACACCTACACATGCTTACCAATTTTCATTTGAGGCCCCTAAGAAAAAGCGAAATGTGGCCATGCTGTGTTTCTATGCACCTATTTTGCCCGTATTACCAAAAAAAACTAAAAAATGATTAAAATTTCCCAAAATTTTCTCCTTTTGCATTTTTTAGTTATGGCTTCAAGCAACTAAGGATGCATCAACCAAGATGTTAAGGCTATCATTATTATTGAGCTTACTTAGGGTCTTCTTGAGCTTTTTATTCATGTTTTAACCCTAATCTTGTAAATCAGATTTCTTGTGTAATAGTGCCTTGCCACGTGCCTTTACATGAAAATTTTTCTATTTACCTTTTCCATTAGCTATTCCAAATACACATTCACTTTTTCAAGAAAATAATCTCTACCTTTCTCATCCTCAGCACTCGTAGGGTCAAATATAGTATCTTTAGCTTAAGCGACAGTTATGGTGTCATGAGCTTGAGGAGGAGATGGTTCCTTGTCTTGCTCTTTCTTCTTTGCCAATGCTCTTGTTGTAGGTCTCCTTGGCTGCCTATGGAATATATCTGTCTTCCATCTGATCTACATCTATCACTGCCTTAACTTTTTCTTTAACTACTTTACTGGATGATGGAGGCTCTTGTGAGGTACTATGCTACATCAAGCTCACTTCAAATTACCTATTTTACTGTTTCAATAAGGTCACCATAAAGTTTTCCTTTGAGAGATATTCTTGTAACTATTTGATTTGTGCTTTCTGATATTTGATGATGTATGCTATTGTATTGTATCCATGATCAACCATCTCTATCTCAGGAGGTATCTCTTCATCATTTTGCTGCAGGGGTGACTCATTTCCATGTCTAGGTGATTTCTCCATAGCTTCTCCCTAAACTTCTTCAATTGTAGATTCCTTAGGTAGTCCTCTAGCTTGTGACCTAGTCAGAGGTTTAGATGCATGCATGTCTTTAGATATCTCAGTGGTAACAACCAATCTTTTCCCCTTCTTGTAGGTTTGAGAAACCTCTGCCTTAGGTGGTCTTTTGGTCACTGAAGGTATGCTAGATGGCTCAACTCTTTGTGTCCTAGAAGATGTAGGAGTGTTGATGCTTTTGGACTGAGGAGACATAGGAAAAAGAGCTGCTACCTCAAAAAATGCCTCCCAAGACATATTAATATGTGTGAGTTGAGGATGAACTATGAATTTGATCAAACCATGATGAAATAAACTTGCCTGATGATCTCTTCCTTTGGTTTGCACTTTGTCAGTCATCTTAAAAAGGCTCCTGAATAAGTAATTGGGTAGGTTTAGTGGTTTAATGGCAGTGAAATGTATCGAAAACCTTATGTGATACTGATACAACCTAAAAAACCTCCCTTCACAGGTGAAATACTTCATAATCAACTTCATCAAAGGAACATATCTATCTAACAATTTCTTGAAAGGAAAAATATGAATCGTAGCCTCCTTGTAGTGTGGTTTGATGAATACTTTGTAATTTTCAATATCCAAATCCATCCCCTTAAACCAAATTTCTCCTTGGTTAAGGATACCTGTGGCTGAAGCTATGAGATTTGCTAATATTACGAAGTCTATCCCTGCTATGGTGGTCTTGTCGTTCTTGAAATTTGTGGCAAAAAGACTGGTCAACTTAGCATGGTAGCCCACCTCCTATATCTTTTCACAAAACCCTAGGTAAATCACCTTTTCAAATTACTGTTTGATAAATGGTGAAGCATTGATTTCCTGCATGTTTGTTGATTCATAGCTGGAGACATGTCCTTCCTTTTTGTACTTATTCTTTTCACTAGCCATGGTATTGATTTTGGTTATCTTGAAACCCTAGTTTGATAGGAGGGAAGGGTAAGGTAGGATTGGGAAAACATGGGAAAGAGAGCAGCTAGTTTAGGGAAAGGAATGGAGGGGATAAGGATTTGGAAAAATCTAGGAAAATTCCAGGGGGTAGTGGTAGATGTTAGGGATACTTGGAAAGTGGAATTATTGAAATGGATGAGGGAAAGAAGAGAAAAAACCAATAACACAGTCCAAGCCCAAGAATGTAGCAAAATCATAGCATGGCTAGGTTTTTTGGGGAAAATTGGTGGAATTAAAAAGATGAGAGTGGGAAATGACTGGGGGAGGTTTATCAAGTGTGTAAAAGGGTATTAGAGTAAGAAAAGTAGGGATTTTATCACTGAACTTAAGCATTAACCAAGAAAACCGAAAGCACAATGAAAAACCCTAGGAGAGGGATTTCATCATTTACTGAAGGAAAATCACTGCATGAGGATTGATGAGAGGTTATACTTACTAGGTGAGAGTATTTGGAACCTGTAGATTGATGAATTAACCATGTTGTGGCTTCCTCTTAGCTCCAAACTAAAAAATGCAACGTTATGGTGTTGGAGCGGGGTCAGTTAGGACCGAATTTTGATATATTTTTGTAATATTTTTGTAAATTTTTTGTAAGTTTAGTTGTTCACAGCACAAATAAAGGGGATTTGGGGCAGTTCAAAGCCCCTCATGAGTTGTAATGGGTCAAAGGGTAGAACTAGGGGCCACAAACCATAGTTTGCGAACCTTATATGAGCACAGGCTAAAAGTATAAATAAGAGTCTAGATCGAGTTGATAGAAGACATGATAAGGTTGATGTATGAGATTTGAACTATGTTTTGATATTTTGAGCAAACTTGTCTGGGTTATAAGGCTCCTGCTGACTGTATGCGCAGAGACCTTAGTCCTGCTGTGTGCAGATCCTGCTGGCTGTGTGCATGGGTAGATTGAAGGTGTTGTAAGGAATATCTGAATTATGAATCAATAAAGGAATGTTTTGGATGATATCTGAGTATCTAATGCATCTCTCGTTTTCTTTATGACCCATTTCTACATGTTATTCCTATTGACTGTGTTATCTATATTCAGGTCTATTACGTAACTGTTTTCTAATTTAGATGAATGATAAATGAATGGATCTATTACTATTGAGCTTTAATATTATGTATTGAGGACTATTAATAGGATTGCAGAGTCTGTTTTAGCATGCACATAAGGTATTCCGTGTAATTGACCTAAATCTGTTTGGTTAGGGTTTTTGGTTAGGGCTTCTGTTGCGATGTTCTGATCATAGTTGTTTTAGATCTGAAGATACCCACATCATTTAATTCTATCTTAGGGTGTGGAAACCTGGTTCCATAACCCCCCCATACTACTTCAGGTGAGACTTTGAATTGCACAAGTAGGTCACTGCCGAAAGGGCCAGTAGTAAGAGGGTTTTGTTGGTTAACATTAACTCCGATCCCGGGTCAGGACCCCTTAAGCCAACAAATGGTTCCGTTGCTAGGACCAGAATCATTTTGAGAGAGATTGGGTGATTTGGTAGCCATCAAGGCTTGAATTAGAAGACTGTTTTGAGAAGAAAATTCAATAATTTTCCCTTAAAGAAAACAAAAGTAAGAAGATGTCTACTGAAGATTGGAAAAAAAAGTATATTTTCACATAGGTGAAAAATATCTTCTTCACGACCTTTGCGCATGAATTATAGGAGTGGTTTTCACGATTTGGATAATTCCAAACCTATTGGAAGGACGACAAGGTCACTCAGTGGACACCTGAATTGATCCAACAGTTAGAGTAGGATGATAATTCCATCACCCAGACTGTAGATCATTGGGTTGACAACATATTGGGTGGTTTTGTGATAGAATTCATAGTAGATCAGTTCATGTCATATTTTGAAGCTAAAGGGAGATAATTCAAAGGATTGAGAGATAAATTCATAAGCACCCTGACTCTGTTGATTAAGATGATATTGTGTGAAAAGGGTGTTTTGTGCAGCCACACTGAGTGAATGACCCCAGAAAAATGATAAAGCACTACGCGTAGTGGAAAATTTTATTGGGTTCATTAGAGAGGGGACTGATATATATACAACCCTATGAGAATTTCACCTGAGATAGAAAGTAGCGAGGCTAAGTGCACTAAGGGTAGCCCTCTTTCTATGCCACATTCAAACTTGCGCAGGGGTAAGAATTCTCCTAACTCACCACCACTGCCACCTGCAGAAGATATGACCACACATATGTAGATACCCACCTTTAAGGGTGTGGGAGATGAGGACATGGATAGGCTTTGGTTTGTGGCTAATGCAGTGTGGAATGCGCAAAATGTTAATACTGATGCTGTCAAGAGAGCACAACTGGATATGGCATTTGAAGGTCACACGTTATATTGGTTCATGGGATATCTAGCTCAGAACGTTGATCCCAATGTTGCGCAGATTAAGGATGCTTTGAAACAAAAATTCAGGAAGCTGAAGTCATACTCACAGTGCGTGATATAATTAAAAGACATCAAGAAGGGGTCGAAGGAATCGGTTTGGGAAGATGATCAATGACTGAAGCACACCATCAACGAAGGAGGATTTGTTTACGATGATAAGCAGCATAAGGAATGGTTCATTTCCATTCTCTTGCCACATCTGCGAGGGCCTACGGGACAACAAAATATTGATTCTCAGGCCGAAGATCTAGAAGTTGCTATGAAATTGGAAGTTGCACCCAGAGAAGATGCTCAATTCAAAACATTGCATATTTAATTCCAACTGGAGGCTATGCACTTAGAAATTCAAAACTTACACAAATATTGGGGTAAAGAAGTTGGTGCATATGTCTGGTGCATAGTTCAGGCCATACCAAAGATCAATGCACTCTGTTCTTGGATTACATGCAAGTAGGGGGACCAAATCTACTGCGCCCCAGGGATATTGCTGGGCCAAGTACCCCCACACTATGGTGCGCTGATTGTAGGGTAGCTAGACAATATGATACAAACCATTGTCCACGATTAAAAATTTATGTGCCAAAGCTAATGCAGCAGTGGTATAGATTTTTCTCTTCAGTTAGTCATGATGAGAACCATTGCCATACTTTATACCTAATGATATGTAGTGCTAACCTCTATAGAGTGCAAGCCGATCCTTCTTTGCCAACATCTCCCTTTGGATGTGGAGGATCCCCAACAAGAGGAAGGGGGAGGGGGAAGATGTGAAGGCGTAGGTAGGGGAAGAGGGAAAATAATATGCTATAATTGTGGAGATGCTGGACACTATGCGTGTGACTGCCCAAACCTGACACAACAATATTGCAGGTATTGTAGGCAATTTGATCATGTAATTGAAGATTGTACTGTGTTAATTGCTAGAATGTATGAAAAGAACAACTGACACCTACGAAAAAAATCCAAACGGTTAAAGCTGAGCCACGTGATGATGGTCCAATGGTAAATGTAATTACACGCAGTGGTGCTGCCATTGAAGGAGATGAGGAGAAGAAAGCTGCTGCAGAGCCACTGATCAGAAAGGCCTCTGACAAGAAAGAAGGACTCAACCTGCAGAAGGAAAAATAGACTTTCATTGAAGCCAGAAAGGATTTTTCTGTTGGAGGAGCATCCACATCAAAGTCTATCATGGAATCTGTTGATCATATGGTTAACATTCACTGTTTTTCCTAGTTTTGAAAACTCTCTATTTGCAAAGAAGAATGCCCAAAAGGCCTCCTTTTCCCTCTTATTTCATTCCCACTTAACCTCTGTTTCTTCATTTTTTTCCCTCTCTTATTTCCTCATTAACCCTTTAAAATCACCCAAATCCCATTTTAGACCTTTCCAATACCTTTGTTTGGCTTAAAATCCCTTCATTCCCCTTACGGTTACCCATTTTGGGCCTCAAAATGCACCGAAAATAGGCCAAAAAAACCATATTTTGCATGAAAGGCTTTAGCCCCCTTTCGGTCAGCCCCTTAACCACTTCCCCACCACGTGACCTGCACCCAGAACCAAGTGTTTAAGCTCCGAGCGCTAATCACGATCGCAAATTACATTGCAAGCACAATCCATTGTTATTTGAATATGTTGCGATGCGATTGCATTTGGTCTATAGACCTCCGCATTAATATTAACTGTTGATCCATCGCTCTGATCTGACGGCCAGCGCTTGTCCCGCTCGCACCCATCGCCCTGATTCTTTCAGCCCTCTGATGCTCATCTCCACCATTGATTCGCTGTCAGATCAAATGGCCATCGCGCCACTGCACCAATCGCAATCACAAATTTTTAAGTGCCTCACCCGCTGCCCTCCCCGATTGCGATCCTTCGATTGATATCCCTGCCATGATTTCCCGCTTAATCCAACAACCCTTATTTCTCCCATCTCGCTCATCGCATCAGTCTTTCCCCTCCGCCGATTTAATCCCCGCCGTCGATCTTGACCCAGATCGGACGGTTGGCGCTCAATCGTACCATTGCTAATCGCATCACTGCTCCAATCGCAATCGCAAGCTCCCAAATGCATCTCCCGCTGCCTCTCCCGATTGCCTCCGATTCAATTAGAGCTGTCCATTCATCCAAGATATGTGGCCCACATCACATCGCGCATTTCGCCCATATCGCTTCATCACAACTCCTGCTGATTTCATCCTTTGATCCCAACCGTCGATCTCCTCCTAAGATCCGACGGCTCTCAGTTAATCGCCCTCCACCCACGTCCTGCCATCCAAAGTCCCCACTTTCGCTCATTTTTCATCATTTCCCTTTGTAAATCCCTCGAGCGTTAAACTTTGGGTTTTGCCCTAAATGTTATTCCTTTCGCCCTGCTTACTATTGACACCTTCATCATTAATCCTGGCCGTTGAGTCACCATCTCCATATCTGATCGGACGACTCCTGACTCATGTTTACACCAAGACTTCATCAACTCCATTTTCTTCCATTCTTTCGCAGTTTTAATGTTGCGCCACCATTTCTCCTGGCCTCCACAGCAATCATTTCACCACTCCCTGGATTTCTTGATGAGTTTATCATATTGTGCAGGGTTATTACAGAGTGATGAATTCACTCCAGGTTCCAAAATCATGGTCACTATGATTCAGAATGCAGAGAGGTTATTGTAGCAACAGTCAGAGTATCAATGCCGAAGACCTGCCATGGCAGACACAGAAGATTGAAGACAATATGGGGATTTCGGCTAATATTGATTATCAATAGCCTGTCCTCCAAATTAAATCAGAATTAAAGAAAATCATGAAGAGCTATAGGCATAAAAGCCTCTACTGCCACATCAGAGGAAAATCGATTCCTATTAGCCAAAATTCCTCCATCTGTGACAGTGACTGCCTCAACTCCACCTTATCAGCGAGCATCGTCAATTCATGATTCGGCCCTAGTGGCCTTTTACTTCCATTTTAGTTTGTTACTTTTAAATTTCGAGTGGAATTCACATTCCACTCCTGCATTTTACCTTATGTCAGAAACTGTTATTTGATGTTTTTGTTTAAAACGGCTGTGAGCCTAACTGTCAATGATGAGATGCCCCAATTCCTCATCATGAATTTTGGTTATTTTTGATGGAGACCTCAAACTGTTTTCCAGCATGCGAGGAAGATATTTTTCCCAAAAATATCTTCTCGTTCTTGTTTTCTGAGGCTTCTATATAAGCAAGATTGGAAGAGAAAAACGGGTTCCAGATTTTTGGAAGAATTGGCTGTGAAAGATTTTATTGCATGCCTTTTGTTGAAGCTTTAATACAAACGTGAAGAGCCCCTTAGGTCTCAATGAAAAGGAGTTCTATATTCAATCAAGATTCTAGTCTTGGTGTTTTACAGTGTGTAATTCTCTCCTATGTGTTATAGCTTAGCTGTTCTTTTCATTTACATCCATTCATCTTGTATCATGTTCTGGAATGCGAGTAGCCCACTCGTTTTGGTATGAATTTATCCTAGTTGATACTTATGCCATAACCTGTCTCGCACTTTAAATATGGGTCAGGCGTGATATGCTGTTCCATTTTCACTTCACCCATACTTCTGCTATATTATCTGCTATGAGATGTTATTTACAAATGCTGTTATCATGTGTGGATTCTTAATTTTGTAAGCCCATCACATGCTGATATATGTTTCTGGATATTGTCTCAATAACAATTAGTATTCTCTTTATTCTACGTATGCAGTAGATACTTTCTTATTATTCATCTTTGTGAAGTATTTAGAATCCAACCTCTTTGCAGTAAGCTGCCTTTGAATTGTTTGATACATTCATGTTAGAGTTTCACATCTTGCCTCTGCAATATTGCTTTCTCTGTATCAAGCTTCTGAAAGTTTTGGTCCCATTCAAATTAATCTTCCTGTTTACAAGAGATATCATGAGAGCCTTGTTATACTAATTATCCTTGTCATATCATATTTCTCCTTGCTATATAAGATGTCCTAGGCACTGGTCTTTCACAACTCAAAGGCAGTCTCTAGGATTGACAATATCTTTTTGGCGCCGTTGCTGGGGACTCGAAGTTGAGAGAAATTGAATCCCTGGGCATCGACAAAACCTTATTCACTCTTCAATTAGGTGAGCATGAAGAGTTGAGAGTTGTAGATCCCTCACCTTGGCGACTCCACATTCATTTATCAGATAAATTTACTTGCAGTCCTGGCTCCTCGTAAGCCACACCTGAGGTCAGATACGTCTCAGCCAAAGACACCTTCTGTGTCTGACCCAAAAAAGATCCTACATAGAAGGAGTTGGAGGGAAAGACAATCAGTCCATACTGAGATCCTTGAATTCTCCCTATAATACTTTCCATCCTCCTCCTCTCAAGTTTCCCAAGTGCAAGGTCCCGACTCCACTGTGGGAGAGACTGATTACTACTCAGATAGTCCACCCCTGGGAGGTGTCCGAATCAAAGACGAAGCTGAGTCAAGTGATACCACATATTACTCCTTCCACCCTACCCCTGAAGTCAAAGAGGTCAAGGAGGTCACTGAAGTATCTGCTATTCACAGCCCGTTGTTCCCATCAACACGTCAAGCTGCTGTCCAGTACATTCCCATCGTTATCCATACTTCACTTCCACCTCCTCCTCCTCCGTTTACACATCAAATCCTTGCACTACCCCCACCTCCTCCAATGGCCAATGTCCCTGGCTTCCTGTTGAATAAATATGCCCCCTTGGCATTACCTCAAGTGCTGAATGATATGCCACATGACTATCTAAAGATCTTGCCCTGATTCAATGGGGAAAATGAGATCGAAGCTCAAAAACACCTTGAGGTCTTCTGCTCTTTCGTAGAAAATTTTAATGTGGAACATATACACGTAGTCCTAAGACTGTTTGTGAAATCTCTTGATGGTGAAGCCAGAAATGGTTCAAGACACTAGGAGACCATTCCATCACCACATGGGAAGGAATGGAGGATACTTTCCTCAGAAAATGGGGAGAGAAGAAAGACCATGGACATTGTCTTAATGAGTTTAACACACTCAAGAAAGGACATGCTGAAGGAGTGTCAGAATTTATCAAGAGGTTTAACAAGTTGTATCTGAGCCTCCTTGCTGATATGAAACCTCACCAGACTGCTGCCAAGGTTGTTTTCGTGGCAACTTTTGACTCTGAATTTGGTTTCTCTCTAAGAGAAAGAAAGTCGGCCACCCTGGATGATGCCCAGACAGATGCACTAGAGCTAGAGGCAAATTTTTCCTCTACTGGTAAATCCAACGGAAAACCCGAACATGATACTAGAAGAAGGGGAAAAGAAGAGGTATCCACCTCGAGCCAAGATAGGGATTCAACTAATGACAAGATTGAGGAGGTGAAAAAGATGATTAAGAACCTTTCAAGTAAGCTGGTTAAACTTGAAATGGAGGCCAAGAATTCACCCTCCAAGAATTTCCAAAATGCTCCAAACAGGGGTTACAACCCTCAATACAGGAAGCCACCCTTGCAGATACTGCAAAGGGAACGGAAGGAGTAGCAAGACCAGGTACCACACCCTCTATACCTGGAAGGTCAAGTAGATGGCCCTACCAAAGACACCACTTATGAGTAAGAGGAGGCATACCTTGCTTTCTCAAATAGTGATGAAGTTGAATGCCCCCTACATGAAAGTGGTGAAGTAGAGGTGTCAGCACATGCAGAAGAAAAATCTAATGAAAGCACCGAAGATCCTGAGATCGATGACTAATGCAAGTAGTTCGTCGATTTCATGCAAGCTCAGTTTAATAGAAGATATGACCTCAGATCTTCCAGGAAGAGAACTCACACTCAGGATCAAGATGATGACACACCTCAAGAAGAAGCACCTGCTTAGAAGGAGGCAACGGCTCAAAGGACCCCAGGCAAAGGTAAGAGACCTCTTAACCAATCTTTACAATCTGCTGATCAAATTCCTTCCTCTTCACAAATGGATACACCCCCTAGTGTCAAGAAAATCATAAAGGAAGTCAAACCTCCCATCCAGAACAAAGACTCAAAGGATAAAGAATCAAAAGAAGTGTCAGTAGATAGGTCCTCCTTTGCCTTCAGTTTACAAAAGGAGCTTGAGAAGGTAAAAATCCTAGTTCCCTTGACCGAATTGTTAAAACAACCTGCATATCAGTCCTAGGTCACATCCTTTATGCTCCCTCCAGAAGTAATACATATTCCAGACAGTCTGAACCTTCAAGAAGAAAGGCCTATGGTTGTATTTGGCCCACATGTTGAAGAATTAGATGCTGCCACTCCCCCATTTTATGTGTCTTTAGTAATACATGACCTGCTGCTGCATAACTGTATGTTAGATTTAGAAGCCTCTCATAAAATTTTTCCCCTCTCGGTCATGGAACAACTAGGACTACAAATCACTCGTCCATACAAGGAAATTTATTCATTTGACTCCAAGGGAGTTAAATGCTTGGGTATGATCAAGGATTTGGTGGTCAATCTGGCCCAGATCCTAGCAAAAATTGTAGTAATGGACATCGTGGTGGCTGACATCCCAGCTCGCTTCGGCATGCTATTGTCAAGATCTTGGGGGACTAAAATTGGTGGATCAATCAAGTTGGACCTGACCTATGCCACTATCCCTGTCTTTGGTGGCCAAGAGAGGAGGCTGTATCAGGAAACTAGATTTGTCAAGACAGTTACCAAGGCAGACGACTCAGTTAATTCTCCAGTTTATAGCAGGGAGGGAGATTTATCATGTTTGATGCTGGAGGAAGATCAAGAGTACGCTCAAAAACCATCATGCTACCAGATCAAGACTGAGTAGTCCATACAAAGTCATGAAGCAGAAATCTAGACACTTCATTTTGATGGAGCAAACTCCAGAGAAGGTAATGGGGCTGGGGTATTATTGATTTCTCCATTAGGCCAATGGGTCCCTTTGTCTTTGAAGCTAGAGTATGAAGCCACTAATAATGTGGCCGAATATGAAGCACTTCTGTTAGGGCTGCAGATAGCCAGAAGCATGAACATACAAAGTCTAAATGTTCTGGGAGATTCGGAACTAGTGGTCAGACAAGTGAAGAATCAGTGCCAAGCCAAACATCCTAGGCTAAGGGCTTATAGGAATGAAGTTTGGGATCTGGTGGAGAATTTCTTCTCAGCATTCAATATCCAGTTCATGCCCCGGGAGTAGAATAGGATGGCAGATTCCCTTGTAGTGGCTGCCAGTACCTTCCGTCCACCTTAGAACCCTCTCTTGAGATATGAAATTGAGGTACGGTATCAGCCATCAATCCCAGACAACATCAAACATTGGCTGGTGTTTGAGGATGAAGAATAGGTGAAAATATTCCTGGAAACAGTTGGGGAATTTTCCAACATGGATATTGATACATGTGAGGAAGAAGAGGCTGAAAACACTTCAGGAGATAAATGGGAGGAAAGGGTGGCTGGCCACAAAGTTCTGCAGTTGAAAGGGAATTTCATTCCCCGAGGACTAGTACCCTTAGAAAGGTTGTTTAACAAGAATGATGCCCCCCTGCAGCCAAACAAATTTGCGGAGGAAAATCAGGTAGAAGATCTTAATCTCGGCACTGAGGCTGATCCCAAAATCGTGAAGTTGTCCAAGAAGGTCCCGGAAGAATATAAAGAGCTCTACCAGAAATTATTCTGGTCATATAAAGATGTGTTTGCATGGTCTTATCAGGACCTAAAAACCTTCGATATCAGCATCATGTAGCATAAGATTCCTCTGAAGGGAGATTCTAAACCACATAAATAGAAGCTTAGACATATAAATCCCCTGCTGCTTCCCTCTATTGAGAAATAAATTAAGAAACTGTTGAAGGCCAAAATAATTGTACCATTGAGATATTCTGAGTGGGTGGCAAACTTAGTCCCTGTAAGGAAGAAGAATGGAGAAATAAGGCTATGTGTTGATTTCAAAAATTTAAACAGAGCGTCCTTAAAGGATAATTATCCACTGCCCAAGATGGATCACATCCTGCAGAAAGTGGTAGGAGCTTCTCGGATGTCGATGATGGATGGATTCTCTGGGTACAATCAGGTGGCTGTACTACCCGAAGATCAGAAGAAGACTGCGTTTACCACTCCATGGGGGACGTTTATGTATGCCAGGATGCCTTTTGGGTTGATTAATGCAGGGGCCACTTTTCAGAGGGCCATGGATATTGCCTTTGTTGGGGAGCAAGATAAGTTTGTGGTGGTATATCTGGATGATATTTCTATGTTTTCAAAAGATGATGCAGAGCACATTGAACACTTGCGCAGAAATTTCAAGAAGTGCAGAAGGTATGGCCTCTCTCTCAACCCACAGAAGTCTTTGTTTGCATTGGAAGAGGGCAAGATTTTGGGACATATTGTAACCAAGGATGGGGTAAAGATAGATCCTAAGAGGGTAGAAGTTATAAATGGAATTTCTCTTCCCAAAAATAAAAAGGAGATTCAGGTGTTCCTAGGCCGTATTAACTTTCTAAGGAGGTTCATCCCTAAATATGCTAAGATAACTAGACATATAACTGACATGCTGAAGAATAATAACGAGGTAAAGTGGTCACAGGAATCACGAGAGGCCTTTATCAGGATTAAAAATGCATTTGCTAAAGCCCCTGTGCTAGCTGGGCCAGATTATGCCAAACCTTTTATGATCTTTTCCTTTGCATCACCTCACATGGTGGCAAAAGTTCTATTACAGAAAAATGAAGAAGGGTATGAGCAACCTATCGCCTTTTTCAGTCAGGTGCTCCACAATGCTGAGCTGAAATATAACATATTAGAAAAGTAGGCATACGCTCTGGTGAAATCTCTCAAAGCATTTCGTATGTATGTCTTGCAGTCCCATATCACTGTGTTTGTGCCTACAACAGTTGTTAAAGATAGGGAGATAGCGAAGGAAAAAGAGGGAAATGGATTGCCAAAATACAAGAATATGAGCTAGACATTCGCCCTACCAAACTAATCAAGGGACAAGGGTTAGCCAAAATCTTGTTCGAATCAAACTGTTAAGCTCTGGGTATAAATTTGTCCATGATAGCAAATGAGGAGTCTGAGAAGAAAGAAGAGCCACAGGGAGTAGAGATAGCTTCCCAGAAGACACATATGAAGTACCTCATTAGCCCGTGGTACAAAGAGATAGTGGAATATATTCTAACACTCAGCTGCCCACCCAGCTGTGACAAAGCTAAATACAAAACACTGAGGTTGAGATCACAGAAGTACGTTGTTGCAAACGGTCAGCTGTACTGGTGAGACCCCTCAGGCATCCTGCTCCTGTGTCTCACAGAAGAAGAGGTAGAGAGTATAATGGGTGAGTTTCATGAAGGAATTTGTGGGGGTCATTACAGTTGGAGGGCTACTGCTCACAAAATCCCGAAGGCTGGTTTCTTCTGGCCCAAACTCTTTGGAGATGTGTTTGCCCAGGTTAGAGCTTGTGAGAAATGTTATAAGTTTGCTGAAAGACAGAATTTAGCACCTATGCCCATGATTCCGGTTCACGTAGATGAACCATTTCAGCAATGGGGAATCGACTTTATAGGTGAAATACGCCTACCTTCAAGTGGCCAGCATAAGTGGATATTAACGGCCACAGATTATTTCACAAAGTGGGTGGAAGCTATATCTGCCAGGAATGCAACAGATGCCGTGGTAATAATATTTATGGAAGAAAACATCATATCCAGATTTGGATGCCCTGCCAAGATAGTGACCGACAATGCACATGCCTTTAAATTTGCAAAGTTTGTCAGCTTCTGCTAACAGTATAATATTGCATTAGGTCACTCTATGGCCTATTACCCACAAGGAAATGGCCTAGAAGAGTCCTCGAATAAAACCCTGGTGAGAGCACTGAAGAAGACTATCAATGAAAATCAGAAAAATTGGGATTCCCAGCTGAAATTCGCTTTGTGGGCCAATAGGATTACCAACAAGAGAGCAACCGGGAAGTCCCCATATGAATTAGTATATGGGAGGGCAGCGGTATTCCCTGTACAGTTAGCCTTACCAGTAGCTCGATTCATGCAAGAATGCCAAGAAGAACCCGATGATGTGACCAGGAGAATCAATCAGCTGGTGGAGTTAGAAGAAACACAGAACCAGGTAAGTCAGAGGCTAATTGAATATCAAGAGAAAATGAAGGATCTTTTTGATCAACATGCCAAGGAAAAGAAGTTGCAGATTGGGGATTTGGCGCTCAGATGGGATATTTGAAGAGCTGAAAAGGGGAAACATGGTAAATTCGACCCCCTCTGGTTCAGCCCCTTTAAAATTGTGGAACAAGGGGGAAACAACACTTTCAGGTTGGAAAATTTACAGGGAGACTTGCTCGATGCCCCTGTAAATGGTCAGTTCCTCAAACCTTACTTCCATTTCTGATTCAGGCTGAGAAAGCCTGATGTATCATACTGTACATTAGTTTTCTGTTTTCATTTGTGTTCGAATGATGTGTGTGTCGTGATGAATCATGAAGAGATAAATGAAAAGAGCTGAAGATTGGTTCCCACACAGAAGATTAACAAGTGGTCTGCAAAGTTCTCGACATGCCCAAGGATGAACGTGTCATCCCCAGGTGGAGCCAATGTTGATCATATGGTTAACATTCACTGTTTTTCCTAGTTTTGAAAAATCTTTGTTTGCAAAGAAGAATGCCCAAAAGGCCTCCTTTTCCCTCTTATTTCATTCCCACTTAACCTTTGTTTCTTCATTTTTTTCCCTCTCTTATTTCCTCATTAACCCTTTAAAATCACCCAAATCCCATTTTAGACCTTTCCAATACCTTTGTTTGGCTTAAAATCCCTTCATTCCCCTTACTGTTACCAATTTTGGGCCTCAAAATGCACCGAAAATAGGCCAAAAAAACCATATTTTGCATGAAAGGCTTTAGCCCCCTTTCGGTCAGCCCCTTAACCACTTCCCCACCACGTGACCTGCGCCCAGAACCAAGTGTTTAAGCTCCGAGCGCTAATCACGATCGCAAATTACATTGCAAGCACAATCCATTGTTATTTGAATATGTTGCGATGCGATTGCATTTGGTCTATAGACCTCCGAATTAATATTAACTGTTGATCCATCGCTCTGATCTGACGGCCAGCGCTTGTCCCGCTCACACCCATCGCCCTGATTCTTTCAGCCCTCTGATGCTCATCTCCACCATTGATTCGCTGTCAGATCAAATGGCCATCGCGCCACTGCACCAATCGCAATCACAAATTTTTAAGTGCCTCACCCGCTGCCATCCCCGATTGCGATCCTCCGATTGATATCCCCGCCATCAATTTCCCGCTTAATCCAACGACCCTTATTTATCCCATCCCGCTCATCGCATCAGTCTTTCCCCTCTGCTAATTTAATCCTCGCCGTCAATCTTGACCCAGATCGGATGGTTGGCGCTCAATCGCACCATCGCTAATCGCATCACTGCTCCAATTGCAATCGCAAGCTCCCAAATGCTTCTCCCGCTGCCTCTCCTGATTGCAATCCTCCGATTCAATTAGAGCTTTCCATTCATCCAAGATCTGCGGCCCACATCACATCACACAAGTTGCCCATATCGCTTCATCGCAGCTCCTACTGATTTCATCCTTTGATCCCCACCGTCGATCTCCTCCTAGGATCCGACGACTCTCAGTTAATCGCCCTCCACCAACGCCGGGTTTCGCCATCCAAAGTCCCTGCTTTCACTCATTTTTCATCATTTCCATTTGTAAATCCCCTGAGCGTTAAACTTTAGGTTTTGCACTAAATGTTATTCCTTTCGGCTTGCTTACTATTGACACCTCCGTCATTAATCCTAGCCGTTGAGTCACCATCTCCATATATGATCGGACAACTCCTGACTCATCTTTACACCAAGACTTCATCAGCTCCATTTTCCGCCATTATTTCATAGTTTTACTGTTGCGTCACCATTTCTCGGGGCCTCCACATAATCCTTCCGCCACTCCTTGGATTTCTTGATGAGTTTATCATATTGTGTACGGTTATTACAGAGTGATGAATTCACTCAAGGATCCACAATCATGGTCACTATGATTCGAAACGCAGAGAGGTTATTGTAGCAGCAGTCAGAGTATCAGCGCCGAAGACCGGCCATGGCAGACACAGAAGATTGAAGACAATTTGGGGATTTTGGCTAATATTGATTATCAATAGCCCGTCCTCCAAATTAAATCAGAATTAAAGAAAATCATGAAGAGCTACAGGCATAAAAGCCTCTACTGCCACATCAAAGGCAAATCAATTCCTCTCAGCCAACATTCCGCCATCTGTGACAACGACTGCCTCAACTCCACCTCGTCAGCGAGCATCGTCAATTCATGATTCGGCCCTAGTGGCCTTTTACTTCCATTTTAGTTTGTTACTTTTAAATTTCTAGTGGAATTCACATTCCGCTCCTGCATTTTACCTTCTGTCAGAAACTGTTATTTGATATTTTTGTTTAAAACGGCTGTGAGCCTAACTGTCAATGATGAGATGCCCCAATTCCTCATCATGAATTTTCGTTATTTTTGATGGAGACCTCAAACTATTTTCCAGCACGCGAGGAAGATATTTTTCCCAAAAATATCTTCTCGTTCTTGTTTTTTGAGGCTTCTATATAAGCAATATCGGAAGAGAAAAATGGGTTCCAAATTTTCGGAAGAATTGGCTGTGAAAGAGTTTCTTGCATGCCTTTTGTTGAAGCTTTAATACAAACGTGAAGAGCCTGTTGGGTCTCAATGAAAATGAGTTCTCTCTTCAATCAAGATTCTGGTCTTGGTGTTTTACAGTGTGTAATTCTCTCCTATGTGTTATAGCTTAGCTGTTCTTTTCATTTACATCCATTCATCTTGTATCATGTTCTGGAATGCGAGTAGCCCACTCGTTTTGGTATGAATTTATCCTAGTTGATACTTATGCCATAACCTGTCTCGCACTTTAAATATGGCTTAGGCATGATATGCTGTTCCATTTTCACTTCACCCGTACTTCTGCTATATTAGCTGCTATGAGATGTTATTTACAAATGCTGTTATCATGTGTGGATTCTTAATTTCGTAAGCCCACCACATGCTGATATATGTTTCTGGATATTGTCTCAATAACAATTAGTATTCTCTTTATTCTACGTATGCAGCAGATACTTTCTTATTATTCATCTATGTGAAGTATTTAGAATCCAACCCTCTTTGCAGTAAGCTGCCTTTGAATTGTCTGATACATTCGTGTTAGAGTTTCACATCTTGCCTCTGCAATATTGCTTTCTCTGTATCAAGCTTCTGAAAGTTTTGGTCCCATTCAAATTAATCTTCCTGTTTACAAGAGATAGCATGAGAGCCTTATTCTTCTAATTATCCTTGTCATATCATATTTCTCCTTGCTATATAAGATGTCCTAGGCACTGGTCTTTCACAACTCAAAGGCTGTCTCTAGGATTGACAACAGAATCAAAGACTGATAATGAAATAAAACCATTCCTATAAGCCTATATTAAGTTATTGCGCTATCATAAGGCAGTAGATAATCTCCAGGCCCCGATAGATGGCTGCGCGGACAAGGAAATACCTCGCACTGAGAATAAGGCTATGAATAAGATTTATAAGGACAAGAAGAGATCTGGTCGCAAGATGCGCACGAATGTGAAAATTGGAGAGTATGAAATGGATCAAGTCATCCTAGACCTAGGGTCTGATGCAAATGTTCTACCTAAGAAAACCTGGAAAAATATGGGAGAATCGAAGCTATAATGGTCCACCATTTAGCTACGCATGGTGAATCAACAGAAGATCATTCCACTTGGAAGACTTCCACAAGTTCTGGTAGACATTTTTTGGAGTAAAGGTACGTGCAGATTTTGAAGTGATACATGTTGTAGATGATGCAGATTGCTACGCTGTGCTATTAGGATTGGATTGGGCCATTGATATGGGAGGCATCATCAACCTGAAGTGTAGAAGCATGATCTTTGAGAATGATGGTATGTAGGTAATAGTACCACTGGACACAACGGAAGGAGAAATATATACAAACCAGTGTATGAGGGAGATGATGTCGATGATATTTACAAGCTGACTACGTAGGACAAGGATTGGATCAACCCTACAACCGATTGAATTCTGAATTGCAAGAAGGATAGTTCATGTTTTTGAGATACAGATGGAGAGTTGGAGAACTGGAAGAATCAGTTGCATGATGTTTCTGCACTGCGCTGCCTCAAGATCACTAAGAACTTTCGATGCATCTCCTCAGAGGTAAGAGAACTACCCTATTTTTATGGTTCTAGTAGTGTTATATTATTTTTGGAATAATTGGAGAAGGTTGTCTTGGATGAATGAAGGTTCTAAGCACTTGGCTATGTGTGCAACCCCCACGCATTGGTGGGATACACATAAGGGAGTTTTTAAGGTTTTGTAGGAATGTAGAAAAATGATGACATTGCACTTTTAGCCTCTCGTTACCACAAATATTGAGATTTTATATGGTTAGGGAGACTTGCGCAAGCACCTGGCCCTATGGGTGGAGGTTTGGAAGGAAAAGACCTAGAACGAGTGGGTTCATATGTTTATTCATTCATTGGGGCCAGTACCTACCTTGTGGCATCTGGAAACGAAGCTGCACCATGGAACTCGCCATTGGATTACAATGTCTGATGATTTCCTCTCAATTTTTATCTTGGTTGGGGGATCAAAGGAATTAGATGAAGCTTTGCAGGATATAAATTCTCTCGTCCTTGATGAATCTTGACATATAAGGGAATTTTCTATGCTAGCATGGGACGCGCAGATGCAAGACATTGTTAATTGTAGGAACCTATCAATAGAGGATAATGAAGATGATCCAAGAAATATCAACATCCCAGAATCTGAAGGAGAGCATGTAGTCGCAGGGCCCTAATTGGGAATAGTAGATGTAACTAAACCTATGAAGTTAAAGGAAGTAACCATTGGGACGAAAGAATAGCCCAAGTTGGAAAAAATCGAGGATTACTAGGATGATGATACAATAGAGAATATTTCCGAGCTGCTGACAGAGTATCAGGACTTGTTTCCTACAAATTTCTCTGAAATCAAGGGAATTGTAGCTAGGTGTTATGAAGATCACTATCAAACTAGATGCGCACCCTGTCAAGCAATGACCAAACCAATTGAATCCCAAGTATAAGCATAAATTATGAGAATAATTAGATAATATGGTTACAATAGGAATCATTGAGTCAGTAGAGTAGTATGATTGGGTGAGCCTAGTGGTGGGTCATGAAAATAAGACAAAAGGAGAGATAATGATTTGTGTAGATCTGTGCAAGCTGAATGATGCCTATGTGCATGACCCATTCCCTACCCCATTTTTAGATGAGATCTTGGATAATGTGGGAGGACAAGAGACTTATTCATTTAATGATGGATTTCCAGGGTATCATCAGATCAAAATTGTGCCTGAAGACTGCAACAAGACCACCTTTGCAACATAATGGGGGTCTTTCCAGTACACTGCCATGCCTTTCGGATTAAAGAATGCACCTGCGATCCTCTCGCATGTGGTAGTGGATGTGTTCAAATAATTCATGCATAAATTTGTGGAGGTGTATTTTGATGACTGGAAAATTTTTGGGTTGGTAAAGAAACATGTGTCAAACGAGCGTATGATGATTGACACTTGTAGGAAGCATCATATTTCTCTTAACTTGAAGAAATGTATATTCTGCGTGTGTTTTGGAATTCTGTTAAGGAATATAGTGTGTCAGCAAGGATTGATGGTAGACCCAGCCAAGATGGTAGTTATCATCAACCTAAAAGTTCCCACTAATGAGAAACAACCGCGCTCCATCCTAGGACACATCGGATATTACAGGAAGTTCATTCAGGGCTATGCTATTATTACTACGCCAATGGAGAAGTTACTGAAGAAGGATGTGTCATTTTTAAAGAATGAGGAATGTAAAAATAACTTTGAGTTGCTGAAGGAAAAAATGGTCACTGCACCTATTCTGATATTCCCAGATTGGTCTAAGGTTTTTCATGTACACGTGGATGAATTTGGTATAGCACTTGGGGCTGTTCTAGCATAGCCGAGAGAAGGAGACATTAATGACCCTGTTTCTTTTTCCAGCAATAAGCTCTATGATCTGAAAATGTGACTATTTGTAATGCTATGCAAAGTATCCATTTCCATATAGTTTAATGTGCAAAGTGTTCTCCATGACTTGTAGGTTAAACAAAGTGGTTTTGGTAATGTTTATGAGTTTTATGTGTGAGGATTTGTTAATTAAATTTATTGTTTAAAATATAACAGTAGAAATACACAGCAAGTAAAATTCACCATAACATAACACAACAAATTGTTGAGGCAGTTCACCCCTCCTGGGCTACATCTGCTGGTCCAAGGCTCCCCAATGACATGTCCTTGCTCTATTAATTTGATCAAAATGGTTACACAGTGAAAAATATGCATAAATAGGAAAAAATAATTGTAAATTTGACTTCAGAAGATAGAAAATAGTTTGAAATGGCTTTTGTTTCACCTTAAATAGTGAAATATAACCCAAAACAGTGCCTCCTCCATGATGGTCCTAGTGGCTCCTTCCTCTTCCCTGAAGCAAACGATATTGTATAACACCTCTGTTTGGTCTAAAACATATTACAAACTCTCCAAAATGCTCAAGAAACCCAAAATTGACTAAAATTTCATCTTTTTTGGTCGAAATTGGAGAAATTTATGACCAAAACAAATTTTTTCCCAGTGGCACTAAAAATCCTCCTCCAAAACTGGAAGAACTCCAGTTAACTCCTTCAAAATAGTCAGAAATCCCAACTTGGTGGAACTGTGCTCCAATTTAGGTGGAACAATAAATTTAACTGCTGGTTTATGAGCACGTTCACATGCGCAATTTCCAGATGGTTAATACGCTAGCGGATAAGGTTAAAGACCGCACCCTCGGTCACAACATGAAGGTCACATCGGAAGGGGGCTTAGTACTGGGGATAGCCCCCTTCAAACTCTGCCAATTCAAATATTTTAAGCACCTGGTTCTTCATTGGAGGTCATATGTGGATAGGAGCTGGATCTAAGGGGCTGGTCCCCAACTCTCTGCCTGTTCAACACCCTGATTTGAGCCTCCGTTCAACCATCGCCCGAATCTCCCACTCTTCAAGTCCTTTTCTTGTGGCGTTTTGGTCGGGTCGGCCCTATCCGTGTAGTCGGGTCAAGGTTCGAAACCCATGCCCTCCACAAATTTTAAATGGACCTTTCAACCTATGGCCTGGGGCCATGTGGCAACCTCTGGGCAGGCCATGTGGCACCCACTGATAGGCCCCAAAAAACTTATAAAAAATATTTTTTTTTGCAGAATATATTTTTTTTCGAAAATTTTTTCATAAGGTCAAATTGAGTCAAAGGTCAATTTTTTGAGGTTATTGGACGATTTCAAACCTCAGTAACTTTCTCATACGAACTCGGTTTTGAGTCCTGTTGACGGTACTAGAATTGCAACGACGAGGCCTTTCCAGTCATTCAAATTGAAACCATTTCTGAGCACTTCCAATTTTTGAGCATTTTCTTCACTTGGACATGATCTCCTAATCAAAACTCCCCATTGGGAAGATTTTGGACTCCAAAAGCTCTCTGAATTACAAAAATTTAAGATGAGGAGACTGATTCTCTACTCTTCCAACCTTGAACCACTGAAATCTCCCCGATTTCATCAAATTGAGCTTCTCATAAAAGATAAATTCTTCCTTGAATCTATTGACCAATTGTTGCTAACCTTGACTGTGTCATGATGCAAATTTTTGAAACTTGCAGAAAAATGACTAAAATTTGTAGAAAACTTACATCTCCTACAATGGTCTACCTTCAAAGGAAACTGAAATTGAGATTCACCTTGCCAATTGTCCTTATGGTGATTTTTTTCCGAATGAGCCATGTACTTGTGTCGATTTCTGACCAAGTTTTCTCGCCATAGTACTCTGCCATTCTGAAACCAACAATGACCCTTGCTAAACTTTGTGCCCTCTTTGCTTGCATGCTTTTCCCTCTCTTGGATTCTTGCACCACTTTGCACTGACACTTTGTTCTCTGCACCGATAGACACCAAAGACACTTTCTACAACATCTTGTCATCTTCTTCCAAAGACAACCTGCTTTCAGACCGAAACATTTCATCATTTACATCAGCAATAACATGAAAAGGATTATGTACAAAATATTTTTGCTTAATCATCAACAAAGTCAAATTTTGACTTGCATTGACAAGTCTTTTCAATTTCCCTGCATTCACTAAAGAAGATTCTAGCTTCTTCCGATGTGCTCTCACAATAAACTCTTTTCCATCCTTGAATAGATGATACTTGTTCTTATGGCGATGGAATATCGCTTTTATGTCATATAAGTATGGAGTACCCAACACCACACCTGTAATGTCAAGCGGTACCACATATAATTCAACCGTGTCAACATAATGAGCTGTTATGGTGAAGCGCAACATGCAATTCCTTGAAACTTGTAAATTAGCATCCTTGCAAATCCATCCAAGTGTATATGGCTTTGGATGTGGAATGGTCTCAAGTTTTAGCTTCTTAACTAAGTCTTCTAAGATGAGGTTTGCTTGAGACCCACTGTCAAATAGTGTTTCTATCTTTGTGTGTTTGGAAATTATCCTCACTTGCAACAACTCAATCCTCCTCTCTTCATTTGGAGCTTCTATGTGACAGTTTAAAGTGCTAGAACTAGGATTTGTTTCTTTTACAATATTTTTCCCCTTTATGTTCTTTAGTGTCATGGCTACGCTTTTAGTTTCATCTCCTGATTCAAACCCTAAGTATTGTTCAACTATTGCAACAGTTTTTCCTTTTTCTTTGGCCTTATCTTTGGTTTTAATTTTTTTTGGCTTCAACTCCGGATGAAATTTCCAGCAATGGTCTTCATCGTGGCTTGTTTTGGAACAGTTTTTACATAATAATTTTCCTTTTTCTTTCCTAGAGTTTGCATTTCTTTTTCTACCTTTGCCTTTAAATTCACTACCCTCATTCCCATCAAAAGATTGTTTCCCTCTAGCCACTAAATGCGTGGCTTGAACACAAACCTCGTCTAGACTAGTAGGATTGAACATAAGGATAGTATGTATAAGATAGCTGTGTAAACCACCTATATATTTCAGCAAGGTATCTTGGCTATGCAAATCAATTCCAAGTAATAAAGCCCTTCGTCTAAACTCTTGGGTGTAATATTGAACACTTTGTCCCTTAAGTTGTCTAAAAATTTGCTAATTCATGATAGCCTTTTGCAAATGAGCTCATGGATAAAATTGCTATTTAATTGCGGAAATAAATTCAGCCCATGATAAAGTGATCTTACCATGTTTTTTAATTTCATCCTTGGTCCTGGCTTCCCACCATACCAATGCTGCTCCAGCCATTCTCAAAGAGGCTAACTGAATCTTGGTGTCATCTTCATGAAGGTTTTGTATCCTCAAATAAACTTTCAACTATCTTATCCAATTGTCAAGTTTCCCTGCATTGACTTCACCATTAAAAATAGGCAACTAAAATTTAACATCAAGCTTTAAAAATGGACTTTTACTAGAGGTTTTAGACTTGTGAGATTGATTCACCAAAGTAGAGGATGACGATGTAGAGGAAGAGGATGAAGATGGGGATGGTGGATCACCATTTCATCCATGTCCTTTCTTTGACTTGTCATCACTTTTCTTTCCGTCTGAAGAACCCTCTCATTCTTTTTGATGTTTAGACCCTTCTCCTACAAGCCTCTCATTCCTTTCTTGGTAGAGTATCCTCACCATCTCAGTCATGTCTAGGAAAGGCTTTCGGAACACCCATTCTTCTTCTTTGGGATCAATGTCTTCAGGAACTTCTCCTTCTCTTGAAGACATGCTTGAGGCTTCTTCTATGGCTCTTGGAGGTGAATTAGAATGTGGAGTTAATGGATCTATGGCCCTCCTTGGTTGAGGATTACTTTGTGCTCTAACAATTTTTCCTTCCCCCCTCTTGAGCTTAAGCCTAGTAAGCATCAAAACTTGCAAACAATCAACTATATCTTTGCACAAGAACAAATGCAGAGTAAAACTCTAGCTCTGATACCAACTGATCTAAAAATGGAACTATTTGTAATGCTATGCAAAGTATCCATTTCCATATAATTTAATGTGCAAAGTGTTATCCATGACTTGCAGGTTAAATAAAGTGGTTTTGGTAATGTTTTTGAGTTTTATGTTTGAGAATTTGTTAATTAAATTTACTGTTTAACATATAAAAGTAGAAATACACAGCAATTAAAATTCACCATAACATAACACAACAAATTTTTGAGGCAGTTCACCCCTCCTGGGCTACTTCTGCCGGTCCAAGGCTACCCAATGGCATGCCCTTGCTCTATTAATTTTCTCAAAATGGTTAAACAGTGAAAAATATCCCTAGACAGGAAAAGCCAACTATAAATTTGACTTCAAAAGATAGAAAATATCTAGAAATGGCTTTTGTTTCACCTTAAACAATGAAATATAACCCAAAACAGTGCCTCCATGATGGCCCTTGTGGCTCCTTCCTCTTCCCTGAATAAAAATATGCTGTAGAACACCTCTTTTCGCTCTAAAACCTATTCAAAACTCTCCAGAATGCTCAAGAAACCCAAAATTGACTAAAATTTCATCTTGTTTGGTCGAAAATGGAGAAAGTTATGACCAAAACAAATTTTTTCCCAGTGGCACTAAAAATCCTCCTCCAAAACTAGAGGAACTCAAGTTAACGCCTTCAAAATAGTCGGACATCCCAACTTGGCGGAACCACACTCCAATTTAGGTGAAACAATAAATTTAACTGTTGGTTTATGGGCACGTTCACATGTTGGATGGTTAATACACTAGTGGATAAGGTTAAAGACCGTGCCCTTGGTCACAACTTGAAGGTCATGTCAGAAGGGGGCTTAGTACTGGGGCTAGCCCCCTTCAAACTATGCCGGTTCAAATATTTTAAGTGCCCGGTTCTTCGTTGGAGGTTGTATGCAGATAGGAGTTGGCTCTAAGGGGCTGGTCTGCAACTCTTCGCCTGTTCAACACGTTGACCCGAGCCTCCGTTCAACCATCGCCTGACTCACCCACTCTTCAAGTCCTTTCCCTGTGGCGTTTTGGTCGGGTCGGTCCCGACCATGTAGTCAGGTTAGGGTTCAAAACCCATGCCCTCCAAAAATTTTAAATGGACCTTTCAACCCATGGCTTGGGGCCACGTGGCAGCCTATGGGCAGGCCACGTGGCACCGATTGATAGGCCCTAAAAACCTTATAAAAAATATTTTTTTGTAGAATATATTTTTTTTTCAAATTTTTTTTCATAAGGTCAAATTGTGTCAAAGGTCAATTTTTGGAGGTTATTGGACCATTTCAAACCTCAGTAACTTTCTCATATGAACTCAATTTTGAGTCCTGTTTGCGGTGCTAGAATTGCAGCGACGAGGCCTTTCTAGTCGTTAAAATTGCAAACATTTTTTTTTTTTTGGGTCATTAATTCACTTGAACATGGTATTCCATTATTCTAAAAACTATTTCACCTATATGGACTCTCTTTTTAAAAACATTGCAACCATTTCTGAGCACTTCCATTTTTTAGCATTTTCTTCACTTGGACATGATCTCCTGATCACTCTCCAATGCAGATTGAAAATACTCAACCATAGAAAGGGAAGGATCAGCCATGGTATATGCTCTGAAAAAATACATGCACTATCTACTAGGAGGACACTTCAAAATGTTCACTGACCATTCTGCTTTAAAATACCTGGTCATTAAACTTGTGTTTGGGGGGATTATTTGCATATGGCTAATGTTGTTTTAGGAGTATGACTCTGAAATCATTGTGAAGCCTGGAATACTAAATGTTGGACCTGATCATTTTTCATGCATCGAAAATGGGGAAGAACCAACCAATCTGGAGGAGGGGTTACCTGATGCGCATCTCTTTGCTATCAAAGTAGCTGATGAGAACTTTGCTGATATTATTCAATTTCTAACCACTAGAGGCGCGCCTTTGAATATTAGGTGCATCAAAAGAAGGATTTGGTTACATGCGCAAATGATTTTACCCTGATTGCGGGTTAGTTGTATAAGTTGGGAGAAGATGAAGTATTCAAAAGATATGTGTTGGAACATGAGAGACATGATATCTTGGTTGAGGTTCATGGAGGGGTGGCAGGAGGCCACTATGCTAGGAAGGCTACTGTGCAGAAGGTGTTGTGAGATAGGTTATGGTGGCCCACACTGCACAATGATGCACATCCATACTACCGAGCCTATGATGCATGCCAGAGAACGAGGAAGCAGTCGCGCAGAGATGAAATTCCCCTGTAGCCACAGATGGCCCTGTAGGCCTTTGATAAATGGGCTATAGATTTTTTTGGACCTATCAATCCTCTAGGAAAGAATATTGGAGCGCTATATATCATCATTGCCACAAACTATGTAACACGATGGGCATAATCTAAGTCAGTTAAGGACTGTACTGCAAATACCACTGCACACTTCATTTTTTGAACATATTTTGACTAGATTTGGATGCCCGAAGATATTGATGAGTGATAGAGGTATGCACTTTGTTAATGAAACCATTGAAGCTCTGAGAGAGGAATTTCAGATCCATCACTAGAAAAGTACACTGTATTACCCACAAGCAAATGGCGTAGTAGAGGCTTTCAATTTTTTTTGGAGAATGCACTCAAAAAGATCTGTAATGCCAACCAGAATGATTGGGATGTGAAAATCCCCTTTTTTTTATGGGATTATAGGACCACATGCAATAAGTTGATTGGGAAAACACCCTTCAGGATGGTCTGTGGGCAAGACGTTATCATGCCAATGGAGTATATTGTCCCAAGTCTGCACATCACAACATTATCTAATATGGTTGAGCTTGAGATCATGGAGGAATTTCTGGTGCAATTGGTTGCCTTAGAAGGGGATCAGTTCATTGCTAACTTCCATCAGCAAGTGCAGAAGGCGTGTGAAAAGCCCTGACATGATAGGCCCATTAGACAGAAGGTGTTCAAGGAGGAAGGCTTGGTCTTGCTATACGATAGATATTTTGTGCGCCACCCAGGGAAGTTCAGGAAACATTGGTTGGGGCCATACTTTGTGAATGAAATCAATGATGGAGGTGCGGTGCACTTGGCCACATTGCGCGGTGAGAATATTCCCGGGTATTTCAATGGAATTCGTCTAAAGCCGTATAGGGACAATCCGATGCCGATCAAATGACTATATGGTCAGAGCATAAGAATCCAGGGGCTTGCACGCGGCATAGAGGGAAGGCCCAAAAAGGTGCGACAAGAGCGCAAGGGTGATGTGCAGGAAAAGAAACTAACTGTTGGAACAATGAAACTGGGTGAAAAAGTGATTTTACCGTTGGATGGAGTGGGTTTTCTGCATTTAATGAGGTGATCTTGGGGGATTTTTGACCGTTTTTACGAAGGTAAGTTACAATTAATGATGATCTCACTATTTTCATCTTTGATTGCCTATAAAAGGAAGGGAATGTGTCATATTTGGTTCCTTTGATTTCGAGTAAATTACGCCCTAATCTTATCCATAATATGCACTATAAATTTGTCTGTGAGCACTGTATGTCTGGCTGAGAGATGCCATCTGACGTGAGAAATCTGGAATTCATCTTTCACCCAAGAATTACGGCAACCACTCTGTGCCCCTCATAGCATTGAATGAGTCAGGGTCAGACGATGTCCTTGAAGTAGTGCCAGAGGTGGAAGAAGTCGTGTATACATCGATTAAGGGGAAGGGAAAAATATCGAAGTGCTCCTCCTCGAAGACGCTAACCTCACCAAGGAATGTGACATCCCCATGTCAGGCTACTAAGGATAGGCCGCCTATAGGTGACCCTTAGAAGAGACTAATGAGCGTCATTGAGGAGGCTGCATTCGTCGAGTCCATCTCATGGTGGCCGCTATATGTCAAGTCGCGCAGACCCTCCGTGTGTGTGCCAAAAAATGTTGACTCAGTGCGGGACTACCTTTAGATGCCTCTGGTCCCGTAGGCCATTCACCTTATGGACGATATGTTTGGCAAGGTCTTGAGTGTCAAGTTCAATGATCACGATTTGGTGAACTAGGAGACGTTCCCTGAGCTATCACTGCAATGCTACTTGGAGCGGGTGCTCTATGATACTGTGGTGAAGGTTGAACCAATGTCATGGGTGCGTGAGCTAAGAAACACTGGGATCCTAAATTCACTGAGGATTCCAAAATTTTGGAGGTACCCTATCACCATTATCTGCGTGCGCCAGCTGCTGGCATTAGTACATGCCAGATTTCTATGGATCCAAGGACGCATTCCAATTGACGCCGTGCTGATCCGCCAGATCACCGGCCCACCCTAGAAGGGGCCCCATCCCATGGCTCATTTTGGAAATAGAAATGAGGTTAAGGTAGTTTCAAAGGTAAAAAAATATTACCATGTTAGGTTAGATAACAGAGGATTCTTAATACACACAATTGCAGACTCGGGTGTGCACCTATGAACCTTAGTCCTGGGATGCAAGATGATGCACAAGTTCCGCCCAAAAACAATCCTTACGCATGTGATTGCCTTGGCATGCCAATGCGAAAATGGGGTCAGCTACAGTTGGTCCCAATACCTCTGTGAGGAGTTCCTGGAAAATGTGCGTGAAGTGCAAGAGAAAGAAAAATATTTTTTCTACTCCTAGTTGTTACTGCTGATTGCACTGATAGCATGGGAGACTCTGACGGATGTAGTCCTCCCGGAAGTAGAGCCTGGCTTATGTGAAGGGGCACGCTACACCAATCTATGGGATTCCTATGATCCCAAGCATGTGAAAGAAAATAAAATCTTATGGGTGATTTTTGAGGGCACGCTGGCGGAAAAAATACACTCATAGCCCAGAATACCCCCTGCAATATATGAAAAGTACAAAAGCAATGCCGCATTTTAGGTTACCATGCACCATGTGCAGATTCAAGCGCGCAACGATCCTACATGGTAAAACCTGCCCTTCATGGTCACCAAAGCAGAGATAGATCAGGTCATTACGACCTTGCCAACAGCTTGGAAAGTTGGGCTCGCTTCCACCCAGCCCGTCACAACATCCACTTCAGGCAAAGATACAATGCCAGGAGACAAGGACAAGGAAGATGAGGAGTACACAGAAAAATATGTAGGGACAGGTGCCGAAAAAGATATGAAAAGGGCGTTGAAAAGGATGATGAAGCAGAAAACGATAGAGAGCTAGATCTGGGTGGAGAATCCGATCTCGACCTTGGAGGTCTCGACGGGGTAGATGGCGATGGTGCAGAGTCTTCGTTCAGTGCAAAGCGAGGTGCCGAAGGCCCCAAGGGCCTGCAAAAGAAGAGAAAAGGCTCCAAGGCCGGAGGAACAGAAGATGTCACTTTGATAGAAGAGGACTTGGACAAACTTGCAGATGTAATCGTTTCTGTTTCTGAAGACAAATGGACTGTCATGGAAGAGCATTACAAGGCTACAGTGGAGGCCTTACAATCCAGCTTGCAGGTCCTGCAGCTGAAAACTAACAACATACAAGCGAGCGTGAATCAAGTGATATTTCCTACAACAATGGTCATCACCACGTCAGACAACAAAATTTTCCCCTTCCTGGGTGCAACAGTTACATTGGAGCAGCCGGAGCTGCGCGCGTAGGTGTAGAACTACATAAAGGTCAGGATCGATCTATATAAATTTCCAAGCGGAAAGCTACATGTTATCCAAACTATCATCTTCAACGAGTTGCAGTGTAGGGAGGTGTGCGTGCAGTAGCAGTTGAATGAAGTAGAACATACAGTTGCAGCAAAAACCGAAGAATCGCTCCAGGCAAAAACATCATAGTAGGCAGCTGTGGCTCAACGTGCAGAGTTGGAATACTTGATCGACAGGCTATGCAGTGATCTTCTTGAAGTAGCCATTCCTGCATCTGCCACATCGCAGCTCAAAATTTAAAGATTTTTTGCCATGCGAAAGGATTCTAGGAAAGAAGTGCAGACTATGAAAGTAGAGTTTCAACAACAGATTGCAGCATTGTAGGCTAAGCTACAACCCGATACTCCCCCGAAGGTGTGCACACAATGAGCAGTCTTGGTGAAGAAGCATTAGAAAACATCTCAGCTATGTTGACAAGGGCTCTGCGCTGCTCGAGACAACAATGGAACTGTGGACCTCTGTGCAAACTGACCCACTAGTCAAAAATATCACTTAGGAGTTGCGCACCAAGGAGTAGGTGTTTGACGACCTCTAAGAGGCCTTGCCCACTTTCTTCCCTGCTCAATGCATGGCCCGCCTGCAGACAAGTCAAGTTATGCGTGATGAAGTCAAGGAGCTCTGCAGGAAGATGAAGATCGTGATTGAGAATATGAAGTCATGGGCAGACGAGGCAATGAAGTTGTCTCAAGACTTGGATGCAACCGTTAATAATCTGAATCAAAGCCTGCAAAGTATCAATCTAGTCATAGAAGGGTTGACATCACAGAAGCTGGTAGATACCACACATAGTGCAACATAACAGAGTGCAGGCATCCTAGTGCCCTTTGCTGCTGCCATTGAAGAACTGCAAAATAAGATGAATAACCCAACACCCCTGTGAGTCAGGATGAGTCACAAGATTGTGTTGGGGGCCTGTTGGAGTGGGGTCCCTTAGGATGAAATTTTGATATATTTTTGGAATATTTTTGTAAATTTTTTGTAATTTTAGTCGTGCGCAACACAAGTCAAGGGGATTTGGGGTGGGTCAAATCCCCTCATGAGTTGTAATGGGTTAAAGGGTAGAATTAGGGGCCGAAAACCCCAGTTTGCGGACTTTAGATGAGCATAGGATAAAATTATAAATAGGAGTCTAGATCGAGTCGATAGAAGACATGATAAAGTTGATGTATGAGATCTGAACTATGTTTTGATATTTTGAGTGAAGTTGTTTAGGTTAGAAGGCTCCCGCTGGCTGTGTGCGTGGAGACCTTAGTCCTGTTGTGTGCGTACTCCGCTGGCTGTGTGCACAGGTAGATTGAAGGTGTTGTAAGGAAGATCTAAACTGTGAATGAATAAAGGAATGTTTTGGATGATATCTGAGTATCAAATGCATTTGTCATTTTCTTTATGACCTATTTCTACATTTTATTCCTGCTGACTGTGTTATCTATATTTAGGTCAATTACGCAACTGTTTTTTGCTTTAGATGAATGATAAATGAATGGATCTATAACTATTGAGCTTTAATAGTATGTATTGAGGACTATTACAAGGATTGCGGAGTCTGTTTTAGCACGCGCACAAGGTATTCCGTGTAATTGACCTAAATCTGTCTGGTTAGGGATTATATTGCGAAGGTCTGATCATAGTTGTTTTAGATCTGAAGACACCCACATCATTTAATTCTCTCTCAGGGTGTGGAAACCTGGTTCCATCACCCCCCATACTGCTTCGGGTGAGACTTTGACTTGCGCAAGCAGGTCACTGTCGAAAGGGCCAGTAGTAAGGGGGTTATGTTGGTTAACCTTAACTTCGAACACGGGTCAAGACCCTTCAAGCTAAAAGCTGGCCAGAAATGCAACGTGCTAGGAAAAAACACAACATGCTTGCTAGAAAGGGCTCAATGATGCAAAAATTAGAGTTTTGAAGGCTGAGGTGAAACTCAATGGTGGAGGAGAGCTCTAGGAAGATGAAATGAATTTTTTGAATGCTCGAATGGTCTCTTTATAGCTTGAATGTTGATTTTTGCTTTTGATGATGGTATGCCATCACATGTCCTTTTTGAGAAATGATGTGATGAGGTAGTGTACTGCAGCTTTATAACTTTATTTGGCATGGTTACATCTCCATGAAGGGTAAATGTACCTTTGGAATATTTTTGAACACTTTTTCCCAAATTAATAACTCCCATGATGGTGACTAAGGTGATGGCATGAATCCCTACATGACTTATGATGACCTGACCTAATGATAACACCAAGTGCATATGTGAAACCATGATTTGGAACTTTTAACCTTTGCAGTATACATGCTTATAATTTGATGACCAAAATGATGACCAAAACACTTATTTGATGACATATCATATAGAATGATGACATGACCATGATGATATTTTATGACCTTGAAAATGGAGGGAGTAGTAGTGACACCTAGGACATGAATCAAGACTCCTTTGAATTTTAGTAAGACATGTCATATTTATTTGAAAATTTAAAAATTTGACCAAAGACATCTAACAATACTAAAAGAGCCAATTTGATCTCTGGTGACTCATAGACACTAACATAAAGGAAATAAGATTAAATACTGTGCCAACTATTATCCAGAAGGAAATAGTTTAGCATAATCAACTAATGAGAATCTCATTAGAATAACTAAAAAGTTTTTTGATGAAAATCAACAAAAATGGCATAAAGTTCTTCCCAATGCTTTCTCGGAAAATTGTATTACTTTGAAATTAATGTTATTTCTTGTCTATGATAAGGAAGCCATTATTCCCCTAACATTTTTCTACCAAATTTTTAGATTTCTCAACTATCAAAGAAGATTCTTGCCCAATGTTACAAAACAACTTGTAAGTTTATTAAAATTAGAAGAAGAGCAAGAGAAAAACAACAACAAAAATAATAATTACTTACATCAACACGTTGTTAAAACTTTTTTTTTGACAAAACTCTAGTTGATAACAAGGATTCTAATATTAGAGATTTAGTTATGAAATGAGACAAAATCCAATAGGTTAAATAAAAACACACAAAATTCCAACACCTCTTGTTAGGCACGTTTACAATCTCTCAAAAGTTTGGTCCTTCTACTTACATTTTGCAATCATCATGGGGGTAGTTAAAAAGCCTTCTTGTGCATGGCCAAATATCAAAGAGATTTTTTGCATCAATTGTCATTTCTAATAATTTTATTTACTTTTTTTTCAAACTAATACTATACCTGTTTGATCTTTATAAGAATTTCTTTAAATTTCTTTTGAATTTGTTTCTTACCATTTTTTTTTCAACCACTTGTACATATTTACGTTGATTACAAGTTGTTGTAACATAAATGATTTATTTTGTAAAGTTGATAACATAGCTCTATCGTGAATACAAAAGAATGCTTTATTTGGAATGTTATTTTTACAATACGAAATTTCAAGCAAATGAAATATTGCATTGAATCTTTATATTTAATCAATACTTATCTTTCAAAAGTTTATTTTACAAAGAAAATCACTGCTAATTTTTTTTTATAAGAGTTTTATAAACGCAAATAATTAAAATAATATAAAAAATAATTAAAAGTAGAAAAAAAATATGTAGACTAAATTTGTATTACTCAATTGTTTACCAATTAAAATTACTCAAGTGGCAATTCACTTCTTATCACCCATATCTTTATATACAAAGTAAAAGGTTAAAATAAATTATTATTAAATAGGAAGTTGAAAAACACTCAAAATAGCGTGGGAAGCACAAGTGACTCTGTTGGGGATACATATGCTCACTAGGGCTAGGGTGATGCTTGTATGGTACCAAGGAAAATTTATTAGGGCAATGGATGCTCACAATCAGCGAAGCAATGTTAGGTAAAACGAAACAGGGAGCATAAGTTTGTAAACATTGACGGTAAGAAATATTTGGTTTGATGACATCACAATTGATTGTAATCCAATGCAAAATTAAACTAATACAATGATCTCTGCAATGAAAATGTTAAGGTTTTGTGTATTTAAAATTATTTAAACTTAACTTTTCCAAGTATTGAATATAATAGGTTCGTGTAATCTTTCAAACTCATAAATGAAAGACTAGCCTTATATTTAGAGAAAAGAACGTTTAGGACCCTTCAAAATTGTTCTGTTTTTTCTACTTATACCTTCAAAATTGTTCTGTTTTTTCTACCTATTTTATAGTGTCGTTCAAAATTTTCTGAATTTTGTTCTGTTTTTTCTACTTATTTTATAGTGTCGTTCAAAATTTTCTGAATTTGTTTTATTTTTTGCATGTTTTTTCCTTAAGCATAATTACTCATTTGATATTATTAGTCCCTGCCTTCGACAGAGCAAGGACTATAGTGATCGCTGGAGCGTTGACCATCGATTAATTGATAGTTTGACTACAAATTTTCGTCCCATTTTGCTCTTTAGCCAAAGTTTAAAATTGGCTATTTCCATTTCCTAAAATTTTAACCAAAGTTTCAATATTGCCCTCTTATTACAAACTTCACGTGCCCTGATGCTATTTTGCTATTTTGGGGCGGACAAGTTATTTTAACAAAAGTTTCTTAAATGGGCATTCGATCAAGTTTTTTATTCCAAATTTTTTAAAATGGTAGTTGAGGCAAATGTTTTTAACCAAATTTGCATAGCTGAATATGACCCTAATTTACACCCGCCCCATTGTTTATAGCTGCCACCATCCAAACCACCATAGTTTATACTTTCCTAGCGACCATAGTTTCCACCTACCAAGATCTTCAGATTCTTAACCCTCCTCTGCGCTTGTTGCATTTTTATCATGCCCTGAGGCTTTTGTGGAGGTTAAAGAGAACCTTCTTTGCATGTCATAACACCTTCTTTGCATGCCATAACACTTTGTTCTCTACACATAGTGAAAGGTCATCCAGATCACCTTCTTCTCTACATAGTACACACAATGAACAGTTATCCAGAGCACCTTCTTCTCTGCACACAGTAAACGGTCATCCAGAGCACCTTATTCTCTGCACACAGTGAACGGTCATCCAGAGCACCTTCTTCCTTCTCTGCACATAGTGAAAGGTAGGTTCAAATTTCAACAATTTAATGTATAAATATTTATATGTTCTATTTCCTATTTATACCTAAAAAAAGGTTCAATAGGTTTGTTCATTGTATTATTCCCTGGTGATGTTCTCGCAATTTACATAACATATTGCATATTATATAACATGATGCAGCCACCGACCATCCCTAATTGCATCATGCACCTGCAAGCCACAGCCTGGAGGGTTTGGGTGCTTGAACCAATGTACTTATCCATGGGGAATAAAATCGTAATCGTTTGCCTTTACATTATACAAACTACCTTATACTAGTTTGATATGATGAGGATGCCCCTGGCTCAATCGGTATGCCGCCTTGTAGTTTTAAGGACACCACGCACTTGGATCATACTAGTCAGGAATAGGCCGATTGGGATCCACTCAAGAGAAGAACAACTGACAGGTGTATTGTAAGGATAATAGGAGCCTTAGGAAATTCAAGAGTCTTTCTCCATTCGAAGTCAGATCAAATCCAGAGTCATCGGTTTTAGGGAAACTATCCCTTCCTCAAGTTGTCAGGTGATAGTTGCTACTGGTTATTTTCTCTCTAAAGGGACAATAGACGTTGTGTTGTGCCAACTTATTGTTACTATTGAAACACGGAGTCCAACTTATTGTTATTATTGAAACACAGAGTTTGTATTACTTATGGACATGTGCAACATGAGGGATATCATCTCTATGACCAGACCAAATGCAAATTTCAGTTACTTACTTTGATAATTTGGAAGAAAACCCTTGGAACATGCACAAATGTACAAATGGAATAGAGAATGGCATGCTGTTACAATAAGCATGTGAATCTATTTACTCAAATCCAAAGTCTATTCTTAGAAGACCTCTAGGTAAACAGGCACAGATTCATATCAGGGCTGCAAACGTTGTGTAATTTTACTGTTAATTAATTATAAAACATACTACAAATGTTTTGCACAGTTCTGGCGGAATCTAGCAACTCATTTTTCGTCTTAAAACATCCTAAACAGAAATAAGCAGTCCAGTGAAATTGAAGGACATTTCTATTTCTAATCAGAATGCAATATTCATACAATTTGAATTTATTATATACATAGAGGTCATAAAAAATACTAAAGCTACTGAAAAGAAAATCAAGTGATTCAACATTTATAACTCCATTAGGTTCAAAATATGAGCTGTTAGACGGAGACCTGACTAGACCTCATATATCCTTATATGCAAGAGGGAAACCCACTTGAGAAGGAAATGATTAATGACAGTTATTAGTCTACTGTATTATAATTGAATCTTCACTAATCTCTCCATCTCAAATTTTACAGGTTCCTTCATGCCAAAATAATTTTATCAGCTCAGAAATTTTATGAGCATGAAAATCTAAAAATTTCACAGAAATCAAAGACTTAAAGTATGTTTATCAACGTAAAAACAATGTCAATATGAAAATTATATCCACAGTAATTCACACATAGTGTACTAGAGAGGTGAAGTACGCACCTTGGCGATTCATTCAACTCCTGCTTGCAATCCATAACAGCGTAAAGGGAGAAAACTATGTTTGACTGAGTTTGAATAGGAAATTTGTCCAGTTATTTATACAACAACACAAACTATTCCTAGCCCCATATGTTTATTCCTCGCCAACCCTGTGGATGGAATCCTTCTTTTCATATCGAAGATTGGATTTCAATCACGATTGAAAGAAACATTGACCTAACTGTGAAATGAAAAGTCATTCCAAAAAATGAGAGTTTAAAATGCTCAGGGATATGAGTTCTTCCGTGAATGAGCCACAACCAGACATTTACTAGATTATTTTCACAAGAAACCAGACATTTACTAGATTAGCACCACCATTGTTTGAACGAAGGATTCTACAGAACCTCATTCCTTAATTTTCACCGCCTCTATTTATCTCTGGCACTAATTTGTCGCTATGACAAAATGCCAGCACATAAGTAAGCCCGCTGGGGTGATTATTCATTCGACCAGGTTGAATGCTTGAATGCTCTTGGCTAGTACACAATCTCCATGGCTGAAACACAGCACGAGAAAGAACAGGAACGCTACGCATTTCTTGTCAAAATAAAACGAAGTTGGGATAACCCTAGAGCTGCTGGTCCAAATAGTCCAAATAATCCTAGGCTTGACCAAAGAACCTTAAATCTTGTACCCATCACTTCACAAACCTAGTGGTTCTTGCTGGTCGACTGGATTGCGGGGCCCGGGCTTGATATATTGATGTGTGGAGCTTTAGTCCACCAATGAAGGAAGAATCTATGAACCCACGTGCTCTTAATGCAGAAATCTCCAGGGATGAAACACAACCCAAGCAACTCAAAAAATACATAATAAAACCAAATCAATATGTTGTTTGATTCCGGAATTGAAATTGACTGCCACGTACAAATCTGAGCTTTGATCCCCATGTGAGGATGCCACGAGTATATTTGAGCAGAACAACTTGAGCTCTGATCCCCACTTGAGGATGCCACAAATATATTTGGGGAGAACAAGTTGTAAACACAATTACATGGAAACGGATTGCTAACACATGTCAGAGCTTCCGCAGAAATGTTGTTTATAGTTGTCATTTTTTAATTATATTAGAATTCATGTGTTGAGGATTCCATACTTCAATTGGTGGGTGAGAAACTTTTCTCTTTTTATTCATTCTTTAAAACAATTACTTAGAATTCTACACCTAATAAGACCCGAAGCAACCCATTTCAAAATTACATACCCCTGCGCCCACCCTGTTTATACTCGATATAAATTCTTTGTCCATGTTGTGTATACTCGGGATTACCCACAACGATAGCTACAGATCGATAAGCAACACCAATACCAACACGTACCAGGGTAAAACCATAAGTCATTTACTTACTAAAAAAGTGTCAAAACCGGCAGGGACTCGCGATTGCATGCACTCCTTGTTTATTGCATGTAATGCCATGAAATTTGAGAAAAAAATATTTTTTTTGGGTTCAAATCTAGACCCATGTATGGGCTATTAGATTTATTAAACTAGAGATCAAATTCCTAGTTATGTGTAATCTAAATCTTGATCAATCTAAGCCTATTTATTTTCCAAGGAGACTAGATGCTAGATGCTAGATGCTATTAGTTATATCTATTTATTTGGATGCTTTGTAAACGTTTACGGTTCTTTTGAGGCGAATCTCGGATAACTTATTCATGAAAATTCGTATCCAAATCGCGATGGAATACTCAAGTTTTATAGTAAACCCTTTGGATGTATGAATACAAAATGTCTACGTTTTTACTTTACCTTTTTAATTTTATAGTCTTATTATTTACACTTGGCATTTTATGACTTGAATTTTCAAGTTTTAATGTTTGATTGATAGTGAGGTGTCATTACTAAAATGTTATTCCACATCACACTCATATTAACATGCTAGCTAACATTGGATGGATGACGTGTCAATAGAAGGATCAAACTTGGATTTGGGACAACTCATAAAGAAAATTTATTAAAATTCTCAAATACCCGGATTCCATTTTTCATTTTATTAAGCAAACATATGTATATCTAGGAGTTAAAAATTGCAAGTTATACACAAACTCTTGGGTACTCGGATACCTGATCACTTTCATGTTCAAATATATTCAGATCTCGGGAGTTTTCTAAGGAATGCTATTATGAATAACCAGATGCTTAGATGCTAGATAGCTTTTCATGAGCATTGATATCCACACACTAGATGTTTCATTTGAAAGTATTGAATACCCAGATAGTTGTATATCTAGACAATTTCAAATGGTTCGGATGCCTATGCTATAATGACAGGTCAACTTCAAGGTTGTTTTCCATGTCAGAGGTTTAGATCTATGTGGCAAACAAATGCATAATGTGTCATTAATGACAAGTATATACTAAAATGGAGGTCAAATTCATATGTTATTTATGGTTTACATGTGTGATTAAGGCCAAAATAATAATAAGCATGCCAATTTGCTAAATTGTATGATATAATTGCACACAAAATACAATGTGTCAGAAAATGACTTTAAAATGCCTATTTTTTTCCTCACTTAACTGATGTGGTATACAAATATTTCGACTACATCAAGTAACATGGCAAGTTACATATCAAACCAACATACCATTATCCACGCAACTTAATAAGTTTGGATCTTATTGTTTAGAGATTAAATTGAGATAAATAAAATTTAAAAATCCAAATCATTGAGAGATTTTCATTTTAATTGCAAATGTTTGGATTGGTTCTTTAATAATATATTAATTGTTTTATTTACATAGAATGGAATAAACCTGAAGATAAGGAATACGAGTATAGGAAAAAGGCTCTTTCTCATGGACCACTAAAAGAAAGGACACACTCAACATTTTGTGTCAAATGCAATATAAACTCTTTTAATAGAAGTATAGGAAACTTGTATCAATAATATTTATCAAGAAAAATATTTAAAAGATTTTCCTAATAATTTTTGCTAAATCGTTGAGACTATTGTAACAAAAATATTCCAAAATCGTTGAGACTATTGTAACAAAAATATTCCAAGATTTTGAATGAGTATATTGAATAATCTAAAAGTAGTTAAGTTTTTTAGTTATTGAATTAAATTATTAAAATTAATAACAAATATAAATAAATTATATAAAATAATGACTGCAAATTTAAGATAAATTAGTTGAAATTTCTTTGTATTAAATTATTAAAATTAATAACAAATATAAATAGATTATATAAAATAATGACAATAATTTCAAGATAGATTAGTTGAAATTGACCAGATAAATTAGTTGAAATGGTTTAGATTTTTTATAATTTGAAAAAAAGGGGAAATGGGATGAAAGGTATTTAGCAAAAAAAATTCCTCGAGAAATGAAGAGGTTAAACAATAATTAAATAGAATGTATATTAAAGGCTAAAAAGCGATACATATCAATTTAGTTCTATAATGTGTTTAGATATATAAAACTAAGTCAAAAGAGAATTCCATATGATTAAAACATTAAATAACAGAGTGATAAAGAATACTAAAGGAAAGGATCAGATAAGGGAGAAAAAGGTGGGTAGGTAGGTGGGTGGATGGGTGGGTGAGGGGGTGGGGCAGTGAAAAAAGGGTCAAGACTCATAAGGTAAGATGGTGGATGATGGGCTTCTAGGACTGGCTTAGCTTGTAACCATCTTCCCTATTAAAGTTATTTGGGTTCTTCTTTATTTCAAGGGCTTCTCGAATGATATGAGAGTTGTAGAATGGTGTAGAGGCTAAGATTTTTAATTTATTGAAGACAATTAGGTGCTTGGTCTTATATGAGTGATTAATGATGGAAAAATTAGAATGAAGGTTATGGTTGGTGTCAACATTGTGTTCCTTGAGGCGATGTTTGAAAGGACGACCCATTTGGCCAATGTACGATTTACAACAAGAACAATGAAACTTATAGATCCTTGATCCTAGCATGGGATCAAATATGTCTTTGGCCTATCAGAACAATTTCTTGAGGGTTTTGTGGGGTTTAAATACGGTTTTGATGCTCTTCTTGGCCAAAATCTTAGAAATAAGATCAGTGGTTCCCTTAATGTAAGGGAGGGTGACTTGGCTGCAAGAAGGAGAGGGGTTCAAATTTTTGGGTTTAGGGTGAGAAATGAATTGGAGAGCCATAGAGATATGAGTTAGACATTATTTCTAAAAGCATACTAAAGGTAGAGCTATGGGCTCACCCCTATTCACGATTACGGCTAACATCTTTATGGAACATTTTGAAACCAAAGCTCCCAATTCATGGCACCTCAAACCCAAATGTTGGTTTCAGTTTGTGGATGACACCTTTGTCATATGACAACATGGACGTCACGCGCTGAATGCCTTTCATTCCCATCTTAATAGCATCTACCCTCATATCCAAATTACAATGGAAATTGAGTTGAACAAATCACTTCCTTTCTTAGATGTCCTTGTCACCCACCTCCCCAATAGTTCCCTTTCCCATCAATTATATAGAAAAAAGACCCACACTGACCACTATCTCCACACCCTTTCTCATCACCACCCATCCCAAAAGTCTGGAGTTATTAAAACCCTGTTTTCCAGAGCCTAAAAAATATCTGCTCCGCAATTTCTTTCAGCTGAAAATCACCACCTTGTCAAAGATTTTAGAGAAAATGGCTAACTCAGATATCTAAGGATCTCCAATTCGTTGCTCATCCTAAACCGAAAAATTCGGACTCCTCTCTTTCTTGCGGCCAAGTCACTCTCCCTTAGATTAAGGGAACCACTAATCTTATTACTAATATTTTGGCCAAGAAAAGCATCAAAACCGTATTTAAACCCCAAAAAACCCTCAAGCAATTGTTCCTATTGGCCAAAGACATATTTGATCCCATGCTAGGATTAAGGGTCTATAAGATTCCTCGTTCTTGCAATAAATCGTACATTGGAAAAATGGGTCATCCTTTCAAATATCGCCTCAAGGAACACATTGCTGACAACAACTGTAACCGTCATTCATAGTGTTCCATTACTGATCACTCATATAAGACCAAGCACATAATTTTCTTTAATCAATAAAAAATCTTAGCCTCTGCACCATTTTACAACTCTCGTATCATTCAAGAAGCACTTGAAATAGAGAAGAACCCTAATAACTTTAGTAGGGAAGATGGTTCCCTCTTTTTTCAAATTATCAAAAATATGGTCAATTTCAACTAATTTATCTTGAAATTGTTGTCATTATTTTATATAATTTATTTATATTTGTTATTAATTTTAATAATTTTATATAAACAAATTTCAACTAATTTATCTTAAATTTGTAGTCATTGTTTTATATAATTTATTTATATTTGTTATTAATTTTTATAATTTAATTCAACCTAACTAAGAAACTTAACTGCTTTTACATTACTCTCATTCATTTATGTTCCCCCTTTTTTGGTCAAATTAAAAATCTAATTCATATTCCTAAATCTAGTATTTCTAATTCATTTATTTTTTGCAGCCAATAAAATCCCATTTAACATTATCCTTTTCAATAATAATAATAAATTGGTCCAATATTGTTAATTTATTATTTTTGACCATTATCCATCGAATACATCATCCAAAAAAATATTCTTATTAATAGGCTCTCTAGCACTCGTTTACTCACAAGGCTCGCTTTGGTCCCTAATGATGGATGTAGTCATCCGAAACATTGGTTGAATCACATGTCTACATAGTGCTATTCTTGAATTCTCTGTCAATCATTAAGATTTTTTTTTTCTTAATATACTTTAGAGTTTAAGCAAGCCCGCATATTGGTCTGAAGTTACCATATTAAATGCGTATATGTTTAATTGGGACCTTGATCGAGTACCTTTCCCTTTGTTAGTCGTTGAATTTTTTGGGCTATCAAAAACTAAATATGATAATTCAAGAATGTCACAAATCCTCAATGGATCCAAGTATTGGATTATGATAATTGAAATTTTGATTGTAATACTTATCAATTGACATTCCATTTGAAGGAATCTTTTGTAATATCCCTCATGCCTCTTGGGAAAAGGTTAAAAGTGTGGAGGATTACAATCATCATAGACGAAACCTATAGAGGCATTTATGGGTCTCATCAAAAGGTATATTTTAAGGCCCATTTTGTTATTTTCAAACCTATAAATTCTTTCTTTCCTCACATTAATTTACATTTTTTTTGCTAGAGTGTGCTTGGTAGGAATATTAAAGGGTGCTTGTCATACTTTGTGGTCTAATGTGGTTAATATGAAAGAAAAAGAGAATTTTTGAGTACATTTATGATGCAGAGGCATGTTGGAGGAAACTACAGGAAGTGTAGGAGAGTAGTACCCTAAATTTACTCTCCTTTGACTCAAAGTGTTCCCTAGAATCACTCATTTACACTCATCAACAGCTCGAGGTCCACTGGCAGTTGATGAAATCAAGTGCATGCAAATATATAAGGGAACTAGATCCATTATTTGAAAGTTTTCGGAGGGAAGCAATCCTCCCTCCAAGGGAGTTTCCCCTCATTCATTTTTTATATAAATAAAAAAGCCTAAGGGCTCATTAGGATTCAAACTTTTGGGAGCTAGGAAGAGTTATTGAGAGCCAAGTGCTTGGGACTATTATTTCCATTATGATACGATATATTTGAACTCTATTTCCTGTAAATTAAAGGTTCATTGTTGGTCTACATATGAGTTAAATTTGGAGAGTTGAGACCCTTGGGTTAGGGCCCAACCCAGAGGCTCTAGTCTCTCTTATGTATTTTATTTTGTCATTGTTTGAGTAGTGGCATTTTTTCCTTGTTTAGACTGAAGTTATATTGAAAAATTTTTGGTTGCAAACTTGATTACCACCTCTCTTGTGAGAAGTGTGGTTGAGGAGTCTACAACAAGAAGCCAAAAATATGTGTTTGTTTTCCTTTGAAAGTTGTTAGGCTTTGGCTTATAGTTCTCTTGCATACTTTGTTTCTACATCCTAGAAGTTAATATCATGCCTTTGCACATGGATTATATGAATGTTGTAGGATATATTAGCTCTTGATGAAATACAATTCAAGTCATCCTTTCCATCTTGATTTGTTTTGTTGCAATTTGACCACTAGATTTATGTTCTTTTCAAGAGTAAGAAGGGGTTGATTGTTAGTCTGTAGGTACTACCAGTGAATTGAAGGGATTGGAACAATATCCTACATCCATTTTTTCATCACCATCCTCATCCTTGACACCTCATACTACTCTTAAATTATGGCACCGAGATCATCTTTTCAGTGTCATTAGGGACACTATGAGCATTTAATTTTGTGAAAGATGGGCTTATGAGGGGTGATAAGCTTATAAAAATTCCCCACACATATTTCATACACCCTAATATACCTTCCCCCACCTTCATAACACCTTTCCTATGCTCAGGATGCTTTCAGATTCAATCCTATAGGAAAACAGGGCAATCACGTGGCATCTTGATGCAATCTTGTAGCACTCTTGTAGCATCTTGTAGCATTGTCTAAACTTTACCATATTTTATTTAAGAGATTGGTTTTGTATCTTGGGATTGAAGAATTACCTCCTGGATTTGAATCCATGGTTGGGGAGGACCAAGGACCACTTTATACCGATCCTTTCTTCAGTGCAAGTGCAAAACAACAATTAGAATTAGTGGACATATTTTCACAATTAAATCAAAAATATTGTTCTCGATGAAAAGTGTAAGGGATTTGTTACTAAAGCTAGATAATATTGAAATCATTGATAAGAAGGGAAAATCTTCAATGAAATTAGATTAGACCTATTCTTTAAATTTATGCTCTTAAATTTTCTAGTTATATGCTTTAGATCGAGTTTCCTTTTTCAAGCAATTTTTCACATTCTGTTATGAAACTAACTCACAAAATAGAAGAAAAGATAGATCAACGACATAGAAATCAGCCTCTTCGATGGGGTAAACTCCTTTACATTACATAAATGAACAATTCTTGGATGATACAAATGAAAAAACCTCCTTTATATATATAGGAGTCCAAGGGGTCACAATATAATCCTAGCCTACATAAAAATAACAATGTAAGGGCACAACAATAACAATAGTGGGCTTCTATGGGGCACAATAATAAAAATATGGGGACTACATGGGCACAACAATAATAATAAGGGGGCTACACTAACAATAACAATAAGGGGATACACCATTCTTATAGGGACCTAGCATGCCCCTCTCCTTCAAAAAAGTGTTGTCCTCAACGCTTGAGTAGTTATGGATGCTTCTATAAAAAATTATCATCCTCCCATGTCGAATATTGAGCGGGTAAGTTCTTCCACTTGATGAGATACTATAAAATTGATCAATTTCATAGCTGTCGAGTTCTTGTTTCCGTGACTGCTTCAGGTTCCATTATGGTCTTTCCTTCTTCGTCAAGTTATGGAAATATTGTTTGAAGTGGGAGCTTGTCACATGTAACCTTCTTTAAGCATGCAACATGGAAAACTAGGCTCACTCAGGAAGATGCAGGAAGCTCCAATTTGTATGCCATAGTACCGATATTTTGAAACACTTTGTAAGGACCATATTACTTTGGTGATAATTTATTATCCTTCTTAACTTGCTTGAGGGACATTTGCTTGTATGGCTATAGAAGTAAAAATACCCAGTCACCTACATCGAGATTTATTTAGCTGTAATGTTGATTTGCCTGTTGTTTCATTCGATTTTGCGCAAAGGTGAGGTTATCTTTTAACATTTGGAGAATTTATTGTTGATGCTCTATGTGATCTTCCACTGCTTGAACCTTAAGAGGAACACAACATCCATGAAGAGGATCCACAAGAAGAGAACCTATAAGCTTCTTCTAGTTATATTTTTAAGGAGATCAATGAGTTATGGATCACATGCGATGAAGTTCAAACAATATAGCTAGAAGTTGAAGAATATCTAGCATATGTATCACACGATCTCTTGTGCATTCATGATTTTGAACAAGTTCCACAAGAAGAACTTTGTGATATGAAAATTAAGCATAGCCAAGCAAATAAAGATGATTTCAAAACTTGGTTTCAACTAGTCATTTTGCCACAACACCACTCCATTTTTCAACATTCATTAGCATAAAATATTTATGATCAACTAACTTTTCATATCCAAAAACTCATTAAAGTATATTTTTCAAACTTGGATGTGAGTCTACTTATGATCTTGTTATACAAAAGGATGTATTGGAAATTATCTTATACTTGAGAGAATGAATTATTTTTATACAATAGAGTAGGATAGAATAAAATAAATAAATAAATAGGTAGAATGAGTTCACAATAAGACTTGCATAATAATTTTGGTTCAAAATCTTATGAATAATTCTTCAAATCATTGTTTGATACTCATTTGGAAGGATTTTATGGAAAAATGCAGTAAGAACAATCTTATTTTGGGTAACAATATAGGATAATTTTCCAAAAAGGTTTTTAAACAAAGAATATCTTATCTAGTGTTTAAACCCATTTTGAATTTTCAATTTGGATCACAAATGAAAAATATATGGTCAAAATAAATACTAGGTCTCAAGTAAAATTTTGAGGACATAGTTAGGATAGCCTTGATTCAATGGGTATATTGAAATTTTTTTACATGATATTTATAGGGAATATATCCCTTGGAATCTAGTTTCCAAATCAATTTGAATCACCTCAATTTGACATCATGTAAGAAATTTATGTTTAAAATACTAACTGCTTGTCGAAAAATCTGTATGGTGACAATTTTAGGTCTTGACTGTTCATTGTAATATTTCACATACCATATAATATTATTTTAAAAACATGTTTCTAAGGTAAATATATGTTCAATTATAGTTTAGGACACAATTTGAATCATCTCATTTGAAGTCCTGGTGAAAAAGTTATGCCACATTTAGTGACTGCATGTCTTAAAATCAACATAGTGAAACTCTGCCTCCTAGGTCCATTCATCAACAATTTTGTGATATAAAACCTAATGATTTGAAAACCATGTGTCCACTAGAAATACATAAATTAATATAATTTAATCTCCAAGTGGAATCACATCGATCTGATCTTTAATGAAAACGTTACACTCCAAATAGGGACTGTTGTTCTAGTAAAACATTCACAAGAAACTCAATCAAACATGGCACTCTTCATCATTTTTAGAATATAATTTTTCTTTTAATACCTATTTATATTGAAATTATCCATATGAATACAATTTAACTTGGCTTTTGAATCACTCTAATCGGACATAAAATGAATATTTTGTGAACAAAATACCGTTAGGAGGTCTAGGTTGACCACCATTCTTCAAGGGGTAAACAAATGCATTTTATTTGTAAATCATATTTGCAATTGTTTTTAAAGCATTGGTTGTAATTATTTTATATATTTATTGGAAGAAGAGAGACTGTACACCTCTCTTCCTCCATCATCTAATATTATATTGCAGGTAAGTGTTATGTTTTTGCAGGTCTCAGGAAGATTTAATGGGCCAACTCCATAAACAAAGGGTTTTCAAACTCAATATTTAAATTCATATTTAAAAATATGAAATAAAAATTATCAAGTCAAATAAAAATGAAAATTCACCTGATATTGATTTCATCCAATGAAACTCAAAACTCTTGAAGCTTGCCTTTAGTTGTTGACTAACAACACCAACAAACCTACAAGATGGATTGAGATCAAAGCAACATACATGAAGCTAATCATGAGAATAAGAAGACAAGTTTTGTATCATGAAAAGTTACATCCATTTCCAAATAAGCCTTTCATAAGCCATATTGTTCATGATGTCATTCATCTACCATATTGTATGCTAAGCCACAATCATTCATGTTGAAGTCTATATCTATTATCTGTCTATCCATCTACTCCTAGATCATGACTTAAACCTATATTAATTTCATAAGATTTCCATAATTCCATACTCCATTATACCCCACTTCCATCCAGAAAAGAAAAAGAAAAGAAAATGTTGAAAATAATAAAGAAGTTTGGTTGTGAAAATCCAGTTTCTTGGCACAAGACAAACCTGAATTCATATTGGAAAACCAAGCTACTTGGCTAATATGAATTCCAAAAAAAGGTTTTAATTCATTTTACCATTACAAATAGATTTTATATTTTTTTCTAATAAACTATGTCATTTTACTCTATGCAAAATAAATCATCCAAAATACAAGACTTGAAGACAAGTCTTATAATAAGCAAGGGGGAGAGGAAAACAAGAGCATTATTTTCATTACTAAAATTCCTTGTTATAATTTTCATGTCAACATGAAGACATTCAACATCAATATATTCAAGCATGAAGACACTCCATGTGGAAGATGTTTCAAGAAGTCACTCCACATGGAAGTTATTTCAACTTCAACGTTCCAAGCTATATGACGAGACTTCATGACAATTCATAGAGGGACCTGAAGCATTAACAGAGGCACCTGAAGTTCAAGTTAAAAAAAGTGTCAGAAGGGACATGTATAAAGAAATAAGACCTATTTTAAAATGATAGCTAAAAAGTTGTTGGAAATATCACTTCATCTCAAAGAGAAACAAAGGATCCACTTCTACAATGGCAAGGAAATTGATGAAATTTTTTGTAAGTTAAATTTTATTTTAATGATTTTGATTTTGAAATAAAACTTATAATTTAAAGTCTAGTTAACCTTGGTGGATGAAGAATAAAAAAATTGACTTATATCCTTCCATTCCTACATAAAACCTTCCATTCCTGCATAAAAGTTTCCATTCATGCGTAAAATAAACCATTTCTATTTTACCATTTTCCTTCACTTATTTTTTCCCTTCAAATTCAAAAGAGAGAGCATCACTTTTTGAGATTAGCAACTTTGGTTTAAAAAATGAAATAATATCTTCACGCAAGAGAAAAATAACATGACTGTGGATAAAATACCTTTTCTCTATAAAAAAAATAAAGGAAACTAGAGTTAGTATGAGAACAACATTTGAAGAGAGAAAATGCTTTTCAAAAACAACACTTCAAGGTCAGCTAAAAGTCATGAATTTTGAAAAAGGAAGGGATAATATTCTATTTTAAAAGGCAACCATTCCAATGAATTACAGGAGATACTCTGTTTTTGAAATGACCTTGAAGCGGTAATTTCAAAAATAATCTCTTAGAAAAATATATGGAAAATGAGATCTAAGAGATAAATTTGTAGAATATAGTCAAAATAAAAGTCATGAATAGATTTCATGATTTCATATTGATGAACAAAGTCTTCATACAAAATTTGCTACATAAAAATAAAACCCTATAGTTAACATTGAGAAACTTTGGAACATATTTTTTAGGAATTTAAGAACAAAGTTATAGGAGGCAGAAAGTAAGAAACAAAACCCTAGTCTAAAAGCGATATTTATAGGCTGTGAGAAAATCCAGAAGGATTTGAAATTCGTTGAGGGAATTGGCTTTAGATTACGAAAATTTAGGGCATAAATCCAGAGAATACTTCGAAGACTCAGCATTGTTCTTGTTTCAAGGTAAGAGATCCCTAAATTTTATTAAATTAAGCCTAAAACAAGACAAAGTTTGAAGTTGTAGGTTTCATTTCAACGTTGTGGTTTCAACGTGTCAATATAGGGTTCCATAAAAGACCTCATAGATTTTTGAATTAATTGGTTAGAAGCACGTATAGATAAGCACTCGAACTCTAGTTTGAATAGCATGTAATTAAACACCTGACATTCGAGTAGTGTAGTGTTGATGAACTCATGGAAGTCAAACACCTGTGTAGTGTGGAAAACTCGAAATCACATTACGAGTGATCTGAAATGAATATATTAGTTTTGTTGTGCTAAGTGTCTTTTCATTTTAAAAACATGTGCATAATTGCCTCTTTAGTTTGTATAAGGATTAAGGTGTTTGTCCATGATTTGTAGTTGATTTTTAGTGAATTATAAGCATAAAAGAAGCTTAAATAATACTAAACAACAGTGTAAAATAGAGAAATAAGTCACCACATGAAATTTACATAACAGGCATGATGAAGCAGTTCACCCCTCCTGGGCTACATCTGCTGGTCTAGCTCCCAATGACATGCCCATCTTTCATTATGCTCAAAATTTCGCTATTACATGTAGTTATAATGCTCTAATGGCTGTTTTCTCTACACCAATGGCTCCAGAATGCTTCAATTAGTCAAAAATGACTCTTCATTCACTTAGAATGGTAAAAAATTGGGCCTCCTACACTTTTTCCTAGTTTCACTTAGGAAAGCTCCACTAAAAGTGGAGAAATCCACTTAATTGGAGTTAAAATAGGCATATCCGCCACTTTAGGTGCGCCCACTAAACTTCCCTCCGTTTAAACCTGTAATAAATCTTTGCAGTTGGGGGTGGCCACATGCACACCCCCAAACTGCGAGTAACTGTGGTGGTTAGCGGAACTCATGGCGCCAACTGCGGTTGACTTTTTTGACTGCAGGTTGAAGGTTGAGGGGTTAACGCTAACTGCACGGAGTTAACATTTAAAAATTTGCCATGTGATAATGCTATGGAACCACTGATGGGGTGGGACTGCCGGTAGTTCCCAACCCCCGAATATGATTTCATTAAACCTTAAGTATAACCTGACATCTAATACAGTTAAGTAACAAGCATAGCTCAGACGGTAAGGCATGCGCGTGCCAGTGGGAGGTCTGGGGGTCGATTCCTGCGGACCCTCAATTTTTTATTATTATGCCATATTAGGGACACATGGCGGCCTTAGGGATGGCCACGTCTCACCCTATGACTGGCTCTTCAAACCCGTACCCAATAAAATCCTGACACTTGTCAAATCACGATTGGTCTGGTGGAAGGAATATTCAGAGGAATATTCTCTTTTTTTGACTGTACATTCCACCTTACTGACTATGCATCCCAGTCAAACCTGGTCAAATTGTTGAAAATTTTCTTGTTTGGCATTTCGATCAGAACGCGATATTTTCCTCATATGACATCGGTTTTTTGAACCGTTCACGACGCCGAAATCAGGAAGACGATATCTACACAACCATCCTAGTTTCAACCAAATCTTGTAACTTTGAATTTTGAGCAAAATTTATGAACTACTAATCATTCCTCCCCGTTTTGAAGCTTTTGGACCCTAAAAGAATCGATTACTTGTTCAGTAGATGAGGGTACAAATCCCTCACCTTTCCAACCTCCATCCATTTTTCCTCGCTTGGTTTAGTGCCTTTGAGCCAAACTTGAAGGTAGTCAACACTTCCCCTATTTGATGCTCTTGTCCTCCTGTCAAGAATTGTATCTTCTTTGAGCTCATCCAAAAATTTTGGTGAGAAATATTCAATAGAAGGTAGCTGAACATTACTTCCTTGATCATCAATCAAAGGTGGCTCATACAAGCGTAAGTTTTCAACATTATCAAATAAATACATTTGCGTGTAAGAAGGCAAGTCAAGTTGGAATGCATTATTACCAACTTGTTTTATGATCTTGAAAGGAACATAGCAAATGGGTTTGAGCTTTTTACCTTCCCATTGCATCCTTTCTTTGATAATGTGAAACCATACCTCATCTCCCTCTTGAAAATTGTGATCAAACCAATGTTTTTCATGCCTCTATTTGTATTTTATTTGACTTTTCTCAAGCTGTTCTTGAACTTGTTGATGTATAATTTGAATTTTATCAATGAAATTTCGAGCTTTATCAATATCACTATGGCCATCAATTACAACGTCCTTCCCAAAGATGAAATCTAATGGAGATTTTGGAAAATACCCAAAGCATACTTCAAAAGGTGAGGTTTTTGTTGAAGAGTGCTTTGCCCGATTGTAAGCGTGCTGAATGTAATGCAGTTGTTCATCCCACAACTTAAGATGTTTGCTGCAATATCCTCTCAATAGATGCACAACTTTTCTGTTCACCACCTCTGTTTTTCCATCTGTTTGTGGATGAAAAGCGGTACTATTTTTCAACTTTGTGTCCATCATTCTCCATAGATTTGACCAAAAATTCTCAATGAACCTAGAATTCCTATCACTAAAAATAGAAGTGGGCAATCCAAAATGAACCCAAACATTTTGAAAATAAATTTCAGCAGTAATGGTTTTCTTACATGGCATAAGTATACACATTTTATTGAATCTATCCACAACTACATAAAGATAATCATGTTGTTTTATTGACAAAGGTAGACCTCCAACAAAGTCCATGGAGACACTCTCCCATGGCCTTGATGGTAACAGTAGTGGCGTGTACAATCCAAACTTTTTATTACTAGGCTTACTTGTTGCACACATAGAAAAACCTCTTATAAAACGTGGCACATTATCTATCATGTGAGGCCAATAACAATACCTCTATAGATGCGCCATTGTTTTGCTTACCCCAAAGTGTCCAACAATAAGAGATGAATGAGCTTCTCTCATGAAAATTAGCCTCTCTCCTTGTGGAAACATAGATTTCCAAAATGAAACAACAAATTGTTATGCATGTGATAATATTTTTCTTCAACTTGATTCCCTTCACTCAAACTAGCATACACATCTTGAAAATCAATGTCATGTGTGTATTGTTCTATGTAACTCTCATGTACAACATAATCATTTTTTAGTAATGTCCAATATTGAGATGCACCTAAGAAACTTCTTACCTCGGTAACTGTTTTGGGTGTGGACCAATTCACAATGGCCTCCACTTTAGAAGGATCAATCCTCAATTCTCCTCCTCCTACAATATGTCCCAAATAGACCAAAGAAGTCTTTCCAAACTCACACTTTGACATCTTAAGAAACAATTTCTCTTTCTTCAAAATATCAAGCACTCTATTCACATGCAAGACATGATCTTCTCTTGTTTTGCTGAAAATTAAAATTTCATCTAAGTACACAACCACAAAGTCATCAAGGGAATGGATGAAAACCACTATCCATAACTCGCATGAAATTTTTCGGTGCATTACACAAACCAAAAGGCATAACTAGCCACTCAAAGAGTCCTTGTTTGGTTTTGAATGTAGTTTTCCAGATACCACTTTTTGCAATTCATACTTGATGATATCCACTTCGTAAATCCAACTTAGTGAAAAAATATTATTCTTTCAGTTGATCAAGCAAATCATATATTCTTGGGAGTGGGTAACAATTTTTTACCGTAATCTTGTTCAAATCTCAAAAATCTAAACACATGCGCCAAGTCCCATCTTTCTTTGGTATCAAGACTATGGGTGAATTGCATGGGGATGTGCTTGGCCTTATGATTCCTTTATCCAACATCTCTTTGATTTGCCTCTTTATTTAAAAATTCTCCATTATCGACATGTAATACATACCGATGTTTGGAAGAGGACAATCCTGCTGCAACTGAATCTCATGTTGAATTTTCCTTTTTGGAGGCAATCCTGTTGGCTCCTGAAACATCTCATGATGTCCATTAACCACATCATATAAATCTGATTTCAAATTAGGATCACATACTTCAAAATATTCATGATTAATATCAGCTTTAGGCTTAATCATAAGAAGAAAAAAATTCTTATTTGAGTTACCAGCCTCTTTACCTGTCCAACATTTACCATAGCAATGTTTGTCTTCTTGCGATGTGCTCTAACAATGAACCCCTTGCCATATTTGAATAAATGATACTTGTTCTCATGGCGATGGAAGATCTCTTTCCTGTCATACAATTAAGGACTCCCTAATACAATACCAATTATGTCAAGCGGAACCACATCTAATTCAACTGTGTCAACAAAGCTTGCAGTGATTACAAACCTCAATATGCATTTCTTTGAAACATGTAAATTTACATCCTTACAAATTCAACTCAATGGATATGGTTTTGGATTTGGTATGGTCTCAAGGTTAAGTTTCTTGACCAAATATTTAGAGATTAAGTTTTCTTGTGACCCACTGTCAAACAACATGTCAACCTTGGTATGCTTGGATATGACCCTAAGATGAAACAATTCTATTCTTTCTTCTTCATTTGGAGTGTTTATGTGACAGTTTGATGTACTGGTACTGGGTTTAGTTTCAATATATTTTCCCTTCATTTTCTTCAATCCCATGGCTGTAATTTTAGATTCATCACCTGAATCAGATCCTAAATCATGTTGAGCTATAGCAGAAGTTTTCTGTTTCCCTTTGTTATTGGGTTTTTTGGCCTTAATTCAGGATGTAATTTCCAACAATGAGTTTCATCATGGCCTTCTTTTGAACAATGTTTACAAGTCACTTTTTCTCCCTCTTTCTTAATAGATGCATTCTTTTTGTTTTAACCTTTTGGGGTCTTTTCCTTGGCTTTACCCTTAAAAGGTTTCTTCCTACCCTCTTTAGAAATGTTCTTCCCTCTAGCTTCTAGATGTGTGGCCCGAACACAAACTTCATCTAGACTGGTGGGGTTAAACATGAGAATAGTATGTTTTAGGTAACTATGTAAGCCTCCTATGTACTTGAGAAAAGTATTTTGGCTCTGCAAATACACCCCTAATAAAAGATCTCTTCTCCTAAATTCTTGGGTGTATTCTTGCAAATATTGTCCCTTTAATTCCCTAAAGTTATGTCAGTTCATGATGGTTTTCTGCATGTGAGATAATGGATAAAACTATTTTTAATAGCAGTAATGAAATCTGAACATGATAGAATAATATTACCATGTTTCTTGATTTCCTCCTTTGTCTTGGCTTCCCACCAAACAAGTCTTGCACCTTCCATTCTCAAAGAAGCTAATTCAATTTTTGTATCATCATCTTAAAGGTTCTGTATTATCAAATAGACCTCCAATTGTCTAATCCAATTATCTAGCTTTTATGCATTTACTTCACCATTAAACATTGGGAATTCTAACTTAACATCAAGTTTTAAAAAATGATTTTTACCAATGCTCTTGGACTTGTATAGCTGATGTACTGAAGAAGAAGTAGAATATGATGATGATGAGGGTGAGGATGATGGCTCTCCATTGCCTCCATTTCCTCCATTTCCCTTATTTGACTTGTCTTCACCATGTTGACCTCCTGAAGATCCTTATCCTTCCTTGTGAAGTTTATATCCTTCTCCTTCCAGTCTCTCATTCCTTTCTTGATAAAGGATTCTAACCATCTCAGTCATGTCAAGAAATTCTTTCCTGAACACTCTTTCTTCCTCCTTGGGATCAACTTCTTCATGGATTTATTCTTCCTCATGAGGCATGCTTAATGGAGCTTCTTTTTTTTAAGGAGGTGAACTAGGTGGTGGAAATCTTGCTCTTCTTTTCTTTGGATCCTCTTTTGCTTCCACCAATTTGCCCTCTCCTCTATTGAGCTTGAGCCTTGTAAGCACCTAAAACTTGCAAACAGTTAAACAATTCTTTGCACTAAACAACACCATAGAATAAACTCTATCTCTAATACCAATCTGATCTGAAATGAATATATTATTTTTGCTGTGCTAAGTGTCTTTTCAGTTTAAAAACATGTGCATAATTGCCTCTTTAGTTTGCATAAGGATTAAGGTGTTTGTCCATGATTTGTAGTTGATTTTAGTGAATTAGAAGCATAAAATAAGCTTAAATAACATTGAAAAATAATGTAAAATAGAGAGATAAGTCACCACATGAAATTTAGATAGTAGGTATGATGAAGCAGTTCACCCCTCCTGGACTACATCTGTTGGTCCAACTCCCAATGGCATGTCAATCTTTCATTATGCTCAAAATTTTGCTATTACATGTAGTTACAGTGCTCTAATGAATATTTTATCTGCACCAATGGCTCCAAAATGCTCCAATTAGTCAAAAATGACTCTTCATTCACTTAGAATGGTCTAAAATTGGGCCTCCTACACTTTTTCCCAGTTTCACCTAGGAAATCTCCACTAAAAGTGGAGAACTCCACTTAACTGGAGTTAAAATAGGCATATCCACCACTTTAGGTGTGCCTGCTAAACTTCCCACCATTTGAACCGTGTAATAAATGTTTGCGGTTGGGGGTGGCCACATGCGCACCCCCAAACCGTAGGTAATTGTGGTGGTTAGCAAAACTCATGGCGCAAAATGCGGTTGAAGGTTAAGGGGTTAACGTTAACTGCGCGGAGTTAACGTTTAAACGTTTTCCATGTGACAACGCTATGGAACTACTGGTGAGTTGGGACTGCCAGCGGTTCCCAACCCCCGAATATGATTTCATTAAACCTTAAGTATAAAGCGACATCCAATACAGTTAAGTAACAAGCATAACTTGGATGGTAAGGTGTGCACGTGCCCGACGGGAGGTCTAGGGGTCGATTCCTGCAGACCCTCAAGAAAATTTTAATCTTCCATATTAGGGACATGTGGCGACCTAAGGGTTGGCCACATGTCACCCTATTATTGGCTCTTCAACCCCGTACCCAATAAAATCGTGACACTTGTCAAACCATGATTGATCTGGTGGAAGGAATATTCTCTTTTACTGACTGCACATTCCACCTTGTTGATTGTGCATCCCAGTCAAACCTGGTCAAACTGTCGCAAATTTATTTGTTTGAAATTTAGATTAGAATGTGATATCTTCCTGATACAACATTGGTTTTTAGAACCGTTCACGATGCCGGAATCAAGAAGACGAGATTTACGCAACCATCCTAGTATCAGCCCAATCTTGTAACTTTGAATTTTGAGCAAAATTTATGAACTCCTGATCAACGAGGCAGGGAGTATGGATGGATAATCGTGTTTTGAAGCATTTAAAAGTTCTTTTTCATGGTAACAAGTTCAAGAAGAATAACAGGTTTCTATTGGCATGATAACAATGACATAAAGGGTTGAAAACAATGGCATGATGACAATGTTGGTGACAGTAACAACATAAATAATTTGTTTTCAACATTAAGAAAAGACTGGTATGTAAATGATTTACCCTCCTTCGAAGAAAATAATTGCACTTTTCCTGAATTTTAAAACATTTCCTCAACGTGAAATCATTCCTCAATATTTCTGAAATTTGTACACAAAAGAATGCAATTCAAAGGATTTTTAGGAAATGATTTTAATTAAAATATACAGAGAATCCATAGACAAGGGTTTTTAATAAATTTTTTTACCAGTGAAAGGCAATTAAAGGGAATTCTGAATAATTTCAAAGAATACAATGCATATAGTGAGGAGGTAGTGATGTTCAAATTTGATTTTTATGGGTTCAGTTCATTATTTTTTTAATTGTTTGAAATACTCTTACAAACGTTTCTTTAAAAAAATTCAAATCATGAGAAATTCAAAGATTATATGATGGATATAGTTTTTATTTTTACCAGGAAATAGAGCCTTTGACCCAAACATTAGAAATTTAAAGAAAGAAACAAAGTATTTCTTTCATTTTAAGCCAGATGATTACCATTTTAAAGGTTTTATCAGAGAATATTGGATGTAGAATATGAAGAGTGGAGGCCGTTTTAGTGACAATGAATTACATGTTGGAAATTATTATTCCATGACTCAAATCGAATTTTCCACAGTCAAATGATCCATCTCTTTGTTAGCTCTCAATTTTGACCCTTTCTCACCACACCTATTCCATCATTTTACCATCTGTTATCACCATATTTTGATTATATTTGCCACATTTTGCCTCTTTTTCCACACTAAGGTAAATTAATTATGTCCTTTGATTTTTAGAGTTTTTAGTAAAAATTGAGCATTAAAATTTATTTTTGGCAGAAACAAAATTTCCCGTAATGGCTCCATTGAAGTCGTATCTATAGGATACCTGGGCACAAACTGAAAGCATATTAAAAAATTACAGGAACCAAGGATGGAGGGACACCTATTGGTTCACTCCATATGAGTTGGAACATGCCTGGTCAAAATTGGTCAAACTTGACGAGTCAAACATGAAATCCCCTGATTCAAGGGGTAGTTTTGGGATTTAGTGAGATTTTTCCTTATTTTTTGTAATAAAGGGATGAGCTCGACCTTATGAGAAGGAATAGGAATCTTGTTAGTTTTTACAACATTTTAGCTAATATTATTACATTCTTATCCTATTTAAGCAAAGCTACCAAGCAACTATGAACATATATTTTGATTATTATTTTCTGAATACAATTGGAGACTTGCTTTCTATTTATTGTTCATACATTGCTGTGTGATGTGAATGGTGATTTGTTGTAGCTGAATATCTTAAAATGTACCAGGAAAAGGTGGAGGGCCCCCATTCTAAGCTAAGTACACTATTTGTCAAATTATATTCATAAATGTATGTTAGCATTTCTATTTTCCTTGATAATATTGTGAATATTTCTTACTAATTTGCTTGCCTTGGTTATTGAGAGAGTGAAATGATTTCTCTCATCTGATTAGTTTCAATAGGGAAGGAAAAAATAGGTCTCTATGTTAGAGCCTTTTCTTTATTAACTAAAAGTGAATTGAAATCAATATTTATGCATTCCTTCCTTCCTGCTTTCTTAAGTTAGATGCTTTATGCTTTGGAAACTTAGATGGTGAAATTTTTTTATTGAATGAATAGAAATGATAATAAAGGACAACCAAGACCTCTAAGACAAGAGCCTATTTCTTATTAACTAAAATTAAATAAAATCACTATTCAATTTTTCATGTAATTCATAGATCAAATTTTCTATACTCTCTTCACATTCATCAATTCATATTTGTAGATCTCATTTTCAGTTTGTAATATGCATTTCCATTATTTTCATCTAAGCAACTGCTTCCTACACTATTTAAATCTAAGATCCATATACTTTGGATGTGTTTCTAGGTTTACCAACTTGGATTGATATTAAAACATATGCTCTAATTCACCTCCATAAATTAGACTGACATTTTTGGCGTTGTTGTTGGGGAAGCACGCTTAGATATAGCTAATTAGGAAGCTTGTTTAGAAAAACACACACACACACACACACACAAAAATCAAGAGAATATAAAAACAAAGATATTTTAGGATTTTTCATTATGATTATTTATGCCTAGAGAAAGAGACGAAAATGGTAGATATACAAAAAAAGACCCCCCAACCTCTATACCATTGGTGGGAGCAGGAACATCTACATTCAAACTAACACCAATTGCTAGAAAACCAACTTTGGAATATATAAAGGAAAAATAATGTTCAGGACAAAGGTTAACTTTGGTTGAAAGAAAAATTCTATTGGCTTATTAAGTAAAGAGAAAACAAACACAAGTAGAAACAACTTCTATAGGAAAACAAAAAAGAAAACTAATAGATCAACCTATTCTTGAAAAATTTGAGAAAGTTGAGTATACACAATCTCAAATTTTAATTGAAGCATTTGAAACAACTAAGAAAGAGATGAAGAAATAAGAACAAGGATCCAATATTATAGGAATAAATCTAGAACAAATGATACAATATGAAAGACAATGAAAAGAATGGGAAATGAAGAGAGAAGAAGATAGGAAAAGAGAAGAAGCTACCGAAAGGGAAAATGAAAATAAGAGAAGGGAAGATGAAGGAGTAGAGAATGACCAAGAAACTACTTTCAGATTTGCAATATTAGATACTAGAGCAATCTTGGGGGAAGAGGTAAAAATGAATATTTTCCATCTTCCATTTTACCGAATTTTTATTGTATGTATTTTGAATATCCTGGCTCATTATTATTTGAATTTGATACTCTATGTCGTACCTATGGTTATACTGATTGTTGAGATTGCAACAAGATGATGAGCTTAGTGAAAAGAGTCGCCTTCACTAAGTGGGCCCGCAAGGCTATTTTTGGCACAAGTCTATTTTTAGACATGTCGATCATATTCTATGAGTTGCAGGATGCTATTTGTGGATGGTTGGTCAAGTTGGAAAAAATAGATGGACTTCTATTTTTAGACATACTGGGCGGAATATATTTTTAGATTGCCATTCTAAAAATAGATATGTCAAATATTATTAGCTCTTAATAATATTTGGACTATAAACATTATCTTATTCTCTTGGAGCACTTCAGTGAAGTGCACAGATGTGGCACAGGAGATGACAGAAGGAATTATGCTATTCCTAAGGGTTAAGTGGAGCTATTGCATGGGGACTTCAGTTAGAACTCATGTGACAGAGTTTGGTGGAGTTATTGAGGTAGTTGGTGGAGTTGTGTTCAGTTTAACTGAGTTAAACATAGTTGAGCTAGTTGTATCTAGTCTAATTGATTGATACACTAGTGAGAGTGGTGTGAATTAATTATTAATTAATTCACTAATTATTAACTCATTAATCAACTAAAGAATAAATCAGTTAACTACAGTGTATAGACAGTTTCAGTGGAGACCAGTGAAGAGGTAGGTGAAAGAGCAGTGTGACTATCAATTGTGACTATAGTGTTGCATGATTTGCAACACACAGTGGTTGGAGATGCCAATGAGGATTGCATGAGAAAGGCTGGACCAATTTGAGTTCATTCAGAGCCATTCTTCAGCAGTGATTGCGCAGTAGAGGCAGGCTAGTAGGTGGCAGAGATTGGAGCATGCAATTTGCTAGATCAGACCTGATTAGTGTGTAGCAATTGGAGATTGTACTGAGAGCTTGTGAGGAGCTTTGTATGATGATTGTTACATGATCTTTATGAAATATAATATACAGATAGTTGGGGGTTTTCAACTTTAAGATTTCCCATAAATTACTGTGTTCATATGTGTGAATGTTTATGGTTTTAATGTGTGCATGCATATGATTTTATTTCCGCAATTAATGATCAATGGTAGAAGAGATTTTGTATTATGCATGAAGTCAAATAGTGTGTGATCAGGAGAATCTCAGATGTATAACATATTAGTTATATGATTTTCTACACCAATGATACACATAAGATTCGTCTTTTCCATGCTACTCTTAAAGCATCTGCATTAAAGTGGTTTATGGGATTATGTGAACATAATATTACTAGTTTGGAAGACATGATAAAGATTGTTCTTAAGAAATACAAAGCATATGATAGGCCTAGAGATTCAAAGGATGACATTTTTAGAATGAATCAACAAGAATATGAAAGTTTAGAGGAATACTTGGAAATATTTCTTTATAACTTACAAAAATCTAAACATCATTCTTTAAACTCCGATATTATCAGAATAATCATTTTAAAAGGCATACGAGATGACTATCTTGATATCCTTAATGTGATGGGTAAAGGATATATTTCATATTTACCATTTGTTGAAATTGCTGAGTTATGTCAAAAATACTCAAGAGGAAGAGCTAAAAATGGGAAGAGAGATGCAAATTATAAAGCTACTAAATCAAAAACATGATCTAGACTTATGCAAGAACGTAATAAAATACATAAATACACATAAACATAGAGATGAAACATAAATAAGACTTCATTTCATTTATATCTCATAACTGAAAAATGCTACAGACAAAATGGAAATAAACTAGCTAGGGCACTAGTAGTTTATCTTTGAAAAGAGATGTGGCAGCTACATGCCTCTGAACTGTGTTACAATGAGACTCAAAGGCCTATTATTATTGAGAAACAAAGGAAAACCCTAAACATACAAAAAAATAACCCTAGGAGATGAAAAACCAGACTATGGGCCCCGTAGGGGTAAATTGATACATCAATTTACTGGGTCATAACTTTGATATACTATCTCCATTTGACGCACATGATACATTGTTAGAAAGATATATCTGAGGGCTAAACACTAGAAGGAAAAGACCCTCTAGTGGAGGTTATAAATGAGCTTTTTAGTGTTATAAAATTGGTGAAAATTAAAAAAAAAACATATGCTACCACATTCGTTTATGGTTACGGAGGTTTTGGCAGAGCTTTTAACAGAAATTCAACACAACTAAAAAAAAATGGGCGGCTGGAGGTTATTATAGATGTTGATTTCCTCGGTGCACTAATCAGGCTTTAACGCATCGATGTGTACCTGTGGACGACGCCCTGGGGCAATCGAAGAAGAATGCACCGGGCTGTTAAGGTATAAAACAACACCGGGTGTAGTGTTGGTGATACAACGCATGGGGCCGTTATAATTGGTATTGGGATTTGAGTGGTGCCCATAGGTCGTATCAACGCACTGGTGCGTAGACTTACAAAAACGCACCGGTGTGTCCTTTCACACAAATGCACTGAGCTTTATAATTGGTATCGGTATCTGTGCGGTGCAAATATGTCATACAAATACACAGGTGCGTATAGACTCTTAAACGCCTCGGTGCGCAGTATCACACAAATGCACAGAGATTTATAATTGGTATCAGTATTCGTGCGGTGCCCATAGGTCGTCTAAATTCACCGGTGCGTATATACACAAAAAACGTCCCGGTGCACAGTATCACACAAACGCACCGAGATTTATAATTGGTATCTGTATTTGTGCGGTGCTAATAGGTTGTAAAAAGGGATATGGCATATATAGACATAAACGCACCGGAGAGCCGTACCGCACAAACACCTCGATATTTTTAACTGGTTTTGGTATTTGTGCGGTGCTCATAGGTCGTAAAAACGCACTGGGGTGCTTAAGAATACAAGCGCACCGATGTAAGTATACATGCACCGGTTTTCATTTTGTATTTTTTAGAAACATCGACCTGTGACAATGCAATTATTGTGATTGTTTTAAATTCATTATTCATCAAAATTCGACACATCTTATAACAATATTCATATTAATTAAATTTTTATTAATGCATTTGAATGTAATGTTTGGATTAATTTGTTATATCATATCATAATTATTGTGGTTTTTTAAATTCATTATTCATCAAAAGTTGACACATATATATCTTATAACAATATTCATATGATTAAATTTTTATTAGTGCATTTGAGAATGACAATGGAGAACCATGATAGAATAAATTAAAACATTTATTATTATATATATATATATATATATATATATATATATATATATATATATATATATATATATATATATATATATATATATATATATATGAATAAGGCATTCTTTGTCATACAAAATGAGACAGTTATTGGTATCCCTTGATATTTCAATTGGGACACTATGTCCATTACATTAAAGAAAATGTCTAATTTCACAGACATTTTTCAAAAAATACAACGCCTTGCTTTTATATCCAAACATAGTGATCATCATTCTTTGCTGGAACTGCTGTCACTGCTAGAGCTACTTCCATGACTTGGGTTATTTTTAGAAATATTTTTTTCACGGTGTTGATTATTTTCTTCTTCTTCACCTTCCATCTAGAAACATAAAAATAAACTATAATGAGTGTATATACATTGGTGAGAATAATGAAAATTGCAATATTAAATAATATACACCAATGTAAATTGAAAAGAGATGACCTACCAATGCAACAATTGACTCATAAACTATACACATTCTTTCAAAACCATGTAACATGCCATCTTTCAAGATTTGACCTATTGTGACAATGCCATACTTTGTTTCCTACAAGTTATGTACCCCATAACAAATCATATATTTAATATAAAAGATTTATTTTTTCTATTAATTATAGATGGAGCTAAGTAAAACAAGATCGATAGATGCTTACAAATTCCACAATTAACTTCTAATATGCCGACATATACGCACAACCCATATTTAACCCAATTTCAATCAATTCCTTTGATGGTTCTTCTTTGTATGTTAGCACCTGCTTGAAGACATTCAATGATGATTTTTGTAAAACAACTTAAAAAATACAAAAATGAAATCTAGTTAAGTTGTTATAAGGAAGTAACAATTACTCACAAACTTGGATATTGATCATTTTCTTCCTTGTCGTCCTATTTTATGTGCTGAATGGGTTCCATTTTCTTTTCTTTTCTGCAAGAAAATACTTGAAAATTAATATTTAATGCTAAATTGTTTATCTATTTTACCTAATGATCGAAAAATTCAATGATTACATATTACATTTGAAGCAAGTTTTTGTTGAGATGGCTCCTCCAGCGATGCAATTTTGTCCATTTCTTTGACCATCTCCTTGTACACCTTTTTGGACATTCCTTCTGGCATATTTCTGATATCAGCTCGTTCGTCTTTTGAGATTTTCATAATCTTCCTGAAAATGTAACACGACAATAAAATATTTAATTTTTATATTGATATATGAAAAGTAAGTATAACAAAAGTGATATTTATAAATAATTCTAGACAAACATCTAAAGGAATATTAATTTTTCATTCCTTCTTTTTTGTTGTTATACGTTTTTGCTATTAAAAGTTTGACATGTCTCATTGACCAATTCTCTGGAAACTCTTCCTGTAGTTTACATAAAATTTGGTTCTTGGAATAATTGGATTGGTTTTTGTATTGTAAGTGGAAAGAATGTCTATGATGATGATGATGATGATGGTTAACGTCCACTGAGACCAATCTTTGGTCTATCGGACCTAAAGCAAAGAGTTATTTAATTTGATTTAAGATTTTATTCCTATGCTCAAAAATCTTGGAGAGAAGCCTCCCGAGCTCACTATAATTTTGACATCTTAAAAGGCTAGGAAGGTCAATATTGCAACAAAGGTTATGAAATTGAGCTCTAATGTGGTTGTACGTGGGGCACTCTAAGAGGAAGTGATTTTCATCCTCGATGTTCATATTCTCACAAAGATGGCAGATCCTTTTCAACCATGGTGTTTTAGGAACTGTCCAACGACCTGTTTCACTATGGAGCTCATGAGAGTTCATTCTAATCTTGGCTATATTAATTTTCTTCTTTGAGCTAGTTAAAATAGAGAGATACTTTTGATCTTCTAAGGTGGGGTTAGTGACCTCCTTATAATACCTTAATTTTATTTTAGCTGCTATATCTTTCTCACACCACATTTTTTCTTTGAACTTAGAAGTAAATTTTTTTTTAATGTTATTGATGTTTTGCAATGCAACATTCTCGTCGATCTCCCAATGGTTAAATTAGGCCCTGGTGTCTTTATACCAACCTTGTTTAAGCTTTAGGTGGTTTTGGATGGAATTTAAATCTAGCTTAGGAAGTCTATGGTCTCCTATGCTATTGAGCTTGTGCTTGTACAACAGAAGCCTAGTCATAGCTAGGCTCTCGATAGGGGAAAGACCCACTTCTATAAGGAGAATAGGATAGGGTGTATTGCTTTTAATTTTAAGGTTATACATTATAAAACACTTCCGGATTTTCTCAATATTTCTCCAGGATTCTCTAGAGATGCTGCAACCCCAAACCTCACATCCATATAAGATAACAGGAGTGACTAAAGTTTCAAAGAGGAACTTCTTTCTATCCCACATTATGAGGTTTTCCATTTTACAATTATTTTCAAGACCAAAATAAGCTTTCCACCCCCCATTAATCATTTTCTGAATGCTATAGTTCCAGTTGAGCTTGTGATGAATATAAATTCCTAGGTACTTGTAAGAAGACACTTCCTCCAAGTTACTATTGTCATACCTAAAATTAGCGTAAGTGTCCTTCTTGGATTTGATAATCATAACTTTTGTTTTTTCAGTGTTAACAGATAGACCCATGGTAGAGCAGAAATCCTTAAGAAGTCTAAGTTGCTTATTAAGATCAGATGTGCACCTTGCGAGAAGAACAATATCGTCAGCATATAGAAGAAGGATGATGACTATCCCAGCTAAGATCGTGCTAGCACATCCTGCTTCCTCTAAACAACCTTCTAGCTTGTCGATGTAAATGCCAAATAGGGTAGGGGAGAGGGGGAAAGCTTGTTTAACTCCGATATTACACTTAATATATTTTGACCACTCCTTATTGCTCTTTAACTTGGCAATTACATTCTCATATAACCTTATAGCGAACGCTCTTAGCTCGAAAGGAACATTTAGCTCTTCTAATATATTCCATAGGTTATTTCTAAGAACTGTATTGAAAGCCTTTATAAAGTCCACAAAGAAAAAAAAGAGATTGGATTATAATTGCGACATTCCTCCACAATGATCCTAAGCGTAACGAGGTGGTCCGTTGTTGAGTGCTGCCTTCTAAAACCTATTTGGCCTTTAGCCCGCTTACCTTCACTTTCAAGCCAAATGCTCAACTTATTTTCCAAAATAATACCATATAACTTGGCTAAGAGAGGGCTGATCATAATTGTTAGATAATTAGAGGGGTTAGTTGTATCCCCAATTTTAAAAATAGGGATAATGAAGCTCTGAGTCCAAGTTTTAGGGAACCCTTGCTTGACCACTTGGTTGAAAAGCTTGTGGATGTGGTGGATGAGGACAATACCTCCAATTTTTAAGATTTCCGCCTGGTAACCTTCAATATCTTTAACTTTCCCATTTTCCAGGCTTTTAACCGAAAAATCAATGCCTTATAATGAGAAAACTTCTTTTATTATCTTTAGTTTTCCTAGTTAGAATCTGCCTCTATAATTTCTTAGGAGCCACCTTAGAGAGGTGTAAGAGACTCTCTTGTCTTTTACAAATATATTGCCTTTCTTTCCTTTTATTTAGGGCTTTGTAGATTTTTATCTTGTTAATTTTGAGAGATTCATTAACAACTTCCTTAATTGCTCTCCTCACACTTTTACAATATTTCTCATACCATGGGTTGGTTTTTCTATTTCTTTTATTACTTGAGACTTCATTTGAGAACTTGTTAATAGAATATGAGAGGGTTGTAGTAAAATTATGATAGAGGTCATCTATGTTGTCTATAATAGATAAAGGAATAAAATTAGTTTTTAATTCATTTAGAAAGAGATCGTTTTTATTTCTATCAAAGATTAAGTTCTTTTGACTATAAGGATTATCTTATATGAGATCTCTATGCATGACAAAATTGAGAGTTATGAGTAAAGGCTTATGATCAAAGTCAGGCTCATGGTCGTCTAAGATGTCAAAATTTATTATTTTTTTGTATAAAGGGAGATCAGAAACAACATAGTCTACCACGCTCCTTCCAAGCCCATGGATGCAGGTCATCTTGCTAGAATTGGGCCACTTCTTTAGACTGTTGCAAATTATGAGATCCTGAGCACTACAGAGCTTGACTAGCTCCGGCCCAAACAAATTATCCCTAAGGTATTCAGAGCTCCTTTTGTATTGGCTAGCCAGAGTAAGGCCTTCGTCTAACCAAAGAGGATTGGGGTTGTAATGATTGCTTAGAAGAATAGCTTGGTTGCTTGAAGTTCAAGCATTAAAGTCACTCATTAAAAGGATACTACCTTCATTCCTTAGGCTAGAAATATCATTCTCTAAACCATTGTAAGGACTATTTTTATCTAGATTCTTTTTCCTATAGAAGTTAGAATTAATGGGAGAAAAATAATAGATTGCTATGTAGGTATTTTTATCATTAATTTTAGTAATCTCAATCCAACTATATTGGTTGTAAGGGTCATTTTTATAAATCCTAGCATGGGGGGAGATGTTCTTCTTAATGTAGCAAGATATGCCCCCAATGCCTCTATTGGAGGATTGCTTGTTCCAGGTAGACCATAGTGCAAAGCCATCTATGTTAGGGACCTTAGATTCTTCGTGCTCCCAAGTTTCAATAAGCAATATAATTCAACATCATTTGAGATCCAACTTAGCTTGGAGCCTTTGTTCCATGGAAAGCCCTGACAGTTCCAAGAAAGAATTCAGAGCATGTTGAATTGCTATTTATTACTATCTTTTTAGTTTCTATCTCGAATAAGTGCTTTTCTATTTCTGATTATTGCCCATTTTCCTTCCTTCCTAGCTTCTTTTACCTTTTGAACCTCCTTTCTTAATTCTACTTGATATTCTGGAATGAGATCTTCGTTTATAAATATTCCCGTTCCACTAGATCCCTCAAACTTTTGTAAAAATTTTCCCCCTTTTCGTTAACCTCCAACACCACTCCAGATGAGCTAAGGAGAAATTCATTTTCATTTGCATGTTCTATTTTTTTTTCTTTTCTCAGAACAACATCCCTTTTCTGAGTTGTTGGTCCCTGTAGAACATTAAATAAATGTGAATTAATAGACTTTTTCACACTTGTTATCTAATAATTTAATTATATTATTAATGAAAACTAAAAAAAAAACTCATACTGGATCAATAGTATTTTTTCATTCACCTGATTCATCCTTTTGCAAATTTTCCATCAAGCTTTTACACTCTTTTGGTCTTAGATCAGAAATAATCTTATCGAGCTTCGTCATTTTGTGGCTCTGCATGAAACACAGTAAACAATACATATTAGTTAAACTTACATATAGTTCAAATATAGTTTTTTTGTAAAAAATTTACAAAGAACTTGCCTTTTTTGCTTTTCTTGATGTGTTATCAGTATTTTTGTTACTTGATCTCTTGTCACTCATTTCTTTATCAATCTCAAATGTGTACCATATCATTCAATAATATATTTATAAATTTATTGTCAACTTTTCAAGTAAAAAAAAAAAATCTCAAAAAATCAATGCGCCATTCATGGTTTACGCACCGACGCCGGTGCGTGTCTCTCTTCCAAACGCACCGCCAAAACAGTATAATAGACCGTACGATGCTCTATGTCAACAAGGAGCACCGATGCGTTACATGTTAATGACCGCACTGGTTAACCATGATAAAATAATAAAAATTGTCCAGTGTTAGCTTTTTAGCATAAATTGGTGCCATATTTTACATATGGCACACCAATAAAAAAAAATATTAATTTTTTATCACATTACATTTTGCGGTGTGCTTGTAAAATACAAATCACCGGTGCACTAAGTTACTCCAAGCACACCGATAAAAACAATCTGTTTTTTTTTTTTAAATTCATGCCAGGGCCCACATGGATTGGGATCCGACTATGCTAATTGTCCCATCGGTTGGATGTCTTAGGTCTATATGTAGCAATACAAACCCTATAAATCTAAATTGAAAATCCCTAATTCCGAAATCACAGAAAGAGGAAGAAGAAAGGGGAGAAACAAAAAGAATGTAAGGTTTGTATTTTTTGAAAGTTTTTTTTCTTCGAAACAGAACGTTCGCGGTGCGCCATAATGAAATAGCACATCAAATGCATATTTTACAAATGGCGCATTGAAAAAATATTTTTTTTTTTGTAATTTTTTATCACAGTACTTGGGCGGTGCGCTGGGATAACAGAGTGCACCGATGCGCTATTCTGCACAGGGTGCACCGACAACTTTTATTTATTTTTTAGTTTATGCAAGGGCCGACATGGATTGGGATCAAACTATGCAGGTCCTCCCATTGGTTGGATGTATTAAGCTTATATTTAGAAATACAAACCCTATAAATATAAATTGAAAAGTCCTAATTCTGAAATCACAGAAAGTGGGAGAAGAAAGGGCAGAAACAAAAAGAATATAGGGTCTGTTTCTAAAGTTGTCTTTTTTGCAAAACAACACGTTTGCGGTGCGCCATAATGCAATAGTGCACCGGTGCCATATGTTACATATGGCGCACTGATAAAAACACACACACACACACACACACACACACACACACACACACACACATATAAATTTTTTATCACTGTACTTTCGCGGTGCACTTCTATAACCGAGCGCACCGGTGCGCTATGTTACGCAGGTTGCACCGACGAAAAAAAAAAGTCTGTATATTTTTAAGATTGATGCAAGGGCCAACATGGATTGGGATTCGACTATGCAGGTCCTCCTGTTGGTTGGATGTCTTAGGCTTATATTTAGCAATACAAACCCCATAAATATAAATTGAAAAATCCTAATTCTGAAATCACAGAAAGTGGGAGAAGAAAGGGCAGAAACAAAAAGAATGTAGGGTTTGTTTCTAAAATGTTTTTTTTTGCAAAACATCACGTTTGCGGTGCGTCATAATGCAATAGTGAACCAGTGTCATATGTTACATATGGCGCACTGATAAAAAAATATTTTATTTTTTTATTTTTTTATCACTGTACTTTCGCGGTGCACTGCTATAACATAGCGCACTGCGCTATGTTATGCATGGCGCACCGATGAAAAAAATTTGTATTTTTTTAAGATTGACGCAAGGGCCAACATGGATTGGGATCTGAATATGAAAGTCGTCCCATGGGTTGGATGTATTATGGCTATACAAACCCTATAATCTAAATTGAAAAGAAAGAGGGAGAAGAAAAGGCAGAAACAAAAAGAATATAGGGTTTTGTTTGTAAAAATGGATTTCTTTTTTATTTTTGTTTATGAAAACTGCAGAAAAGGTAAAAAAAACTGCAAAAAAAAGTTAAAAAGACAATATGCTTTGATTTTGTTATTTTACTTCATAAAAAAAAACTACGGAAAAGGTAAAAAAAAACAATAGAATTTGATTTCTTATTTTACTACATAAAAAAAACTGCATAAAAAAGTAAAAAAACAATAAACTTATTCACATTTTTTGAAATTCTATGGTACAGGGTTTGACTAACCAGAGGTTTGGAATTCTGATTGTCTGAATACTTTTGTTCGAACGTATTTCCTTGCTCCACAATGCTCTCATGCTCTATTTGCTCCAGGTATGTATCCTACAAATCTCTGGCTGAAATTTTTTGCAAAAATAGTGAAATAATGAAAAGTGTTCAGTATTTAAAGAAATATTTTATGAAATTAATTTTCGAAAATATTTTGCTGCCCATTTTTCAATTTACCGCTTTTTTTTTCACTTAAAGAAAATAGGGTTGCACTTTTTTTATTTTATTTTATTAATTTACCGATGCGTCCTTTAATTGAACCGCACTAGTGCGTTGTGTTATAAAACAACACCGGTGCAGAAAATAAAAAAACCTCACCGGTGTGGTTATCTGAACATTACGCACCGGAATGAAATTTAAGTTTGTGCACCAAAATTTATTGTTGTTTTGCTCAAATGCAGGGATAAAATATCATATATTATATGGAATGGACAATTCTTCAAAATTTAGCTCGTTCCATAATATTTCTCAAAGTCCATCGCGGAGTTCTCCCTATCCATGTGGAGACGTAATATTTACTTCAGATTTGTTTTATTTTTTCACTATCTAATTGAATTTATATATGTTTTTTATCCATGCAGCCAATCACACACAACTTAATTAAATTTATAATGTATACAAATTTTCAGGTTCATGTAGATTCAACATCGAGTTCAGATGCAAAAAATATTCAAACTGCTCCAAAACGTCGGAAGTTCTTATCGGGAGCTGCATACTGTAAGGCGCATTTGGTAGATGAAAATGGAGAACCACTTCACCCTGCCAATTGTAACAATATTGCATATTCTAGCCACAATCCCGGGACAACGATGGTAATTACAATTATAATTTTTTGGTATATATATTGATTAATATGTAATTATTTCAACGTCAAACCAATTTATAATCATGCAATATTGTCAACGTGGTCACTAATTGATATCATATATTTTGTACTAATCATGTTCAATTTTTTTTTATTTTTATTTTAAATATTAGGATTCTAGTGATGATGAACGACCTAAATACCATCTTTTGTTGCACCCCACGACAATATAAAATTGAGAGAAGACTGAATTAAGAGAAAAAATTAGAGAGGAACGATTCCAAGAATGGTTGAATCAACCGCTGATTCAATTCCCGCTATGTCCAGATTCACTAATTAGGAATGACTACAACAATAGTAGTTCTTCACAAGATGGAAATGGAGGCAATCAAATGGAGGTTGGTATGGATGATTACTTAAGGGATACAACTGCCATGTAGAAAATGTTGTTAGATGCATTCCAAAATGATGATAAACTAGGGGATGATGCTCATATCACTGACACCTTTTTTGAAAGCCTTAAATTTGCTTCCACCACCCCTCTCTTTGGACCTAGCGGTCAGTCAAAGTCTACCCAGTTGGGGACAACAATGTTACTGTACAACTTGAAAGAAATGTTTGGCTTGTCGAATGCATGTTTCTCGGAACTTTTGAGGTAAGTTACCATAAAGTACTGCCCTTATATAAATTTGAAATATAATCAGTACACTGCAATGAACATAAAAAATGTTAAATTTTATGAATGTTAATAATTATATTGACATTAATATTTAATATTAATATATTTTTCCATCATCACCAATTACAAGTTATTCAAAGATAAGGTTCTTCCGAGTGATAATTTCTTGCCTGATAGTTGCGAAGAGGCAAAGAAATTGTTGAAAATGTTGGGTGTTGAGTACATATCATATCATGCATGTCCAAATGATTGTATTCTATATAGAGGAGAATATGCAGACAAAGATATGTGTCTAAAATGTGGGCATGACAGGTATGATAAATCAATAAAGAAGGGTAAATCACGTATTGGTCCTCCTTTTAAGATATTGAGGCACATGCCTATAATCCCAAGGATTCAAAGGCTCTTTCATTGCAAAGAATTAGCTATGTTGCAGGGATGGCATGCCTCACACAAAAGTAAGTTGGGAGTTATGCGAATTCCAAATGATTCAATTTCCATGAAGCATATAGAGGATACATGGCCTGAAAAATTCAAGAATGAAGTACAAAGTCTACGACTCATTATATCCATGGATGGCATCAACCCATATTCTCTCCAGAACACCAACTATTCTGTTTGGCCTGTAGTAGTGATCAATAACAATATCCCCCCATGGTTGTCTGTGAAGAATGAACATCTTATGTTGGCTCTCATAGCCCCTGGTATAAGACAAATGAAGAATATGGATGTCTACTTACAACCACTGGTAGATGAATTGAAGGAATTATGGGATGGGATAAATGTATACGATGTATCAAGACCCATCGCAATAGAGAGGAATTTTACGTTGTATGGCATATGTGATTACATGACACATGATTATCTAGGCTTAAGAGTTTTCTCTGGTAAATTAAATGTTTAATTTATTGATTTTTTTATATATAATGTAACAATATTCTTTCACATATTAGTTATTTAATTTGTTGTAATAATATTTGTTCTGATCTTCATGATATTATTTAACGTGCCATGCATATTAATTAATTTATACAAATATAATCTCGCAGGTCTTGTAACAAAAGGGTATTTTGGATGTAAATGTTGTGGACCTTCTCCGAAAGCTAGATGGTCCAAGGACCTACGAAAGACAGTGTATGATTGCTCCAGGATATTCCTACCAAAACAACACCCTTACAGAAGAGAAACATCCACTTTCAATGGTAAATGAGAGAGATCCCAAAGGCCTCGAATAATGACACCAGCTGAATGGCTTAGAGCATATGAGAGAGAGAAGGAGAAGGAGTTCATAGAAATGATCGATTCAAATGGGGAGCCTAAGTTCGATGATCTAGATTTCTTCAACACCTATGTTGAGAAATTACCCATTGGATGAAAAGGAAATCTATCTCTTATGACCTCCCATATTGGGAGCATCTTAAGATTTCCCACTTATTAGATCCCGTGCATATATTTAAAAATATTTCATCTTCTTTATGGAGGCACATATCATCGAAAAAAAGTGACACATCGGCTATTAGGAAAGATATTATTACTTCAAAAACTAAAAAGAAATATTGGCCAAGAAGATTAGAAAGTATGGGATCAGAGGCATGCGTTGGTCCCTATAATTTATGGTTTTTCAAAGAAGGTGATGTCCCGTGGATTTAAAAAAAAGATGATATATCTTTGGCAAAGGAAGTTATAATGGATGTGAGGGTGCCAAATTCATACAAGTCTTCACTACGACGCTTCTTCACCGTGGATGACCATTTGTCAGGGTTGAAATCACATGACCATTTGAATCTTCTAAGAGTACGTATAATGCCAAAAGCATGATTTTATTATTTGTTATATTAATAAATTGATCCCTTAACTAATTTTGTATATTATTGAACGTGTTTATAACTTTGCAGTGTCATTATCCTTTGTTTCTGCGTGGGTGTGTGAAACATGAATTCCCTCAAGACCTAGGACGAGCCATATCTAAATTATTCGCATTTGTACATTGGATCACGTCAAAGGAGATTCATGTGGCTAGCATTCCACAGTGGCGTCAAGAGATAGTTGAGATTGTTTGTATGTTTGAGAAGGAACTGCTGACAAGTTTCATGTACTTACAGGTTCATCTTCTAATCCACCTGGTAGATGAGGTTGAATTAGTTGGAGTTTTTTCTTGTCATTGGATGTTCTTCTTAGAGAGGTACATGAAGAAATGAAAGGTTTTGTTCGAAAAAGGGAAAAACCCAAGGGGTCTATGGCAGAGGGGTACATATCGTATGAGTATTCCTACTGTGCCAGTGAGTACATCAAGCAGATCGAAAATAGACCAGGTGCGGTGATTTGGGACGATCAAATGGATGAACACAAGAGAGAGGGAGAGTTTCTCCAAATGAGTGGAAAAAGCGCTTGATAAAGAGTAAGCGACTTATAATTTTTCACACAGAAAATGCCGATGTTGGAAACATCACACAAGACTGTGGAGTGGAATTTGAGTTCGATCAATCTAGTCGATCTAGGCACCGTGATCAACAACTAGTACGAGGGACGTTAGGTTACGTCAGAAAGATACAAGAGATCATTGAAGTGGATTTTTCTTCTTTCCAATGTGTTATTTTTAGGTGCAAGTGGTGGGACACCTTTGATCAGAATAATGTAAAGGAAGATTGCGATAGTAAGGTGATATATATCAACTCTAGAAAGATGTGGGATGAAGCTAAGGAGCCCTATGTTTTTCCTAAACACTGCAACCAGGTGTTTTTTTACTCAGATGTGTTGGATAGGGATTGGTGGTTCGTATTGACACATGACCCTAGATCAAAACATATTTTTGAGAACAATAGTGTTATCATGCCATGCGAGCTAGAAGATAATGAGGGTGATCATGAGAACCGAGAGTGATATGGTACATGTGTTATTTCATCAATATTTATACTTTTTAAGAAGGTTTTTTTCGAAATATTAATATAATATGTATTTTGAATTAATTGGTAATTGGCATTGTGTTAACGTTAAAATCAATAATTCACTTGATAATTTGGTATTATGTTGGTCTTGAAAACAATGGCGTATTGTATAATTTTTTTTTTTTTTTGTAAAATAATGATAATTCTAAAGTACAAGAATTTATTTGCATTATTTTCTAAACTTTATTATGTTACAATAAATCATATTATTCTAGATTTATTATTTTACAATTATTTAAAATTTACAAATTTAAGATTTTTAATAAATTCATTTCACATTAATACAATTAAATTTTTATAAATATTTTACATACAATTAGAATTAGAATTAGAATTAGAATTAGAATTTTATAATTTCATGTAAAATTACAATTTTAGAATTTTACATATATACAATTACAATTTTACAAATTAAAAAATTACAATTACAATCACAATTTTACAATTTTAAAAATTACAATTACAATTACAATTTTAGAAATTCACATATATACCATTACCATTACAATTACAATTTTAGAATTTTAAATACAAATATTAAAAATTTACAATATCATGATAATTTGGTATTAAATTAATTGATAAACATCACGTTCATGATAACCATCGTACAAAAATCATATTTTACTAAAAAACACATTCAAAATCACTAACTGCATCATCGTGATCATGATCATCTAACAAAACACAATTAACATTATATATTAACATCATCAGTACAACACAAACATCAAATATACATCTCATGCTATCACATACACATCTATCTGCAAGCTGCACATTAAATGAACATATCTAACATGACCTAACAACATACACATCATGATGATCACCAACATGTAAATTAAGTACAACTACAATATGAACATAAAATACATGGACTATATATATATATATATATAACTGAATAATGTTAAAAATATACAAATGTAATATAAATTTCATGGATCAGCTGGTATTAGTACAACATCAATATCAATACTAGTGGCCGATGGTCCAGCCTCATCTCCATGATGACTGCTAGTAGATGCTAGTGGAGGCTCATGCAAATCTGGCGCGAAACGAGGATGTGAACGATCATGAGATGATGGTACATTGCTCATCGCAGACTATTCATCATGTGCTGCGGCTCGATCGTAACGTGCAACATTCCTCTTCAGTCGCGTAAAAGTTGTCGTAACTCCTACGACATCCTGCATCAGGCTGTACATGTCACGCGACATGCCTATCCACATCTGTAATAGCCTATCATCCACCTCTATGTCTCTGAAATGAGTGGGCCCGATACCCGCCTCAACAATCAATGCAATGAGTTGGTCGCCCAACTCCATCCTGTATCTAGCATCACTAAGACGTCGATCGCACACCGGCGCACTAGCAGGAGTAGGTCTCTGATTTGCACCAACCTCCTAATGATCCTTGAAAATATCTGGCATGCCCTCATCCTCATCAGGATCCACACCTGGATCAGGTGGTAGTGGAGACATCTCCTTGCCATCAAAAGAGCCAATGTCTGCAAAATATATACAAGTACACAACAATAATTAGAGGATTTTATTACACAATTTGATAAAAACAAGTTAAAGAACATGTTAGAATAAATTTAAATAAAACAGTAAGATTACCTCTATCATCTGGTGGCTCATTAGCTATGAAGAGGATGTTGGCACACCCTTGCTAATGCAACCCCACATAAGGACATGGGACCAAAATGAAGGGATGCTTACAACACTGGCTAGAAACTCCAGTGCATCATCTTATATCCTCGCTAGAAAAAGAGTCTCCTCCCTCTTGGAAATCATTTGCCCCCACATGTGCATACGTGCCTCAGTAATCTACCTATGAGGCTGCCAAAGAAAAGAAGGCCTCATCTCTGGAAACCTCTCAAAAAATATAAAAAAATATCTAAATAAAAACGGAAGTTGACCCTCCCTTGTGCATGAGCACGACATCTATCTAATGCTGTACAGAACTGCCACAAAAAAATGGCAGATCACCTGAAAAGTCATGGATACTATAGTAAAGAATCAACATAATATAAAAGCTGGAAACTAATGCGTTGCCCATCACTGGTGTTGTGCGAAATGGTTGAAATGATAAGTGAGAGACACTGGACCTCCTCATGACCATACACACCAATACGTAACTGCCCTCCAACGACCTAAAACTCTGCAGGAGATACTAAATGTTCTCCAATGTATCTCTGGGACTAAACTAATTGAATCCCTACCACACAGCCAGCTAGAACCTCAGGGAACGAGGTAAAATCTACCCGTCTCCTCGATAGCCCTGTAATAAAATATACATCCTCCTCAGTGGGCATGTACCACTGGTTGATATCAACTCGGAAAGCCTGTTGCTGGGCATTCCACCTTCGGATAAGATGTCTAAAAAAAAAACTATGGGAATTTAGGGAAGTAGCCTCCTCATAGAACTTGAGGAGGCCTACCTGCCTAAGGAGCCCCTGCGTTGCTGCTGTAATAGAGCGAGGGTACACATCTCTCTCCCTCTCTCTTGCCTCCCACAGGCAAACCATGTTATATTGTTGTTGTTGTTGCCCCTCTTTTCTCCTTTCACGTCTCTGAATGATTGACATATTAAACACAAATTTTTTATTAAATGACACATGTATTTAAAAATATACGTATATAATTATTTTTTGAAAAATAAATAAAAAAAGAGTCGGTGCGCCAAAAACAAAGTCACGCGCCGGTCTCGGTGCGTCTCCCCACAGAGTGCATTGGATACGGTGCACCTCATGATATCCATCGCACTAGGAACGATGCTCCAGAAAATGTTTTTAGCACACCGTTCACTATGTGCGGTGTCAGGAGGCCGGTGCACTAACTTCCTTATCTGTTCGGGGCTTATAACTAAGTCAACACACCACCCTCCTGCCACCGTACATAGTCGTCGGTGTGGTATTTTAAGAGGCCGCACCGTTGACCTAGGCCAAATATGGTAAGCTATGTGCTGAAAAAAATAGCTGGCTCGGGGCTGTTATCTCAGTCAAGGCACCACATCACCACAATTAAACTAGGTCAACGGTGCGGCCAGGAGGCCGACTACATCGCTCTTTTTAAAGAAATTTAAATAATACGGTGTGCCTTTGGTATCCATCCTGGAATCAGTGTGGATACCATTGGCATCGGTTTACCAGCCCGAACCATTGACAATGTCAATTTGCAGTTCCTGTGTGCTGAAAATATTACCCACCCCGGGGTTGATAATTTCATCAATGCACTGAGTTGATGCGATACACCGTTGTCAATGGTGCGGCCTGGTAACCGACCACACTACACTTTTTAAATTTTTTTAAATTAACATGGTGCGCTGTGCGGTACTGTATCAGAACCGGTGTGGATACCATTAGCACCGGGTGTGGTGCGGCCTGTAAATTTACAGGCAAAACCGCAAACCAGTGCGAGCTGAATGCCTCGAGCGCATCGCGCGACAATTTTTTTTTTTTTAGTGGTTAATTTTAAGGTTTTTTCAAATTCTAATCCGATAAAAGGTTTAATTATGGAAAAACAAGAAAAATACCTGTACATTTACCCGTCCAGGAGGCATATTGGCTGTACGATTTGCAAAAGTAAATTTGTCCACTGTTTTATAAAATTCAAGCTGGAGATTGGTGGCAATGCATAGTAGCAGTGCATGCAATAAGTGTAATGGGAGCACGGATGTCAGGGCGGCTCAAACAAGGATAAATTGCATCGGTGGTTGAGAGCTCTGTAGCACTAAAAAAAGTGAAAAATGCGGTTTTTTTGCCGTCATTGTTTTTTAATTTAACCCTATTCCTGTGCGCGGGGTTTTTATTGGCGTACTGGTGCGTTTGCACTATGTTGCCCCGAGAAGTTTATGTTTTTGCACGCATTTAGGAGGCACCGGGGTGGCGTAGAGGTAACGCATCAGTTCTCTACAGTAATAAGACACACCGGGCATGCTGTCAAGTGAACCAATGATTTGTGTGGTTTTTTGGCTGTAATTTTGTTTTTTTTAACCCTTTTCCGGTGCGCGGCATTAATGGATCCCCGGTGCATTTATGTCATTCCGCATCGGGCGATTTATATTCCGCGTGATTTTTATGAGACATCGAGGCGGCTTAGCGGTAATGCACCGGCGCTATACAGTAATAAGAGGCACTGGGAACGCTGTCTGGTGAACCAATGATTTGTGTGGTTTTTTGGCCGTAATTTTGTTTTTTTTAAACTCTTTTCCGGTGCGCGGAATTTATGGGGCCCTGGTGCATTTCTGTCATTCCGCCCCGGGTGGTTTCTGTTCCGTGTGATTTTTATGAGACATCGGTGCTGATGAGTTGACATGCACCAGTGCTGTTCCTTAATAAAAGGAACCGGGCGGGTGTGTACGGAGCGCACAGTTTCCGGTGTGCTAATGTTTTATGCAGTTTTTTGCCGCAATTTTTGTTATTTAACCATCTATAGGTGCACACATTTTATGGACGCCCTGGTGTGTTTGATTTATTCCACACTGGGCGGTAACTATTTTCGCGCACGTTTTCGAAAGCACTGGTGCGGTAGACATGTAAGGAACTGGTGCTGTACAGGAATATGACACACTGGGCGAGGGTGTTAGGAGCACACGGTTCCCAGTGTGCCTATGTTTTGTGCGGTTTTTTGGCCGTAATTTTTATTTATTTAACCCTGTGTCGGTGTTCGGGGATTTCAGGGCGGCTCGGTGCGTTGGCGACCCGATGCGTTTAAGGGCGACCTGGGTGGTGTTAGTTTTCTCACGTTTTTATGAGGCACCAGTGCGGAAGTTATGTAAAGTATTGGTACTCTATAGAATTACAACGCATCGGGCGGGTGTGTATGGAGCGCACGGTGTCTAGTGTGCCAATTTTTTAACCGCATCGGTGCTATGTCGTCTTGAAATACATCCGAAAAAACCTTCGCCCGCCAACCTCCTCTAGGAATCTCTGCTAGAAATGGATGTTTGGGGTATTTTTATAAGGGGTTCCTCAAAAACATCCGCTAGAGGGTCTTTTCCTTGTAGTGAAAACTACTGAAAATGAATATTGAGTCTCCAAATCATATTTTCTAGACGGGGTTTCCCAAAAAAACTTCGTTTAGGGCCTCAAAACAGCTTCGGAAGTTCAAGACCCGAAAAACTGCCAAAAATAGTAAATTGTGCAATAATTACAGAAAATGAAAACAAAAAACTAAAAGAAACAATGGTGGGGGTCCAAGTGGAATAGGCGGGTGGCCACCAATATCCACCTAGATTATTCCTACCCCTTTATGAAGAAATGGTCCCCATTGCATTGAGTTTCTCCATGAGATGAGGAAACTTCTATTGAGCTTGGTCCTTGGTGAGCCACTTTCCCTTGTTAAGGAGTTGGCCTGCTTTGAAAATTCGATATAGTTGGATCCTCTGTTGGTGGGTGTTCTTGATATGTGAGTCCATAATCTGATAAGTTGTGGCTTATTCCATGCAGTCTGGGTTTAACTCTGTTGGTGCAAGTTGTTCTACCATGTCAGATGTGTCCAGTAGATGTGGAAAGTAGGGCCGAAAGCGGTCCACATTGAACACTGGGTGTAGAATAAGGAATGATGGAATAATGAGCTCAAAGGCATTGTCCCATACAACCTTGGTGATGGTGTATGGCCCATCTTGGAGTGCAAAAATATTGCAGTGGGTTCGAGCAAGGCGCTCCTTCTACAAATGTAGCCACACTTTGTTGCCCACCTGGAAATTGTGTGGCACTCGATGCTGGTCATGCCGCTGCTTGTACTTAGCATTGAATCTATCTAATATGTCATGAACTTGTTGGTAGATTGTTACACAACATTTTTTCACTGTCCCTGCAATCCCCATCCCGAACATTGGAGGCTCATTTCTGTGACCAAAATAAAGTGTCATGCCTTGAAAAGACCATCATTACATCTCTTTCCATGAATACAACATTCCTTCTGTTGACAACTTCCTGAACAGACCATCATAAACACCTGCTTTTGCCTTGGTTCTAGTAGATTGTTATGCCCTCGTACCGATTGGGAAATTAACACTGGGTCCCACTCCCATTGGTGCTCTGTCTCAGTGAGCTACCTGCGCCAACCTATTTATGGAATTTTTTTTTAAAATAGAGGCAAATTTTCCATCATAAAAAACTTCGTGGGCGAGTTATCTGGAGTGGTTCGACTGAATAACCACGACCTTCCTCCTTTGGCCTATTTTTTCCACCTTTTGGGGAAACCTCCCAAGGGATAAGGCCTTCCTTCCACTATTGTAGGGATCCCAACCTCCTCCCCTTCCTCTATAAATATAGCCATCTTCCATTGATGTGCTAGCTGAAATGAACATATTGTAGCTGAGACGTTGAAGAGATTTCTGTACATTTTAATAGAAAAGATAGAATGGAGGAGACCCTCATTGAGAGAGCTTAGACTTGTGTATTCATTCCGTTCGAATTCCCTGACGATCCATTGAGACGTGCTTCGACTGAACCCTGTTGAAGGAGGCTGCAATGTCAAGGCTCCGGTTGTAACTCTTTCTTATATTAATACATATACATGACTATTGTTTGGTTCCCATCCTTAGATTACCTGACTAGTCATTTCAATATTTTCGTGAATCTTTAAAAAGAGAAGAGATCATCGAGCACTTGTCCTTTCACGCTCGTTTAAAATTGAAAGTGACTAGAGTCATCTTTTTTCTGTTTCTCGACTCTTAAAAAATGAAACAACAAAGTCTAGTTTCAATGTAGTAAAATTAATTATCTATGATCACATGCCTGTTAAAAGTTTGTTACTTGGCTTGTTTTTGTTTTTCCTTAGACTTTGATCTTGAAGCCCTCGATCGACTATCTCGTTTTCCTTCCTGTGTTGAAATACTGTCACAGTGGCAGAACCACCAGTTTCCTTGTCTTCTTCACTGTCGCCTAGTGGTAGTTCTTTCCCTGACGTTTCTTTTGAAACCCCTCAGTCCACTAGGTCTGCTGAATTTTTGCAGCCTATCCTCCCGACTGTATTGCCTCTTGCTACCCAATATCCCCCTGAAGAGTCAGTTGAGTTCAATTGGCCTCCTCTGGGTGCTTGATCTGGTTTTGGGGATGAGGGAGAATTCCCTCCTCTTACTTCAGGATCACTATTTTTAGCTGCTACTTTACCTCCTAGCCCTCATAGTATTTTCGAAGATCTTACATCTTCATCAAACATGGATTCTTTGAGTCTAGTCGGCAGTGGAGAAACGCCTCTGTCCAAGGAGATCGGTCCTTCCTTCATTAGGACTGTCGCCGTCGACACCTAGTTCGTCGATTGTTGTTACATATGTACCAGTCCAACCTACCATTTCTGTGGCTTCATCTGTACCGATTATTACGCATCAGTCATATAGATCTTCTGTTGTTCGTAGGTCCATCTCCATTAATCCTATGTTCTCGGTTAGGCCTGCCGCGAGTGGATCACAAACTCGCACAGTGGAAACTCAGTCTACTTCTGTGCCCATGGTTTCCACTTATACTTTTGATGAACACATGTTGGACCTTCACCGACTGTATGATCCCTCTCCGGATGATCAACAATAGAAATCTCAGGGTTCTCAGCAACTCCAAGCTCTCGTCAATCCTCCACATCATTATGATGTCTACGGAAACCCTGTTTATTTGCCGCCTATTGATCCAAATCACGCTGATTATCTACCTCCGGTTGATCCTTATCGGACCATCCCTCATTAAGGGCCGGTGATACAAGGAAAACCCTCTGGTCTACAAGGACAACCCCTACCAGGACAATCTTTGATCTAGTAGGGACAACATTATGGTTTGCAAGAGCAACCCTTATAAGGTAAATCTTCATTCTAGCAACCCTATGGTCCTTCCGATCAACCTCAGTATCAATACCAACCAGGAGCATCTTACGTTCTTGGGGGGAAAATATATCCACCACAGGGACAACCTCTTGCATAACTGCAGCAACCATATGTTCAATATGGCCAAAAATTTGTACAACAGGGACAACCCTACGGTCCTACTCTGGGTCAACCTGGTCATTAGGGACAACTCTGTCCATTGCAACCATCGAGCTAAAATCTTCCACAAGGGTAGCCCGGTGGCCCTCAGTATCCAGGCCAACTTGCTCTACAGGGGCAGCCTGCCCAACCCCAGCAGCCTGTTCAACCTGTTCAATAGCCAATTCAACCTGCTCAACAGCCGGTTCAACCTGTTTATCCTACTCAGCAAGGTCCTCTTGCTCAGCAGGTTTCGCCTACTTATCAAGGTCCACCTGCTCAACCTCAAGGCGATTATTACCCTCCTCAAGGCCAATATCAACTGGTATATAGTGCGCCCCAAGGTTTCACTTATTACCCTAAAAATCAATCCTAGTTGGTGTATAATCAACCTCAAGGAAATTCTTACATTCCACAATGGAATCCGTATTTTTTCCAACAAGGACCTCAGTGGTATGCTCAAAATCAATATCCTGGTCCTCAACCCCAGTATGCGCTGAATTATCAAGCATATAACTACTATGGTCAGACTCCTTTAGGACAAAACATATGGGGGTAGAATTTCTATCAGACTGGGTGGAATGTTAATGCAGGTCCTTATCAAAGGCCTCCAATGCCTTTTAATCCTCAATTACCATTTCTCGCTACATTGGAACTGCCAGATGTGTCAAAGCTTACGAATAATTCAATTCTTCAGAACCCATATTGGCCTCCAGTTCCAACTAAGATTCCTGGTGATTGTCCTAAGTTTGAGGGCAAGTCCATAGAACACCCCCAAGTGCATGTTATGACTTACCACTTGTGGTGTTCCTCTAACTCTTGGGTTGACAATTCCATCTGACTTCGTATTTTCCAATGGACTCTTACTGGTGCCGCTGTAAAGTGGTACATCGAATTATCTCGTGGCATTTTCCAAGATTTCAACTCTTTAGCCATGGCATTTCTTACCCATTTTCAGTTAGTGGTTCGCTATGAGACCAAGACACACCTCCTCACATCCTTGAAATAGGGCCAAGCTACTCACATCTTAGATCATATTCATGAATGGAGGCATCGTCGCCGCTTGATTAAGTTTGATATTCCTGATCATATTCTAATTGATTGGTTCACTACCTCCTTTCTCAATCAAATCGCTAAAGACATAGCTATGGGGGCATGTGTAATTGAAGAACAAGCCATTTATTGTGCCCAATACCTTGATTTTGTGTAATATCAGTCTGGAAAGTTGTATGATATCTTGCCTAATGCCCCTCGACCCAGAACTTCTAAAGCACCAGCGACCCCATCCGTTGATGGTATTATTGGTTCTGTGTCTCAGAATTCTTGGAAGTCTTCTTCTTCAAATCCTAGGAAGAAAAATTCTAATCCTTCCAATGATGCTGCTTCTCAACCTACCCTGAATTCTGGTAAAACTGCAGAAGTCAATGCCGTTTAGGCCAATCTGGCGGATAAAACTTCCAAGGGGAAAAAGAAGGGTAAAGGTAAGGCCAAAGATGATACCCCAAAACTAGATTCATCTAAATCTCGTACTGATGATGGTTCACAGCATAAGTCGAAGTACCCTTGTTTGATTTGTGATGAAGAGCACTACACCAAGGACTGTCCTCTATGGGCTGAAGTAAGTAGATTTCTCAAAGGCACCTAGGTAACTATGGTTGTCCTTAAAGAACATTTTCCATCTCAGCAGAACCAGATTGTAGAGAAACCTCAGTCCTCTGCCCCATTTGGATCTCAGGTGTTCATGATGAACAATTCTACATATGTTTCTATTGCTACTCGGTCAAAATATTATACTGAATCATGTCAAGCAGCGGGGAAAGAGATCGCTGATGGTCCTCCTCCTCTGCCTTCTTCTGGCCTTCTTTAGATTGAAAGGCCCAGTACTGAGCTCGTTGCATGACCACCTTCCAAAGGTGTATTGTGTAAGTCTTCTTACAATCCAAACGCCCGTACTGCTCAACATTACAGTATTGTTGAGGATTTGGCTCAGGCATCATTTGCAATGTCTGCATTAGAAGTACTTCAGAGTTGTCCATATCAATGGAAGGCTTTGCTATCTATGATTGGCGAGGTTGATCCTGCTGATACTAGCCTTCTTGCTTTCGATTTAGAGAATTTCGTTCCATGATTCCCACATCAAATTGCACTCATTATATAGGTTGGTATTAATGGTCTCGATATCCATCGAGCTGTTGTGGATGAGGGTGCGTCTACGTGCATCATGTCATCTTCTTGCTGAAAAGCCATTGGTTCTATGGCCTTGAATTCATCGCCAAATGCCCTTGAAGCATTTGATGGAAGGGAATCAAAACCTTTAGGTGTTCTCGCTAGCTTACCGATTACCTTGAAAGGGAAGACAATCAATGTTGAGGTAGAAGTAGTTGATGCTAAGCTCAATTACAATCTTCTCCTCAGTCGTAGTTGGACTCATGTCATGCTGTGCATTCCGTCCACTCTCTTTCGTGTCCTGAAATTCCCGCACGAAGGAATTATTGTTACTATTGATCAATTGTATTTTTTCACTTCTTCTTCTGAGAATAACGTTCCATATGTGGATCAAATTCCTACTCCCTACGAGAGCATTGGGCCGGGTATCTTTGAAGATCCTGCCCTCATGGGTATTTTTCCCTTTCCTCCGCCCAACACTATTCAGATCAATATGATCTCTCGGCCTGACGACTCGTGGATCATCCCTTCGCCTGAATAGATCGATTCTTTTAGAGATTCGATGCCATTGAGTCCGATCGAGATTGAATATTTTGAACTCATAGCGGCTTCAGAACCTCAGCCTTCTGATCATGCTCCTTTGAGCATATCTCTTGACACTTATTCTCAATCCCCTTGTCTCAGCGATTCGGATTCGCTCGATCCCTTGAAAGAGATATTTCCCTCCGATGAATACATCATGGAAGCTATGTCTCATGAGGATCTTCTGTGGGATGATAGTCATCATCATTCCTCATTCATGCCTGGCCTTGGGGCCATGTCTACGTGTCTTGAGAGGTTTGCATCTCAAGTTCCTTCTCCTCTGCTTCAAATGCCTATACTGACACATGATTTTTTTATAGAGGGTAACTTGAGTAACATCACGCAAGCGATGCCTATCTACATTTCTGTGAAACCAAGAATCATCGAGAACATCCATATTAGGGCCACCTGTTCTTCCGATGAAGTCTAGGTTTATAATATCCTTTTCCACGAGTTCCGCAACGTCTTTGCATGGTACTATGAAGAAATGCCCTGCATCGATCCCAGTATAGTGGTGCATGAGATTCTTACCTACCCTAGTTCGAAGCCTGTTCGTCAGCGCCTTCATCCTGTGCACCCTCAAAAAGCTGCCACCATTAAAAGTGAAGTTGAAAAAATTCTCAACGTTGGTTTCATATATCCGATTCCCTTGACAGAATGGGTCTCCAACATTGTTCCTGTAGATAAGAAATAGGGTACCATTTGGTTCTGTGTTGATTATTGTGACATCAGTTGGGCTTGTCCTAAGGATAATTATCCTACTTCCTTTATCAATCAAATCATTGATGACTTCACTAGGAGTGAGATATTTCCCCTCATGGATGGCTTTTCTGGCTATAACTTGATTAACATTCTCCTGATTGATCAGCATAAGACTGCCTTCTTCTCTCCTTGGGGTACTTTCGCATATAATAAACTCCCTTTCGGCTTGAAGAATGCTAGGGCCACGTTTCAACGAGTGATGTCATACGCTTTTCACGATATTAAGCACATTGTTCAACCTTATCTAGATGACCTTCCGGCTCATTCAGCTAAACGTATGGACCATCCTAACCATATTCGTCAGATATTTCTTCGTTGTTGACGCTATAACATCTAGCTAAATCTGCACAAATGCATCTTCTGCGTCGATTCCGGTAGAATCTTGGGGTTTACTGTGTCCAAAGACGAGATTCGCCTTGATCCGCTCAAATTTGAGGCTATCATTAATCTCCCCTATCCATCTTCATTACATCAGCTGTAGGGTCTACAAGGAAAGGCTAAGTTTTTACGTCGTTTTATACCAAACTATGCCGAAGTAGCTAAAGGATTCACATGATTACTAAAGTAGGGCGTCCCTTTCCTTTGGGATGGGATCACCCAGAAGTCTTTCGATGCTCTAAAGACGTTTCTTGTCAATGCTCCACTGTTGCATCCTCCGAACTATCATCGCGATTTTTCTCTCTATTTAGATGCCGCTTTCAACATGATTGCCATGGTTCTGGTTCAATACAATGATGATGGTGATGAAAATGTTATATACTACCTTTCTCATGACATTCTCGATACCAAAATGCACTATGCCCATGTCGAGAAGTTAGCCTTAGCTGTGGTTCAAGCGGTTCAACGTTTTCGTCATTATATTCTGTTGCGTACTGTGACTGTGATTTCTGAATGCAACCCCATGACCTATATATTGTCTCGACAATTCATGGGAGGAAAATATTCAAAGTGGATTTTTATCCTCCAAGAGTTTGATTTGGAGTTTACTACTGCCAAGTTGAAGAAATCACTAGTCTTTGCCGATCTGATCTGCTTCCTCCCCTCTGACTCCGCTCCATTTGGTTCTGAATAATGCATTCCAGACGATTCGATTTTTCTGATTAGCACCCTTGATCCTTGGTACAGTGATATCATCATCTATCTCTAGACTTCTACTTTTATATCTGAGTTGACGAAGGATGCCCACCGACGTATTTGCCATCAATCACAACCTTATCGTATAGTTGGAGATACACTCTATCACGTCAGAGTAGATTCCATTCTCTGTCAATGTTTAACCCTCAAGGAGGCTGAGAAAGTTCTGAATGATTATCATAGTGGCGGTCATATGTCTGGTTATGCCATTGCACAAAATATTCTTCGTGCTAGGTATTTCTGGTCCTCTATCTTCAAGGATTGCATTGTCGCTATCTGTAAATGTCATGATTGCTAGATCTATCAGCGCAAGATGCACGCGTCGCCTGCACATCTCCAACCTGTCATTACTGTTGGTCCCTTTGCAAAGTGGGGCATCGATTTTATGACGTGTAAACCTCACTCGGCTGGGGGGCATGTGTATATCATCGTAGCAGTTGACTACTTCACCAAATGGGCCGAAGCAATTCCTACACTTACCGCCGATGGTAAGAAAACAACTCAATTCATATTCAATCACATCATTTCTAGGTTTGGTGTCCCTCAAGCCATCGTTACTGATCATGGTTCCCATTTTCAGCATTATATGGTGGCAGAGTTGGCTTCCAGGTTGGACTTGCGTCATGACAGCTCAACACCATACTATCCTCAGGCCAATGGCCAGGTTGAAGCTGTGAACAAAGTTCTTGTCACCATGCTTCAATGTACGATTGGGATGCACAAATATAACTGGCATCTCATGTTATTTTCGGCTCTCTGGGTGTACCGAACCTTAGTTAAGGATGTGACCGAATTCACTCCATTCCAGCTTGTTTACGGTTTGGAAGCTACCCTTCCCATTGAGTGTGAAATACCTTCGCTCAAGTTGGCTGTTGAATTACTGCCCCAACACTTCACCTGAAGAAGAGCGTCTTCTCTAATTAGAAAGGCTGGATGAAACTCGCCGCTTTTCTGCTTTAGTCATCGAGGCACAGAAGAAGCGGGTCAAATCTCATTTTAACTAGTCAGTTTCCCCTCGCTCCTTTGTAGAAGGATACCTTGTCCTATTGTATGACCAAGCTCATGATAAGCTGGGGGCAGGAAAATTTCAACCCATGTAGCATGGGCCCTACATTGTTAAACACGTTTTGAAGAATGGGGCCTATGAACTCATTGATTATGAAGGTCATCCGTTAGATCAACCCAGAAATGGGCTGTATCTAAAAAAGTATTATGCATGAGTCATTCATGCATGTTTTGTGTACATAGGTGTTCTTTTAATTTTTGTACATTTTTTGGCTTGGTGTGTTTTGTGAGTGTCTTCCTGCTTATTGGGTCGTTGCTTATTGTGCAGATGTCTATTACCCCTTATGTTGGTTTCGCGGACGGTGCTTCCCACAGTACCCATAACTTGTCTTTAGCAGCCTGGGTGATTTATGATCCTAATGGTGAGTTGATAGATCTGCAAGGTATTTGTCTAGGAAGAACTACAAACAATGTCGCTGAGTATAGTGCTGTTATTAAACTGTTAACTGAGGCGATTACCCTTGAAGTTAGTGCATTGGTCTTAAATTTAAACTCACAGCTTGTTGTTTTTCCACTTAATGGGCATTATTTAGTTAGAAACCCTCACTTTTTAAGATTGTGTTTACATGTTCATTTGCTAGAAAAACATTTTGATTATATCACATATCAACATATTCCGAGAAAAATGAATGCATTAACTGATACAGTGGCTAACACTGTATTAGATAGACATTTGTGTAATCTGTAAAATAATCATCACATGAAAGATATATATATATATATATATATATATATATATATATATATATCGAAGGTTTTCATTAGTGTGCACCATGAGATTAAAAAAATATGAGTAATTCTGTTACATCCTGAGACATCATGTCTCTGAAAAAATATGCAGAAGTAAATCCTAGGTTTCTAATTAGCGTGATGATCATGATAGCATGTCACTGCTCGTACAAGCCGCCTCAGAAAGTGGTGAAATCAGTTTGAAACCCCTACAGTATGTCTCTGATATGCATGAGGAACATCGTCAAATCATGCATAGTCTGCAACTCCATGAGAGATCCCCTCCAGGTTGCGCACAATTTCCTCCTCCTCGCCTCCCTCACCATGAGCGGCAATATCAAAGTCACGAGGGACTCACCTCGCTATTGGAGACATGCCTGCAGGTCTTTCTAGTCCAACATCTGCATAACACATGGATTTAATGTTAGAACATACAAATAAAAAAAATCATAATACTCATAAAAATAAAAATGAGTCTTACCAAGTGCGTCATCCCAATCCTCTCCTTCCGGGAGTGGGAGGTCCGGATCACTAGTGAAATCTGTGCTAGAGTAGGGTCAGTCCTCCATGATAATCAGCTGTCGGCAGAGCCAATCAAAGAACTTCGGTCTCCAGGACATCTATTGGTCGCTCCCTAACCTTGGCATCAATGCAGCCCAATGAGCCATCCATGGCTCTTGTGCTGGTGGTGTTGGGACTATCACTTCTTGTCACTGGAAAATTGGTAGTCGTTCTAGGAAGAATGATACCAGGATGGATCCATATCCGAACTGCTTCAGTTTTCCCTTCTTTTATTTCGTCAGTTGATGTTTCATATTGATCATCACTGCCTCTGCCCAGTTATAGAGGGTCAGTGTTAGAAAATCTACTGCAAGAAGAAGATATGTTTTTGTTGCTTCATGTGGTGCTTGTGATCCTGCAGCTCGAGTGATGGTGTGTAGCACTACTTTTAGTGCCAAGTCTGAGATATTTTGGATATCCAATTTTCCGCTTCCTGATCCTTTTCGTGTCCCTCGACATACCTTGTCGATCACCATGGTCATGTTTTCCATGGTGGGTCGGGTGCCGGTTAGGATTGGTGTTTCCCCCCTCTGTGAAAATCCTGTTATGAAGTAAACATCTGAGACATCAATGTCGAGTTCTTAATCAAGAAGAATGAATTTTTCTTGATCCTCATCCCAGATACTAATCAAATATTGCAGCAGGTCCGATTGAGCTTTGAGGCACAGTGTAATGAAGAAATTTTTCAGTCCACAGTCTCTGAGAGCTTCTATGCATCTCTCATTATCCATGGCAAGCTCTTCTTCACTGTGTTCCCTTTCCTTCCACTCGATCACCATTTTTCCACTTTACACCTGCAAACATGTTCATACAGACATTTTTAGCCAAATCAAAAGCTAATATTTGTGGAATTTAGGCTTTCTTACTTTCATTGTGAGTTTTAAAAGGTTTGAGCAGTTAATGTGACTGTTTTAGAAATAGTCGTGCCAATGGGCACACCCCAGTTCAGAAAATTGGGCGATTGGCGCGAGTCCATGCCTGAAACTCGTGCCAACCACCGTGCCCTAGTTTTCACAATTTCTCCCTCAAAAATCAAAATTTAAGGTTGCAGGTAATAAAATATGACTTAAAATGTGTGGAAGGATGTCGGATCTTACCTGGAACTGACGGATTTGAGATTAGTCTGCCGGATTGCCCGCTGTCGTCGCCGCAAAATCGCAGTACAAAATGGGTAACTATTGCTCCACAAGAGGTAAAAGTGAAAAGTAATTGTTTTTTACCATTTTTTTCATTTTATAACTTCTCAAAACACTAATTAGGTTTTAAGACATGTTTTTCATTTATTACATTATGTTATTTCGAGAAATGGGTTTTATGTTTGTTTGTTGTGTAGCGACAAGTCTTTAATAAGATAGCAATGAAGTAATGAGTTGTATTTTATAATTTTTCAGACTCTGTAAAAAAATGAAAAAGTCACTACTGGAGTCATCTTTTAACTCTTTTCTGACTCTCTAAAATTGAAAATATTGCTGAGACTCTTGTCATTTTGAACTCATTAAATGGCTGCGAAATGATATCTACCCAGTATACGTTTACCCCTTTTTCGAGCTAGGATAGATTATTTATGAAAAATGAATACCATGCACCACTACTGGAATACCTTAGCCTATCACGAATAAGAGGTTCTTACATATATTGTTTTCTACCTTTTCGGGTCCGAGAGACTATTTACAAAAAGGGACATGTTGGAGTTTTCTTTTCTGCTTCTTTTCAAACTCTCTAAACATGAAAATATGCAGAGTTATCCCTTTGTCATACTCATTAAACTCAAATGACATTGGACATTGTCACCATGAAGTTCCCAAAGTTCCTCCTTCCTAGGGCTTGTAAAATGTACTAGGTTGGATTTGTTTGAAGGACAAACTTACAGTACAAGCATATGCTATCCCCTTCAAGCTTGTTTTAAAAAATAATTGGGGTACTCTCTAGAAATGGCGGGGGAAAATTGAACCACTCTTTAGTTGTGTTGGCAATATGTCACTCCTAAACATGACACTCGTCTGCATTCGTGTCAGGTTGAGGACATCTCTTTTCATCATTTTTGCCTCCCTGGGTTTGGGTAATCTATTTTGACCTCTCATCTGCTCTTTGCCTATTCATCATGACCTCAGATCCTCTTGATGTCAAATATTGCCACATCTAGAGTCGTGTCGCTGATATGTTCAAGAGAAGTTTTGCCTCTACAGTTTTCAACCTCCCTCTGATTTTATGTTAGTCCTGACCCATTATCATTATGTTCCTCTGTATCGTGTCGATGATGTGGGAAAAATTATGGCCCTCCTTCGACTGGATCGCTTCCCGTTGACTTCAGCTCATTATCTAGGAAGATGGTCTAGAGACTCCCTACCGGTACCTTGGAGCCTGCATGCCTCAATGGCAGGTTCTTCGCATTTGACGACAGGTCCACATCATTGGCCTTTGATCAAGTGATTCTGCGGGTGTTCAATGCTAGATCACTGTTCACATTCCGTGGATTGTACCTGTTGTATGTTGAGATCCATTGTCATTATTGGTGGTTTCCCTTGTGCTTGTTAACAACTTTCATCATTGGCTGGTAATCAGGTAATTTTCTTGCATGTTTGACTTCAGCTCACATATTTGCATGCTTGAATTTGTACCTGTTCAGGTCGAGATGGAGCACAAGATCCTGGGTTTTGTCTGATAAGATCTAGGCTATGAGATATTGTACTTTATCATGGCTTATTGCATGACTCTTTTGATTGGATGGCTGCGACCATACCTGAGTCTATTTGTTGATCCTTACTGCTAGATGTCTACATCCATACCTCAGATCTCAGTTTATATATATACTCTATTATGGATGGCTGCACCCATGCCACATGTTCATGTATTAGAGATATCCGTTTTATTTGTAATGGTAGGTCTTCTGACAATGGTGTTTGGTTCGAACGCATTCTCGTAAAGCATTTCATCCCTTCCTCTCTCTCGGACCTCATGCTTTAGGGGGAATCTGTTACACAACATTTTGTCACTGTCCCTGCAATCCCCATACTGAACATTGGAGGCTCATTTCTGTGACAAAAATAAAGTGTCATGCCTTGCAAAGGCCATCATTGTATCCCTTGCCATGAGTACAACATTCCTTTTGCTGACAACTTCCTGAACAAACCATCAGAAACACTTGTTTTTTCCTTGGCACTAGTAGACTGTTATGCCCTCACACCGATTGGGAAATTAACACTGGGCCCCGTGCCCATTGGCGCTCTGTCTCAGTGAGCTACTTGCATGAACCTGTTTATGGAATGTCTTTTAAAAATAGAGTTGAAGTTTCCATCATAACAAACTTTGTGGGCAAGTCATTTGGAGTGGTTCGACTGAATAACAACAACCTTCCTCCTTTGGCATCTTGTTTCCACCTTTTGGGGAAAGCTCCCAAGGGATAAGGCCTCCCTTCCATTATTTTAGGGATCCAAACCTCCTCCTCTTCCTCTATAAATATAACCATCTTCCATTGATGTGCTAGATGAACTGAACATATTGTAGCTGAAACGCTGAAGAGATTTCTGTACATTTGATTAGAAAAGATAGAATGGAAGAGACCCTCATTGAGAGAGCTTAGACTTGTGTCTTCATCTCGTCTGAATTCCCTGACAATCCATCGAGACGCACTTCGATTGAACCCCATTGAAGGAGGCTGTGATGTCAAGGCTCCGGTTGTAACTCTTTCTTCTATTGATACATATACATGACTATTGTCTTGTTCCCATCTTACGTAAATGTGTTTTATTTGATGCAATATGCTTAACCCTCCTTGACTGGTTAGTTGATTATAAATGAGATCATTGTTTCGTATGCTACTCTTGTTTTCTGATCTTCATGCAAGTATCCAAGCATTGTAGCAGAAGGATTGTGACCCGTCGAAGTAGAGATCAAGAGGCCATCACCACCACAGCCACGACAGCGTTGGACTCCAAGTAGGTCGATCTACCCTGTCCTTTTCATTCATTAATTAAGGAACCTACACTTTAGCTTGTCCCTTTGTTACTAGACCCACTCTAGGGCTAGAGGGATCGTCTCTATCTAAAGAGAGGATTTACCTGCATAACAATGATGAATGCACTCAATGAAGCTGTTCACCTTGTCAGCTTTAGACTTGGACATGAGCCGAATTAGCCTGAGTAGCTGCAAATGGCATGACTATGTCAATGGGACATAGTAGCTAGAATCCCAAGCCCACTTGAAAGGGGTTGTGGTCTATTAAGATGTGGAGGGCCCGGTTATAGCTGTGTTATACATAGGGAGGCTCTCATCCCATGTGCATGGAAGCTTTGAGTTATACATGTGTTGTATGATCATCCTGTTGACGACCTCTGTCTGGCCATCCGTTTAGGGATGGAAAGCTATGGACTTGGTGAGCTTGGTGTCCAAAATTGACCAGCAACTGGACCAAAATGTACTGAGGAACTTGCTGTCCTGATCTGAGATGATAAATTATGGGATCCCAAAGTGTACACACACTTGTTCAAAGAAGAGTTTAGAAATGGATTCTGCAGTGATATTATTCTTGCAGGCTACAATAATGGCCATCTTCAAGAATATGTCGATGATCACTAAAAAAAATTCATTTCCATGCTTAGTAGAAGGAAGGCCGAACATGTATCCATGGAGATGGATTCCCAAGGTCGACTAGGTGTAGGCAGTAGAGTATAGAGGCCTTGCTTCTTGATGGTCAGTTTGGAAATGGCATAGGCAGTGTAGGATTTGATATACTTACTGACATCTTGTAAAAGGTTTGGCTAATAGAAATACTTCTACAATACTGCCAATGTTTTCTTGACCCCGAAATGCCCAACGAACCAATTGTAATGCGCTTCCCAATTCATCTTGGCACACTTGCTTGAAGGAGCACAAAGGTGTCCCAGGTGACATAGCAGTGCATCCTGAAGGTGAAAATTTGGAACTCAGTTACCCTCCAAGAGCGTCTTATATGTGTGGCCAAATTATGGATTTCTCCTGTAGAGAAGCGGCCAATCAGAAGTCTCATGCCCACAAGAGTTGAGAAAGATGGTTAGTGCCACAATCGGTGATTGACCGAGGCAGTATGCAACATTATTGGTGCTGCCCTTCTTCTACTTGATGTTCAAATGAAACTATTGCAGATATATGGATCAATTCTAATGGCGATCGTTCTACAACTTTCCTTGTGTCTATATGAACTGTAGGGGTCGGTGGTCTATGTGGATGGCAGTTTCCTTCCCCAAAATTTAATTCTTCTATTGTTAGCAAGCCTGCACAATGGAATAAATCTATTTTTCATAAGTGGGATACTTCTAGACAATGTCGAATAGTGTCTCACTGTGATATGCCACTGTATGAACCTCTTGAGTAAGAATTGCCCTAATAGCATAGTCAAAGGCATCTGTCTCGATCTAAAATGGTTGATGCAAGTCTAGTAATGTGAGCATTGTGGCAGAGCAGAGGTGATGTTTCAACTCTATGAATGCCTTATGTTTAGATTCAGACCAAAATAATTTTTCTTTCGCTCATCCCTTGGTGACTTGACTCAAGGGCCAAGTGATATGAGAGAATCCCAACAAGAACCTGTGGTAGAAATTAACATGACCCAGAAAGCTGTAGAGCTATGTTAGAGTGGTTTGGGCTAGCCAATCCTAAATGAATTGGATCTTGGCTGGATCCACATGCACTCGCCTCTCATCAATAATTTATCCCATATACTGAACCTGGGTCATGCCAAAAGTGCACTTTTCCAAATTGGCATAGAACTTGTGTTGCTGCAGTTTTTTGTGGAGGTGCTCTTCCCAAGTCTGGCTAAAGATCAGGATGTCATCCAAGTTTATTACTAAAAATGAGTTGGTGAATGGCCGCAATATGTCATCCATCATGAAGGTTGAAGGAGCATTCGTCAACCCAAAAGGCATGACCAACCATTCGAACATGCCCTCCTTGGCTCTGAAGGTGATCTTCCACACATCAAAGGGTTTGATTGGTACTTGGTGATATCCATACTTCAAGTTGATCTTGCTAAAATATTTCCCCCCCTTGAGTTGGTCTAGAAGGTCATCAATCTGTGGGATCAGGTACCTATTCGAGACAATGATATTTTTCAACACCTGATATTCAATAAATAGTCTCCAAGTCCCATCCTTCTTCTACAACAGCACAATCGGGCTCCCACAGGGTGATGAAATTGGTCGGATGTGACTTTTCTGTAGTAGCTTCTGAATCTGCCTCTTGATTTCATCATTCTCCAGAATAGAGAGCCGATAGATTGGTCCATTGTGGCACAACGCACCTAGGGTCAGATCTATGGGATGCTTGACCTGACAGTGCAGAGGCACTCTTGCAGGTTAGGTGAAGATTTCCCTGTACTCCTCCACGACCATGTCCATTTGTTGTTGTCCTGAGGAGGAGCCCTATCTGGAGGTCGTGGCCACAATATTCTTCTTTCCCTAAGGGTGGATCATCAGAAAAACAAATTTCCCGATTTTGGAAATGAGCTTATTGCATTGTTTTGCAGTAGCCAAAGAGATGGAAATAGGAGGTGCTACCTTCGGTATCCTGTACAACTTATTTCCAAAAATAACAATAAAAAATGCGAGGTCGAGACTCATATACAACATGTCGCTTCTAAAAGTATGGTTGGCCTAATAATACATCAAAAAAATCAAGAGGGGAAATGTCACATAATACCTCATCCATGAAGGGTTTGATGTTGTAGGGAAGGTGACATTGCTGGCTGACACAAAGATCCTATCCTTTGTGAAGCCACTCGATGGTATACGGCTGTGGGTGTGTTGTGGTTGGCAAGCACAGATGCTTCACGACCTCCTATGGATCTTCCAATTCCTCCTTCAGGATCTTCATGGTGGAAATGACGGCATTGGGCTCTAAATCGATAATTTTATTCCCTTTGTCACTCCCCTTGTCTGGTTCTGATTTAGAGTCTGAGCATGAATTTTATTCAGAAGCCTTTGGCTTGGCCATTAGTGACTGCCTTGCCCGACACTCACTTGTTTTGTGAGTGGAAATCTTATGGAATTCACACCACTTTCCCATGTCCTTCTTTGGCTTCGTGGTGTTGTTATTTTCTTGTGGTTTTGGCGGGTTATCCTGGGCCACCCCACTTGGATTTTTCATTTGTTCTATGGTTTGGGGGAACCTTTCCCTTGCTTCTAGTTAGAAGTTCCAAAGTCTCGCTTCTTATGTTTGAACTTCTGCTCAATCTTCGCATCATACCAGTATGTTGCACCAAGCGAGGAGATGCCGAGGAACTCCATTTCCTCCTAAATGTATCTATGCAGAAAATTGTGGTACTTCAACACCAAATGTTTCTTCGAATCTTTGATACCAACTTTTGTGTGCAGGGTATGGAAAAAATTCATCAGTTCATGTACATCTTGATCCCCTTTACTACCACATTGTAGTCCATTGTATGTAATTGTACTCATAGCTCACCATGGGATAATTTGTTTCTTGATGGCATATCAGAAAGAGTTCCAAGTGGGTGCAACCGAAAACATAGAGGGCTCCCTCTTTTTCTTTTTCTCACAGTAGGTTTCCCTCCAGTCCTTGACATGGGGGGTGCCTTTGAGGAATGCGAAAGTAATATTTTCTCGGTTGGAAAATTCATGAATCGAGAAATACCCTTGTAATAGATTCAACCATATATCTACAATGTATGCATCTATTTGGCACTCAAATATGGGAATGTCAAAGTTTACTTGTAGCTTAAAAGGAGTTGCGCCTCCAGAGTGGTTTCTGGATGCAGATGCGACGCCGGTGGGAAGTTATTGAAGAATCTGGGAAAAGTTATCCATCATCGCATTCCTCTGTTTCTTGAGGGCCTTCTCGAGCAATATTTTGATAGGATCTCCTAATCCCTTGTATTTATTTTTTCCCTTCATGGGCAGCCTTCGGGGTTTGCAAGGTTGATCTTGTAAAGGTTCAACTAGATCAAGCCCTAACTCCTTATACCCTAACCTTTTTGGGGACACCGAGAAAGAGAAGACTGCTCTAATACCATTGGTCCGAACTTATGATAGAATGCAATAAAATATATAAATACACATAAATACAGAGATATAGCAACAATAAGACTTCATTTCATTAATATCTCATAACTGAAATATGCTTACAGACAGAAAGGAAATAAACTAGCTAGGGCGCTGGTAGCTTATCTCTAAGAAGAGATGTGGTGGCTACATGCCTTTAAAATGTGTTAAAATGAGGTTCGAATGCCTATTTATTATTTATAAACAATGGAAAACCATAAACATCCCAAAACCTAATCCTACGAGATGAAAAACTAGACTATTGGCCTCGTTAGGGTAAATTGGTACATCAATTTCCCGGGGTTGTAACTTTGACATACTATCTCCATTTGACACACATGATACATCGTTAGAAAGATCTATCTGAGGAATAAAATTTCTAACAATGAATATCAAGTCTCTATATCCTGTTAGATAGGCGTGGTTTCCCCAAAAAATGCCGTTTAGGGCCTCAAAACAGCTCCAGAAGTTCAGGATCCGAAAAAATACCAAAAATAGTAAATTGTGCTACAATTAAGGAAACTGAAAAAACTGAAAGAAACATTGGTGGGGGTCCAAGTGGAATAGATGGGTGGCCACCAATAGCCACCTTGATCACAACAGGAAGTATATAAGGAGATGAATTAGGAAACTTGTTTGAAGACTTAAAAATTGATATCTTAAGCACATTAGGGACACAATTTTATGTACTTAAAACAAGAAAAAAACAAGAGGAAAAAGATCAAATATTATCAATTTTCTATCCTAAATGTAAGAAGAATAATTTGTTGAGAGAATTTCCTTTAGACAATATTCATGTTTGTGGACTTTTCACTAAAAATCTTGCAACTGATAATTGTACAAGGTTGAAGGAATTGTAGGAAAACCAAATAGAGGAAAGCCAGGGGATATGATCCCTTTATTATTTATCACCAAGAAGACCTTGGTAACCTATATTTGCAGGCATGTATCAAAATCCTCCTCAAAAATTTACTCAGCAAATTACTCAAAACTATCAATATCCTATTCAAAATATATGGAATGCTCCTATGCCTTGGCAGGCTTGGCCTCCTTAGAAAATTCAAAATAAACCTTCTCAAGGTTGGCGAGGGTATGCTTATGGAGCCAAACCTCCTAAAAAATATTATCCTCAACCATATCAGTCCTATTCTGAATGATTGTATTAGTAATTTCCTCAACTATCTTTTCCATACCAACAACTTCAACAACCTCAACAATCAAATCCATCATTACCTACACCACAAGTAACCCAACCTCAACAACGTCAGCTACCATCTAACCAACCACCACCCATACCAACTCAATTACTAGCCCAGCTAGTGGCCAATACAAGTGACAAATCAATATATAATGCGGAGGAAGGAACTTCATTTCCTACATATTCAATCCTTCCTGTTCAAGATGTTCATTTAAGGTCTGGAAAAATTCTACAAAGAAACTCCCCTATAATTATAGAAGAAAAAGGGAGTACTGAAAAATCCAAAATTGAGCATATAATAAAATATAATCAAATTAAAAAAGGTAAATAAATAATGACTCAAACACCTCCTTTCCGAGAAAGGTTTATTGAGAAAAAACCTTTTATTTCTCTTCCTGAATTTGATATCTTAGATGAATTAATTAATATGTAAACATTCCTTTATTGAAAGATATACAATATATTACTATCTATACAAATAAAATTAAGTAATTATGCATAAAGAAAACTGGAAAAATAAAAAAGATCCACCAACAATCCATGTCAATGGGAAGCTAGCTGGCCTCATGTCAATAAATAGTACAATTGAAAAATACATTGATCCTGGAGTTCCAATGGTAAAAATTTCCATTAACACATTTTCAATTTCTAAAACTTTAATTGACTTGGGAGCTTCTATTAATGTGATGACGACAAAAACGATGAAATATCTCAAATTTTCAAACATTTGATCAACCACTACAATTTTATATCTAGCTCATATATCTAAAGTAGTGCCGAAAGGTGTATTTGAAGGTATCATAGTTTCTTTAGACTCTTGGGAATATCTAGTATACTTTTTAGTTCTTCAACCAAAGAAAAATATAGGAGGGCACCCATTAATTCTTGGCAGACCTTGGTTATCCATAATTGATGTCTTCATTGGTTGTAGACCAGGAAGTATGATTATCTCACACAGGAATGAAATAAAGCACATAACACTTTATCCTCTTGCTCAATCTCCTTCTTTGGTATCATGGAATAATGAAATAGAACAAGAAAAGGAAGAAATTCAACTATTCTAAGCATTCATCAAGCTTTTGATTTCAGAGAAGAGGATAATGAGGATTTAATAGATTTCTTCATTTCAGAACCAAATATTTCAGAGCAATTAAGAACTATGCAATACCATGCTGCAAGTCAAATTCTAGAACAACATTTTCAATAAAATTGAACAATAAATTCTTTGCAAACATCATTTTATGCTATTTTTCCTGTTAATTCATTTACACATTCATAAAGCAAAGAATTGAACTTAGTCCTGAAAATATCTTAACATTGGAAAGAATTTGCAACCAACACAAGAAAAGCAATTGGTTGAATTAAGGAAATATTCAAAAGCATTTTCTTGGAATTACACTGATATGCAGGGAATTCATCCTGAAACATGTTTTATCATATTTATACATATGACAATATTAAACCTATAATGCAACCACAATGAAGAATGAACCCAAATTTGATGAAAGTGATAGTTAAGGAAGAACTGCAAAAAATATTATAGGTAGGATCTATATACCCTATATTAGATAGCCAATGGGTTTCTCCTTTAGTGGTGGTTCCAAAGAAAAATTGGAAGTGGAGAATCTATGTAGATTATAGGGAATTAAACAAAGCAACACTTAAATATCATTCCCCCTTACGATTTTTTGATCAAGTCCTATATTCATTAGATGGGAAAACGTTTTTCTCCTTTATTGATGATTTAGTGGATACAATCAAATCAAAATAACATTATAAGATCAAGAAAAAATCACTTTTACATGTCCTTGGGCTACATATGCTTGCAATGTGTTACCATTCGTATTATGTAATGCATCAACTACTTTTCAAAGAGCAGTTCTGGCCATTTTTGCTGATTTGAGACTTGAGTGTGTAGAAGTTTATATGGATGATTTCACCGTGTATGGAAATAGTTTTAAAGATTGTTTGAAAATTTTGGAAAAGGTTTTAAAAAGATGCATTGAAAAAAATCCATCTATTAGAAATGAAAAGTGTTTCATGATGTTAACATAAGGTATAGTGTTGGGTCATCATATTTCTCCTTCTGGAATAAAAGTAGATCCAACAAAAATTCAAATCATTGTAAATTTGTTAGCACCAACAAATCTAAAAGAGGCAAGAAGTTTTCTTGGATATGTAGGCTATTATTGAAGATTTATAGAAAATTTTAGTAAAATTTCCTTGACCTTGTTAAAACTACTTACAAAATACATAGAGTTTCAATGGAATAATGATTGTCAAATTGCTTTTGAAAAAATAAAACAAAAATTGTGTACAGTAACAATTATCAGAGGACCAAATTGGAAATTACCATTTCACATATCCACAGATGCATTAGACACAACAATAGTGGCATCTTTAGGAAAAAAATAAAATCAATTGAACTATGCCATCTATTTCATTAACAAAAATTTAACTCCTCTTGAGTTGAATTACACAGTTACTGAAAAAGAGATGCTAGCTGTAGTACATGCAGTGAACACATTCAGAAATTATATCTTGGGATATGAAGTTTTAATTCACACTAACCACTCAACCATTAAGTATATAATGAACAAACCAATTAATAATGGTAGGATTACAAAATGGTTGTTATTAATGTAAGAATTTATTATTTATTTAGTATCTAAGAAATTGCTTTCTAAACTAGCTAGATCTAAGATCCATATACTTTGGTGTGTTTCTAAGTTTACCAATTCAGATTGATATTAAAATACATGCTTTAATTTACCTCAATAAATTATATTGAAAATTCTCATGACCTTCTCTTCATCAAATTTCACATCTCTACAAACAACTGTCATCCTGTGAGATGGAAGTTACACCCGATAGTTGTGAGGTGTATCAGCATACCCCATAAATATGACCAACTCAGTTGTTGGTTCTAGATTTTTTTGTGCATCCTTGGAAACATGGTAGTGTTTTGGGACATAATACCCTAAAGGTTTTTGGGTTGGAAACCTTCAAAGATCAGGGGCATACCATTCATGAAGGACTCACCTAACCTATCTTTTACACTGAAAAATAGATATAAAAAGTTGCGGAACTTACCCAAAAGTCCAACATTTGATGTATATCCCACAGGGTGCAAACCCCTAGCAACCCTTCGTGCTTCATAACCTAAAAAGCAAGAAAGAACGAACATGAAACTCTATTTTTACAACACATATAGTTCCTAGATGTCAGTGTAACTCATACATAATATCATAAGAACAATATTAAACATTCAATTAATGATCATTAAACATATATAAAGAGATATAAACACGTGAATATCAGGAACAAGATGGTTCTTTTTATTACAAATGGCACGTACAGTAATAGAAATGTGGAGAGATCATATGAATCCTTCCATGGTCTTCGAGCATACCATCCTATGGGTCCATCCAGCCCTTGCCTCACAAGAATTCTTCCAAGATGTGTGAACACTAGATTTCATATAGGATGATGAGTATCTAAAGGAAGCAAGGGTTTCTTGAATATACCTGGGAAGTGCAGGAGGCACGAGATTATCAGACTTGAAATAGGGCTCCAACAGAGTATAATATCTATAATTTTTTCTCTCCCTTAGGCCATGCACATGAGGGGCTTTTATAATCCCCCAAATTAGTTTCAGCAGTTGGAAACAGTTAGGCCACGAGCTGGGGTGGTTGAATTATGGGAATAACCATCAACCCTGCCTCGAAAATAGGGAATATTATATATTTTTTTAATGATTAAAAAGGTATAAGTGGATATATATGAATGGACTTGCGTATATATGCGGAAAATTATGGGCAAAGTCGCGTATGAATTTTAAGATATAGTTTTTTGTGAAGATGTTCAAGTCTGAGGGGAAAGGGTGCCCAAGGCCAAAGTATCAATCATCAAGCATATGAAGTTTGAAAATGATGCTATAATAGATGCCCCCTAATATATGAGGTTAGAAGGGGTACATGATGGCCGAAATATATTATGTGCATAGAAATAACCTTGTAAAGATGAGAGAGGACTTCACCATATTTCAGCCTGCCAAAAAACCAATGAAAGAGATCAAAGAAATAGCTCATGTCTGAGGCAGGTATACCCATGCTCAGTGAAAGAAAAGAACGTCTGCATATGAAGTACATATTAGATCCAACATGTATACAAGTATAACGGAAATGTAAAGTACATAGTGAATCATCTGATCACTGCCCGGAAGTACAAATCAAAATCAAGTCCTAGTATCACATATAGAAGACTGAACAATGATGCTTCAATAGATATCTGATCACAAAAGTAAGAACTGAATCTCCAAGTACCAAATCATAAGGGGTGGAACACATGGTACAATCATGCAACTCATGAGTTGGTATATATAAGATGTTGCTGTACTGAAACTGCAACATATAAGGGTAGATGACATCACTGGCAGAAAACTGGATGAACTGTCAAAGTGAACCGAATCATACTGATGCAAACCCAAGGTCTTCACTGATCACTATGGCACAATTCTACACAATAGGAATAAATGAGCTGAAGTCGACCATGTGATAAATTGTTTCATTACCGATCACTAATGTATACCGTTAACAAACGCGAGACAACCCACTGATAATGATAATGGGTGTCAAGGTGCCCCAGTACAATCTAAAAAGTGAAAATGAATTAGTTGATGTCGAACACTGGTAAGAATCCATCAATCAGGAGGCAATGATGTATCCTCACTGTTGACATCGAAGAGTCTGCCACTGATGATTTCAAACCCTAAGGCACTGACAAAAAGACTCTAGACCTTATTCCCAGAGCAATAAGTAGGAGTCGATGGGAAAATATCTGCTAGAAGGAGGGCATTAAAGCATCCTACATCAGTCCAACACGAATGTAACCCGCAAGACAAGATTTGGAAGGAATAAGATGAAGTAGAGTGAGAGAACCAACCCGAAGTACGTTTTTGACATGCGCAAGATGAAGCTAGCGCACCGTAGAAACCCTTTGAATCAACCAATAATGAGAGCTGACAAAGAGGTGAGATATCCATCGATAGGGTCAAATGGAAATCAAGGTACTGCATCCCAAATGTGATAATGTATGTTGACATCAAACACAAGGAAAATCACTCAGTCAAAGACCCATAATGATGATCAAATGCTGAGCACAAGGTAACCTATTAATGATGTAAATAGGGCCAGGGTGCGGCTCTAGGTTTTCTGTCAGAGAAATATGTCATAGTCGATAAGAGAAAAACCCGCCTACAAGAAGTCAACGGGGACCTTCTTAAACCGACATGAGAAAAGGACCAAACATCTGATGTGATAGAACAAGATACTGACAAGACCGGGAAGGCCAACTGAAAAAAAAGTCAAGAGACACTACACAATGGCCAACTCAGGTTAAACTTCCCTTGAACAAAAACACGACTTATGTTTAACTATGGTAGCAAATGATAACTCTGTATAAGTTAGTGATGCAGGAGGAAAAAACAAACTCTCCATATGATTGGAAGAGATAACCAACTGGGGGAGAAATGACTTATGAAACAAGGTTATGGATTCTCCTATGTCAAAAATAAAGGCATCCAAAATGAAGGAAAGATATAGCTCTGTGTGCTTTGTTCAAGGGTGACAAACTAACACTATAAATACCATCAAAATATGAAGTAATATCCCGTTCTCACTCTTTTTGATATATTTGATTTTTTTTTCTTTTTCATATAGAAAGCCTGAAAAAGAATAAAATAATGCTATAGTACAATGGATAGAACGAGTATCAGGAAACATATGCACTAGTTCCTGGGATAGGAACAATCCTATGCTCAATGCAAGGTGGCAGCAACTTGTAAGTGATACTCAAAGGAGCGTACCAACCATGGGTAAAAAGGGTGTCAAGTCGCAATAGCTAAGTGCTTGCATGGTTAACTTGTACAGAGAGTCATTGTAAAAATATGGCTTAAACATCGAGTCCAAATGATACAACTCAACAACACCAGGGAGAATCTAGGGTAATAGCCAGAAAAATCATAGTGAAGAAGAAGAAGAATGAAGCTTCAACGTATAAGTCATGGCAGAACTAAAGAGCACTCCTGAGCCTACATAAAGTGCAGCATGGGTGACAAGTGCTAGTGAGGAACTAACTACAAAGCCCATGTAAATGAAGGCTCTACCATCAAGTCATGATTTATAAATTGGCAAGTGAAATGGGTTAAATTGTCATGAAATGATGGGATCAAACCTATGGCAAGTGATTAGAATGGAGGCTAGCTTGCAGAATGCAATGGAACGTGGATTCCCTAACCTATATGCCAGTTAATATAATATACCTGCCATTACAGGTGAGTGGTCATGGATTCGAAAAATCGGAAAAATCTCAATTTCAGCAAAATGTACCTGAAAACATTCCTTTCCCAACACTTACAAGCAACATGATTATGCAGCTTAAGACAGATTTGAAAAATAAGCATAATGAAATTTTAGAAAAAAAATTCAATTTCTGGGCATAAATACTCATTTTACCTCATATTTGGTTCATTATTACTTTGCTGAAGTGGATAAAGGAGCTATGGTGTTGTGGAGGTAAATCCCCTCTATGGACAGAGGCAATCCCACTAGCCCTAGATTGGGTCTAGCAACAATCGAATCATGCAATGACGTTGGTTCCTAGTTATAAGAAAGACAAAGATCACGATAAGTAGCCTACCTCAAATCCCACGCTTTTGTTGTCGAGGAAGAAGTGGTTCTCCTCATCCCTAGCTTGACAGATCACAATCCTTCCATTCGCCACGTCTGGACACCGGTACACATGTAGAGAAATGACGACATACAATCTAATACTTAAAGCATGTAACTATATATCAGTCAGAGAATATATCATTCGTTGCATTACATAAAAGAGTAGACACACGAATGGAACCAAAATCAGAGTCGCTTATATTATAGATGACAACAAAGGAGATTACAACCAAATGATCTAATGCTATGATCTTCCTTTGGCAGGGCTTGCAGCGGAGCACATCTCAACAAAGCCTATCGAGAATCTGGACAAAGCTCTCTCTCTTACGGGGTTCTCCTAAGCTTTGCTCTCAATAGTCGCCCAACTATAGTTTTCTTCCCACAAGTTCAGCTAGCTAGAAAATGGAGAGGGTAGGCTTTTATAGAGGGAGGAAGGGAGGTTGGGATCCCTATAATCATGGGATAGGGTCCTATCTCTTAGGAAGGTTCCATGAGAGGTGGAAAACCACTTCCTAATCAAGGAGATCCGGAGGCAAACAACCCAACTTCTTCCTGATGATTCATTCTGAAGTTGTTAGAATCAAAATTCTGCCATTTATTTTTAAAAAACATTCCTTAATAGGCTTGGTGTGGGTGAGACACAGGGATAGAGTGCCAACTGGCATGCCCACTAGTGTGCATTTTCCCCATTGGCGCGAGGAATGAACTGGCTACTTGCGCCAATGCCAAAACATGGATATTTAGGGTTTTCCGGAGGAAATGTTCTTCAGGATAATTCTTGTCCTTATGCAAAAGGATGCCATCAAGGTGTTTTCAGGACATTTGGCTGTTCATAGGTCACGGGAATATTCCTCCAATGTACGGGATGAGGGATTTCAAGGACGGTGACAAAATGCTGTGTAACAGATGCCCCCAAAGCATGAGGTCCGAGAGAGAGGGAGGGGTGAAATGCTTTATGAGAACATGCCCAACTGAAAAAACTGCCGTTGGAAAACCTGCGAATACAAATACAAATGATATCTCTGATACATGATATGTGGTATGGGCGTAGCCATCCATAATAGAGTGTACAAAAATAGGGATCCAAGGTATGGACGCAACCATCCCATAAATAAGGACCAACAAGTAGACTCAGGTATGGTCACAACCATCCAATCAAATGAGTCATGTAATAAATCATAATAATACACAAAGAACCCACAACCTAGATGTTTATCAGACAAAATCCAGGGTCTTGCTCTCCATCTCGACCCAAACAAAGTACAAGTTCGAGCATGCGAATATGTGAGCTGAAGTCGAACATGCAAGAACATCGTCTGATTACCAGCCGATAATGAAAGCCATTAACAGACACGAGAGAAACCACCAATAAAGACAATGGCTCTCAAGGTACTATAAGTAAAATCCACGAAATGTGAACAGTGAGCTGGCGTCGAACACCTGCGGAATCATCCAATCGAAGGCCAATAATGAAAACCTTGCATCGAATGCGAAGAACCTGCCATTGAGGCATGTAGGATTTAAGGCACCTGAAGGGAGTCTCTAGATCAACATATTGGATAATGAGCTTAAGTCGACAGGAAGCGACCTCGATCGAAGGTGGGCCATAATGTTTCCCACATCATCGACACAAGACAAAGGAACATGATGTTTGTGAATCAAGATCAATAGAGAATCAGAGGGAGGTTGAAAAACTGCAGAGGTCAAATTCTCTTCAACATATCAGCAAAACAACATTGGATTTAGCAGTATTTGACATCAAGGGATCTAAGGTCATGGTGACATGGCAAAGAGTAGATGGGCGGTCAAAAGATATTACCCAAACCCATGAAGGCAAGCAGATAACGAGATGAGATGTCCCCAACCTGACACGAATGCAGACAAGTGCCATTTTCAAGAGTGACATACTGCCAACACGATCACGATACTGGTTCCATTTTTCCCCACCATTTCTGGCGAGTACCTCAATAATTTTTAAAAACAAGCTTGAAGGGGATAGCATGTGCTTGCGATATAAGTTTTTCCTTCAGAAAAAATCCATCCTAGCACATTTAACGAGCCCTAGGAAGGAGGAACTCGAGTAACGTCATTACGACGATGTCTGATGTCATCAGTTTTTAACGAGTCTGACAAAGGAATAACTCGACATCTTTTCATGTTTAGAGAGTTTGAAAAGATAGCGGAAAAGAAAAATCCAACAGTCCCTTTTCGTAAATATTTCCACAGATTCGAAAAGGTAGAAAACTATGTCTGAGATAACCTCCTAGTCGCGATAGGCTAGGGTATTCATTTTTCATAAATAATCTATCCCAGCCCGAAAAATGGGTAAAAGTATATTGGGTAGATGTCGTTTCACAACCAATTTAACGAGCTCAAAATGACAAGCGACTCAGCGATATTTTCAATTTTAGAGAGTTAGAAAAGAGATGAAAGGTGACTCCAGTAGTGACTTTTTAGTGTTTTTACCGAGTCCGAAAAAGTATAAAATACAACTCGTGTCTTTTCCCTAACTGCGTGAAAACTTGTCGCTGCACAAAAAGCAAGTGTAAAACCCATTTTTCGACAAAAATATGATAAAATATCGAAAAAAAAGTCCTAAAACCTAATTTTGATTTTGAAAAGTTATAAATATTACCAATAGTAAAAACTTATTTAATTTTCACCTTTTTACCTCTTTGCAGAGTGATAGTGAGCCATTTCCTTTGCGATCTTGAGGCACCGATTGTGAGAAATCCAGTGGACGAATCCGGATCCCGCCTTCTTCAGGTAAGAACTGCTTTCATTAGACATATTTTAAGTCATATTTTGTAGCTTTTAATTGTCATTTGGCATCCTTGAGGGGAGGAATTGCAAAATTAGGGCCTCCGTAGTTGGCGCAGGTACCAGGCACGGACCCGCGCCAATCCGCTCTATTTTACATAGACGTCGCACCAGTTGGTGCGACTGTTGGCCAGAAAGCCGCACCAACTGTGCAACGCAAATTCTGCTTAATTTTAACAAAAAAAAGAGCCATTTAATTGTTGTTTTAAGTACCCAAGAGATCTTACAATGTGTTTATGACCAAATTGATGTAGGTACACAACAAAAATGGTAATTGAATGGAAGGAAAGAGAGCATAGTGAGGAAGATGAGTTGGAAATGGAGAATGAGCAGTGTATGAATGCTCTCCGGAATTGCAGTTTGAAAAACTTCTTCCTAACACCATTTCCCTGGGCTCAGCCTGAACTACTGCAATATCTGATTAGCATCTAGGACGAGGATGAGGAGAAGTTTAAACTTCAAGATTAGGTACTCGAGCTCGAGGTGTCAGATGTGTACTTTATCACTAGACTATCACGCAGGGGCCCAGTTCCTATCTTGACTAACACTAGGAATTCTGGTGAAAACATGACAATGGTCATGGACAGGGTGTGCGCAGGGGCACACAAAGGGTCAGGTAGCGAAAAGGTAGAAATTTAGACCATTCCTGATCTAGCACTCAGAGTAGTGCTACATACTATTACATGGGTTGCGGGGTCGCAGGCACCGCATGAGGCTACCAAGACATAGCTCCTCCTTGCATCAGAATGTATGAACCCAACAATGTTTGACTGGGCCACAACCGTGACTATGAACATCAAACGAAAACTGACCAAATGCAAGAAGACCAAACTGAAACAATTTGGATATGGGTCAATTTTGGTATTGTTCTTCTTGGAACGACTACCTATCTTCCAGTGCCAGGGGGCCATAGTCTGGGATCCATCATTGAGAGAGCCATGGATGGCTCGATGGGAAACATTGATGCCCAGGGAAGGGGGTGGCTAGCAGATGTCATGGTGGCATGAGTTCTTCAGTTGGCTCCGACGACAGTTGATCATCATAGAGGACTAGCCCTATGCGGGCACTAATTTCACTGGAGACCTAGACCTTCTGCTCCTGGAAGGAGAGGACTAGGATGAGGAGCTTGGTAAGACTCTTTTTAATTTTTTTAGTTTTATGATTTTTTGGTATACATGCATGTTCTAAAAGCTGATCCTATATGTATGCAGATGTTGGCCCAGAGAGGCCCGCCAGGATGTCACTAGTAGCAAGGACGACCCCTCTCGCCTATGACCCTAAAGGTGAGGGGGGCGAGGTGGACAAGATTGTACAGAACCTAGAGGGGATTGCTCGTGGAGTTTTAGATTATGCTCACTTAGATGATGTTCCTTTTGGCTTATCAGAGGCACATTGTAGGGGTGCCGAGTCATATCCATCGCTTACTGAGGCAGTTGGTGCTTGCAGTGACGTGTTACCATGAGCACAATGCCGATTAGTCGCCTAGGCTTTTTATATGAATATTTTTGAGAGACATGTTGTCTCTGGATGTAACTGAAACAAACATGTATATTTTGTTTTTATATGATGCACATGTTGCAAACACTCGACATATATATATACATCTATTTCCTACATGGATCTTACATACATATGATGATGTTTTTACAAATTGCGTAAATGTCTATCTAATACCATGTTGGCTACTGCATCTGTCAGTGTATTCATTCATATTGGTATATGATGATATGTAATTTAATCAAAATTTCTCTCAAGTAAACAAATACGTAGATACAGTCTTAAAATGCAAGGGTTTCTAAATGAATAATGACCATTGAGCTGCAAAACCACAAGCTATGAATCTAGATGTACAAGTAACGTGCGAATACCGAGGTTAAAAGCCTTGTTTAATAATTCCAAATTGGCACTATATTCCGTGACATTATTTGTAGTAGGCCCTAGACAAACACCTTGTAAATTAACCATCTCACCAGCAGGATTGTAAATTACCCAGGCTGCTAAAGACAGGTTCCTGGTACTACGGGAGGCACAATCCGCGAAACCGATATAAGGAGTAATAAACATCTGCACTGTTAGAATCGGTCTTTACATCCCTCCGTCAGAGATCATTTCTCTTTTTGCATTTCATTTTCAGGTGTCTCATTCCGCTCATTCATCTGCATTCCGTTAGGGGCATGCCATTATCTGACGGAAGGGTCTCTTCACTCGTTTCCCTCATGTTTGTACCTGCTGGGTTGGTCGAAATTTATCAAAATTCATTAAAGTTGATTTCAGTCATTTTCAGTCATAGATGGTCTTGTGGTAAAAAAAAGTCATTTAGTTACTAGGTCTAGGGTTTGGTCTTCATAATGTCAAATAATGCTCGCAGGCCATGAGGATGTCATCAATAAGTTTTCGTTTCAAAATTTTCATCATTAACAATGCTCAAGGATGTTTCTTCTTCAAAAATTTGTTTTGAGGAAGAAATCGTCAAATTAATTGTTTGTAATAAATATGTATTTTTAAAGTTCTCCGCCATGAAGTATTTCAAATGCAGCCTCTGGTCCTCCTTTGCCGAAGTCCAATGCCACCATCCCTGCAAAAAATCAACCAAGAAATCATCATTTCAAGCCAGAAAATCAAAAGGGAAATTTGAAAAACAGAGTTGTATTAAATGTGAAAAAGTGCCGATGCCAAACATTACAAAATGGGTTTGTGAGAAACAAAAATTGAATCCACCACTATAAGACATTTTCATTTTTTTTGAAACATTCATTTGCATCCAAGAAGATCGATTGAAGTTGATTTGAGTGGTGAGAGGGCGAATTGTCATTTCGAAAACCAAGACTGTGTTTACAAGTTTGCGCGGCGCATTGGGTAGGAGCGCGGCGCACACATGCTGCGCGACGCATTGGGCGGTTTGCCACAGTGCATTTTTACTCTGGTGCGGCACTTCCAGTGAGCGTAGCAAACTAGGTTTGTGCGCAGCGCACAGAGCCTCCAAGCCCAAATTTCATCACTGCTTCTCAAATCTTCAAAACGATTCAACTCTTTTGATCCAAGTAAGTGTTGTGCGCCCTTGCCATCTGATTTTAACTCGTGTTGGGTGCTATTTGGAAGGAGGAATTCAAGAGTTTAATTGATGAAAAGAAAACCCTATATTCATATCAAAATCTACTCCTAGGGTTTGAAATTGGGTGTCAAAACTTGTCTTTAATGCCAAAACACTCTCATTTCATTTTCACTTATGTTGCCCACCACTGTCACATTATTGTTAATATCCTACCCTTATTCCCTTATATCCTAAGCTACTCATATTGTTCCATTCCCATTTCACTATCCCAAATCCTCTTTTTCCCTATACTAATCTCTTTCCCCACATCACTTATAAATCCCCAAATCCTGAAGTCCCCACAGCAGTGACTGTCCTCACATCCTTAAATTCACTTGAAAATATCCAGTCTACTTTTCCCACTGTCCTTGTTTATCACCGCCCCTTCACATTTGACACACATTTGGTATTGAAAGACAAACTCTTGTTTTCACCACATATATCAACTTATACTTGTTATACACATTGCAAAGCACCATGTCAGAGAAAAATTCATCATATGAGCAAGAATATGAGCAGGATAGTGATTCAACCGCAGAGCTAAATGTACCGAGGAGGTCTCATAAAAGTGGTAGGCACGTCAGAGAAGAGCCCACTTCGTTGACTCAATTGCAGGCCTGCCCGCTTGCAATGACATGCTTTCAGCAACATTCATGTTTTCAGTATTGTGAGATGATTGCTCAGATTCAGCATCATCAGGATTTGGTTCACTTATTTGTCCTACATTTGCGTGATGGTCATGTAAACCTTGCTGGAGTGAACTTCACCTTAACACCAGAAACCATTTCTCAGGAAACCGGGATACCAAACATAGGTGAAGAGTGGAATAAGAGACAACAGCTGGATAGAGCATATTATGAACCTTACATCAGGCCTGGTTATATGAGACAACTCAGTAGGGTGTTTCCTTTCAAATTCTTGAAGGAGTCCTATGCGCCATTAATGAAGCTCATCATTAGATACTTCAGTTGCGAGGGTAGATTCTCACACCTTTATGCATACCAAATCCGACTGTTGATGCATTTCGTGAGAGTGATACTGATGAATATTCCATACTTCATGTGCTGAAACATAGAGCGGATGACTACCATTGTGCAGAAGAAGACTCCAGAGCAGCAACATAACATCATTTATCATTATGCGCTCATCAAGATGATTGTGGTACATCAGCTTGGATTGCAGGGCATTTCATGGGAGGAGTTCATTTCCTGTGACTTATTTACAGCCCCTCAGCCTCCTCCAGAGATTGTTCACGATGCAGGTGAGCCTTCGCATCATTATGAGGTTCCTGAGACAGAGCCTATCAGTGTTCCAGTGTGTGTTACCTATCAGAGAGGCACCATAGTCTTATTTGCAGCAGCGCGACGAGTACTATCTCCACATGGCATGGAAGGGGTCTTGTCTTCTACATCAGCACAGGTACAGGACAGAGGCAAGAAGCCTATGTAGGATGAGGGCTCCTCAGGAGGCCAATATACTGATTTTATATTGATCGATGTTGATTCGAGCTCTCCCAGCTCAAAGCTGAAAGAAATCATCCAGGAGAAGAAATATGAGATCGACACACTTACCGAGAAATTGCAGAGAGCTCAGTGGGTTATAAATTACTTGGAGCAACAGAATAAACAATTGGAGGATCAGCACACACTCATGGAGCTGTAGAGAATCCGCGAAGACCGTGAATTGGCCCGAAAGAGACCAGGCGACATGACACCATTTGAGCGAGAGACTTGCCTTACGAGAGTCAACATTCATCTGGAGAAGCTATTGGTGAAGGCCAATAGGGACAAAGCAATGCTCAGACATATGAAGAACCACTATTGGGCCCGCACACACGTTTGCAGAGCTAGGATGAAGATCCTGAAGGCGAGTTTGAGAAGAGCACTGAAACGACGAAAAAGGCCTGATCCACTCCAAATATTGGCTGAATATTCCTTGGCTGATCATGGGACATGATGGGAGAGATTCACTCCAAATTTCAGCAAATTTGGAGTAAATTTTGTCATTTTTGAAATTTTGGTTGCAAAACAGGTTTTTCTGCCTAACGCGTCGCGCCACTCGACGCGCACTTACGTTTGAGAGATATTCTGGAGGAAAAATTTACATTTTTGGATTTTTTATGGTAAATTATGCATGCTCAGGAATTTCTGAAAGATTTCATCAAGTTCTGGGTGGTTTTAAGGGTCAAAAACACTCCAAAAATGACCTTTCTGCCACCTTTTGCACCAGCAGGAACCAGTCTTGGGAGATTGCAGTTTTGGTGGGCAAATGAACTCCAAATTGAAAAATTCCACTTGGGTTGGATAGCAGACAGACAGGGCTTTCCAACGAGCTATCATGAGTTCAATTTGGACTTTAGTAAGTCCCCCCAAAACAGGCTCAAAGTGGCGTGGCGCATTGAGTTTTCTGGCGCGACGCATAGAGGATTTTGGTCCAATTTTTACTTTTTCAGCTCAGAAATTCGGCCAGTTTGACTAGTTTCACTTCTTTATGAAATTATTGATCTATCTTGATGTAATTTTATGTCTATGATGTAAATTTGGCTCATTTTTACTTGTTCTAGAGGATTCATTCACTAAAAGGTGAAAATTAAGTGAATAGATCAGTTTCCTAGCATATAGAGGCAAGTTGTTTGGCTGCCTAGATTTGAGTTCCATGTTTAGAATTGGTTGAAACAGCTCCTAGAAGGATGAGCTCAACCCCTAGAGGCATGGGAAGGGGTTAGGATGGTATATATATTGTATTTTCTGAGACATTTTCAGGGTTGGACTCTTGGGAATAATTTGGCACTTCATTGTACATACACTTCTGCATTTTTGGCAAAGGAAAGACCAGGGTTTTGCAACACTTGTTGGGATCCTTGTGGCTTTGAGTTTTGATGATGTTTTTCTTCATGTATCTGTAAGTTTCATTGATGTTTATGTATTCCATTTCCCTTCTCTTTGCTTCTGAATTAAACAAATGAGTAACTAAGGTAGAATTCATTAGTTTGCTGGTGCTCTGCCTTAAACTTTTGTTTAGTTTTTATGTTTTCGTTAGTTTGAAGAGGATCCTTGCTCTCTCTTTCCCTCTTTAGCTTCTCAGCAGTATTTTCTATCCATTCATCAGATCTAAGGCATCAAATCCATTGCCTTCCCTACCCCAACTTGAACTCTGCAAGAAATTGGCCTCATCCCCAAGCCCAAAACTGCCTTTCCCTTTCTCCAACAAAAACCCCTAAAAAATCATTCCAAACTCCCTGATTCATATACCTAGCCTAAAATTAGCACTCATTTTAGTCATCTCAATGCCTATCGATACATTTTTCTTGAGATTGACCCGGAGAGAGCCCTCTCCTATTCTGGTAGGGCTAGCTACCAGACTGAGCGTGGTTTGGTGTTACCCTGAATCCCGCCTTTCTTCAGCCTAAGGTGGATTTGGGCAATAACATAGTGGCGACCATACTGGGGAGAAAATGGTTTGCTTGTTGGTGTTATTTGTTTTTATAAGCTACAGATGGAGCCTGAAGTTATGCCAGATAGCCTTCGAAACGCTTTTGATTTGCATTAGCGGAAGTAGATAAACGCTGCTTCAGTCAATCTCCGGTCTAGCTTGTGAACGTGACACTTGACTTGTGGATTTTCTTGCCCCAGTACATGTATCAAGTTCAGATTTGATAGTTGATGGTGGACAACGATTAGACATAAGAAGGCTGAAATCATTCACCTGGTGACTCCAACTCAATATAGAGACTCCACTGGAGGACTAACTCTTTCTCTGCGAAAATGGAAGGATATTACACAAAGTTCAGGTATCCAAAGTGGAATGGTATTCAGGATCTAGTCTGATTTCTTGTAAATTACTTCTTTTCTGTTCTTGGAGCTATCTTGAAAGTTTTTTCAGAATTTTTTGTATGATAAAGGTGATCAAAATCTTCACTCGACCTATTCAAAGAGTGTAAATACTGAGTTTCCCTTTGATCCTGGCCTCCTTACTTTTCCCAAATATTATGATGACTCTCTTCAGAGTGATGAGCTAGAAAACCAAACTGATCCCATAGCTCTTGTATATACTCCTACACCTTTTATAGTCCTAGGTAGGTATAAACCTCTTGTTTTGCCTTCTGTTCTTCATGCTTTCCCTAAAAATTATGACCTATATCTACCAAGATTTGATGGTGAATGTAACAACGTCAACACTGAGAAACATGCGCAGAATGTTGAGACTTTTCTAAATCTTTTTGAAGTTGATGATGAAGATGTTAGTATTAGGCTTTTTGCTCTTTCTTTGCAAGGAAAATTTAAGAGTTGGTTCAAAGCTCTGCTTGATGCGAGCATCTCAGATTTCCAACAGTTCGTCAAAGTTTTCCTCGACAGGTGGGTGATTAGACAGAACCTTTTCTTGATTATAGAAGAGTATAACCAGCTGAAAAGACTTCCAGGGGAGACAGTACAACATTTTTCTGCTAGATTCAACCAAGTTTATTATTCAATGCTAGCTGATATAAGACCTTCTCCTAGATCTGCTCTCTTGCACTACCCGGGTGTCTTTGATCCAGAAATGGAGTTTTAGTTGAGATAAAGGAATCTTGCAACACTTCAAGAGATGCAGAAAAGTGCAGTAAATGTAAAGGCTCATTTGCTGATCTAAAGGGCAAGGTTGAAGGAAGAAGAGATGAAAAACATAGATCCAGAGGAATCGACATCTCTAGAGGTAAAGCTTGACATGTTGGTAAGTGAAGTGGAAGAGATGATGCAAAAGAACACCACAAGGAAAGAGTATAATTTTCAAGCCCATTACTTGTTGATTGAAGAAGAACAAGTTGCTGATCCAAAACAGTTTTCTTCTTATCCCATTTTTCATAGTGATTGCTTTATAGATCATCTTGAAGAAGAAATATTTGTTGATATGAAATGTATGCTTGATGATGTGTTGTATACTGATGATTTGCCTCAGTTTGATTAGTATGATGATGATTATGTTCTCCAAACAAAAAATAATCTTGCAGAAGAATCAACAGCTAATTTGTGGAAGGAGGAAGTTCACTTTCAGCAGCTCGAGTACAGTGATCAACCGATGCATATCAGCTATGAAAATGACGAGGAAAATGCAACAAATTTTGAAGTAAGTGAAGGATCTTTGCCTTTTTTTTTTGACTCGTTTCAGTTCATCAGAGACAATTTCCATGCAATCAGAAATAAACTGCCAACAAGCCTTGATCTAGACCATCTTGAGCGCAATGAAAACCTTGTTCAAGACTTCTCACATTCAGATTTACAGCCCCCGAAAGCCATTGATTGTCAAGTTGCAGATGAAGACATGGAAACTGCACATATGATCAAATGATACAAGATGATTCCGTACCATTTTGTTTTGAATCATTCCAGTTTTTGAAGGGTAAATTGCATAGTAAATTTTCAAATGAGCAGCCTGTAAGAAATCAACAATCTCTCAGTGTTAATGTTGAGGATGAGACAGATAACGAAATTCTTGAGCAACCTGTAGCATCAGATTTGCAGCCACCAAACGCAATGGAAGGTTAGATTACAGATGAAGGCGTGGAAGATGAATTACATGATTTGATGATGCAAGAGGATTCTGTACTCTTTTGTTTCGAAGAATTTCAGTTTATAAGGTAGAATCTTCGTAATATCTCTCAAGAAAAATATGAACAGCCAGTAAGATGTCATACAGTTTTAATGGATACATCGCAGCAGTCTTCTCAAGTTTTTGATGATCCTATTACTTGTGTGTTGGATGATGTTTGTTGTAAAAGTTCTTCTCCATTATTTAACCATGTGCCAGAAAAGAATGTTGATAATAATCTTATTCAAAGGTTGCCTTCATTGTCTTGTTTAACATATTTTTCATTGCAAATCCCATATCAAGATTTGTAGTCATATGAAGAGATTGATAAAGGAGAATTTTGTTCTGTCTGGAATCAGCTACAGAGTTTGGTTATCCACGAATTGCAGGATCCTTTTGATAGCTTGCTGCTGTCACCAAAGAAAGACAGTACAGATGTGAGGAAAATCTTAATTTCCAGCTATGAAGATTACTTGGACCAGAGTAGTAATGTGTTAATGGAAATCAATAGCTATGTTTATGAAGATCCTTTTGTAGTATTCTTGAAGTCATCCAGTCAATTCATGCTTTGCAAGTTTATCAGCAGTCAACTTTATTCCAAGTTTCCATGGGAGTTGCCTTTCGATTTTTCTCTTTTCCTGCGTATTAGAAAGCATTTGGGAAGAAATCAAATAGCAGCCAGGATGCTTACATGGTTGCATTGGCTGTTCCATTTCACTTGATCAGGTGATGAATGGAATAATTAGAGTAGGTTGTATTAAATAAGCTCTACTTTGAGCATCTTTTCCAGTTTGTCAGTTGTGTTTAAGTATCGAGTCAGTTTTTAGTTGAGTGGGGGTCAATTTGTGTCATCAAGTCATCAGTTTTCAGTCATGCATTTCAGCTTGAGTTTTCGATTCCATTGCCCAATGGACGAAGGCACTACCTACTCTCCCAGAGATCTGCCGTTCTTGGCACCTCCTAGGAGCTACCATCCCCATTGGAGCCAATGTTAGAGTCGGTCTTTACATCCCTCCGTCAGAGATCATTTCTCTTTTTTCATTTCATTTTCAGGTGTCTCATTCCACTCATTCATCTGCATTCCATTAGGGGCATGCCATTATCTGACGGAAGGGTCTCTTCACTTGTTTCCCTCATGTTTGTACCTACTGGATTGGTTGAAATTTATCAAAATTCATTAAAGTCGAGTTCAGTCATTTTCAGTCATAGATGGTCTTGTGGTAAAAAAAAGAGTCATTTAGTTACTAGGTCTAGGGTTTGGTCTTCATAATGTCAAATAATGCCTGCAGGCCATGAGGATGTCATCAATAAGTTTTCGTTTCAAAATTTTCATCATTAACAATGCTCAAGGATGTTTCTTCTTCAAAACTCTGTTTTGAGGAAGAAATCGTCAAATTAATTGTTTGTAATAAATATGTATTTTTAAAGTTTTCCGCCATGAAGTATTTCAAATGCAACCTCTGGTCTTCCTTTGCCGAAGTCCAATGCCACCATCCCTACAAAAAATCAACCAAGAAATCATCATTTCAAGCCAGAAAATCAAAAGGGAAATTTGAAAAAAAAAGTTGTATTAAATGTGAAAAAGTGCCAATGCCAAACATTACAAAATGGGTTTGTGAGAAAAAAAAAATGAATCCACCACTATAAGACATTTTCATTTGTTTTGAAACATTCATTTGCATCCAAGAATATCGATTGAATTCGATTTGAGTGGTGAGAGGGAGAATTGTCATTTCGAAAACCAAGACCGTGTTTACAAGTCTGCGCGGCGCATTGGGTAGGAGCGCGGTGCACACAGGCTGCGCGATGCATTGGGCAGTTTGCCACAGTGCATTTTTCCTCTGGCGCAGCGCATCCAGTGAGTGTGGCGCACTGGGTTTGTGCACGGCGCATAGAGCCTCCAAGCCCAAATTTCATCACTACTTCTCAAATCTTCAAAACGATTCAACTCTTTTGATCCAAGTAAGTGTTGTGCACCCTTGCCATCTGATTTTAACTCGTGCTGGTTGCTATTTGGAAGGAGGAATTCAAGAGTTTAATTGATGAAAAGATAACCCTATATTCATATCAAAATCTGCTCCTAGGGTTTGAAATTGGGTGTCAAAACTTGTCTTTAATGCCAAAACACTCTCATTTCATTTTCACTTGTGTTGCCCACCACTGTCACCTTATTGTCAATATCCTACCCCTATTCCCTTATATCTTAAGCTACTCATATTATTCCATTCCATTTCACTATCCCAAATCCTCTTTTTCCCTATACTAATCTCTTTCCCCACATCACTTATAAATCCCCAAATCCTGAAGTCCCCACAACAGTGACTGTCCTCACATCCTTAAATTCACTTGACAATCTCCAGTCTACTTTTCCCACTGTCCTTGTTTACCACCGCCCCTTCAAATTTGACACACATTTGGTATTGAAAGACAAACTCTTGTTTTCACCACATATATCAGCTTATACTTGTTATACACATTGCAAAGCACCATGTCAGAGATAAATTCATCATATGAGCAAGAATATGAGCAGGATAGTGATTCAACCACATAGCTAAATGTACCGAGGAGGTCTCATAAAAGTAGCAGGCACGTCAGAGAAGAGCCCACTTCCTTGACTCAATTGCAGGCCTGCCCACTTGCAATGACATGCTTTCAGCAACATTCATGTTTTCAGTATTGTGAGATGATTGCTCAGATTCAACATCATCAGGAGTTGGTTCGCTTATTTGTCCTACATTTGCATGATGGTCATGTAAACCTTGCTGGAGTGAACTTCACCTTAACACCAGAAACCATTTCTCAGGGAACCGGGATACCAAACATAGGTGAAGAGTGGAATAAGAGACAACAGCTGGATAGAGCATATTATGAACCTTACATCAGGCCTGGTTATATGAGACATCTCAGTAGGGTGTTTCCTTTCAGATTCTTGAAGGAGTCCTATGCGCCATTAATGAAGCTCATAATTAGATACTTCAGTTGCGAGGGTAGATTCTCACGCCTTTATGCATACCACATCCAACTGTTGATGCATTTCACGAAAGTGAGACTGATGAATATTCCATACTTCATGTGCTGAAACATAGAGCAGATGATTACCCTTGTGCAGAAGAAGACTCCAGAGTAGCAACATAACAACACTTATCATTATGTGCTCATGAAGATGATTGTGGTACATCAGCTTGGATTGCAGGGCATTGCATGGGAGGAGTTCATTTCCCATGACTTCTTTATAGCCCCTCAGCCTCCTCCAGAGATTTTTCACGATGCAGGTGAGCCTTCACATCAGTTTGAGGTTCCTGAGACAGAGCCTATCAGTGTTCCAGTGTGTGTTACCTATCAGAGAGGCACCAGAGCCTTATTTGCAGCAGCACGACGAGTACTATCTCCACATGGCATGGAAGGGGTCTCGCCTTCTACATCAGCATAGGTACAGGACAGAGGCAAGAAGCCTATGCAGGATGAGGGCCCCTCAGGAGGCCAAGATACTGATTTTATATTGATCGATGTTGATTCAAGCTCTCCCAGATCAAAGCTGAAAGAAATCATCTAGGAGAAGAAAGCTGAGATCGACACACTTACCGAGAAATTGCAGAGAGCTCAGTGGGTTATAAATTACTTGGAGCAGCGGAATAAAAAATTGGAGGATCAGCACACACTCATGGAGCTGCAGAGAATCCACGAAGACCGTGAATTGGCCCGAAAGAGACCAGGTGACATGACACCATTTGAGCGAGAGACTTGCCTTACGAGAGTCAAAATTCATCTGGAGAAGCTCTTGGTGAAGGCCAATAGGGAAAAAGACATGCTCAGACATATGAAGAACCACTATTGGGCCCGCACACACGTTTGCAGAGCTAGGATGAAGATCCTGAAGGCGAGGTTGAGAAGAGCATTGAAACGGCGAAAAATGCCTGATCCACTCCAAATCTTGGCTGAAGCTTCCTTAGCTGATCATGGGACATGATGGGAGACATTCACTCCAAATTTCAGAAAATTTGGAGTAAATTTTGTCATTTTTGAAATTTTGGTTGCAAAACAGGTTTTTCTGCCTGATGCGTCGCGCCACTCGACGCGCGCTTACGTTTGAGAGATATTTTGGAGGAAAAATTTACATTTTTGGATTTTTTATGGTAAATTATGCATGCTTAGGAATGGCTGAAATATTTCATCAAGTTCTGGGTGGTTTTAAGGGTCAAAAACACTCCAAAAATGACCTTTCTGCCACCTTTTGCACCAGCAGGAACCAGTCTTGGGAGATTGCAGTTTTGGAGGGCAAATGAACTCCAAATTGAAAAATTCCACTTGGGTTGGATAGAAGACCGACAGGGATTTCCAACGAGCTATAATGAGCTCAATTTGGAATTCAGTAAGTGCCCAAAAAACAGGCTCAAAGTGGCACTGCACATTGAGTTTTCTGGCGCGGCGCATAGAGGATTTTGGTCCAATTTTTACATTTTCAGCTCATAAATTCGACCAGTTTGACTAGTTTCACTTCTTGATGTAATTATTGATCTATCTTGATGTAATTTTATGGCTATGATGTAAATTTGGATAATTTTTACTTGTTATAGAGGATTCATTCACTAAAAGGTCAAAATTAAGTGAATGGATCAGTTTCCTAGCATATAGAGGCAAGTTGTTTGGCTTCCTAGATTTCAGTTCCATGTTTAGAATTGGTTGAAACAGATCCTAGAAGGATGATATCGACCCCTAGAGGCATGGGAAGGGGTTAGGATGGTCTATATATTATATTTTCTGAGACATTTTCAGGGTTGGACTCTTGGGAATAATTTGGCACTTCATTGTACATACACTTCTGCATTTTTGGCAAAGGAAAGATCAAGGTTTTGCAGCAGTTGTTGGGATCCTTGTGGCTATGAGTTTTGATGATGTTTTTCTTCATGTATCTGTAAGTTTCATTGATGTTTGTGTATGCCATTTACCTTCTCTTTGCTTCTTAATTAAACAAATGAGTAACTAAGGTAGAATTCATTAGTTTGCTGGTGCTCTGCCTTAAACTTTTGTTTAGTTTTTTATGTTTTCGTCAGTTTGAAGAGTATCCTTGCTCCCTATTTCCCTCTTTAGCTTCTCAGTAGTATTTTCTATCCATTCATCGGATCTAAGACATCAAAGCCATTGCCTTCCCTGCCCCAACTTGAACTCTGCAAGAAATTGGCCTCATCCCCAAGCCCAAAACTGCCTTTCCCTTTTTCCAACAAAAACCCCTAAAAATCATTCCAAACTCCTTGATTCATATACCTAGCCTAAAATTAGCACTCATTTCAGTCATCTCAAGGCCTATTGATACATTTTTCCTAAGATTGACCCGCAGAAAGCCCTCTCCTGTTCTGGTAGGGCTAGCTACCAGACTAAGCGTGGTTTGGTGTTACCTTGAATCCCGCCTTCCTTCAGCCTAAGGTGGATTTGGGCAATAACATTCACAATCAAGAAGACCCAATAAGAAGAAAAACGCTTACAAAACACACCACACCACACATGCAAAAAATGAAAATATCACCTATGTACATAAACTATGCAAGAATGATTCAAGCATAATATTTCTTTAGGTACAACCCATTTTTGGGCTGTGCAAAAGGAAGACCTTCATAATCGATCAACTCATAAGCCCCATTTTTTAATACACATTTAACGATATAGGTCCCATGCAGCATAGGTTGGAATTTTCCTGCCCGTAAGCTAGTTGTGAGCTTGATCATATAAGAGGATGAGGTCCCCTTTGATAAAAGAGCACAAAGAAACCGTTTGATCGAAATGAGCTTTAACCTGCTTTTTCTATGCCTCGATAACCAAAGCAGCCAAGTGGCGAGTTTCATCCAATCTCTCGATATATAGGAGACATTCTTCCTCCAAAGAAGTGTCGGGAAGTAATTCCACATCCAATTTTAGTGAAGGAATCTCACATTCAACCGAAGAGTAGCTTCCAGACCATACAACAACTGAAATGGTGTGAATCTGGTTGCTCTCTTCACTGATGTTTGGTAGGCCCAAAGAGCTGAAAACAACTGGAGATGCCAACTTGATTTGTGTATACAAATTGTTCGTTGAAGCGTCGTGACAAGTACCTTGTTCATAGCTTCAACTTGGCCATTTGACTGAGGGTAATATGGCATTGAGTTGTCGTGACGCAAGCCCAACCTAGATGTCAGATCTGCCATCATGTAGTCTAGAAAATGAGAGCCATGATCAGTGATGATGGCTTGAGGAACGCCAAAACGTGTGATCACATGGTTGAAAATGAAATGTGCAGCTGTCTTACCGTATGCGGCCAATGTAGGCATCGCTTCAGCCCACTTGGTGAAATAATCTACGACAACGATGATATAAGCATGCCCCCTGACCGAGTGAGGGTTACATTTCATAAAATAGATGCCCCATTTGGAAAAAGGGCCCACAATAATGACAAGATGTAATGGGAGAGGCGGCGCATGCATCTTGCGTTGGAAGATCTAGCACGCGTGACACTTTCGTACTGCAACAATATAGTCTTTAAATATAGACAGCCAGAAATAGCCCGCACAAAGGATCTTTTGTGCGGTAGCATAACTGGACATGTGACCACCACAGGCACCACTGTGACAGTCATTCAAAATTTTCTCAGCCTCTTCTAAGGTCAAGCACCAGTGGAGTACAGAATAGACCCCAACGCAATATAGGGTATCTCCAATAATGTGATATGGTTGCGACTGATGTCGAATGCGACATCGAGCATCCTTCGTTAAATTGGACTGAAAGGTTGATGTTTGGAGGTATACAATGATATCACCGTACCATGGATCAAGAGTGCTGATTAAGAAGAGAGTTTCGTCCGGGATATGTGTTTGGTCTCAACCTAGTCTCCTAAATTGAGTTCATTTAATTGTCAACCAGGGTTGGTAAACTGCTGAAGTGAAGTGCACCGTATGTGCCTAGGTGTTTGTCTCTTAATGTGTTGTGTTTAGTGTTTTATGATGTTTTTGGTATTTTGTGATGATTTATGATGTTTTTGGCCTTTTGGTAGTTTTATGTTCGCAAGGAAAATGAATAAAAAGGTAGTGGAAAGAAGCTAATGATTAAAAACAGAGTGAAGCCTAATTGGTTGATGAAAAATGGCAAATGCAATTGCAAATATTGAAACAGAATCAAATCTAAACTATGACTAAGCAGAAACAAAGCTTGATAATGACTTTTAAGCAAATGACTCAAAACATAAACTCAACTTGTCCAATTCTTTCATCAAAGGTATTTTGAGAGAGAGAGCTTGAGAAGTGGCCAGCTAAGTATGCAAATTCTCCTAACTAAACAATTAAACAACTAGCTTATAATGATGCAACATTTTATCCATGATTAGAGATTTTTTGAAGCATATTTGGAGGAAAACATTGATACCATCATAAGATCTTTACTCTAAGACTAGTTCCTAACTCTATTCTGCAACTTAGTTAATCATCACTGAACCTTGCCCAAGAGTTATAGATTTCTTTTTAAATTAGTCTTTTGAGGAAAGGCTCTGTTTATGAAGTAGTAAAGAAGTTGCAAAAGTACCTCAGGCCTTGAAATGATACTGTCTTCTGTTCATATGGTTATGAATCAATTATAGATTTGGAACAAGAAGAAGTTTGTAAATAACGAAGGCTGTTTTGTTAAGTCTAACAATTGAAGTAATCTAATATGCAGTGGATGACAACTAAATGTGGAGTGCAAATGCAATGAGTTAAGCTAAAAATGAACTTAAGATGTCACTATTCTAAAACAGTGCTGAACTAACAAGCCATTATCAAACTCAAAACAAAATAACAGAGCATGAGTTAAATGAAATTAAACTCTGGAGTATCCTAACTAAGTTATCATGCATTAATCTATGGGATTATACAGCCTGTTTGTCCATCATGATTGGTATTTTGGAAGAGTTTCTTAGAACAATCCTGACTGTACAATTCAGTGCAAATGAAAACATAAAGACTGAAAGCAATATAAAAACTAAGATATCACAGCTGTCTCCTACCCATCATTATGTTATTTTGGAAGAGCATTTTAAGAGCAAGGTCAGCTATGTTACTTAGTGAAAACAAACAACTAAAACATTCATCATCACAGTCATGCTTTAGACATCATAAGGATTTTTTGGAAGAGTTTCTTCTTTTGGAAGAGTGTTTAGAACAAGTGTAACTGTGATAGTGAACAAAAGAAACTACAATTAAATCCTACAACACTATAGCTATTTCCCATTCATTATCATAATCTTTTGGAAGAGTTTCTTGATCCAGGTGGATATTGGTGGTCACCCGCTTATTCCACTTGGGGCTCCACCATTGTCTATTTCAGTTTTTCAGTTTCGGCACAGTTTACTATTTTTAGCAGTTTTTCGGGTCCTAAACTTCCGGAGCCGTTTTGAGGCCCTAAACGACATTTTTTGGGAAAACGGAAGGCAACATGGGTCCATGGACCGATGTTGCCCGTTCCAAATTTGTAGTCCTCGGATAGATCTTTCTAACGAGGTATGGTACGCGTCAAACGGAGATCGTATGCCAAAGTTACACCCCTGGGAAGTTGAAACACCAATTTACCCAAACGGGGCCCATAGTTTTGGCGCTTCATCTCCTAGGGTTAGGGTTTTGGCTGTTTATGATTTCCCATTGTTTCTAAATGATAAATAGGCCCTCGAGCCTCATTGTAACTCAGTTCAGAGGCCTGTAGCCACCACATCTCTTCTCAGAGATAGCTACCAGCGCCCTAGCTAGTTTTATTTCCATTCTGTCTGTAAGAAAATTTCAGCTCTTTGATATTAATGAAATGAAGTGTTATTTCCGCTGCATCTCTGTATTTATGGTTATATGTTTATTCTGTTGCGTTCCTGCATAAATCCGGATCAGTGGTATCAGAGCGGTCTGCTTTTTCTCGATCCTTCTTTGCATGTCCCCAACGAGGTCAGGGTATAAGGAGCTAGGGCTTGATCTGGTGGAACCTTTGCAAGATCAGCCTCGCAAACCTCGACGGACGCCCATGGGGGACGAAAAGAAATATGAGGGAGCAGGAGATCCTATCAAAATATTGCTCGAGGAGGCCCTCGAAAAACAAAGGAACGTGATGATGGATAACTTTGTTCAGATCCTTCAACGGCTACCCATCGGCGGCGCATCTGCATCCAGCAGCCACTCTAGAGGCGCGACTCCTTTTAAGGTACAAGTAAATTTTGACATTCCCATATTTGAGGGTCAAATAGACGCAGATGCTGTAGATAAATGGTTGAATATGTTAGAAGGATATTTCTCGGTTCATGACTTTTCAGACCGGGAGAAGATTATTTTTGCACTCCTCAAAGCTACCCCCCATGTTAAGGACTGGTGGGAAACCTACCGTGAGAACAAGGACCAGACAGAACCCTCTCTGTTCTCGGCCGTACCAACTTGGAATTCTTTCCGAGACGCCGTCAAGGAACATTACTATCCCGTGGGGAGCTATGAGGACAAGTACATACAATGGACCACGCTGCGACAACAAAGGGATCAAGATGTGCATGAGCTGACGAATCTGTTCCATACCCCGCGCACAAAGTTGGGTATCAAAGATTCAGAGAAACATCTGGTGCTAAAGTATCGCAGCTATCTGCACAAATGCATTCAGGAGGAAATGGAGTTCCTTGACATCTCCTCGCTTGGTACGGCATACCGATATGCTGCCAAGATTGAGCAGAAATTCAAGCAGAAGAAGCGAGACTTTGGATCTGCGAATCAAAAGCAAGGGAAAGGTGCTTCCAAACCGCAAAACAAAGGACCAAGCCAAGGCATGGTGGCTAAAGACAACTCATCGAAGCCACAAGAAAAGAGCAGCACCGCAAAGCCAAAGAAGGACACGGGAAAGTGGTGTGAGTTCCATAAGAGCTCCACTCACAACACAATCGCAAAGCCAAAGAAGGACACGGGAAAGTGGTGTGAGTTCCATAAGAGCTCCACTCACAACACAAGTGAGTGTCGGGCCAAGCAGTCGCTAGTGGCCGAGATGAGGGCTTCTGAGTCAGATGCATGCTCGGACTCCGAATCAGAACCTGAAAAGGCGAATGAAAAAGGGAAACAGATTATTGATGCGGAGCCCAACGCCACTGTTGCCACTGCAAAGATCCAAAAGGAGGAACCGTAAGATCCAGAGGAGGAGGAACGTCTCTTCCACTCCCAGATGTGGGTAAAGGGCTCCCCGGTACAGTTCATTGTCGACAATGGGAGCCAAAAGAACCTCATTTCAGTAGACGCCGTGAAGCGGTTGGGTTTGCCGACCACAGCTCACCCACATCCATACACCATCGGGTGGCTTCACCAAGGACGAGATCTCCGCATCAGCCAGCAGTGCCGCCTTCCCTATAGCATCAAGCCCTTCACGGATGAGGTATTATGTGATGTTGCTCCTATTGATGTTTCCGATGTATTATTAGGACAACCATACTTGTGGAAGCGTCATGCTGTGTATGAGTCTCGACCTCGTGCTGTTATTATTACTTTGGGAAATAAGTTGTACAGGATACCAGAGGTACCACCTCCTACGACTATCTCTTTGGTTACCGCAAAACAATGTAGTAAGCTCATTTCCCAAACCAGGAAATTCGTTTTCCTGATGATCCGCCCCCAGGGCAAGAAGAAGACTGTGGCCACGACCTCCAGACAGGGCTCCTCCGCACAACAACAACAAATGGATAAGGTTGTGGAGGAGTACGGGGACATATTCACCTCACCCACAGGGGTTCCTCTGCACTGTCAGGTCAAGCACCCGATTGATTTGACCCCCGGTGCGCCGCTACCTAATGGACCGATCTATCGGCGCTCTGTTCTGGAGAATGATGAAATCAAGAGGCAGATTCAGGAGCTGTTGCAGAAAGGTCACATCAGACCAAGTTCATCACCCTGTGGGAGCCCGATCGTGTTGGTACAGAAGAAGGATGGGACGTGGAGACTCTGTATTGACTATCGGGCGCTGAACAAGATCACCGTCCGGAATAGGTACCCAATCCCACGGATTGATGACCTTCTGGACCAACTCCAAGGTGCAAAATATTTCAGTAAGATCGACCTGAAGTCTGGGTATCACCAGGTACCAATTGAACCCTCTGATGTGTGGAAGACCGCCTTCAAAGCTAAGGAAGGCCTTTTTGAATGGCTGGTCATGCCTTTCGGGTTGACGAATGCTCCCGCAACCTTCATGAGGATGATGGACGACATCTTGCGGCCATTCACCAACTCATTCGTAGTGGTGTACTTGGATGACATTTTGATCTTCAGCAAGACTTGGGAAGAGCACCTTCATCACATCCGACAAGTCCTCCAAACACCGCGGCAACACAAGTTGTGTGCCAATTTGGAGAAGTGCACGTTTGGCATGACCCAGGTTCAATATCTGGGATACATTATTGATGAAAGGGGGGTGCATGTGGATCCAGCCAAGATCCAAGTCATTCGAGATTGGCCAACCCCAACCACTATAACAGAGCTTCGCAGCTTTCTGGGTCTTGCTAATTTCTATCGGAGGTTCGTGTTGGGATTCTCTCATATCACTTGGCCCTTGAGTCAAGTCACCAAGGGAGGAGCGAGAGCAATTTTTTTTTGGTCAGAACCTCAACAGAAGGCGTTCACAGAACTGAAAAACCGCCTCTGTTCTGCCCCAGTGCTCACTTTACCAGACTTGCAACAACCATTTGAGATCGAGACATATGCCTCTGACTATGCTATTGGGGTAGTTATTACTCAACAGGGACATCCAGTGGCATTTCACAATGAGACAATGTCTGACACAGTTCGCAAGTACCCCACATATGACAAAGAAATGTACTCCATTATGCAAGCTTGTCGACAATGGAAGCATTACATTTTGGGGAAGGAAACAATCATCCACACAGACCACAGGCCCCTGCAGTTCATACAGACACAAGGGAAGTTGCAGAATGATCGCCATCAGAAGTGGTCTACATATCTGCAACAGTTTCATTTGAACATCAAGTATAAGAAGGGTAGCACCAATCATGTTGCAGACTGCCTCAGCTGATCACCGATCGTGGCGCTCACCACTGTACTCAATGCCTGTGGGCACGAGACTTCTGATTGGCCGCTTCTCTATGAGAGTGACCCGGAATTCGGCCAAACTTACAAGGCACTCCTGGGGGGTACGCAAGTTCCAAATTTTCACCTCCAAGATGCACTTTTATGTCACATGGGACACCTTTGTGTTCCTTCAAGCGAGCGTGCCAAGATGGTATGGGAAGCACACTACAGTCAAGTCGCTGGGAATTTCGGGGTCGAGAAAAGAGTAGCAATCCTGCAGAAGTATTTCTATTGGCCGAACCTCTGAAAGGATGTCGAGAAGCACATCAGATCCTGCACTGCTTGTGCCATTGCCAAACCGACCATCAAGAAGCAAGGCCTATATACTCCTCTACCTACCCCTAGTCGACCTTGGGAATCCATCTCCATGGATTACATGTCGGGCCTGCCTTCTACTAAGCAAGGAAATGACTATGTTTTTGTGGTCGTCGACAGATTCTCGAAGATGGCCATTATGGCGGCCTGCAAGAAGAATATCACAGCAGAAGCCACTGCTAAACTCTTCTTTGAACAAGTGTGGGTGCACTTTGGGATCCCACAGTCTATCATATCAGATCGGGATAGTAGGTTCCTCAGCACATTTTGGTCCAGCCTCTGGTCGATGTTGGATACCAAGCTCACCAAGTCCACAGCTTTCCATCCCCAAACAGATGGCCAGACAGAGGTCGTCAACAGAATGATTGTACACATTCTGCGCATGTACAATTCAAAGCATCCACGCACATGGGACGAGAGCCTCCCTTATGTAAAACATAGTTATAATCGAGCTCTCCACAGTTCAATCGGCCATAGCCCCTTTCAGTTGGGCTTGGGATTCCAGCCACTATGTCCCATTGACGAGGCCATGCCATTTGCAGCTGCTCAGGCCAATTCAGCTCATGTCCAGTCTGAAGTTGACAAAGCCAGTAGCTTCATCGAGCGCATTCAACACATCCGCCAACAGGTTCATGATATATTGGACAGAGCCAATGCCAAGTACAAGCAACGCCATGATCAACACCGGTGCCACACAACTTCCAGGTGGGTGACAAAGTATGGCTACATTTGCAGAAGGAGCGCCTCACTGGACCCCATCGCAAGCTTCGCCCGCTCCGATACGGGCCGTACACCATCACCAAGGCTGTAGGGAACAATGCATTCGAGCTCAGCATTCCACCATTCCTTGGTCTGCACCCAGTCTTCAATGTGGATCGCCTTCGTCCTTACTTCCCACCTCTACTGGACACCTCGGACATTGCAGAACAACTCACACCAATCGAGTTAAATCCAGACTGCATGGAACAGGCCACCACAGATTGCATCATGGACATGCAAATCAAGAACACTCGCCAGCAGAAGATCCAACTATATCGGGTTGTCAAAGCCGGCCAACTCCTGCACCAAGGAAAGTGGTTCACCAGGGACCAAGTTCAGCAGAAATTTCCTCATCTCATGGAGGAACTTAACGCAATGGGGACCATTGCTTCCTAAGGGGGAGGAATGATCCAGGTGGATATTGGTGGTCACCCGCCTATTCCACTTGGGGCTCCACCATTGTCTATTTCAGTTTTTCAGTTTCGGCACAGTTTACTATTTTTAGCAGTTTTTCGGGTCCTAAACTTCCAGAGCCGTTTTGAGGCCCTAAACGAAGTTTTTTGGGAAAACGAAGAGCAACATGGGTCCATGGACCGATGTTGCTCATTCCAAATTTGTAGTCTCCTTGGATAGATCTTTCTAACGAGGTATGGTACGCATCAAACGAAGATCGTATGCCAAAGTTACGCCCCTGGGAAGTTGAAATACCAATTTACCCAAACGGGGCCCATAGTTTTGGCGCTTCATCTCCTAGGGTTAGGGTTTTGGCTGTTTAGGATTTCCCATTGTTTCTAAATGATAAATAGGCCCTCGAGCCTCATTGTAACACAATTCAGAGGCCTGTAGCCACCACATCTCTTCTCAGAGATAGCTACCAGCGCCCTAGCTAGTTTTATTTCCATTTTGTCTGTAAGCAAATTTCAGTTCTTTGATATTAATGAAATGAAGTGTTATTTCCGCTGCATCTCTGTATTTATGGTTATATGTTTATTCTATTGCGTTCCTGCATAAATCCGAATCATTTCTTCTTTTGGAAGAGTTTTTAGAACGAGTATAACTATAGTGGCTATAAAATTAACTATGAACTTAAACTTCAAAAACGTAAAGGCAACTAAGATACTTATCTAAATTACGCAAGTAAAACTGTGCAAGAGGCAGGGGCCCTCTACCACCAGACGGAATCTAACTCTAAATCAAATCAACGCTTTCAAAACAATACTGTATTCTTCATTAAACGAGAAATAACTTGAACAAGGCAATCTGCGTCTTCAGAAATGTAGCACAAAATCTAAGCAAAATCTAGAGCAAAATCTAGCCTAGCTCTCGGTTTCCCAAGTGTTTTTATAACAAATTTACATAACAAGACTTGCAACAATTCAAGGATCATTGTCTTTCCTTATCAAAATCATACTAGGACTCTTAAAGTGGCAGCGTAAAAAGGAAAAGGACATCTGGACTAAGACAGTCCTATTAGAAATCTGCTTCCTTAAAAGAGTTCCCACGTACCAAAACCATATCCAGAATTCGGTTTTTCCTTCATGGTGAGCAACGAACAATGTAGAAAGGACGTGGAATATACCCATATGTGGTTTTTCTTGAGAGGCCACTTGGAACATGCCCAAACTTGAAGACAACTGCAGAATTGTCGGTTAGCTACGGAATGTCTGCATTCTGCAGCTAGTTCCGGTCAAAATGCATTACAATGACAAAAATCACAAAACTTAGCAAGTTAGTCATGTAAATCATTCTAAAAGTAATTTTAACTAAATCCATTGATCAATTGGGTCTGGGATAACAATGGAAAAAGGAAAATGAGGTAAAGTAAGATGAAATAAAGCACAATCTTGAGGCTCAACATACCCCCACTGCTGACTTCTTGCATGTCCTCATGCAACTTATTCCATAAACTCAGAGGCTTCTGCAAGAACATCTAATCCTCTCCTTCTTCTTTGCCTGGAAGCTAAAGATCTTCTGGGTTTTCTGATGACAAGTTTGAACCTTAAGTTGATAAGTGCCCTGATTAGCTTCTTGTTTCTCTTTTTCAACTTTTCATTAGCTTTTTCCACTTTGTCCATATGTAGAGATAAGGTTGAGTTCATATTGGTTTTGAGTTTGACTTGTTCCTTCAGAATATCATTCTCATTTTTGATGTGTCTATTAAGTATTTCCAGCTCATACCTATCCCTTCTTAACACATCTATTTCGGACAGTGGAGGACTAGGGGTCCTATCTCTACTCTCTGAAGCTTTCCTTTCCAAAGTTTCAACATAGTCATAAACTTCTTGCTGAGCAGGGTCAATTTCAGGGGTTCCTTCATTAAAATCCTCTTCAACATCTTCTTCAATAGATGTTTCTTCATCTTTTATATTTATCACCCCTGTTTGTTTGATCTGAGTTTTTCTTAGTTTCCCCTTTAGTCTATGGCTTCTTCTTGGCTGGGAAGATCCCTCTCCCTTTTCTGTGGCAGATTTCCTGATTACCTTTTCTTTCTTAAGTTGTCCCTTGATTTGAGTCAACTTCTCTGAGATGATTTCCTCACTACTTTCCTGGACTGTTTTGTCAATTTCAATTTTTGAAGCTCTCCATTTTCTGCTTCTCCTTGTAGGCTGTTGTTCGGGTGAGGGCTCTTTTGGCTCTTCAAAATGATTTCTTATCAAGAAATTATCCCAAGTATCATTTGTTTTGACTAAATGGTGTTCAATTAAAATCTTAACCAAGCCATGATGGTATAGAGTTGTCTCTAGAAATTGGACCCTTCTTTGAACACAGGAAGCCATCTTTTTCAAACTTTGAAGCGAAAAGTAGGGTAAGTTTAACTCTTCCCCCAGAAAATGCATTATCAGTCTAATGTGGTAAACATAAAATGTGCCATATCTACCCTCACATGTAATAAATTTTTGCAGAATAAGCAGTATGTTTCTCCATTTATTTTTCAATGCAGAACTTCGAATTCCCTTCTTAAACACAGTGATATCCATACCTGGTGATTTTAGAATTTTATTCCAGGATTCATTATGGAATTCCCTGTTTTTGAACCATCTCTCTCTATTTCTAAGCAATCCCGTAGCTTCTGCAATGAAAACTTCAGTGACAGTGAATTTAACATCTCCCACTTCAACCTCAGCTCCTCTAAATGACCTTGCAAATGTTTTAGTGACTTCTTTGTGGAATCCATTAAATTTCTCAAGAAATTGTAGCCATCCTACCTGTTGCAACATTTATTTACATTGAGGGTAACCTTCCAGGTATTTTGTACCCACTGGTTCAGTTCTTACAATGAAACCCATAATTTCTTCTTCAATGTTCAAATTAATACTCTTTCTACCCATGGAAAAAATAACTTCCACCTTTGAATTGATATACCTCTGGTTCTCAGTGACAATGGCTTCAAAATTCGGACTAATATATCTCTGCGTTAATAGTGACAATGGATTCAAACTTCGAACTGATATGCCTCTGGTTGACAGTGACAATGGCTTCAAATTTCAGACTGATATGCCTCTGGTTGACAGTGAAAATGGCTTCAAATTTCTCACTGATATATCTCTATCTCTCGGTGATAATGGCTTCAAATTCCACACTGCTATACCTCTGTCTCTCGGTGACAAATGACTTCAAATTCCACACTGCTATACCTCTGCATTTATAGTGATAATGCTCAATCTCTGCTCACGGTGATAGGAATATCTCTATTTTGCAGAATGAAGGGCCGACTACAGAATGGAGTGATGGAAGTAGTTACAGAATGAGTTAATGGAGTGAGGTGGAGAAAACGAATTAATGAGTGAAAAGACTGTGGAGATTTTTACAACGGAAAAGAAAATCATCATTGAATGATTTGGTTGGGTGACGTGAGGAAATTAAACACTTCAGCCTTTTTAACCGCTTAAATGATGTCGGGTATAGAATTTGAAATGAGAGATTTTAATCCAAAGTTTGTGGAGGGTATATTGGTCATGATCAATAAAAATAATCAAAACAACTTTTTCGAATGATTCATAACTAAAACTATGCTAAAGTTTATGAAATGATATTATAATCTAAACTTGTTACCTCTGCTTTTCATTTGATTTTTGTAGTCTTTGTCTTCTTTGTTCTCCTTTGGAAGAGTCTTCATAATCCTTATTGATTCTTCTTATTCATGGATACACTGGATCATCTTGTTGCAATTCAAATGTCTGCTGATTAGTGCCTTCAGGATTTGTAGCTGCAGAATGACTATCTGGCTGCGGAAAGTCTGATCAGCTGCAGAATGTCTGTTAAGCTGTAGAATGTACCTGTAGAGCATTTTAATCATGGAATGGAGTGGTTTGGGATATAAGTGAAATGTTATATGGCATGAATGAAGATGGATGATGAGTTATGATATGTATGAAGTGGATAATGAAATGGAATGGATTCAGTTTATGAAATGGAGTGGAAGAATATAAGAACTGCCCTGCAATCCATGACATGTGTTACTCATTTACAACAAAACATCAAACTTTAAATTTTGACATGGAAATGAGGTGGATGAAGTATGGAATGAGATGAATGATATATGGAATGAAGTGAAGTATGAATGAATGAATGAAATGGAGTATGGATGGATAAGTGAATGAAATAAAATGGATCATAAGTACAATGGATCTGAACTTATGATTTTGTAACAGCTGCTTGCAAAAAAAAAATGGGAAAAGTTAGAGTGTCAGAGAGACTCTGATTTTCACCCAATCTTTTCTGTATAAACATGCCAATCAATGATTGGTTTTCATGTTTATACTTTTATTTATTTATTTATTTTTTTCAAAGAGAAATGCTTCAGAAAATTTAATCAAGTTGATGAAGAAGAGAGATTCTTCTTCATTAACTTCACATCACTGCTTTCTTGGAACTTCTTGACAAATTCTTCCCTTGAGAGTGGTTTGTGATATAGCTTCAATCTATGACCATTCACAAGAAAAGTGACCTCTTCTTCATCTATATTTCTAATTTTTACTGCTCCATTGTCAAAAATTTCAACAATTTCATATGGCCTAAGCCAATGTGTTTGAAATTTACCTTGAAAATCCTTGAATTTTGAATCAAACAAGAGATCCCAGTCACCTTCTTTGAATTTATTCTCTTTGATGTACTTGTCATGCCATCTAGTCCTTTGCTGTTGGACTAGACTTGTTTTCTAAACTGCATCTTGTCTGATCTCATCCAATTCATTAATCTGCTCCAATCTATGCTTTTGTGCCTCCGTTAAATCAAGTCCTAGCTGAACTGCCATTTTGAAATTTTGAATCTGGAACTCTATGGGGAACAAAACTTGCTTTCCATAAGCAAGTTCATAAGGAGTATGGCCTGTTGTGTTTCTCCATGTAGTTCTATAGGCCCACAAAGCTTCAGGAAGCCTATCTACCCAATCTCTTCTATGTAAATGAACAGTCTTTGTTAGGATTCCTTCAATGACCTTATTAGTAGATTCCACTTGACCATTTGCTTGTGGATGATAAGGAGTAGATTTTCTATGCCTGATTTTGTACCTCTCTGTTAGCACTCAAATCTACCTCAGGCTGAAATGAAGTAAAACTCAAGGCTACATCAAACCACGCTCAGCCTCGTAGCTAGCCCTACGAGGACAGGAGAGGGCTCTCTCCGTCAATCTCGAGATAATAAGCAAGTAGGATGTGAGATGACTTACAATAGGAACTGATTTTAGGCTAGTAAAGAGATAGGTATGTTTGTTTTTTGATTTTTTGGGTTTTCGCTGGAGAAATGGGAAAACAGATTTTGGGTCCGGGGATAAGGTCAGACCTTTGCAGAGTTCGAGTTGGGGCGAGGTAGGTGATGATCTTGATGCTTTAAATTGGATATATGGATAGATTAGACCGACGAGGAGCTGAAGAGGGAAAAGAAGAACTTGGATCCTCTCCAAATAGCTGAAAACATATAGAACTAACTGAATTCAAAGGCCAAGCACTGTAAACAATGGATTCAACCTTATTTCACTCATTCAACTTAGTTCAGAAGCATAATGAAAGGATGGCATACATTAAACATGAAGAAACTTACAGTAAACAAAGAAGAAACACCATCAAGAATAGAACACCACAAGGATCCCAACAAGTGCCGCAAAACCCCCGATCTTTCCTTAGCCAAAATATGAAAAGTATGTACAATGATATCAAAAGTATCCCAAGAGTCCAACCTGTAGAATGCCTCAGAAATTACAATATATAGATCACTCTAACACCTTCCCCACCTCTAGGGGTCGAATTCCCTCTTCAGGGATCAGTTTCAACCAATTCTATTCATGGAACTACAATCTAGGCAGCTAACAACTTGCCTCTAAAAGAGTGGAAACTGATCCATTACATGATTTTTTACTCATTTGAGAGTGAATCTTCTAGAAGAGATAAAAATAAGCCAAAGTTACATGCCAAACATGAATTTACATCATAAAACCCAAAAATTATATCCATAAGCAAAACTGGTCCATACTAGGCGAAAAACTGAGCTGGCAGCTGAAAATTCAGGAAAAATTTCAAGTGGGTCGCTCCTGAGCCGTGTGGGTTGCTCACCTCTGCGTGGGTCGCTCGGCCCAGGTGGGTCACTCCCCTTGTAAGTTCACACTGCGGAAATAACCCAAGTGGGTCGCTCTGCCCAGGTGGGTCGCTCGCGCCCAGGTGGGTCGCTCGAGCTCCAAGACCCTGTCAACGCAGTTTTAAAACGTGAATTCGGCCCTCCAACTCCAAATCTCGACTTGGGTGATGTAGATTGGTGCAAATGAAATTGGTTTGGCTTTTATATATGCTGCAAATATATTCCACAATCAGATTTGTTTCAAATCTAATTGAAAACCCATATTACAATGTTTTTGTAATTTCACATTTGGCTTTTTAAATACAATCTTCTTTTGGCTTTTCTGAGCTCGATTTTGATGATTTTGCTGTCTTCTTGCAGGGATATGGCTATTTAGCTAAGGAAAAGACTAGGGGTCTGCTTTTGACATTTTCTTCTTGGTGGAATAAGTACAATTTATTACAAAATAATAATGAACAATTTCTAGTTCCAAAACAGAGTTTTGGACTAGAAATGTTTTTTTTTTTAAATGCTAATGATAATAAAATAAAAATCACAATATGCGGAACCTTCCTCACCTTGCAGGCTTTATGAATGGTATACAAATGACTCAAAAACCCTAGACACTAAGACCTAAGACAATTATTGACATTTTAATGACCAAAAATGAAATGACAATGACTATGAGTGATTTTTTGAGGAAAATTTTAAAATAGCACTGCAGGTGTAAACATGAGGAAACATAAGACGACAGACCCCCTCGTCAGTCCATGGCATGCTCCTAGTGAAATGCAACGAAGTGGAACAAGCGAGACACCTAAAAATGAATATGCAAAAGACGAAATGATCACTGACGGAGGGCTGTAAGGGCCGACTCTAACATTGGCTCCAATGGGGATGGTGGCTCCATGGAGATGCCAAGAACGACAGATCTCTGGGGGAGTCAGACAGTGCCTCTCATCCATTGGGCGATGGAATCATTATTTCAACTGATAAAACAAACTTTGGACAATTTTATTGACTGCAGATTTGACCAACGACGGACTGCAATTTGACCAAAACTGACATGACTCAAACTGACATGACTTTAAAACTTAAAGACTGATGAAACTTAACTTGACAATTTCAAACCAACCAACCTCTATCTCCAGAATTATAGCCTTCGCTCCGGGCCCCAGACTGAAAATGAGAGATCAGTGCACACTCGCAACGAAACAAAAGTAAAATGATATATACAATGACAATGAGATCAGCAGCAAGTACTCAGAAATAATAGCGCTTCAGCAACCGACCATTGATCGGTCCTCCAGGACAATCATCTCCATTCATTTCTTTGAGAAGAAATGCATTCTAACCCCGATACGCTGCAATCTTAAAAGGACCCTTCCACAGATTTTCAAATTTGTCGTGCTTTCCCTTATCTTCATTCCGAGCATCCCATTTCAAAACTACCTCATCCAACTGAAACTTATCTGCTTTCGCCTTTCTGTCGTAGATCTTCTTTATGCGCTCCTGCAACTTAAAAGTATTTTGAAATACCTCCTCTCGTGTCTGCTGTAAATGAATCATCTGATTAATCCTCCGCTGCATAGGATCTTCTTCACTTCCAGCCTCCTGAAGCAATTTGACCACCGGGACAGCAAGTGAAGTAGGAAAAACTGTATCCGTCCCATACACCAACTCGAAAGGAGACATGCCAATATACTTTTTCTGACTTACCCTATCAACCCATAATGCATTCACTAACTTTTTGTGCCAGGCCTTTTTGTTGATTTCCAGCAATTTCTTAATGATATTCACCAAGGATTTATTTGAAGATTCCGCCAAACCATTTCCTTGCGGATGGTAGGCGGTCGAATGTCCCAAGGTAATATTGTACTTAAAGCAAAAATCAACCATCCTCTTAGACTTAAAGGCTGCTGCATTATCTGTGATTATTTTACTAGGACATCCAAAACGTGACAGAATATTGTTTTCAAGAAAAGAAATGATTACCGCATCAGTGGCTTGTCGAGTGGGAATCGCCTCAATCCACTTCGTGGAGTAGTCTGTAGCTGTCAAGATCCATCTATGCTGTCCGGAAGATGCTGGGTGGATTTCCCCGATAAAATCCAATCCCCACTGCTGGAATGGTGCACTAACTTCAATTGGTTTTAGAGGCAAAGGCCGTAGTTTCTGCTTCCCTTCGAAAATTTGACACTCATGACAATTTTTAACAGCCTTGAACACATCAGAAAACAAAGAAGGCCAATAATACCCTGCCCTTAGAATCTTATTCGCCGTGGTCTTCCAAAACAAATGACCTCCACAGTCACCTTTGTGAAAATCCTCCAAAACTCTTTGAGCTTCCTCCTCTACCAAACAATTCAACAACATACCTCCAGGGTCTTTCCAATATAATGCAGAATTCAGAATGCAGAATTTAGCAGCTCTTAATTTCAATGTTCTACTCTTATTTCTAGGCATCCCGGACGGTGTAGACAAATTCTGAAGCACATATAAAATGTCAGCATACCAAGGGGAAGAAACAAAAATATCGGATACCTGAACTGACGTACTTTTCTCATCTTCATCAGACATGGCAGCAATCAAATTTATGTCTAGAGCATGCAGATTTGTTTCAGCCATGAGCTTGGCGAGTCCTTGTCCTTTGATCAGCTTGGTCGGTTTAATTTCCACATCGTACTCTAGCAACGCAGCGATCCACTTACCTCTTCTTCCTTCCGGATCTGCCTGTACCAAAACATCTTTAACTGCTGCGTTAGGAACATATGCTGTAATGTGGGAATGCAATATGTACACACGGAAATCCTTCAAAGCCTTTACAAGCACAAGTGCTTGTTTCTCAATGATATTATACTTCAATGCTCCATCTCTTATGATCCGACTGAAAAAAGCGATGGGCTTCTCAACTCCATCCCTTTTTTGCATCAAAACAGCTGCCAATGTGTGCTCAGAAGCGAAAGAAAATAAAATGAAGTCTTGTGTGTAATCTGGGCTGATTAAAATAGGGGCTGAGGAAAGAGCTATCTTTACCAAATTGAATGACTTTACCGCCTCTTCTGTCCACCTTACCTGACTGTCCTTTTTCAGCATGTTCGTGATTTCTCTAAGGTGTTCCGCAAGATTTGGAATGAAACGACGCAGAAAATTCATTTTACCATTAAATGACTGTATTTCTTTCTTGTTCCGGGGCTGTTCAATCTGCTGTATGGCTTCCACACGTGCAGGATCAACTCGAATGCCATCTTTCGATATGATGTGGCCAAGGAGCTTTCCTTCATCCATGGCGAAAAGGCTCTTTTTCGGATTCAGCGAAATGCCATATTTTCTGCACTTCTGGAAAACAATTTTCAAATGATATAAATGTTCCTCATCAAAATTGGAAAACACAGTTAGATCATCAAGGTAAACAACCAAAAACACATCTTTCTCATTGGCAAAAGCCATGTCCATTGCACGCTGAAAGGTAGCGCCTGCATTCTTTAAACCGAACGGCATCTTTGCGTAATGAAATGTTCCCCAAGGAGTGGTGAACGCAGCCTTGTCACGATCATCTTCCTGCACTAAAATCTGATTATAACCTGAGTATCCGTCGAGTAGTGACATCCTTGATGCTCCAACTACTCGCTGCAATATGTGATCCATCTTTGGCAGCGGATAATTGTCCTTTAATGATACTTTATTCAGATTTCTGAAGTCAATACATAAACGGATCTCACCTGTCTTCTTTCTCACGGGCACCAAGTTTGATATCCAATCTGAAAAACGAATAGGTACAATAATTCCCGACTTATACAACCTATTTACCTCTTTTTTGATTGATGGCAGCAGCTTTGGATTGATCCTCCTCAACTTTTGACGAAAAGGCTTCTGATTTGGTTTGATGGGAATAGTATGCTGAATGATGTTGGTATCATATGTTTTAAGATCTGAATAATCCCACGCAAACACATCAGAAAATGAAGATAACAATTTCACATATTCTGCTTTTACCTTTGGTGACAATGAATTTGACAATTTTACCATCTTGGGATTCTCAGCTGTCCCAATATTTACCTCTTCGACACCTTTTTCTGTTGGCCTCAATGTCGGTTTGCGGGCTACATCATCTTGATCAAACAACTCTTCCAAAGGAATCAATCCCTTAGGAATGATGTTATCCTTAAGTTGCAACACATCCATTTGGTTTATTTGTATGTCATCACTACCATCATCAAATTCTGTATCTATGGAGGTATATTTAAACTTACCCTTATTCTGCAGAAATTCACTAATCTCCTCATCATCCTCAAAGACTTGCCAACATCGCTGATTGTCTGGAACGGTGGGCCGGTGTTTCACATGTATCTCAAACTTGTTGCTGGAATTCATTGGAATCTTAAGATTGCTTGCTGCCTTAGCAAGTCCATCAGCAACACCATCTTGTATGCGGGGCACACATGTCAAAGTATAATCAGAAAATAACTTCAGAATATCCAAAACTGCATTTCGGTAAGCCCTCATGCGAGGATGCTTAGCCTGAAACTCACCTTTAACTTGCTTTATCACTAATTCTGAATCACCATATACTGCAATCCTTTTCGCTTTCAGCTTCTTAAGAATCTTAAGGCCAGCAATAAGAGCCTCGTATTCCGATTCATTATTAGAACAATCAAATGCAAGCTTGTAAGAACACACTCTCACATTGCTCGGAACTCTATCAGGAGCGGAAAATGGACTACGAATCCACACACCAATCCCAGCACCATCGCTGCCCACTGCACCATCAAAATCCATGGTCCAAAGACCATCTTCATCGTCCTCTAAATGCTGAAACTGTGCCGGCTCTGTTTTTCTTGTTTGCTGCCCATTGTCTTCAGCTGATTGCTCCAGAACAGCTTGTTTTTCTCTCCTTTCTTTTTGCAAAACTTCTCTAAAATTCTCATTTATTTCTGGTATGTCTTCTGCCTGAACTAATTGACTTTCTATATCATTAAAACTATCAGCAAGCAACACAAACGACTCTAAATCAGTATGTACATAATTCACAGGATGATTGATTGGCTTCTCTTTGCTACTTATCATGTATTTCATCTTCTGCTCTCGATATAACTTTCTCATTTGACCGAAGACTGGAATTGTAGCATAAGAGAAATCTAACTGAAGTGTACCTTTCAACTTTTCCCCCCAAGATCTTGCAAGGAGCATCCCGAACCGTGGAGGAATGTCGGCAACCACTACATCCATCAAAACATTCTTCGCTGGGATTTGATCTAAGCTTACCACCAAATCTTTAATGAGTCCTATACACTTTACCCGGCTGGAATAAAATGAATACAAATCATGATACTCTCTTGTAATGTCTAATCCCAACTTTTCCATGATCGCCTTTGGCATCAAATTGTGCGAAGCACCCGAATCGAGCATAGCATTGTGCAATATATATTCGTGCAACCTCAAACTGATGTAAAACGGAGGAACATTACTGTCAGGAGACTCACCATTTAATGCAGGCCCAAAAATCAATTCCGGCTGATCATCCTCAACATTTACTGTGTCAATCATTTGATCAAAGTTCAGAATTTTGGAGACTTGACTACGGTAGCTGCTGTTCTTCATAATTTCCGTCAAAGGAATAGATATTTTCAGTTTGGCAATCTCATTTTCCAAACTAAATGCTGAAACTTTCTCAACTTCTTTGACTGGAACTTCCTTCTTTTCAGCCTTGTCTTTCACTATGTTTGACTGATTTACCTTCTCAGCTGATGATACTTTACTAGCTGCGGGGTCGATTGTTTCTTTTCCTCTTTTCTGTGGTATCGGTGAATCTGTCTTCGGTGCTGAAGCTTCTTTTCTTTTCTGAATGGGATTTATGGGCACATCTCGATTTCTCAATGAATATTGTTTCTTCTGGGCAGTCAATGCATTCATATATCCTCTTTGGTATTCATCTGACTCTTCCTCTAAATCAGCATCATTTGTTAGGATGAAATCCTCATCTTTCTGAACAACTGAACTTTCTCCATATTCTTCATCCTCAGTGATATAGATAGGCAAATCATCGGGAGTGAAGAAATGATTCTGCTCACCTGACACATCATCATCATCATCATCATAATCATGACTCACAAAATTCTGCAAAAGAGGGGTCTTAATCTGCTGTTGGGCTGCTGGCTCTTGAGCTCTTTGTTCACGTTGCTTAATTCTGAATTGTGGCTGCTGCTGGCCATGGAAATTTGGATTTCGAAACTGTGTTTCTGATTTGTCGAGATTCATTCTTTTTAAAACCTTTTCCAACTCATGAGCCAAGTGTTGTTCTGATATAGATGTGGAAGGCTCTTCCTTTATTGTCACTCTTTTCTCCGCTTTCAACCGTGCTCTTTTATCATTCAGATTTGCCTCAACACTAACAGCAACCTTCTGCATGTCTTCTAAAGTAGGTGGATCTCTATCACGAAGGGAATAAGCCATCTCCGGATCAAAGCCATCCGGGAATTTAAGGAGAGCAGACTTTTTAGACGGTCTCAAGTCATCTGGAATAGCATTATACACTGTATTGAATCTAATGATATAATCCTGAACAGACTCACCAAGATTACGTTTGAGGTTCGTATATTCTGAAGTAATCTGCAGCGGATCCTTCTTCATCTCCCATCGATCTAAAAACTGCCTCTGGAGTTCTGCCAATGTAGTGATGCTTCTTTGCGGCAAGGCTCTAAACCATTTTCTTACCTCTCCTCCAAAGGTTTGCACAAAAAGCCTCATACTCACATTCTCTTCATCAATCTCGAAACGATCAAAGAAATTTGCCATATTGTCTACATGTTGTTGTGCAGGAAGACTCTGTGGAGTGCCATCAAATGTTGGGATCTTGCTCTGATAGTCTGCGGGCATATCATTCAACTGCTGTGGTAACACAAGAGGTGCAAAACGAGCAGCCATAGCTCTTGGTGGATTGATGACAATCTGTTGTCGAGGAGACACAGGAGGACTAGGAGAAGTAGGTCTGCGAGATGTATTCAATGGAGACGGAGGAGAAATTACTATTGATTGCTGATCGGAAAGCTCAGGCTGAACCGGAATGGTAGGGATAAAGGGAGGCTCAGTAGGGATCCGTGAACTCGATGCAATTTCAGATGGCTCAAGAATTTGTGAAGCAGATTCAGTAAATTCAGGAGTGTTAGTATCCACAATGGAACTTTGCAATTGTTTATCCAGGTAATGTGAAACAAATCTATATTGCAAATCCTCAGTAAACAATGGATCTGGAACTAATCTTGACAATTCAGTTTCGGAAAAATTTACGAACAAGGATGTTTCAAACCGTGCATCAAAAGGGATTTCATCAACATATATGATTTTCACAGGACAGGATGCAGATCGGGTAAGCAATCTGGAACTCCCAAAACTCAATTGGCTTTCTCTTTCAGAACTTTCTTGACTTCCTTGTTTTCTAAGGGTCCTCGAAATCAGATTTGGATTTTCGAATATTGTTGGTGGATCAGGGTCAGGATTCGCCCTAGTATTCCTTCTTGAAGCCAGTGTATTGATCTTCTCGGGATAAATTTCAAAGAACACAGTCAATTATTTTCAGCCTTTTGACTTCTAGACTCAATCATCCAAAGGGTCTAGAACGAATAAGTATACTGGGGTGATTTACAGATCAAGTACTGCACACACAAGCTTACCGGAGATCGACTGAAGCAGCGTTTATCTACTTCCGCTTATGCATAACAAAAGCGTTTCGAAAGCTACCTGGCGTGACTTCAGACTCCGTCTAAGACTCATGGAACAAACACATCAACAAGCAAACCATTGAGATCTTCCCCAGTATGGTCGCCGCTATGTTAGCACTCAAATCCACCTCAGGCTGAAATGAAGTAAAACTCAAGGCTACATCAAACCACGCTCAGCCTCGTAGCTAGCCCTACGAGGACAGGAGAGGGCTCTCTCCGTCAATCTCGAGATAATAAGCAAGTAGGATGCGAGATGACTTACAATAGGAACTGATTTTAGGCTAGTAAAGAGATAGGTATGTTTGTTTTTTGATTTTTTGGTTTTCGCTGGAGAAATGGGAAAACAAATTTTGGGTCCGGGGATAAGGTCATACCTTTGCAGAGTTCAAGCTGGGGCGAGGTAGGTGATGATCTTGATGCTTTAAATTGGATATATGGATAGATTAGACCGACGAGGAGCTGAAGAGGGCAAAGAAGAACTCGGATCCTCTCCAAACAGCTGAAAACATATAGAACTAACTGAATTCAAAGGCTAAGCACTGTAAACAATGGATTCAACCTTATTTCACTCATTCAATTTAGTTCAGAAGCATAATGAAAGTATGGCAACATTAAACATGAAGAAACTTACAGTAAACAAAGGAGAAACATCATCAAGAAACAGAACACCACAAGGATCCCAACAAGTGCCGCAAAACCCCTGATCTTTCCTTAGCCAAAATATGAAAAATATGTACAATGATATCAAAAGTATCCTAAGAGTCCAACCTGTAGAATGCCTCAGAAATTACAATATATAGATCACTCTAACCCCTTTCCCCACCTCTAGGGGTCGAATTCCCTCTTCAGGGATCAGTTTCAACCAATTCTAATCATGGAACTGCAATCTAGGCAGCTAACAACTTGCCTCTAAAAGAGTGGAAACTGATCCATTACATGATTTTTTACTCATTTGAGAGTGAATCTTCTAGAAGAGATAAAAATAAGCCAAAGTTACATGCCAAACATGAATTTACATCATAAAACCCAAAAATTCTATCCATAAGCAAAACTGGTCCATACTAGGCGAAAAACTGAGCTGGCAGCTGAAAATTCAGGAAAAATTTCAAGTGGGTCGCTCCTGAGCCGTGTGGGTCGCTCACCTCTGCGTGGGTCGCTCCCCTTGTAAGTTCACACTGCGGAAATAACCCAAGTGGGTCGCTCTGCCCAGGTGGGTCGCTCGCGCCCAGGTGGGTCGCTCGAGCTCCAAGACCCTGTCAACGCAGTTTTAAAACGTGAATTCGGCCCTCCAACTCCAAATCTCGACTTGGGTGCTGTAGATTGGTGCAAATGAAATTGTTTTGGCTTTTATATATGCTGCAAATATCTTCCACAATCAGATTTGTTTCAAATCTAATTGAAAACCCATATTACAATGTTTTTGTAATTTCACATTTGGCTTTTTAAATACAATCTTCTTTTGGCTTTTCTGAGCTCGATTTTGATGATTTTGCTGTTTTCTTGCAGGGATATGGCTATTCAGCTAAGGAAAAGACCAGGGGTCTGCTTTTGACATTTTCTTCTTGGTGGAATAAGTACAATTTATTACAACAATAATAATAATCAATTTCTAGTTCCAAAACAGAGTTTTGGACTAGAAATGTTTTTTTTTTTTAAATGCTGATGATAATAAAACAAAAAAATCACAATATGCGGAACCTTCCTCACCTTGCAGGCTTTATGACTGGTATACAAATGACTCAAAAACCCTAGACACTAGGACCAAAGACACTTATTGACATTTTAATGACCAAAAATGAAATGACAATGACTTTGAGTGATTTTTTGAGGAAAATTTTTAAAATAGCACTGCAGGTGTACACATGAGGAAAAATAAGACGACAGACCCCTTCGTCAGTCCATGGCATGCTCCTAGTGAAATGCAACGAAGTGGAACAAGCGAGACACCTAAAAATGAATATGCAAAAGACGAAATGATCACTGACGGAGGGCTGTAAGGGCCGACTCTAACACCTCTCCATCATTTGTTCCACTAGCCTTGATGTAAATTGAGCTCCTTGATCTGTAACAATTTCCCTTGGGACACCAAAAAGAGTAAAAATATCCTCAAAAAGAAAAGTAACTACAAATGCTTCATTAGAAACAAGTAATGGCTTGGCTTCTACCCATTTAGTAACATAATCAGTGCAAACTAATATATACCTTTTCTGTCTTGATGGAGGACTAATAGGTCCTACAAAATCCAAAGTCCATTTTTCAAAAGGTTCAATATGTACTTGAGGTTGTAATGGCATCTCACCTGAAGGAGAAGGTTTCCCTACCCTTTGGCAGCTGTCACACCTTTTGACATACTCTTTAGCATATTTAAACAAGGATGGCCAATAATATCCTAAATTAAGGATCTTATAGGCTGTCCTCTTATCAACAAAGTGTCCACCACAAGGTTCATCATGACATGCTTTGATAATCTCAGGCATCTCATATTCACGAACACACCTTCTAATGATCAAATCTGGACCTGTCTTGTACAACTCATTAGCAACCCATGAATATTTTGCACTGTCATAAATGATTTTTCTTTTATCCCTTGCATTCATTATTGAAGGAAATTTTCCTGAAACTAAATAATTAGCAATATCAGCAAACCATGGAGTTTGAGTAGAAATTGAAAAAAGATATTCATCAGGAAATTGATCTTCAACCGGAGTGTCATCTTTGATGTTTTGTAGTCTAGATAGGAAATCAGCTACTGTGTTTTGTTTTCCAGGCCTATCTAGAATGGTAATGTTGAATTCTTGTAAGAGCAATAACCATCTTATGACTTTGCCATTAGTAATTGATTTGTTCATTAAGTATCTAATTGCAGAATGATCAGTGTGAACAAAAGTTTCATAGCCTGTTATATAATGTCTAAATTTGTTTATGGCATGAACAACAGCTAAAAACTCTTTTTCAGTTACAGTATAGTTTAACTCTGCAGGAGTCAAATTTTTACTGGTATAATAGATGGCATAAGGAATCAAATCTTTTTGTCCCAATACTGCTCCTAGAGCTGTATCGGAGGCATCTGTGGAGATATGAAAAGGTAACTTCCAGTTAGGTCCCCTTAATATAGGTGCTTCAGAAATTTTTGTTTTTAGGGTCTCAAAGGCTAACTGGCAATCAAAAGTCCATTTGAATTCACAATCTTTGGTAAGTAATTTGAAGAGTGGAGATGCTATCTTGGTGAAGTTTTCTATAAATCTCCGATAATATCCTGTAAATCATAGAAAACTTCTAACATCTCTTTGACAACTTGGAATAGATAAGTTAGAGATGACTTCAACTTTTGACTCATCAACTCTAATCCCATCCCCTGAAATGTGATGCCCTAAAACAATACCTTCAGTAAACATCATAAAACATTTTTCATGACTAAGTGAAAGGTTTACTTCCTGACATCTCTTTAAAACTTTTTCAAAGTTTTCTAAAGCTTCTTCAAAAGTGTTTCCATAAACTGTGAAATCATCCATGTACACCTCTACACAATCATGTATTAGATCTGAAAAAATTCCTAATACTGCCCTTTGGAATGTTGCAGGTGCATTGCATAATCCAAATGGCAATACTCGGTAAGCACAGGTACCCCAAGGACAGGTAAATGTGGTTTTGTCTTGATCTTCAAGTGCTACTTGGATTTGGTTGTAACCACTAAACCCATCTAAGAATGAGAAGTACTTTTTTCCAGCTAATGTATCTAACACTTGATCTATGAAAGGTAAGGGAAAATGGTCTTTAAGAGTAGCTTTGTTTAGTTCTTGGTAGTCAACACATACCCTCCATTTTCCATTTTTATTTGGCACAATTACCAAAGGAGAGACCCACTGACTATCTGAAATGGGATAGATGAAATTGACATTTAACAATTTTTGCAATTCTTCTTTAATAATTTCCCTAAGATTTGGATTCATCCGTCTTTGAGGTTGTCTGATTGGTTTGCAATTTTCCTCTATATAGATGTGATGAGTGCAAGTCTTGGGGCTTATCCCTTTCATGTCATTGTACTCCCATGCATATGCAGAAGAATGTCTCTGTAATACTTTGACTAACTCTTCTTGTTGAGATTTTTCTAGGTTCTTGTTTATGTTCAAAGTTTTGCCTGGAAAAATCTCACTTGTAGAGTTGCCAAATTTGTCCATAGAATGAAGAGACATCTGCCTTGATGAAAAAAACTCAATATTGGATCCCTCTTGAAATGATTCATGTTTGTATTCTGGAGAGGATTCAAAATTTTCTAGAGTATTCAGAATTTGATTATCTTCACTAATTTCTGAAATTGTGAAGAGAGGTTGTAAATCTTCTTCATCCTCTATCCATTGAGTGTCATCTAGATCTGTAATTGTCCTAGCTGGAGGATATAAAGTGAATTTATTAGTTGAACTACCATCAGAGATATACATATCACCGAATCTACAACTAATAAAAGCATCAGCTGTAGCCAACCAAGGTCTTCCTAATATAACAGGATGTCCTCCTAGATTATTCTTAGGAGTGAGGATCATAAAATCCACAGGGTACTCCCAAGAGTCTAGGGACACTGGCATGTTTTCTATTACCCCATCTGGTTTGATCACAGATCTGTTTGCTAATTGTAATAGTGTGGGTGTAAAGAGAACATTAGGAAGTTTCAGTTTATCCATGATTTGTCTACTCATGATATTGATTGCTGCTCCTAAATCAATGAGTGTGTTTTGGATTTCAATTCCATTGATGTGAATTTTGACAACTGGATTTCCTGGGTCAAGATACTTTGGAATAGAAATCTTTCCCATCATAATATCTGCTATTTGTCCTGCCAGTTGAATTTTCTTTGTTTCTCTTATTCTCTTTCTTGTTTTCTTCATGCTCAACTCCTTTATTGTTTTGGCTAAAATTGGAATTTCCTTGATGGCTTGTAATAATGGAATTTTAATGCAAACATTTCTCAGCTCATCTAGGAAATCATAATTAGGCACCATAATTTGTTTTTCTACACCTCTATCAATTTGTAGTCTTTCCGGAAAGGGAGGTATAGAAGTAGATGTAGATGGTTGCTCTAATACAAGAGTTGAATTTATTGGATCTTTTTGCTTTAATTTTTCAGTGTTTGGGTCTTGAAAGGATGTGTCTTCCTCAAGACTTTTATTCACTCGTAGAGAGTCTTCCTAATCACAGAAGGTTTCCTCTTTTCAAGTATTCTTCCAGACCTAAGTTGAACATCACTAAGGTCTAGAGGAGTAATTAAATAAATTGGAAATTGTTGGCCTTCTATCATGTATGTATTCTGAGGATTTTTATTGTTGGGGTTTGGTATGGGTTGAGCAGGCAACTGATTTGATTTCTGAGGAAATGGTAATGGGAGTGGTTGATTTTGATGTTGTGGATTTTGAGGATTTTGTTGAAAATTTTGTTGAGGAGGAAAATGTGGATATGGTGGATAGGATGGTGGATACTGATAGTACTGAGAGTATCTTCCATAGGGATTTTGTGAACCTTGTGCCCAAGCTTGAGATTGATTTTGAAATTTGGGCCAAGGTTGCTGCCAAGAATTCCAATTTGGTGGGGGTTGATTATACATTTGATCATGAAATCCTTGTGTTTGAGGTCCTTGCCAAGGCCTTCTAGAGACAAAATTGAGAGACTCTGTGGAATCTGTAGGAGTTTCCTCCTGAAAGACAGCTTTGAGACCAGGAAGAGAAGGAAAATTCTTGGTCTCATGTTTTTCAGAACAAATGACACAGGTTTCTACAACTTTTACATCCAAAGGACACTCTCTCAAGGCATGTTTCTTTCTACAATTGGGACAAAAGATTGCCAAGGCATCAGATTCAACCTTTTGCTTTTTTTTGTATCTTGAGGGTGTCTATTTGTTCACTAAGACTCCCTAAGATGTCAGATTTAAAATCATCAAGCATGTGTCCTATTTCTGATCTACTTACTGTCCCAGAAGAAGACTTACTTGCCCTTGCAAGAGCAGGATCTCTTGGACCTTTGACAGTTTTAGATTTCCCTCTTGAAAGGTTGATACATAACTCATATATTTCAGGTAATGTGAGCTTTGATATATCCCCTTTTCCCATCATGTTAAGGATATCCAACCATTCATCCCTAATTGTTTTCAACAAAAGAGCTTTTAAGGTGTCTTAATCTAGGTTTTCCATTTTTGCTCTTTTGATGTTATAATTAAATCTCTCCAACAAATCTTCCAAATTTTCATCTTCTTTTTGTAACATCTTGAACACTTCTTCCTTATGATTAACCGGCATACAATAATCCAAATACCTCTCTAGAAATGCTTGTTTCATGTCTTCCCATGTTCTAATAGAATTGCTGATCAGACTCATAAACCACTTCAATGCTGCTCCTTTCAAGGTTGAAGGGAATAATTTCAGTTTTTGAGCATCTTGTAAGTAGTCATAAGTTCTACACAGAACTTCAAATTCAAATAAAAAGGTTTCAGGATCTTCAGTTTTAATTCCATAGAAGTTTGGAAGGACAGAGGGTGAAATGTTTTTCATGGTTGTATTGGTTTCTTCATCAATTATAGGGAACCCAAAAGAGCTTCCTATTCTACCTCTTCCTCCATTTGCACCTCTACCTCCTTCTCCTCTACCTCTACCTCTACCCCCAAATAGTGTGTGTTCTCCATTAAAGACTCCTCCTCCTCCTTCTTCTGCCATGGTTGACTCTCCTGTGGAAGTGGAAAGGTTTGTGTCCCTAACAGGAGTCTTTAAATATTATTCTATGGCAGGTTCAATGGATGAAGTGGAAGGTTTCTCTAATGGAATATCTGACCTTAGATCTTCTAGAAGTCCAGGATCAGTAAAGGATGGAATGTGGGTCTGAGTTGAAGGTTTACTAGTTCTGGATCTAGATGAAACAAGTGGTGTTCTAGAAATCAAACTTCTACTTCTGCTGCTTATAAATCTTCCCCTTGAATCTCTCTCCCTATGCATATAATTGTTTTTGGATGCTAAGAAAAAAAGGTTACCTAGTTTTCACTTCCCCGGCAACGACGCCAAAATGTTTGGTCTCAACCTAGTCTCCTAAATTGAGTTCATTTAATTGTCAACCAGGGTTGGTAAACTGCTGAAGTGAAGTGCACCGTATGTGCCTAGGTGTTTGTCTCTTAATGTGTTGTGTTTAGTGTTTTATGATGTTTTTGGTCTTTTGTGATGATTTATGATGTTTTTGGCCTTTTGGTAGTTTTATGTTCGCAAGGAAAATGACTAGAAAGCTAGTGGAAAGAAGCTAATGATTAAAAACAGAGTGAAGCCTAATTGGTTGATGACAAATGGCAAATGCAATTGCAAATATTGAAACAGAATCAAATCTAAACTATGACTAAGCAGAAACAAAGCTTGATAATGACTTTTAAGCAAATGACTCAAAACATAAACTCAACTTGTCCAATTCTTTCATCAAAGGTATTTTGAGAGAGAGAGCTTGAGAAGTGGCCAGCTAAGTATGCAAATTATCCTAACTAAACAATTAAACAACTAGCTTATAATGATGCAACATTTTATCCATGATTAGAGATTTTTTGAAGCATATTTGGAGGAAAACATTGATACCATCATAAGATCTTTACTCTAAGACTAGTTCCTAACTCTATTCTGCAACTTAGTTAATCATCACTGAACCTTGCCCAAGAGTTGTAGATTTCTTTTTAAAAGGCTCTGTTTATGAAGTAGTAAAGAAGCTGCAAAAGTACCTCAGGCCTTGAAATGATACTGTATTCTGTTCATATGGTTATGAATCAATTATAGATTTGGAACAAGAAGAAGTTTGTAAATAATGAAGGCTGTTTTGTTAAGTCTAACAACTGAAGTAATCTAATATGCAGTGGATGACAACTAAATGTGGAGTGCAAATGCAATGAGTTAAGATAAAACTGAACTTAAGATGTCACTAGTCTAAAACAGTGCTGAACTAACAAGTCATTATCAAACTCAAAACAAAATAACAGAGCATGAGTTAAATGCAATTAAACTCCGGAGTATCCTAACTAAGTTATCATGCATTAATCTATGGGATTATACAGCCTGTTTGTCCATCATGATTGGTATTTTGGAAGAGTTTCTTAGAACAATCCTGATTGTACAATTCAGTGCAAATGCAAACATAAAGACTGAAAGCAATTTAAAAACTAAGATATCACAGCTGTCTCCTACCCATCATTATGATATTTTGGAAGAGCGTTTTAAGAGCAAGGTCAGCTATGTTACTTAGTGAAAACAAACAACTAAAACATTCATCATCACAGTCATGCTTTAGAAATCATAAGGATTTTTTGGAAGAGTTTCTTCTTTTGGAAGAGTGTTTAGAACAAGTGTAACTGTGATAGTGAACAAAAGAAACTACAATTAAATCCTACAACACTATAGCTATTTCCCATTCATTATCATAATATTTTGGAAGAGTTTCTTCTTTTGGAAGAGTTTTTAGAACGAGTATAACTATAGTGGCTATAAAATTAACTATGAACTTAAACTTAAAAAACGTAAAGGCAACTAAGATACTTATCTAAATTACGCAAGTAAAACCGTGCAGGAGGCAGGGGCCCTCTACCACCAGACGGAATCTAACTCCAAATCAAATCAACGCTTTCAAAACAATACTGTCTGCTTCATTAAAGGAGAAATAACTTGAACAGAGCAATCTGCGTCTTCAGAAATGTAGCACAGAATCTAAGCAAAATCTAGAGTAAAATCTAGCCTAGCTCTCGGTTTCCCAAGTGTTTATATAACAAATGTACATAACAAGACTTGCAACAATTCCAGGATCATTGTCTTTCCTTATCGAAATCACATTAGGACTCTTGAAGTGGCAACGTAAAAAGGAAAAGGACATCTGGACTAAGATAGTCCTATTAGAAGTCTGCCTTCCTAAATGTGTTTCCACGTACCAAAATCGTATCCAGAATTCGGTTTTTCCTTCATGGTGAGCAACGAACAATGTAGACATGACGTGGAATATACCCATATGTGGTTTTTCTTGAGAGGCCACCTGGAAAATGCCCAAACATGAAGACAGCTGCAGAATTTCCGGTTAGCTACGGAATCTCTGCATTCTGCAGCTAGTTCCGGTCAAAATGCATTACAATGACAAAAATCACAAAACTTAGCAAGTTAGTAATGTAAATCATTCTAAAAGTAATTTTAACTAAATCCATTGATCAATTGGGTCTGGGATAACAATGGAAAAAGGAAAATGAGGTAAAGTAAGATGAAAGAAAGCACAATCTTGAGGCTCAACAATATGATCCTCAGATTGAGACAGAACAGAGTCGATAGGGAGAGAACAAATGGGATCAGCAAAAACCAGTAATTTCTTAGATTTGGCAGTAGTGAGCTCCAAATAAAATTCGTGAAGGATCACAATCCATTTTGAGTACTTCCCCCCAGAAATTGTCGAGACAAAATATACGTCATGGGGTTGCAATCGGAAATCACGGCTACTGTGCGCAACAAGATGTAATGGAGAAACTGCAGAACGAACTGGACTATGGCCAGCGCCAACTTCTCGACGTGTGCATAACACGTTTCAGTGTCGAGGAGATTCCGAGATAGATAATAAACCACATGTTCGTTACCGTCATCGTCATCCTGTACTAAAACCATGGAAATTGTACTGAATGTTGTAGCCAAATAGAGGGTAAAGTCGCGATGATAATTTGGAAGACGTATTAATGAAGTGTTGACAAGAATTTTCTTAAGGTTATCGAAATATTGCTGAGAAATCTTGTCCCAACAGAAAAGGATGTCCTGTTTTAGAAGTTGTGTAAACCATTTAGCTACCTCTACATAGTTTGGGATAAAGCGACGTAAGTAATTAGCTTTCCCTTGAAGACTCTAAAGTTGATGCAACAAGGATGGGGAGGGGAGATTAACGATAGCCTCAACCTTGAGAGGGTCAAGGTGAATTCTGTCGTTAGAGACAATGAATCCTAAAAGCCGACCAGAGTCAATGCAGAAGACAGACTTGTGAGGATTAAGCTCGATATTGTAACGTTTGCAGCAGAGAAAAATCTGGCGGATATGTTCCGAATGGTCTTCACGTAGAGCTGAATGAGCCGGAAGGTCATCCAGGTACGACTGAGCAACATTACGTATGTCGTGAAAGGTGTAGAACATGGCATGCTAGAAGGTAGCCCCAACATTTTTTAAGCCAAAAGGGAGCTTCTTATAGGAAAATGTTCCCCACGGACAGATGAAAGAGGTCTTATGTTGATCAGATGGAAGGATATTGATTTGATTATAACTTGAAAAGCCATCCATAAGGGAAAAGATCTCACTCCCTGTGCAAACATCAATGATTTGATCAATAAAGGGGGTGGGATAGTTGTCCTTAGGGCAAGCCTGATTGATATCTTGATAGTCAACACAGACTCAAATCATGCCCTGCTTCTTATCCACAGGGACGATATTGGAAACCCACTCTGTCAGAGGGATCAGATATATGAAACCCTCTTTAAGAAGTTTCTCAAATTTAGCTTTTATAGTAGCAAATTTTCAAGGATGCACTAGACACAGACGCTGGCGCATAGGCTTCGCACTAGGATAGGTGAGAATTTTGTGCATGACGATATTGGGATCAATTCTAGGAATCTCTTCATAAGACCATGCGAAAAAATCACGGAATTCGCAGAAGAGGCTAGTGTACACTTGAATCTCATCGGAAGAACAAGTGACTCCCACATGGATGTTCTCAATGACCCCCGGTTTGATGGAGATGTTGATAGGCATCGTTTGGGTAATATTACTCAGATTTCCTTCCGAAAAATCTTCTTGAGTCAATATTGGCATTTGGAGTGGCAGAGAGGGAACTTAAGATGAAAACGCTCGAGACAATTATACATTGCCCCCAAGATAGGCATGAACGAGGAACGATGATGCCCATCGCTCCACGGCAGATCTTCAAGAGGCATAGTCTCTATGATAGCTTCATCAGACGAAAAAACTTCTCTCAAAGGATTGGGCGAATCTGCATCACCGAGCCAAGGGGTTTGAGAATAAACATCAAGAGCCATGCTCAAAGGAGCATTATCAGTAGGAGGAGGATCTGATGTGGAAATGATCTCACAATAATTGATTTCAACTGGGGTTAGAGGCATCGATTCTCCAAAAGAGGCAACCTGTTCAGGAGAAGGGACGATCCACGAGTCATCTGACCTGTAGAACATATTGACTTGAATGGTGTTCGGTGGTGGAATTCGAAAAATACCCATGAGAACAGGGTCCTTGAAAATACCAGGTCCTATACTATCGGGGGGGATTAGGAATTTGATCCACGTATGGCACGTTGTTATCGGAGGACGAGGTAAAGAAAGACAACTGATTGACGGTAATAATATTTCCCTCATGTGGAAACTTCAAAAGTAGAAAGATGGTGGACGAAACGCACAACATGGCGTGGGTCCAACTACGAATAGTAGAAGATTGTAGTTGAGTTTGGCATCAACAAATTCCTCTTCGACATTGACTATATTAGCTTGTAGTGTGATCGGTAGACTCGTGAGAACACCCAAGGGTTTTGATTCCCTTCCATCGAATGCCTCGAGGGTATTGAGAGATGAAGTGAGGGTCGGAGAGCCAATGGCCTTCCAGCAAGTAGATGACATAACGCAGGTAGAGGCACCTTCGTCCACAAAAATAGCTCTGTGAATATTGAGGCCGTTAATGCCGACTTGTATGACAAGCACAATTTGGTGTAGGAGTCGGGGGACAAAATTCTCTAGATCAAAGGTGAGAAGGCTAGAATTGGTAGGATCAATTCCGAAAATCATAGATAACAAAGATTTTCGTTGAGATGAAAAAATCTGAAGTACTTCCAACGCGGACATCATGAAAGGTGCCTGTGCCAAATCCTCAACAATGTTGTAATGCTGAGCAACACAGGCGTTCAGATTATAGGAAGACTTTCAGAGAACACCTTTGGAAGGTGGGCGTACAACAGGTTTAGCACTGGGCCTTTCAATCTCAAGGGGACCAGAGGCAGGTGGGGTAGGAGGGCCATCAACGACTTCCTTCCCAACTTCCTGGTGTGATCCAGCATAATCCTTTGACAGAGTAGTAATAGAAATAGGTGCAGCACCATTCATCATGAAAGTCTGAGACCCAAACGGTGCAGATGGCGAAGGCTGCTCAACCATCTGGGTCCACTAAGATGGAAAAGTTTCCTTAAGAACTGCCGAAGTTCCCTTAGAGCCCTTAAGAAGTTGACTAACCTCTAATCCTCTAGGAAAATCTTTGGTGGAGTGGTCTTCATCACAGATCAGGAAAGGGTACTTCGGTTTTCATTGTGAACCATCGTCAGCACGTGGTTTGGATGATTCTGGTTTTGGGGCATCGGATTTGGCTTTTCCTTTGCCCTTCTTTTTCCCTTTGGAAGTCTTGTCCGCAGGATTGGCCTGGACGACGTTGACCTCCACGGTCATACCAGAATTTGGAGTAGCTAGAGGATAAGAATTATTGGAAGAATTCGATTTTTTATTCCCATTAGAAGACTTACGAGAAGTATGAGATACAGAACCAATAACACCGTGAACCGATGGGGTAGCTGTTGCTTTAGAGGTCCCTGGTCGCGGCGCATTAGTCAAGATATCGTATAACGTGTCAGACTGGGAGTACATTAAATCGAGGTATTGGGCACGAGAAATGGCTTGTTCCTCGATTACACATGCCCCCATAGCAATTTCTTGTGCAATATTATTGACAAAAGAGGTAGTGAACCAGTGAGTTAGAAGCTAATCAGGAATGTCAAACTTGATCAGACGAAAATGACGTCTCCATTCATGAATACGATCTGAAATATGAGTGGCTTTGTCATGTTTCAGAGATGTTAGGAGATGCATCTTGGCTTCGTAATGAACTGGTAACTGGAAATGCGTAAGGAATACCATATCTAGAGTATTATTATCTTGAAAAATACCACGGGGTAGTTCTATGTACCATTTAGCAGCAGCGTCAGTGAGAGTGCGCTGGAAAAGACATAGACGAATCGAGTCATATTTCCAAGAGTTTGAAGAACACCACAAATGGTATGTCATGACATGCGCTTGGGGGTCTTCTCCAGATTTACCCTCAAACTTAGGACAATCACCAGACACCTTCGTTGGAACCGGAGGCCAATATAGATTAAGAAAAATCAGATCATTGGTCAATTTGGACACGTCCGGTAACTCCAACGTGGCGAGAAAAGGAAATTGAGGGTTAAAAGGCATGCCAGGTCTCCAATAAGGACCTGTACCTATACTCCATCTTGGTTGAGCATAAATCTGCCCCCATTGGTTCTGTCCTGGAGGATTCTGAGCATAGGGGGTATAATCTGGATAATTGGGTTTATATGGCGGTTGAAAACCAGGATATGGGGGTTGATAACCAAGGTATTGATTCTGATTATACGTGGGCCCCGATTGAGCAGTTTATGGATTTGACTGTGGAGTATAAGTATAGCCTGGCTGTTGAAGGTAATAACAAGAACCTTGGGGTGGGTTGTAAGCCAGTCGAGACTGACCTTGAAGGTAATAGCTGCTTTAGGGTCGAATGGGCTGCTGGTAAGTGGGGCTCTGCTGAGTCGGATAAGTTGGCGCACATGTGGATTCAGCTGTGGCATAAAATAGATCGGCTGCTGAGCAAGGTTAACAGGCCGTGCAGGTTGTCCTGGTTGAATAGGTTGACCTGGCTGTGCAGGTTGTCCTAGTTGAATAGGTTGAACTAGCTGATGGAGGACACCAGGTTGCGCTAGTTGAGCAGGTTGGCCTGATGGCGGGAGTGGGCCAGATTGTTCCAGATAACCAGGTTGACCGGTGACAGGACCATAAGATGGCTTTGGCTATGCAACATTTTTACCAATTGGAAAATGAGGTTGCTGAGGTTCCACCAACAGTTGAGAAGGATGGGTTTGCACCCCAGGACCGTATGGAGGTCTAGGTTGATACCCTGGTTGCCCTGCCAGTCCTTGAGGTTACCTTGGTTGGACCACAGGGTGAGGCTGCAGAGGTTGACCTTGAGGATTGTAAGACTGCCCATGCGGGCTGTACAATAATCCCTGCTGGACCGAAGGTTGTCCTTGCGGGTCGTATGCATACCCTGGCTGGGCCAAAGGTTGTCCCTGGAAGGGTTTCCCTTGTTGATTAGAAGGTTGCTCAGGCTGGGTAGATAAAAAACCGTTAATATATTGATAAGCCTCAGGAGCAGGAAAACGAAGGGGGTTGCCCTGCTCATCATACTGATATGGAAATACATAGATCAGGGCACCATCCACTCCATAATGGGAAAGTTAAGGACGATTAAGATCTTGAGAGGACTGACCAACCTCGAAGATCGGCGGCTGTAAAGACATTCGATACTCCTTGAGAGAAATGTTCTCGGGAATGGCAGAAGCTATATAAAAGTCTCCAGGAATTGACGAGGTCCTATTTGACTGAGTAGTGACAACATGCGTAGACGCATCCATGTAGACAATAGGTCTAACAGGTGCCGATGTGAGAAAAGGAGATGTCGTGAGAGGTGTCGATGGCGACATCCCTAACGTGGGCATGGTCAGATTTGTAGACATAGTCAATATTCCCATAGAAGCAATAGCAGCCATGACCTTACTTAAAGACCTATATCCAGCTGGGAGCGACGGACTAGGTGAAGACATAGCAGAAGGCTCAGGGATGTCTTCGGGAAAAAGCTGGTACTGTTCACCAGAAGTAGGAATTCCCTCACTAGGAGTAGGACTGGATGAGTCCATATCTGACCCTGCTATAAGATCTTCTAAAAGACGACAGGGACTAGGAGGTATGACAACAGCCAAAAAGAGTGATCCCGATGTAAGAGGAGGGAAGTGTTCCCCTACTCCAAATCCAAACCAAGCGTTGGAAAAGGGCCAATTGAAGTCAACTAGTCCTCCAAAGGGAAGTTAAGATATAATCGGTCCCCCATCGGGAAACTCAGATACAATGGACTGCTGATGCTCAACAGAGGACTGGGAGACCTATGATGAATCGTCTGTATGAGGACTACCAGTAGACGAAACTGATGGTTCCACCACTGTGACTATAGCGAAAAAGAGGAAGAGATCAGAAATAAAGAGCATGGGCAAAAACCAAGGCAAACAAAAACAGGCCGAAAAATCAACCTATAAATAGGCGTGTGATCATAGGTGATTAATTTTACCACGTTGAAACTAGAAATTTTACTGTTTCATGTTTTAAGAGTCTAGAAACAAGTAAAATATTACTCTATCACTTTCAATTTGGGAACAAGCATGAAAGGACAAGCGCTTGATGATCTTTTCAATTTTAGGGAGTCAGTAAAGATAAAAAATGACTGCTCTGGTAATCTAGGTAAATGGGTGTACCAGATATCTGTGAATTTCCATATATACCTTGGTAAAAATGAAAGAGAAATCAACCAAGGACTTAAAGTACGTCCAGGTAATCTCCCCGAATGCTATGTTTGGTGTATCATGGGTAAAAGGCGACAGACTCGGCTTCCTATGGATAAAGGATTTGCAACCTAATGGGGTCTCCCTTTGTATACGCGACGGTACGGGGAGCACAAGTCCATACTAGAGCTGTCTATAGCCAGATGGCGAGTGACAACTACTAGGCTTAAAGATGCCTGATCACATCTCTATCTTAGACCACTAGATGTTTCGTTAAGTTCTAATGTTACCTTAGGTTAATTCAGTAAATTTTAAAGTTGATCTTCAATTTACGTTTCGATTTCAAGGACCTATCGAATTTTGGATCTCATAAAATCTCTAGATGTAAACTAAATGCCACAAAACATCATTTCATTCAATGAAGAGCTATCTACGGGAGAGTTGAGAGCTTTAAAATGATAGCGAAATGACCACAAAAAAACATCCAATACTATTTTCAATGCAAGCTAATGAAACTAGAAAAGTTTTCTCTAGAGTTATATAACACTAGTAATGTGAAAGAGCTTTCAATTTCCACTATGCCAATTGAAATGCAAAAGATTTTGTTTTTTGTATTTTTCAATATATTAGAGCAAATGCACTAAATGAATGAATTACTAATGAAAACATCAATTTGAGAAATGAAAAAGAGAGAGCTGAAACAAAACAAGTTCACTCAATTCAAACACACACAATGAAGACTCAAACCAATGACGAAAACCCTCAAAGCTAAGAAGAATCTTGAAAGAGACTTAAACAAACTGTGTGATCTAAGCTTGAAGCAACACAAAGCGAAATCGAACGAAAGAGAGAAAAATCACTCAATAAACACAATGATTCAATGGGATTCAGCAAGATGAATGCAAAGAAGAAAAAACAAAGCTGACTGGGAAAGCAGAGACCCAAAAATCCCACGAGAGGATCAACACACTGAAGCACCTAGAATCCCTAGGGCTAAAATGCAAAACTGACAGAAAAAGGAAAAAAACCAGAGGACAAGGGCGAAACACAACAAAAAATGACTTCAAAGCACTCAAACAATCATAAAAAATGAACCAGGACCAAAAGTCAAGCTCAAAAAGTCCAAGAACAGGCAAATCCTAATACAAGGCAGGGTTAGCACACCCGTTTGGCTGTAATCTGCGCCAAACAGGGGTTGACGCGGGTGCATAACGAGCAACAAGCGCTAGTTGGCGTAACTGTCAGGGGGATAACTGCTCCAATCGATTTTACCCTAGAAAAATGATAAAAATGAACTCACAGAGACTGGATCTGGTCTTCTGGGGGCTAAACATGGGTTTAACACCAAGGAAGGTGAACCAGAAAAGCAGAATAAACAAAAAAAAGCCAAAGAAAAACCAATAGAGAAAGGAATAACTCTCACTGATCCCCAGTGGAGTCACCAAATTGTTGTGGAGGTAAATCCCCTCTGCGGATAGAGGCGATCCCACTAGCCCTAGATTGGGTCTAGCAAAAATTGAATCATGCAATGAAGTTGGTTTCTAGTTACAAGAAAGATAAACATCGTGATAAGTATCCTACCTAAAATCCCACGCCGCTGTTGTAGAGGAAGAAGCGGTGCTCCTCTTCCAAAGCTTGATAGATCACAATCATTCCATTCGCCACGTCCGAACACCTGTACACATGTAGAGAAAAAATGACATACAACATAATACTTAAAGCATGTAACTATATATTAGTCAGAGAAGATATAATTCATTGCATTACATAAGAGAGTAGACACACGAAGGGAACCAAAATCAGAGTCGCTGATATTATAGATGACAAAAGAGGATATTACAACCAAATGCTCTGACGCTATGATCTTCCTTCGGTGGGGCTTGCAGTGGAGCGTGTTGGAAATGTTGTCATTGATGGCAAAGGAGATGGCAAAGGAGGAGCACCTGAAACAACAACAAGGAAACAGTGAGGTAGTAGAGACAACAAAAAGAGAAGTAAGGAGTAGTACCAGTCAAGGAGCAGAGGACAAGCAGTGAATTGAAGCAGAGTTGTCCAAGAGACAGAATAGATTTTCCTCTTGTTTTCATGAACAAGAGGGTTTTGTAAGTAATTTCAATTAGCATAAATGAGGAATCTTTTTAGTGGCGCTAAGGAGATGAGATAATTGATATAAGTCTGCTTCCATATTATTCAAAAGGATCGATCCTCCAAGAGAAAGCTGAACGGTTATATGAAATCCTGTGTTACTGACAGATAGGATCATGCTTGTATATTTCTTGTGGAAGTGGGAGTTAGAACTTCAAAGTTTGTAAACATTGAAAACCCTATGCAAAAGGGTAGATTTGTAATTTTGTGCACAATCGAGCAAACTGATGTGGGTTCGTAAATAAGGGCTTACATATGTATCAAGATTTGATGCACTCTGAAATGAATTGATTGCATATGGTTTCATTCAATTTAACTCTAAGCGTAGAGAATTTTGAGTTTTACGAGAATGTGTGATAGTTAAAATACCCGAAGACGACTTCCCGTTGAAAGAGGTTTGATACCTTTTAAGTTCTGAGTTAAATTATTGTGTAGGGTGCCGAAATGTTAGCCCTTGTATGGAGAGGTTTTCTCAGAATCCCAGTAACACTAATATAATCCTGTGCGAGTGCTACGGTGCAAAATGTGATGAATATTTACAGCATAATGGAATATGAATGTAGTGAGGATGTAAAGGATCAGAACCTCGAAGCAGAATAGTAATATATAACGAAAGGAGCGAAGTATTAGAAGCGGAACTCTGAAGACAGAACTCTGACTAATGAACAGTGAAGGGGGTTTCCAGTTTTCATTGCACCACCTTTGTGGGACGAGCGGTAATTGAGAATTCGGAGCGATTCCATAGACTAGAGGACACGTGGCATGCAATGGATTTTCAAAACTGCCCGATCGCACATTAAAGTTCGACTGAGGAGGCAGTGCGATATCAATGAACATCGTCGATCTGGATGAAGGCTCATTGAATGACGATCGCATTCGAGACTAGCTCAAAGGATAACCCAAGGTATGGCATTCATATTTAATTGAGCCGTCGCTTATATATGTGGGCCCAGAGCCAAAGGTACGTTATAAGTGGTTCAGTTGAATTAAAGCTCGAGATATATATTTAAGATTTCCAAGGTCCGAACATTCGAGTAAGCATTATATATTTAAGTGGGGAATGTAATATAGTTTGATGTTATAAAGGTTATAAAACTGTGACCATACTTATGTTGGGTGCTAAACAAAAGCCATAGATTATTAATAGTTTTTAATGCTTGACTCGGGGAATATGCATACATGGTGATATATTTACATATTGTGCTAAAGTCGAAACCTATATGAAATGAGGTGCATGCTGGGCATATGTTAAAGTGAATACATGGGTCTTCACAATTGGTGGGGAACATATATATATGCTGATATATATACTACGCTGGTATTTAATATAGTGTGTTTTATAAAGTTCACATATTGGGTTTATTACAAGAGCCTACAAGAACGAAAGAGAGGGAGACAACAGCAGAAAAATGGTACAAGAAAAAGATGAATTGAAATTGTAATGTGAATTTCAACTATTAACTTTAAGCTCATATATGAACAGAGAACGTAAGTAGGCAGCCTGAGAACAGAGATTGATAATAAATAGACATCGCCTAGATTCATATGTCTTTGAGAATAAAACCTGAAAAGTAGCTGTATATGTAGCTGGTGCACACAAATACAGTGAACAGATGAATAGACACAGAGGTGAACCAAAATATTCAGAACAGTCACTCAACAGTAGCAGAAAAGACAAATCCAGTAAAGCCAAAGTCCAGTAAAGGAGCTTAGTGGAATTGAAATGTGTAACTAAAATTGTAAATATTTTTGTTTTATATTGATTGTGATGCAAAGGCAAGTATCCTAAGGAAAAGAAAAATCCCACTACAGCATGGAAATTTGTACATATTGTTATAATTTTAAAATGAGTTGGATAAAGGAATGAGAAGACAAAAGCCAAAGAGTCATGGCTGATCACTCCAAATTTCTTGTGAAATTCAAACAGTCATGCGAGGAACTCTATATATAATACCAACTTGATATGCATAAGAGAGAGAGAGAGAGAGTAAGGATAGAGAATGAAAAGCATAGAAGATTGAGGCAGAGAAGATAAAGAAGAGAGGTGCATAAAGAGATGCTACATAATAGAGCTGATATCTGAGGTAAATCAACAAATATTTATTTTGATAAATTGAGGAAGTTGGAGCTTCCCTATCAGGTTGAAGCTTGATAGCTGTCAGTTGTAGCTGACTGAGGTTGGAGCCTCCTGTAGGTTGGTGCCTGCAGAAAATTGAAGGGAGTTTGAGCTTCCTTACAAGTTGTCGCTTACAAAATTGAGGTTGAAGCCTCCTGTAGGTTGGTGCCTGTAGAAAAACAGTGGTGAGAGGGAGTTGGAGCTTGCCTTTTCATCACAACAATAATAAGATGTGGTTTTCTCCCTTTATGGGTTTCCACTTATATCTGCTGTCTCTATCTGTGTTGCCTGTGTACTGAGATGATTCACCAAATCTGCTTAATTTTTGCTGCTCTCATAATAAGTTTTATGTCAAATTAATTTAATACTTGGTGCAACATATTAAGACTGTTCATATACTAAGGTTGATTATAAAAGTAAGCTGTAAATAAGATGATGAAAAATTTGTAAATCTCATGTCTGTGTTAAACTGATTCACCCCCCCCTCTCAGATTAATTAAGAATTCAACAATTGGTATCAGAGCGGGTTCCTTTGTACCACTTTAACAACTGAAAGGAGATTCTAGGTTCTCAGGATGGCTAGTAAAGAAGGATGCTCAACCAATAAAGCCCCTTTCTTTACAGGTGCAAATTATGCTTTCTAAAAAATCAGGATGAGGACATACATAATGTCTCTAGGAATAGAAGTTTGGGGTGCTGTGGAATTAGGATATGCCCCAAAGGAAACTGACTCAGAAAATGAAACCAGAAAATATTTTGTAGCCAACGCAAAAGCCATGAATGCCATCTTAAATGGATTGTGTGAAGCAAATTTTATCAAAGTAATGCACAAAGACACTGCCAAAGAAATGTGGGACACTTTAGAGAATATTCATGAGGGAGACAAGAAGGTAAAGAGTGCCAAACTTCAAGTCTATAGAGCCCAGTTTGAGAACTTAAAAATGGATGGTGATGAAGACATTGCTAGCTTCTTTCTAAGGGTTGCAGAAATAGTAAATGACACGAAGGCTCTAGGTGAAACCATAAAAGAAGTTGTAATTGTTCAAAAGATTCTAAGATCTCTTCCACCCAGGTTTAATCCCAAGGTGTCTGGAATAGAAGAAACAACAGATTGGGAGACCTTGACCATGAACCAGCTACTTGGAAATCTAACAACATATGAAATGAGGCTCCCACAGAAGAAGCCAAGTATGAGGGAGGCAACCTTTAAAACAGAAAATAAGAAAGAAGAAGAGGAAGACATATGTTCTTGCTCGGATGAAGAAGAAGCAAAATTCGTCAAGAAATTGGATAGAGGCTCAGGTAAATACAAAGGTAAACTTCCTTTCAAATGCTTTAACTGTGGAAGAGTTGGAAACTATGCAGCTAAGTGTCCTCACAAGAAAGTAAGGAATCAGGCCCAAGAGTCAGAAAAAATACATTAAATAACTGGCAGAAAGGAAAGAAGTTCAGCATAAAATCCTTCTATGCTGAACAAGACAGCAGTACATCTGAAGACTCAGATGAACCCTCAAGTGAAGAAGGAACCTCTGAATTTTTATTGATGGCCATTGAAGAACTTGAAGGACTCCTGCTAGAAGATGAAGAAGAAGAAGGTGAAGTCAATCTTGAGGGGGAGCTAAGAAGTGCTCTGGAGGAGATTGACAGACTCAAACTGAAGTGTAGAAAAAAAAAGGACATTCTCCTCAAGTATGTAAGAGAAGATAAGAATTCAGAATCCCTCATGTAGCTGAAGGTAGAGCTTGAAGAAGCCAAGAAGATAGAAGACATGTTACTTCAGCAAATCAAGGATAAAAATCGAGAACAAGAGAAGATGGAAGAAGAAGTTGTATGTCTGAGGAAGAAATTAGAAAATTCTCAGAGGAAAGTATCTACAAATTCCTCTCAAACAACAAGCTCTAGTAAGTTGAATGAAATTCTGGATGCTCAAAGATCTCCTATGATAAAAATGGGAATAGGCTACGAAGGAGAATCAAGTAAAAGCAAAGAAAAGGAAAATAGAGAGATTATTTTTGTAAACGCAACGAAGAATGACGAAGCAGCTCAAATAATTCCTACAAAAGAAGAAACATGTAATGATAAAGACAAAGATCAGAAGAAACCTCTAGTAACAAAGAAGGCAATAAATACTAAGACAACAGAAAAAGGATCATATGCCCCTGAATATGTCAAATTTGGAAGCCATCAAAGGAGATTCTTCCCTCCTATGAAGAATGCTACCTGTTATGTCTGCCACAAGCTGGGACACATTGCTGCATATTCTCATGCAAGAATGAGTAATTCAAACCAATAAAATATGCAAACAGTAAAGAGACTGTCTCAAACAAACAAATGGAGAAGAAAACCTTACATCAGGTATGCAAATAGTTTCTATGGTTACTGTTTTTATTGTAAGGAATTTGGCCATAAGATCATTGAGTGTAGAAATTATGGACAAATATTGATGTTCAACACCTCAAGGAGGTTTATGAATCAAATAAATTATGTTGATACTCACAATTTTGCAAAAATTATGACCAAGTGCTGTGTATGCAATCAAGTTGGACATATTCCTTCCAAATGTCCTCTCAGAAGAAGTAGTTCTTCATCTCACAAAAGATACCAAACAAAAGGATGCTTCCAGTGGATAAAGAAGGTGAATAAATGTGACTTGGCTCTAACTGCTCAATACCTGAAAAGCCAGTGGTATTTGGACAATGGCTGCTCAAAACACATGACTGGAGACAGAAGTAAGTTTATAACTCTTGATGAAAAGAAATCAGGCAATGTTACTTTTGGCAATGATAAATCAGGAAAAATAAAAGGTAAAGGCTCAGTTAGCCTAGATAATGGTAGAGGAAAGGCCCAAGATGTACTATTTGTAGATGGGCTGAAAGCAAATTTGCTGAGTGTCAGTAAAATGTGTGATAAAGGCTATGAAGTTCTTTTTAGAGCACAAGATTGTGAAGTCAGATCAAGCACCACAGGTAAGACTCTGCTCAAAGGTGTTCAAACAAAGAGTAATGTTTACATTGTGAAAGAAGAAGATGGAGCATGTCATCTTAGAAAACTTGAGGAGTCATGGTTATGGCATAAAAGGTTGGGACATCTCAGCTTCGATCACATCATTAGACTAAGCAAGAAGAAAGCTGTTAGAGACATGCCAGAAATAAAAAGGCCTTCTAATACCATCTGCAAATCTTGTCAACTGGGAAAACAGACCCACACACCATTTAAACCCAAAGATGAGTTATCAACAAGAAGACCACTCTAGCTTGTGCACATGGACCTGTGTGGACCTGCAAGAACTAAAAATCCAAGTGGAGAATCCTACTTCATGTTGATAATTGATGACTTATCCAGAATGACATGGGTGACATTCCTCAAGAATAAATCGGAAGGTTTGGAAAAATTCAAGATATTCAAAGCATTAGGAGAAAATCAAATAGGGTTCAAATTAAAATGCATCAGATCGGACAGAGGAGGTGAATTCACAGATTATGACTTTGTTGACCTATGCAATGAACACGAAATAAAACAACAATTTACTATTGCAGGGACACCTCAACAGAATGTAGTAGCAGAGAGACAAAATAGATCTGTACAGTAAATTGCCAGAGCCATGATGTAAGAGAGTAATATTCCTCAAACCTTTTGGGCAGAAGCAGTACACACAGCCATGCATATCCTTAACAAGTCTCACTTAAGGCCAAGCAGTGACAGGACTCCCTATGAACTATGGCATGGGAAACTAGCTTCAATCAAACATTTTAGAATCTTTTGAAGCGAGTGTTACATAAAGAATAATGATGAAAATCTTGGGAAATTTGATGCAAGAGAAGATGAAGGGATATTTCTAGGATATGCTTCCAAAAGTAAAGGGTACAGTTGTTACAACAAGAATCTTCGAAAAATAGTAGAAAACATTGATGTGAGATTTGATGAAGAACTTCCAAACAATACAAAAGATACATAATGTAGCAGTCCATCAGATAACCATGAACAAGAAGACCAAGATGATGATGAAACAAGAAAGACAACAAAAGATGTTGAACTGAGCCCTAAAGCCCCTTCCAGATACACTCAGAAGAACCATCCTGAAGATCAGATCATAGGAGACAAGAAAAAAGGGGTCCATACAAGAAGGCAGCTAACTGAACAGATAGAAGAGGTATACATAGCATGTTATCACAAATAGAGCCAAAGAAATTTGAAGAAGCCAACAAGGAAAAGTCTTGGCTAAATGCTATGAATGAACAATTGGACCAAATTGAGAAAAACAATACCTGGGAACTAGTTCCTAGACCCACTGAGAAAAATGTCATAGGCTCAAAATGGGTATTCAAAAATAAAATGAATGAGGAAGGACAGGTAATCAGGAATAAAGCCAGACTTGTCTGCAAAGGATATTCACAAATCAAAGGACTTGATTACGATGAAACATTTTCCCCAGTAGCTAGGATGGAAGCCATCAGAATGTTTCTGGCCTTTGCATGCTACCAAGACTTCAAGGTATATCAAATGGATTTGAAATTTGCATTCCTGAATGGAGATCTAAAAGAAGAAGTCTACATGGAACAGCCAGAAGGTTTCTCTTTAACAGACAAACAAGACTATGTTTGCAGGCTGAAAAAGGTTCTATATGGATTGAAACAGGCTCCTCATGCTTGGTACTCAAAACTGGATAAATATTTGCAAAAACAAGGCTTTAAGAGAGGTGGAGTAGACAACAATCTATACATAAAAGCCCATGAAAATGAACTCTTGATTGTTGCAGTTTATGCTGATGACATTATGTTTGGAAGCAACAGAGATGAACTAGCAAAAGAGTTTGCTGAAGAGATGAAATCAGAATTTGAGATGCCCATGATTAGAGAACTTAGTTTCTACTTAGGACTTAAAATTTAGCAAAAGAACACAGGTACATTCATCTCACAAGAAAAATACTTAAAATAAATATTGAAAAAGTTCAAAATGGAGGACTGCAAACCTGTGTCAACTCCCATGATCACGGGATGCAAGCTGTGTGCTGATGATGGATCTGCTGATATAGATAAAAAACTCTACAGATCCATGATAGGTAGTCTGTTGTATCTGACAGCATCAAGACTAGACATCATGCTAGCAGTAGGACTAGTGGCCAGATATCAAGCAACACCTAAACAAAATCACCTTCTTGCAGTCAAAAGAATATTCAGATATCTAAAAGGAACAACACAATATGGACTTTGGTATCCTAAAGGAAAAAGCTTCACTTTGATAGCATACACAGATGCAGATTGGGCCAGCTGTGTGGATGACAGGAAAAGCACAAGTGGAGGTGCATTCTATTTAGGAGAAAGTCTGGTGGCATGGTTAAGCAAGAAACAAACATATATCTCTATGTCTACAATAGAAGCAGAATATATAGCAACAACAGAAGGTTGTACACAAGTCATGTGGATGAAGCAAACCCTCCAAGACATGAAGGTAAGCATTGCTGAACCTATCTCAATCAAATGTGATAATACAAGTGCTATAAGTATATCTAAAAATCCTGTGCTTCACTCAAAAACTAAACATATCCCAATCAAGTATCATTTTCTCCGAGAACAACTGGCTTAGAAGATAGTAAAACTGGAGTATGTACCAACAAAAGAACAAACAACAGATATATTTACCAAACCTCTTGCTAGAGAACCATTTGAATATTTGAGAGATAGACTAGGGGTAGTATCTGTAGATGGTACTCTATGATATGAAGAGAAAGCACAGTTTCAGGGGGAGAACAGAAACGAAAATATCATTCCAGGGGGAGATCAGCCGACAAGGAAAGCATGAAACAGGTCCTCAGGATCAAAGGATTATGGAAAGAATACATCCAACATAAAAGAGTCAATGAAAAGGCTAAAGGGTCAGTATTTTAGATTTAATCCAAAGTTTGGAGCTGCAGGGTACAAAGTCAGAAGATCTCAGAGAGAGGAAATGCAAGAAATGTTAAAAAAGGATAAAAACAAAGGATCAAAGGATAGAATATACACTAAGAAATGTGCAACCCCTTGTAATTGATGTCAAAGGGGGAGGAAGAGCTAGCAACAGAAGGAAGGGTCCTAAAGGAAAACAGAGGAAGTATTGGATTATTGGTGGATGTGTTGCCATCAATGCCAAAGGGGGAGACTGTTGGAAATGTTGTCATTGACGGCAAAGGAGATGGCAAAGGAGGAGCACCTGAAACAGTAGCAAGGCAGCAGTCAGGTAGCAGAGACAACAAAAAGAGAAGTAAGGAGTAGTACCAGTCAAGGAGCAGAGGACAAGCAGTGAATTGAAGCAGAGTTGTCCAAGAGACAGAATAGATATCCTCTTGTTTTCATGAACAAGAGGGTTTTGTAAGTCATTTCAATTAGCATAAATGAGGAATTTTTTTAGTGGCTCTGAGGAGATGAGAGAATTGATATAAGTCTGCTTCCATATTATTCGAAAGGATCGATCCTCCAAGAGAAATCTGAATGGTAATATGAAATCCCGTGTTACTGACAGATAAGATCATGCCTATATATTTCTTGTGGAAGCAGGAGTTAGACCTTCAAAGTTTGTAAACATTGAAAACCCTATGCAAAAGGGTAGATTTTTAATTCTTTGCATGATCGAGAAAACTGATGTGGGTTCATAAATAAGGGCTTACATATGTATAAGATTTGATGCGCTCTGAAATGAATTGATTGCATATAGTTTCATTCGATTTAACTCTAAGCGTAGAGCATTTTGAGTTGTATGAGAATGTGAGATAGTTAAAATACCCCAGGAAGACTTCTATGTACTCACCGTTGAAAGAGGTTTGATACCCTTTAATTTCTGAGTTAAATTATTGTGTAGGGTGCCGAAATGTTAGCCCCTGTATGGAGAGGTTTTCTCAGAATCCCAGTAACACTAATATAATCCTGTGCGAGTGCTACGGAGCAGAATGCGATGAATATTTACAGCATAATGGAATATGAATGCAGTGAGGATGTAAAGGACCAGAACCTCGAAGTAGAATAGTAATATATAACGAAAGGAGCAAAGTATTAGAAACAGAACTCAAAAGACGGAACTCTGACTAATGAATAGTGAAGGGGGTTTCCGGTTTTCATCGCACCACCTTTGTGGGACGAGCGGTAATTGCGAATTCGGAGCGATTCCATAAACTGGAGGACACGTGGCATGCGATGGATTTTCAAAACCGCCCCATCGCACATTAACGTTCGACTGAGGAGGCAATGCGATATCAATGAACATCGTCGATCTAGAGGAAGGCTCATTGAACGACGATCACATTCGAGAGTAGCTCGAAGGATAACCCAAGGTATGGCGCACATATTTAATTGAGCCATCGCTTATATATGTGGGCTCGGAGCCAAAGGTAAGTTATAAGTGGTTCAGTTGAATTAAAGCTCAAGATATATATATTTAAGATTTCCAAGGTCCGAACATTCGAGTAAGCATTATATATTTAAGTGGGGAATGTAATATAGTTTGATGTTATAGAGGTTATAAATCATGACCATACTTATGTTGGGCACTAAACAAAAGCCACAGGTTATTAATAGTTTTTAATGCTTGACTCGGGGAATATGCATACATGGTGATATATTTATATATTGTGCTAAAGTCGAAACCTAAATGAAATGAGGTGCGTGCTGGGCATACGTTAAAGTGAATACATGGGTCTTCATAATTGGTGGGGAACATATATATATATATGCTGATATATATACTACGCTGGTATTTAATATAGTGCGTTTTATAAAGTTCACATATTGGGTTTATTACAAGAGCTTGCAAGAACGAAAGAGAGGGAGACAACAGAAGAAAAATGGTACAAGAAAAAGATGATTTGAAATTGTAATGTGAATTTCAACTATTAACTTTAAGCTCATATATGAACAGAGAGCGTAAGCAGGCAGCTCGAGAATAGAGATTGATAATGAACAGACATCGCCCATATTCATATGTCTTTGAGAATAAAACCTGAAAAGTAGCTGTATATGTAGTTGGTGCACACAAGTACAATGAACAGATGAATAGACACAGAGGTGAACCAAAATATTCAAAACAGTCACTCAACAGTAGCAGAAAAGACAAATCCAGTAAAGCCAAAGTCTAGTAAAGGAGCTTAGTGGAATTGAAATGTGTAACTGAAAATGTAAATATTTTTGTTTTATATTGATTGTGATGCAAAGGCAAGTATCCTAAGGAAAAGAAAAATCCCACTGCAACATGGAAATTTGTACATATTGTTATAATTTTAAAATGATTTGGATAAAGGAATGAGAAGAAAACAGCCAGAGAGTCATGGCTAATCACTCCAAATTTCTTGTGAAATACAAACAATCATTTGAGGAACTCTATATATAATATCAACTTGATATGCATAAGAGAGAGAGAGAGAGAGAGAGAGAGAGAGAGAGGATAGAGAATGAAAATCTTAGAAGATTGAGGCAGAGAAGATAAAGAAGAGAGGAGCAGAAAGAGATGCTACAGAACAAAGTTGATATCTAAGGTAAATCAACAAATATTTCTTTTGATAAATTGAGGAAGTTGGAGCTTCCCTATCAGGTTGAAGCTTGATAGCTGTCAGTTGTAGCTGACTGAGGTTGGAGCCTCCTGTAGGTTGGTGCCTGCAGAAAATTGAAGGGAGTTGGAGCTTCCTCGCAAGTTGTAACTTGCAGAATTGAGGTTGAAGCCTTCTGTAGGTTGGTGCCTGTAGAAAAACAGTGGTGAGAGGGAGTTGGAGCTTGCCTTTGCATCACAACAATAATAAGATGTGGTTTTCTCCCTTTATGGGTTTCCACTTATATCTGCTATCTTTATTTGTGTTGCCTGTGTACTGAGATGATTCACCAAATCTACTTAATGTTTGCTGCTCTCATAATAAGTTTGATGTCAAACTAATTTAATACTTGCTGCAACATATTAAGACTGTTCATATACTAAGGTTGATTATAAAAGTAAGTTGTAAATAAGCTGATGAAAAATTTGTAAAGCTCATGTATGTGTTAAATTGATTCATCCCCCTCCGTCTCAGTTTTACTAAGAATTCAACAGAGCGCATCTCAACAAAGCCTGTTGGGAATCTGGACAAAGCTCTCTCTCTCTTACGGGGTTCTCCCCGGCTCTGCTCTCAATAGTCGCCCAGCTATAGTTTTATTTGCACAAGTTCATCTAGCTATAAAATGGAGAGGGCAGGCTTTTATAGAGGGAGAAAGGGAGGTTGGGATCCCTATAATCATGGGATAGGGTCCTATCTCTTAGGAAGGTTCCATGAGAGGTGGAAAACCACTTCCTAATCAGGGAGATTCGGAGGCAAAAATCCCAAATTCTTCTTGATGATTCATTCTAAAGTTGTTAGAATCAAAATTTTGCCATTTATTAAAAAAAAAACATTCCTTAATAGGCTTGGCGCGGGTGAGACACAGGGACAGAGCGCTAGCTGGCGCGCCCACTAGTGCACATTTTTTCCATTGGTGCGAGGAATGAACTGGCTACCCATGCCAATGCCAAAACATGGATTTTTAGGGTTTTCCAGAGGAAGTGTTCTTCAGGAGAATTCTTGTCCTTATGCAGGAGGATGCCATCAAGGTGTTTTCAGGACATTTGGATGTTCACAGGTCACAGGAATAGTCCTCCAATGTACAGGATGAGGGATTGGAGGGACGGTGACAAAATGCTGTGTAACATCTAGAGAAAAACCCTTTTCCTCAAAACAGGAAAAATCAACCATCAAATTTTGCTGGATCAGCCAGGTAAGCTCTAAATCCATTTTTGTCATTAATTTCATTCATATTTAGGCTAAAAATTTTGATTTTTCATCATAGGAAAGATTGTTTTTGACTAAAGCCTCTGCGCATACACGGGTTCGTGTGGATGAACCCACGTATGATACGCGACTATACACAAAGGAAGTCGCGTATGCACAGTCTGTGAATGTAAAAAATGAACATAATGAAGAATTTAATGGATTATTTCAGGATGTCAATCTCTTGGAGGGAACGTGAGAATAATACCATCGACAATGAAGTGAGGGAAGATCAAAATTCGGTCAATATCCTTCGAAATTGCGGTTTGCTCAAAATTTTCAAAATTCCAAATATGAAAAGTAATGTCCGGTTGCTCCAACTGGGAACTAGAGGAAGACTACTTCATGATTCATCAAATTCCCATACGCATATAAGTGGAAAACATTTACTTCATTAATGGACTCTCTCGATGAGGGGATCCAGTAGATTTACATGGAAAGCCTATGGGATGGCTTACAGTGGATGATTATGTCCATGTATATTGCGTAGAGTGGTCTCAGAAAGTAGGGACTCAGATTGAAATCAAAGATTTGTTAGAACTACATATGAAAATTCTCCTCTTTACCATTGGTAGGGTAGCAGGGTCTACTTGCTTACACCAGGCTTCGAGGACACAGATGGGTATTGCGGTCAAATGCTTGATTCACCTCTTTGACTAGTGTACTGAACTACTAAATAACATGAAGAAACAATTAACTTCTATCTGGAAAGAAAAGATAAAGAATTTCGGGTATGGGACCATCTTACTGACATTCTTATTTTAGAGGATTCCAGGGCTTCGACCCAAAGTGATCTCATCCATCAACAACCCTAGAGATCTACGAATAGCCCGGTGGGCTGATGTGATGAAGAGGTTGGGGGGAAGTGAAGTTCCCTGAACCACTTGGGATGACGAGTTCTTCCAATGGTGGGAGGAACAAGTTATCACCGTGGAGGATTATCTCTATGCTGGGATGGATTTTCGTGGTGATCCAGACTTAGTCTTTCCACCTAGTGTAGCATGGGTTGCAATCGGTGAGACTGCAATTTTTGATTATATGATATTTTTATTGTTTTTTTCAATATATGCAACAATGAAAAAAAATGTTTTTGATTGGATTCAAATGACTTACAAAATGATGTGATGACCATGATACAGATATGGGACCAGTCTGTCCCGAGCGATACCTAAGGTATAAACGCTGCAAAGGCGAAGCATATGCTAAAGACCCTGGTAGAACCCTACATGTCGTTCATAGAAACTTGGATAGTTTATCTTTCCAAGTGCCTATGTCTATAGTGGAGGACCTACCAGAGGCTATCCAGAGACAGGTAGTTGGAGTACCACGAGACTAGGTGCAGTTATTCCACTGTGTAGCTACTGCTATCGTGTTCTATAGCAACACGAATGTTGGGCAGGGACCATAGATTTTACTGGATGACTATACTATATTTTTGATATTGAACATGATCGGGCATAAGCCCTAATTTTGTAGGACATATGGGTCCAAATTTTTGTATAGTTTTGTGAAAACTTGGACAATGTATATATATACAACGATTTATATGATGTGATGAAACAAATGTATGAAAATGTTTGATGAATTTGATGATTTTATTAAAGTATTGAATGATGAATTTTCCAATCAATTGCTTGATTAGCCAATGAGTCTGCCATCCAATTATCAGCTCGAGGAACATGAATAAATGTTATAAATTGAAATGATCTTTTTAACAGACATACCCTAAAAAAAATCGGAGAAAAAATGGATCCCGAACCTGATATGTATTGTTCAACTGTGACGCCACCAGCTGGGAGTCCAAGAAAACTACCAATGAATCAACACCCAAAGATATTGCCTCCGAGAGTAGATAAATTACTGCAGTGTATTATGCTACATTGTTTGAAGTAGGACCAATTTAGACCCCTCTTGAAACTAACAACTGACTGGATGGATAATGAAGTACCCAAGCCGCGAAGCCAAGTTCCAGGTGTGTCTACTAGCACCATCGGTGAAACCAAAATGACTCATGACATCCAACATAACCTGCCAAAGAAGATAAAAAACATCACCATCACATCAAAGACCAAAAACTCAGTTATGTAAAAAAAAAAAAACAAAAAAATATATACAAAAAGCAAGATGCCAGGCTAATTCCAAGGCATAATAATTTTTCAGATAGTGCCCATTTCTGCGCTCCGCCAACTCATTTCCCTCAAAATCAACCAAGGCAGAAGCTCCTTTTTTGAGGACCTTCTTAACGATGAAGGGGACATACCACATAGACTTAAATTTACCTGCCCCCAAGGCATCCTTCTCCTGGGCATAAACCAAGACAAGGTCTCCTTCGAAGAAAACCCTACGTTTGACTGCTTTATTGTACTGAACTTTTACCTGCTTCTTATGCGCCTCGTTCATCATGGTGGCATCTCGACACTGATCATTGAGATGTTCCAGATGAAGGAGACATTCTTCGAGACTAGAAGTGTCAGCAAGAAGCTCTACGACTAAATTAAGGGAAGGAATTTCACAATCGATAGGAAATATGGATTCCAACCCATAAGTTAGTTGAAACGGAGTAAAACTAGTTGCAGTTTTCACTGACATCCGGTATGCCCAAAGTGCAGGATATAGCATAATGTGTCAATTGGATCAAGCTTTATCAATTGTCCATTGAAGAATTGTCTTCAAGGATTTGTTCACAACTTCCACTTGCCCATTGGCCTGAGGATAATATGGAGATGAATGCTCCTGCTAGAAACCTAATTTTAGAGCCAATTCAGCCATCATGCTGTTCTAAAAGTGACTGCCATGATTAGTGACAATATCTTTGGGAATACCAAAATGAGAAATGACTTGATTGAAGAGAAAAAGAGCTGTTGTCTCACCGTCATTCCCAAAAGTGGGCATCGCCTCGACCCACTTTGTGAAGTAGTCTACTGTTACAATAATGTACCTGTGACCTTTAGCCGAAGGTGGGTTACAAATAGTATAATCAATACCCCACTTTGTAAAGGGACCAACAGTGACAACAGGGAGGAGAGAAGCTGGACCCGCGCATATTTCGAGTATAAACTTGACACGGATTACCTCGTTTGATCGAATCCATGCATTCTTTGAAAATTGAAGGCCAAAAGTATCCAACACGCAATATTTTTTGGGGTGTTTCAAGCCTAGATAAATGAGCACCACAAGCTCCAATGTGGTAATCATTCAATACAACCTCAGCTTCTTCGAGAGTTAAGAATCGTTTAAGGATAAAATCAACCCCGAAACAATATAAAGTGTCACCAATGATTAGGTAATTTTTAGCTAGGTGACGTAACTTACTATTGTAGAGATAAATCCCCTCTGCGGATAGAGGCGATCCCTACTAGCCCAGATCGGGTCTAGCAACAATCGTATCACGCTATGGTGCAAGTTCCTAATTGCAATAAACCAAATTGCAAAGAAGGCTTACCTTGAATCCAAAGCTGTCATTTGTAGAGAAGGTAGTGCTCCCGTTACCTTGCTCCGGTAGATCACAATCCTCACGCTCACCGTGATCGAACACCTGCACACGCAAGAAACACAAAAAACACAAGCGTAAAACCTAATATATGCAATTATGTATAAGTCAGAAAAGACACAACTCATGATCATAATGAACAATACGAGTGGAACCATAACCAAAGTCACTTATCATTAATTAATACAAAGGAAAATACAACCTGGCTCTGACGCTGAATCTTCCTTCGGTGGGTCGTCAGCAGAATACGTCTCGGTAATGCTTGTCGGGAATGGGGACAAGCCTCTCTCTTCGATCGTCAATCTCCTTGCTACTGATTTGGCTCCATGATGACTATTGCAACATTCTTTAGGCTATGAAGGCTCTTGGAGACTAGTTTTCAAAGGAAAATTGAAAGCTTATATAGATGGTGGAAGGGGAGTTGGGATCCCTACAATCATGGGATTGGCCATATCCTCAAGGAAGATTCCATGAGAGGTGGAAAAATACTTCCTCTACATGGAGATATGGAGCCAAACCTCCCAACTCAATTTAGAGACTAGTTCAGGAGTTGGTTCGAGTCAATCTTCTACCATTTATTTTTAAAAAACACTCCTTATTAAGCTTGGCACGGGTGCAACACTGGGACAGAGCACCAGTTGGCACACCCTCTTTGGTGTATTTCCCCCATTGGCACGAGGGCTGAACTGTCTAGCCGCGGCAATGCAAAAAAGGCTATTTTAGGGTTTTTCACAAGGAATTGTCTTCAGGGAAATGAATGTCCATGTTCAGGGGGATGCCATAAAAGTGTTTTTAGGTTATGTTACTGCTCACAGGTCATGAAATAAGCCCTCCAATGTGCGGGACGGGGGATTGCAGGGACGGTGACAAATTTCTGTGTAACATATGCCCCCTAAAGCATGAGGCCCAAAAGAGAGAGAGGGGTGAAATGCTTTATGAGAACGTGTCCAATTGAAAACACTGCCGTCGGAAAATCTGCATAGAGAAGTACAACTGATATCTCAAATACATGATATATATGTGGTATGGGCGCAACCATACATAACAGAGTATACAATAATCCAGATCCAAGGTATGGACGTAACCATCTAGTGAGGATCGATAAATAGAATCAGGTATGGTCGCAGCCATCCAATCAGTGAGTCATGTAACTAATCATAATAATCCACAAAATTGCAGCCTGGATTCTAACAGACAAAATCCAGGGTCTTGCGCTCCATCTCGACCTGAAAAAAGTACAAGTTCAAGCATGTGAATAAGTGAGTTGAAGTTGAACATGCAAGAACATCGTCTGATTACCAGCCGATGATGAAAGCTGTTAACAGACGCGAGAGGTACCACCAATAATGACAATGGTCCTCAAGGTACTATAGGTACAATATATGGCATGTGAATCAGTGTGCTAGTGTTGAACACCCTTAGAATCACTCGATCAGAGGCGAATGATGAAAACCTTATGTAAAACACGAAGAACCTGCCATTGAGGCATGCAGGCTCCAAGGTACCAACAGGGAGTCTCTAGATCAACTTCCCAGATAATGAGATGAAGTCGACAGGGAGTGACCTTGATCGAAAGTGGGCCATAGTGTTTCCCACATCATTGACGCGAGACAGAGGAACATAATGTTTTCGTGAATTAGGATCAGATGAGAATCAGAGGAAGGTTGATACGTGCAGAGGTCAACTTCTCTTGAACATATGGCGGCACGACAGTGAGTTTGGAAGTATTTGACATCAAAAGATCAGAGGTCATGATGACGAGTCAAAGAGAAGATGAGAGGTCAAAAAGGATTACCCAAACCCACGGAGGCAAGTGGAAAACGAGATGAGATGTCCCCAACCTGACATGAATGCAGACAAGTGCCATGTTCAAGAGCAACATACTGCCGACACGACAATGATACTGGTTCCATTTTCCCCCACCATTTTTGGCGAGTACCCCAATTATTTTTGAAAACAAGCTTGAAGGGGATAGCATATGCTTTTAATATAAGTTCATCCTTTGGATGAATCCATCCTAGTACATTTAACGAGCCCTAGGAAGGAGAAACTCGAACATCATCATTACGACTGAATCCAATGTCATCAGGGTTTAAAGAGTCTGACAAAGGAATAAATCGGCGTCTTTTCATGTTTAGAGAGTTTGAAAAGACAACAGAAAAGTAAATTCCAATGGTCCCTTTTCGTAAATAGTTCCTTAGATCTGAAAAGGTAGAAAACTATGTCTGAGAAAACCTCCTAGTCGCAATAGGCTAGGGTATTCATTTTTCGTAAGTAATCTATCCCAGCCCGAAAAAGGGGTAAATGTTTACTGGGTAGATGTCATTTCGCAACCACTTTAATGAGATTGAAATGACAAGGGACTCGACACTCTTTTCATGTTTAGAGAGTCAGAAAAGAGCTGAAAGATGACTCCAAAATGACTTTTTCGTGTTTTTACCGAGTTCGAAAAAGTATAAAATACAACTCGTATCATCGTTCAAGTCGCTTGAAAACCTGTCGCTGCACATAAAGGCAAGTGTAAAATCCCTTTTTCGACAAAATATATTAAAATATTGAGAAAAATGACTTTTAAAACCTAATTTTGACTTCAAAAGTTATAAATATGCCACAAATGGTAAAAAAAAATTTACTTTTACTTTTTACCTCATTGGAGAGCAATAGTGGTCTTTTTGTGTGCAAACTTGCGGCGGTGATTGCGACTGATCCAGGACACCATTCAGATCCTCATTTGTTCCAGGTAAGAGGCACTCACTTAAGCTCTATTTTGATCCATTTTTTATGAATTTTATTTGTGCATTTGACCTTTGGAGGAGACCTTTTGAAATTTTAGGGCTCTGCCCATTGGTGTGGGTATCGGGCACGAACCTGCGCCAATGGACTTTTACTCACAAAGGGGTCGCGCCAATGGCGCAACGCAGTTTTGCACTTTAAATTTCTAGAATGTGAGCCATCCATATGGATTTTTAAGGGTAACAGAGATCTAACAAGGGTTTTTTGACCATGTTGGTGCAGGTATCTAGGCACAATGGTAATTGAATGGAAGGAGAGGGAACATGGGCAAGAGGATGAAATGGCTATGGAAAACGAAGCTTGTATGAATGCACTCTGAGACTGTGGTCTCAAGAAATTATTCCTCACGCCATGTTTATGAGCTCAACCTGAGCTATTACAGTACTTGGTCAGCATATGGGATGAAAACAAGGAAGTGTTCAAACTTCGGGACCAAGTATTAGCTCTTGAGGTCTCTGATGTTTACTTTATAACCAGATTGTCGCGCAGAGGCCGAGTGCTGATCATAACGGGTAGCAGACCTTCTGGAGGGAAAATGGACATGGTAATGGCAAGAGTGTGCCCGGGGGCACGAACTAGATCGGGAAGTGGGAAGGTGGACATCCACACCATCCACGACCTAGCACTCAGAGTAGTGCTTCATACCATTACGCAGGCTGCAGGATCGCAGGCCCCGCATGAGGCAACAAAGGCGCAACTCCTCTTAGCCTCCGAGTGCATGAATCCTACACTGTATGATTGGGCCACTACAGTGACAACCAACATCAAAAGGTAGCTAAAAAAGTGCAAGAAAGCCAAACTAAAGCAGTTTGGATACGGTTCCATTCTGGTGTCATTCATCCTGGAACGAATATCCATTTTTCAAGGCCAAGGGGCAATAGTTACCGAGCCGGTACCAAGAGAGCCAAGGATGGCTCGCTGGGTAGCACTTATTCCTAGGTCAGGAGGGGGCCAGAAGATGTCCTGGAGGCCCGAGTTATTTGTGTGGTTACGATGTCAACTGATCGTGGTTGAGGATTAGCCCTATGCTGGGACTGATTTCACTGGAGACACAGATCTCCCACTTCCGGAGGGGGACGACTGGGACGAGGAACTGGGTATGACTCTTTTTGATTTTTATGTATTTATGACTTTTTGGTAATACATGTCCATTCTAACAACAATTTTATGTGTATGTAGAAGTTGGCCCAGAGAGGCCCGCGGGCATGTCGCCCATTGCGCGGAGGACTCCTCTCGGACATGACTCTCAAGCTGAGGGTGGTGAAGGAAGCGAGCTGATCTAGAACCTAGAGGGCATTACCCGGGAAATCCCGAACTATGCATGGCTGGAAGACATCCCATTAGATTACCAACGACACACTGTGGGGGTGCCTAATTGCCTGCACCGACTGCTGAGGCGATTGGTGGGCGCTGTGGCGTGTTACCACGAGCACCATGCTGATTAGATATTTAGGGATTTTATATGCATATTTTTTGAGAGACATGTTGTCTCCGACTATTATTCGACAAACATGTATATTTTTTGACTTTATGTATGTAATTCAAACTATTCGACACATATATCTATAAATCTATTTCTGGATGGATATTTTTACATGTGATGATGTTTTTATAAGTTGCGCAAATGTCGATCTAAAACCAAATTAGCTACTGCATCTGTTAATGTATTCATGTGTCTGGGTATGTGTTGATATGTGATATAGTCAAAATTTCTTTCCAGTAATGAATACATAGATACAGACGTAAAATGGATGGGTTTCTTACTGAATAATGACCGTTAAGCTATAATACTACAAACTGTGAGTCCAGATACATAAGTAATGCACGAATACCGAGGTTAACAGCCTCGGCTAATAATTCTAAAACAACACTATACTCTGCAACATTATTTATGGTAGGTCCTAGACACACACCCTGCAAATTCACCAACTCACCAGCAGGATCATAGATTACCCAGGCTTCCGAAGACAGATTCCTGGTACTGCGGGAGGCACCATCCGCGAAACTGACAAAAGGAGTAATAGACATCTGCACAATCAGGAAGACCCAATCAGCAGAAAGACGCTTACAATGCACATCACACCACACATGCACACAAATGAATATACACACCTATGTACACACACCACACCAAAAATAACTCAAGCGTAGCATTTTTTAAGGTACAGCCCGTTCCTAGGCTGCGCCAACAGAACTCCTTCGTAATCAATAAGCTCATAAGCCCCATTTTTCAATACTTGTTTTACTATGTAGGGCCCATGCCACATGGGTTGGAACTTTCCTGCTCCAAGTTTGTCGTGTGCTTGGTCGTATAGGAGGACAAGGTCCCCTTTGACAAAGGAACGTGGAGAAACTGATTGATCAAAGTTAGCTTTGACCCACTTCTTCTGCGCTTCAATGACTAAGGCAGCCAAGTGGCGGGTTTAATCTATCCGTTACAAATACAAGAGACGCTCTTCTTCAGGAGAAGTGTCAGGCAAAAGTTCCACAGCCAACTTTAAGGAAGGAATTTCACAGTCAACCGGAAGAGTTGCTTCCAGACCATACACCAATTGGAATGGTGTGAATCCGGTCGCACTCTTTGCTGACGTCCGGTAGGCCCATAGAGATGAGAAAAATTGGAGATGCCAATTGGACTTATGAATACCAATTGTTCGTTGAAGCATTGTGACCAAAACTTTGTTCACAGCCTCAACCTGGCCATTTTCCTGGGGGTAATATGGCGTTGAGCTATCATGTTGTAAGCCCAATCTTGATGTCAGCTCGGCCATCATGTAATCTCGAAAGTGAGTGTCGTGATCGGTAAAAATGGCCTGAGGGACCCCGAAACGTGCAATAATGTGGTTGAAAATAAACTGGGCAGCTGTCTTACCATCGACGACTAGTGTAGGCATCGCTTCGGCCCACTTAGTAAAGTAGTCGACAGCGACGGTTATATATGCATGCCCCTCGGCCGAATTAGGGTTACATGACATAAAATCTACACTCCATTTTGCAAAAGGGCCGATGGTAATGACGGGGTGCAGAGGGAGAGGTGGCATGCGCATCTTGCGCTGAAAAACCTGGCACGCATGACATTTTTAGACTGCAACAATATAGTCTTTGAATATCGATGGCCAGAAGTAACCCACACGCAGAATCTTCTGGGTGGTGGCATATCCAGACATGTGACTGCCACAGGCGCCACTGTGACAGTCATTCAAGACTCTTTCAGCCTCTTCCAGGGTCAAGCACCTGCGGAGCACTAAATCTACTCCAACCTGGTATAAAGTATCTCCTACAATGCAGTAGGGTTGAGACTGATGCCGAATCCGACGTCGAGCATATTTGGTCAACTCTGACCGAAACGTTGACGTTTGAAGATACACAATAATGTCGCCGTACCATGGATCGTGAGTACTAATAAGGAAGCGGGTTTCGTCTGGGATATGTTCCTTGGAGTGAGATGGGGTGGAGTCTGTCGGGAGGGAGCAAATGAGATCCGCAAAAACTAGTGATTTCATCGACTTAGCAGTGGTAAACTTTAAGTCGAACTCCTGAAGGATAACGATCCATTTAGAGTATTTTCCCCCCAATAATTGTCGAGAGAGAATGTACGTCATGGGGTTGCAATCCGAAACCACGGTTACTGTACGTAACAGGATGTAGTGGTGGAAATTTTGCACAGCTTGCACTGCCGCTAATGCCAGTTTCTCAACATGAGCGTAACGCGTTTATGTGTCGAGAATATTCTGTGATAGATAATAAACAACGTGTTCATTGCCATAATCGTCATCCTACACCAGAACCATAGCTATGGTACTAAATGCAGCAGCCAAGTATAGAGTGAAATCACGGTGATAGTTTTGAGGACGAAGCAACAGAGCATTAACAAGTAACATCTTAAGCTTCTCAAAGGATCGTTGAGAAATCTCATCCCAATGAAAGGGAACATTTTGCTTTAAAAGATGCGTGAATCCTTTGGCCACTTCCGCGTAGTTCGGGATGAAGCATCGTAGGAAATTAGCTTTTCCCTGCAGACTCTGCAATTGGTGTAATGAAGAGGGTGATGGGAGATTGACAATAGCCTCTACCTTTAGGGGGTCAAGGCGAATTCCTTCCTTGGAGACTATAAACCCCAAAAGACGGCCAGAATCCACGCAAAAGATGCATTTATGAGGGTTAAGCCAAATATTATAGCATCTATAGCGAAGGAAAATTTGGCAGAGGTGCTCGGGATGGTCCTCTCGCCGAGCTAAGTGAGCTGGCAGATCGTCCAGATAAGGCTGAACGATATGGCGTATGTCATGGAATGCAGAAGACATAGCGCACTGGAAAGTAGCTCCAACATTCTTCAAGCCGAACGAGAGCTTTTTATAAGCAAAGTGTTGAGTCTCAAAAGTGTTTTCCATATTTATACATATTTCCATTATGTCATAACTATTTAGCTCTTATTTCATAGCGATCTGACCTAAAACCCTACATCAAGTAACCATTTTCATAAATATATGAGTTAAGATCGTTGTCTTCCAAAGTTATTTATTTTATGTATTTAAAGTGAATTTATGATTAGAAACTAGAAAATTAACATAGTTTCATATATATATATATATGTTATGAGTTTTGTGACATGTGTAGGTCAAAAGGAAGCTTCTAAAAGACTTTTATGTGGCCTCCCAAAACCAAATTCGAATTTGAGTGGAGAAGATCATGGGATCATGAGGACATGTGTCTCATTTCCTTGTTGTATTGAAACTCTAAGAGGATATGTGTCTCATTTCTTAGTTGTGTTGAAACTCTAGAAATACATGTGGATTATCATTTCCTATTTTGATTGTAACTCTAGAGATGGAGGGAGAGATTCATGGACTCCCATTAATGAGATAACTTCTCATATTTTGTATAAATAGGAGAAACTTTCTCCTATCATGGGTAGTGAAAAAATAGGAGAAGAAGAGAAAGGAATAGAGAGTGTTTTGTAACAAAGCTTAAGATGGAATGAGATGTAGATTTGTGAGTTTTTCAATAAAGAAGTTCTTTGATGCTGTTTTGATTACAACTTTAAGGAGCTGAAGAATTTCACCAAATTGATAGCAGAGGGCCCCTGCTATTCAAGGAGGTTTTACATGTTTTCTAGATAAGTCATTTTTAATTCTGTTTTGTCATATTTCCTTAGATTGTTTTCTGAAATCATAGCTTTTAGCATTATGTTTCATGTCATTTTCTTAGATAAAAGATCCTCATGATATTGCAGTTAGTCTCTTTCTCAAGCTCTTTCAATATATCTCTATTAAATGAATGAGATTCAATTGTGATATTTTGAGTTATTAACATTTCATTTTCTGTTATTTAGTTAAAAAGAAGATCCTCATTATACTGCAGTTAAGTCTCTTTCAAAATCTTTTCAAATAAATTTCTAATTCACGAATGAGACTAAGTTGTAATATTGTGAGTTATTGATTGTTTTGCTTTATAGAAGATCCTTATCACATTATGATTAATCTCTTTCAAAAAGCTCTTCCAATAAACCTCTAATTCATGAATGAGATTTAGTTGTAATGTTATAAGTTGTTTCAACATTTCTTTTATGTTTTAAGAGATCCTCATTGCATTAGAATTAATATTTTTCACAAGCTCTTCCAACAAATCTCTAACTAAATGAATCAGATTAAGTTGTAGTGTTTTGAGTTACTTTTCATTTCATGAATGTTCATTTAGAAGCTGTAATATCCATGGATTAGTACTTTTTGTTTTCATCATTTTCTAGTTAGGAACAGAACTTGCAAATAAACTCTGTTTTAATTCATTTATTAACATTTCATTTTCTCCCTTTTGAAATAAATCTAACTTCATCTTTTTAGCGTAGAGTAGCATACTAAGATTCAAACATAAAAACCCCAAAACATCAATAAAATACTAAAAACAACGAAGTAAGAAAAAGAGATACTTAGGCACATATAGTGCATCACACTTCATCAGTTTACTAGCCATGGTTGATAATTTATGTTAGCAATTTAGGACACTAAATCAACTAGACATTTTGGCGCCGTTGCTAGGGAAGTGTAACTAGGTAGCCTTATTTCTTATATCTAAAAAAATAAAAATAAAAATAAAAATTAATAATTTCTTGAGTATGCTCTCCTCCTGCACTTTGTGTGATCTAAAGGATCAGAAAAATAATTTTTATGTTAAAAATAATAATAAATGATGTTTTCATCATTTCATTTCATTTTACAATAAACTTTAAAAATGATGAAAAATTTTAATTTTAATAATTGTTTTGTTTAATGAAATATATATGTATAGTTTTGAATTTTTAAAAATATGATATATAATTTTATTAACAAATAAATTTAAAAAAAAAATTAATTAAAAAAAAATGACTCATGAAAATAAGACCCACACATACGCATGAGGCCAGCCTTTGACTTGGCTTTATGCATATATGCAGTCCTTCAATCCACACAAAGACCCATGCACTGCAATTAAAAAAAAAAGAAGGAACCTTCTCTTTTCCATATTCGTTTTTTCTCAAACAACAGTTATTAGAAATCATTTTTAAAAAATTTGCACACAATAAAGGTATATCACATGAAGAAAATGTTGATGAAGAGAAGATTGCAAATTGTTGATGAGGAGAATATTACAAATTGTTGATGAAGAGAAGATTACAAATTCAATTGTAGGGACAGACAATGGAAGTGTACCATATGAAGAAATTGCTGATGAAGAGAAGATTTCAGACTGTTGATGAAGAGAAGATTGCAGATTCCATTGCAAGTAATCGGAATGAAGGAGATCGATCTAAATTTCTCTGTGAGCCATTACACTTCAAAACCTGCAAATAAAAACAAATCAAACCACAAGTAATTGCCAGAAAACGAAATGCGTAATTGTCAAAAACACCTGATTTTAAAACGAATTTTCTCACCAAACCGAGGCGAATTAGAAAAAAATAAAACATGGGTTTTTTCGGGAACGGGGTGAATTAGGTAATCCAATATGAACTTTCTGAAATTCGTAGCCATTTGGGAGAAATTCAGGGTTCTTCGGAGAACTAATTTGCAGTGTGCGTGAGAGAAAAATGTTTATTTTTTATTTTTTATGAAAATAGTCACGGTTTTATAAAATTCAATTTTGAGAAATAGTCAAGGATCTGATTTCTTTATTTGAAGGAAAATGTGGCAGAATTCATGTGTGGTGGCACATGATGAGTGACAAATGGATTATTTGAGGCAAACACATTATCACATGTGCATCAAATGCAAGTTGTATAAATTAAGAAGGACTATGCCTTCATCTCCTTCATAGTTAGGAATTTGACTTTAGAAATTTCAAGCTTTTTATTTTTATCTTGCATGAAAGAGGCATTGGCATGACTTTGTTTCAAAAATATTCATAAGGACAATTATTTCATCCATGCTTTATTTCATTAAAAAAAAAAAAAAAAATTCCTTAATAATGGTTTACAGGACAATTGGAAGATTATTTAGATGATTTTTAAACATTTGGCATTAATATTGTTGATATGTATTTTTCTATAAAGTTTTAACTTGCAGAACACAACAAATCTTTGTGATGCCAATTGTTTTACTAAGCACAGTGCATGAAGTCATCCGACAATAGGGAGTTGACTATTTTTCATGGTTATTCTTTAAAAATGGATTGTTATCGATATCATGAATTGGACCGAATATAGAACTTTTTGATTTACCTTAATCTGTTTCATTTGACATTTGCGTAAGAATCAGAAAGAAATTAGGCACTTCTTTTTTAACACACTTATGTTCTTTATGTCAAGTTTTTTTTACAGATTTGGGATGATCGAATGATCATTAAAGAAAACTAATTGTGCGCACGATTGGTTTTCAAAGGACCGATTTCATGAGAAACATAAGAACAAGTCCATGTTCATATCCATCAAGACCATTACTTTGCCTCCCTTTTTGAATTGTAAATCCAACCAAGAAATTCAAAGCAAACCACCATTATTTTCTCAGCAAGAGTTAGTTGTTCATTTTCCTTCATTCACATACACTTTCCATTACTTTTTGTCTACTTCACAAATAAAAGCAAGAAGTTCACCTACATGCTTATTTCCCATTGTCATTTTCCATTTTTCATTGTCCATTTTCATTTTCCTTTTCCTATCCTTTTCATTTTGCAAATAAACCTTGCTTCAATGTAAATTATTGAATCCATAGTCCTTAAAAAATTATTCTTTCATTCTCGCGTTAGATGATGGAGGATTTCTTAAGGTCTCCCTTCTAACAAGTCTTGGTCTATCGACATTAGCACATTATCTAGGTCCAAGACTAGAGTCCTTAATAGTACCTTGAGGCTTATATGCATTAATGACAAGTTCTCTCGCTGATAATCATGGGAATACATCAATGTCCTTTGATCGTCAGATCTTGCAAGTGGCTCGACATCAGCCCATTTATTCGCACTTTGCAAGATGTACTTAGGTACCTTGGCACTCATTGACATTAATGGTGAGTTTGCCTCGCATTGGTTAACGACATTCATCAATGGTCAGTAATCCAATGACTTCTCTTCATGCTCGACATCAACACATTTATTCGCATGACTAGAATTGTACCATCGGATTTTGTAACAATTGAAGACTACATCATTTCAGCAGTTTGCAGCAGGAATCAATTTGTATCAGCAGCAATAAAGATCCCAATCTTTCCATCAGCACAAAGAGAACAAAGAGAATAAAGAAGCAGATCGAACTCATTTGTTTACATAGTTCCTGATCCAACAACATCAACAACCACACTCTTCAGTATACACAACTCATCCACATTTAAGGTAAGTGAAGGTATGTGCTTTTCTAATTTTTAATCATGTAATTCATTAGAATGCTAAAATTGTAACTTTGGAAAAATTTCTCACTCCCTTTTTCACATTGTCATATCTTTAGTTGGGGGGGAAGGGACATCATTTCATATCCACATGTCATACACTATTACACATTTTCATTTCATTTCCACCCACATATACTTTCCAACCAACTATTGTTGGAACATGATCCAAAAGATTATATGCCTTGCAAATGATCAATTCATTGACGGAGTATTTGATTCTAAATGTTTTCATAAACTTTGATGCAACAAAGAAAATAAAGCATTGTTACACAAGAACCATTGCTAAAAAAAATTGGTTGTCACACAAGACCCAATCATATAAAAAAAATGTTGCAATCAAATGTATTATACTTTGCCAAAAGAAAATATTATAAAACAAAGTTTGGAACGAATCTATATGAGTTGAAAATCATAAAAGATCAACTCATGAACAAATGAATCATTGCAATAGTTGCATGAGGACATGCAACAACTTCAGTTGGGGGGTATGTTGAGTCTCAAAAGTGTTTTCCATATTCATACATATTTTCGTTATGTCATAACTATTCATCTCTTATTTCATAGCCATCTGATCTAAAACCCTACATCAAGTAACCATTTTCATAAATATATGGGTTAAGATCCTTGTCTTCCAAAGTTATTTATTTCATGTATTTAAAGTGAATTTATGATTAGAAATTAGAAAATTAACATAGTTTCATATATCTATATATGTGTTGTGAGTTTTGTGACATGTGTAGGTCAAAAATGAGACTTCTAGAAGACCCTTATGTGGATTTGGCCTCCTAAAACCAAGTTCGAATTTGAGTGGAGAAGATCATGGGATCATGAGGACATGTGTCTCATTTCCTTGTTGTATTGAAACTCTAAGAGGATATGTGTCTCATTTCTTAGTTATTAGTGAGAAACTCTGAAATACATGTATCTTATCATTTCCTATTTTGATTGTAACTCTAGAGATGGAGGGAGAGATTCATGGACTCCCATTAATGAGATAACTTCTCATATTTTGTATAAATAGGAGAAGCTTTCTCCTATCATGGGTACTGAAAAAATAGGAAAAGAAAAGAAATGAATAGAGAGTGTTTTGTAACAAAGATTAAGATGGAATGGGATGTAGATTTGTGAGTTTTTTTCAATAAAGAAGTTCTTTGATGCTTTTTTGATTACAACTTTAAGGAGTTGAAGAATTTCACCAAATTGATAGCAGGGGGCCCTTGCTATTCAATGAGGTTTTACATGTTTTCTAGATAAGTCATTTTTAATTCTGTTTTTTCATATTTCCTTACTTAGATTGATTTCTGAAAACATATCTTTTAGCATTATGTTTCATGTCATTTGCTTAGATAAATGATCCTCATGATATTGCAGTTAGTCTCTCTCTCAAGCTCTTCCAATATATCTCTATTAAATGAATGGGATTCAATTGTGATATTTTGAGTTATTAGCATTTCATTTTCTGTTATTTAGTTAAAAATAAGATCCTCATTATATTGCAGTTAAGTCTCTTTCAAAAGCTTTTTCAATAAATCTCTAATTCACGAATGAGACTAAGTTGTAATATTGTGAGTTATTGATTGCTTTGCTTCATAGAAGATTCTTATCACATTATGACTAATCTTTTTCAAAAAGCTCTTCTAATAAACCTCTAACTCATGAATGAGATTTAGTTGTAATGTTATAAGTTGTTTCAACATTTCTTTTATGTTTTAAGAGATCCTCATTGCATTAGAATTAATATTTTTCACAAGATCTTCCAACAAATCTCTAACTAAATGAATAAGATTAAGTTGTAGTGTTTTGAGTTACTTTTCATTTCATGAATTTCATTTAGAAGCTGTAATATCCATGGATTAGTACTTTTTGTTTTCATCATTTTCTAGTTAGGAACAGAACTTGCAAATAAACTCTGTTTTAATTCATTTATTAACATTTCATTTTCTCCCTTTTGACATAAATCTAACTTCATCTTTTTAGCATAAAGTAGCATACTAAGATTCAAACTTAAAAACCCCAAAACATTAATAAAATACTAAAAATAACGAAGTAAGAAAAATGGATACTTAGGCACATATAGTGCATCACACTTCATCAATTTACTAGCCCTGGTTGATAATTTATGTTAGCAATTTAGGACAATAAATTGACTAGACACAAAGGTACCCCACAGATAGATGAATGCAGTCTTGTGCTGATCAGCAGGTAAAATATTTATCTGATTATACCCGGAAAAGCCGTCCATTAGGGAATAAATCTCACTCCCAGCACATTCGTCAATGATTTGATCTATTAAGGGAGTGGGGTAATTGTCCTTAGGACAGGCACGATTAATATCACAGTAATCAACACAGACTATTACAGTACCCTGATTTTTATCTACAGGGACAATATTTGAGACCCATTCTATGAGGGGAATCGGATAAATGAAGCCCGCGTTCAGAAGTTTTTCAACTTCTGCTTTAATGGTAGCGGCTTTGCGAGGATGCACTGGGCGTAGGCATTAGCGCACGGGTGTCGCACCAAGATAGGTAGGAATCTCATGCACTACGATGCTGGGATCAATCCCAGGCATTTCCTCATAGGACCAAGCGAACACGTCTCTGAATTCATGGAAAAGATCGGTATAAACTCGTATCTCATCAGGTGAACAAGTTACTCCCACATGTATGTTCTCAACTATCCCTGGTTTAATGGAGATTTCGATTGGAATGGTTTGGGTAATGTTTCTCAGGTTTCCCTATGAAAGGACCTCATGTGTCAATATGGGTTTCTGGAGAGGTGGATTAGGAACCTGAGATGCAAAACGCTCTAGACAATCTGACATTGCCCCCAGGCTGGTCATGAAGGAGGAACGATGATGTCCATCGCTCCAAGGCAGCTCCTCAAGAGACATTGTTTCAACAATGGCTTCGTCAGAAGGGAAAATCTCTTTAAGAGGATCAGATGAGTTGGCCTCGCTGAGCGAGGGGGATTGAGAATATATATCTAAAGCCATGCTCGAGGGAGCATGTTGAGGAGGAGGAGGATCGGATGCGGCGATGATTTTGCAGTAATTAATCTCTACTGGAGTTAAGGGCATCAATTCTCCAAAATCAGTCACCTGTTCAGGCGAAGGGATGATCCATGGGTCGTCAGACCTAGAGATCATATTAACTTGAACGGTGTGGGGGGGTGGTGCAGGAAAAATACCCATGAGGATGGGGTCCTTGAAAAGACCTGGTCCTACACTGTCAGGGGGATTGGGGATCTTATCCACGTTAGGAAAGTTGTTCTCAGAGGTGGAGGTGAAGAAAGACAACTGATCCACAGTAACGATTTTTCCCTCATGAGGGAACTTGAGAAGCTGGAAGACGGTGGATGGCACGCATAACATAGCACGAGTCCAATTGCGGTCGAGAAGCAGGCTGTAGTTAAGCTTGGCGTCAACCATTTCTACTTCTACATTGACTGTATTCCCCTGTAACGTAATCAACAAACTCTCGAGAACACCCAGGGGTTTTGATTCCTGATCATCGATTGCCTCTAAGGCATTGGGAGACGATAAAAGAGCTGGAGAGCCTATGGCCTTCTAGCAGGCGGATGACATGACACAGGTAGAAGCACCTTCATTCACAATGGCTCTATGGATGTTAAGGCCGTTGATCCCGACTTGAATAACAAGAGAAATTTGATGCAGAAGTCAGGGGGTAAAATTTTCTAGGTCGAACGTGAGAATATTAGAATCAGTGGGATCGATTCCACTGATTGCAGACAACAGAGCTTTTCGTTTTGATGGGAAAATTTGAAGAACTTCCAATGCAGACATGGTAGAAGGCGCCTGTGCCAAATCCTCAACAATAATGTAGTGCTGAGCGGCACGGGCATTTGGGTTGTAGGAAGATATTCGCAGAACATTTAGAGGGTGGCCTAACAACAGGTTCAGTGCTGGGCTTCTTAATTTCCAAAGGACCGAAGATAGGTGGGGGAGGTGGGCCATCCACAACTTCCTTTCCAGCTGCCTGATGCAATCCGGCATAATCCTTCTAACGTGTAGCAATTGAGATAGGTGCAACACCATTCATCATAAAGACCTGCAACCCAAATGGTGCAGATGGTGAAGGCTGTTCAACCATCTGGGTCTGCTGAGATGGGAACGGTTCTTTAAGAATTGTCGGAGTCCCTTTGGATCCTTTTAGAAGTTGACTAATTTCAGATCGTCATGGAAAATCTTTGGTATAATGGTCTCTTTCAAAAATAAGGCAGGGATACTTTAGTTTACGTTGGGAACCGTCATCAGTACGAGGTTTAGAAGAATCTGGCTTTGGGGCGTCGGGTTTAGATTTTCCTTTGCCCTTCTTCTTTCCTTTGGAGGCTTTTTCCGTAGGATTAGCCTGAACAGCGTTGACCTCCGCAATTTTTCCAGAATCTGGAGGGGCGAGAAGAGCAGAATTATTGGAAGATTTGGACTTCTACTTCTCTTTTGAAGATTTATGAGAATTTTGAGACATAGAACAAATAACACCATCCACTGTTGGGGTAGGTGGAGCTTTAGAGGTTCTCGGGCATGGAGCATCAGTCAAAATATCATAAAGCGTGCGAGACTGAGAGTATACCATATCAAGATACTGGGAACGCGCTATGGCTTGTTCTTCAGTCACACATGCCCCCATAGCAATATCTTGAGCGATTTTGCTAACGAAGGAAGTGGTGAAACAATGAGTTAGTAGCTGATCAGGTATATCAAACTTGATCAATCTACGACGACGTCACCACTCATGAATTTGATTAGATATGTTTGTGGCTTTATCCTGCTTCAAAGAAGTCAGGAGATGCGTCCCAGCCTCGTAACGAACTGGTAACTGGAAGTGAGTCAGAAAAACCATGGCTAATGTATTGAAATCCTGAAAGATGCCACGGGGTAATTCAATATACCACTTAGTGGCAGCGCCGGTAAGAGTGCACTGGAAGAGACGTAGATGAATTGAATCATCGACCCAAGAATTAGACGAACACCAGAGATGGTAAGTCATTACATGAGCTTGGGGGTCCTCTCCAGCTTTATCCTCAAACTTAGGGCAATCGCCGAGTACCTTGGTCAGAACCGGAGGCCAATAAGGATTGTGAAGAATCAGATCATTGGTTAATTTAGAAACATCTAGTAATTCCAAGGTAGCCAAGAACGACAATTGTGGATTGAATGACATGCCAGGTTCTCGATAAGGCCCTGTACCTGTACTCCACGTAGGTTGAGCATATCCTTGCCCCCATGAGTTCTGTCTCGAAGGATTCTGACCATAGGGGGTATAGGGCATGTAACCAGTCTGATTCGGTTGCTGGTAACCAGTGTACGGGGTTTGATAACCAGAGTATGGACCTTGATTATATGTCGGCCCCGTTTGAGCAGCATGCAGATTCGGGTGCTGAGTATAGGTGGGACCGGGTTGTTGAGGATAATAGTTAGAACCTTGGGGCTGGTTATAATTCAGTCAGTATTTACCATGAGGATAGTAACCGCCTTGAGGTTGAGCGGGCTGCTGATAGGTGGGATCCTGCTGAGCTTGATAATTATGGCGCACCGGTTGATTCAGTTGTGGAATTGAATAAATCAGCTGTTGGGCAGGGTTGACAGAATCAGCAGGCTGGCCTGGTTGGACAGGCTGACTTGACTGAATGGGCTGCCCTGGTTGAACAGGTTGACCAGGGTGAACAGGTTGTGTCAGTTGTGTAGGTTGACCTAGCTGTTGTGGAACACCAGGTTGTGCTAGATGGGCCGGTTGGCCTGGTAGTGGAATGGAGCCAGGTGGTGGCTGGTAACCGGTTTGACCTGCAGCAGGACAATAAGATGACCCTGGCTGATGTGAAATGTTTGGACCAAGAGGATACTGAGGTTGCATGGGTTGGGAAGGTTGGACCTTCCCCCTAGGACCATATACCAGCCCTGGTTGGTACCCCGGTTGACCTGTGAGTCCTTAAGGTTTCCCAGGTTAGACTCCAGGGAGAGGCTACATGGGTTGACTTGAAGGGTTGTAATACTATCCTTGCAGACTGTATAATGGCCCCTACTAGCCCGAAGGGTAGCCCTGTAAGGGCTGTCCTTGCGGGTCATAAGGATAGCTAGGTTGGCCTTGAAAAGGTTGTCCTTGCGGGATATAAGACTGCCCAGCCTGGTTAGACGGAAATCCCTGAGCATGAAGGTGAGCCTCTAGAGCAGGTAAACGTAAAGGATTCCCGTACTCATCGTACTGATATGGAAAAAATACACGGGTGTACCATCCTGTGCATAATGAAAAAAATACGAGCGGTTGGGATCTTTAGAGGATTTTCCGACCTCGGGGTTCGATTTTTGTAAAGATAATCGATACTACTCAGGAGAGATGTTCTCCGGCATGGCAGATGCTATATAGATGTCTTCAGGAAGCGACGCAGCCCTTACGGACTGAGTGGTAACAGCAGGTGTAGATGCAACCACAAAAATGGTGGGCCTGATGGGTACATAAGTGACTTGAGGGAATGACGTGATGGGTGTCCTAGGAGACATCCCCAATGAAGGAATAACGGGCCTCGTAGAAGGAGTTGATATCCCCATAGAGGCAACGGTGGTCATAATCTGACTTAAAGATCTATACCCTGCTGGCAGTGAAGGACCGGTCGAAGACATAACAAATAATTCAGGGTTGTCTTCTGGGAACAAATGGTAATCTTCACCAGACGTGGGGATTTCATCACTAGGAGAATGGCTGGAATAGGAGGAATAACAACAGCTAGAAAAGGCGAACCTGATGTAAGAGGAGGGAAATGTTCCCCTACGCCAAATCCAGACCAAGGGTCAGATAGGGGCCAATTGAACTCAACTGGTTCTCCAAAGGGAAGCTCAGACAGAATCGATCCCCATTCGGGAAACTCAAAAACGATGGGCTGCTGATGTTCAGCAGAGGATTGAGAAACCTCTGATGAATCGTCCGTATATGGACTACCAGTAGATGAAACTGAAGGTTCCGCCACTGTGACAGTAACGACAAGAGAAAAAGATAAAAAAAACACACAGGCTGAAAAAGAATCAAGGCACACAATCAAATGGCCAACAAGCAAAATCTAACAGGGCGTGTGATCGCGGATGATTTATTTTACGACATTGAAACTTAGAAACTTCACCGTTTCACGTTTTAAGAGTCGAGAAACGGATGAAAGATGACTCTATCTCTTTCAGTTTTGAAGCAAGTGTGAAAGGACAAGCGCTTGGTGATTTTTTCAAATTTAAGGAGTCAGATAAGATCAAAATGACAGCTCAGGAATTATAGTCAAAGGGTGTACCAAATAACCGTGAACTTCAATATACACCTTGGTTTCAAAATGAAAGAGAAATCAACCAAGGACTTAACGTATGTGCAGGCAATCTCCCCGAATGTTGTGTCCGGTGTATCATGGATATAGGGCAGCAGACTCAGCTTCCTATGGATAAAGGATGGTAAGCTAGTGGGTCTCCCTTTATATATGCGACAGTATGGGGAGCACAAGTCCGTACTAGTGCTGTCTAAATCCAAGAGGCGAACGACAACTGCTAGGTTTAAAGACGTCGGAACACGTCTCTAGCCTAGACCACTAAATATTTCGTTAATGTTTCAATGCTGCCTTAGTGTAAATTGAATAAATTTTAATGTTTATTTTCAATTATGTTTCAGTTTTCAGGCCCTAGCGAGTGTTATGTCTCAAAATCTCCTAAATGCACACTACATGCCACAGTATATCATTTCATTCGATGAAAGCTAATTATGAGAGAGTTAAGAGCTTTTCACACAATAACAAAATGATCAGACAACAACCAGTAATGTCTCTAATTCTGTTAATGGAAACTAAAATCTTTTCTTTCAAAGTTACTAATCACTAATAACACAGAAAAGATTCAATTCACACTAACTAATCAAAATAAAAAGAGATTTTTTTTTTGTATTTTCAATGTTTAAAAGAAAAGTGCACTAAACGAAATGAAAACTAATGAAAAGAGAAATTTGAGAAGCGATAGCAAAGGAGTAAAAACAAGCAAATCTCACTCAATGCAAACACACAATCAGATCTCAAATTTACAAAACAATCCCTCAAAACCAAGAGAATCCCAAAGACTCAAATGAACCATGTAATCTAGCCTCAAAGCGAGATAAAGCGTAATTCGAATGAAGAAGAAACCAATCACTCAAATAGTGCAATAAAACAATAGAAAACCACCAAACGAATGCAGAGAAGCAATCACAAGGTTGAATGAGCAGATAGAAACCAAAAACTCCCACGGGAGGCTCGACACACTATAACACCTAGATGCCCTAGGGCTAGAATGTAAAATCGATAGAAATGGGCAAAAAACCAAAGGATGAAGGTCACAGTCAGTCAAAAAAGGCTCCAGAACACTCAAGCAATCGTAAAAATAAGACCAATCACACAGATCAAGCTCAGAAAGCTCAGAACAGAGTAAACCCTAGCACCTTACAGGATTGGCGCGACTGTCAGGTGGAATCTAGCGCCATAACAGGATTGGCACAGGTAATACACTGGAAACATGCGCCAGTGGGCGCGACTGTCAGGCTAATAAGCGTTCTTGTCGAGTTTACTAAGGAAAAATAAAAAAGAGCAATCCAAGGAACAAACTAGTGATGGTAAAGCTAAAAAAAAGCCAAACACACAGAAAGAGCCAGCCAAAAGAGCTGATCAAGCAAGCAAAGTCAAGAATCGACCGAAAATACAAGACAATACTCCAAATCAACGGTCCCTAGTGGAGTCACCAATTTGTTGTAGATGTAAATCCCCTTTGCGGACAGAGGCGATCCCTACTAGCCCAGATCGGGTCTAGCAACAATCGTATCACGCTATGGTGCAAGTTCCTAATTGAAATAAACTAAATTGCGAAGAAGGCTTACCTTGAATCCAACACTGTCATTTGTAGATAAGGTAGTGCTCCCATTCCCTTGCTCCAACAGATCATAATCCTCATGCTCGCCGCGATCGAACACCTGCACACGCAAGAAACATGACAAACACAAGCGTAAAACCCAATATATGCAATTATGTATCAGTGAGAGAAGACACAACTCATGATCATAATGAACAATACGAGTGGAACCATAACCAAAGTCGCTTATCATTAATTAATACAAAGGAAAATACAACCTGGCTCTGACGCAGAATCTTATTTCGGCGGGTTGTCAATGGAATACGTCTCGGTAAAGCTTGTCGGGAATGGGAAAAGCCTCTCTCTTCGATTGTCAATCTCCTTGCTACTGATTTGGCTCTATGAGGTCTATTGCAGCATTCTTTAGGCTATGAAGGCTCTTGGAGAGTAGCTTGCAAAGGAAAATGGCAAGCTTATATAAATGGTGGAAGGGGTGTTGGGATCCCTACAATCATGGGATTGGCCCTATCCTCAAGGAAGCTTCTATGAGAGGTGGAAAACTACTTCCTCTACATGGAGATCCAGAGCCAAACCTCCCAACTCAATTTAGAGACTATTTCAGGAGTTGGTTGGAGTCAATCTTCTGCCATTTATTTTTTAAAAACACTCCTTATTAAGCCTGGCGTAGGTGCAACACTGGGATAGAGTGCCAGTTAGCGCACCCTCTTTGGTGGATTTGCCCCATTGGCGCAAGGGCTGAATTGTCTGGCCGCGCTAATGAAAAAAAGGCTTTTTTAGGGTTTTTCACAAGGAATTGTCTTTAGGGAAATGAATTTCCATGTTAAGGGGGATGCCATAAAAGTGTTTTTAGGTTATGTTACTGCTCACAGGTCACGGAATAAGCCCTCCAATGTGCGGGACGGGGGATTGCAGGGACGGTGACAAATTGCTGTGTAACACTTACGACACTCATCTTTCAAAAAAGTTGAGGGAAATTTCGCAGTCTGAAGATATACTATGAGATCCCCGTACTGAGGATCCTGTGAAGAAATGAGAAAAATATGTTCATCCGGAAAGGATTCATCATAAACTATCTCCTCTCCATAGGGCAACTCAAAAATTAATTCCGCAAAAACTAATGATTTCTTGGAGTTGGCACACATAAACTCAAGATCAAATTCTTGTAAAATCACAATCCATCTATTGTATTTTCCCCCAATCACTCGCCTGTTGAGAAAAAACTGAAATGGATTGCTGCGAGCAAAACATAAGTTTCTCGAAGGAGAATATAATGTCTGAGCTACTGTACAACGTGAACAGCTGCTAAAGCAAGCTTCTGTATCGAAGAATACCAAAGTTCAGGTCCTACCAAGCCTCGATTGAGGCAGTATATAACATGCTCTGAAAGAGCATCATCCTCCTAAACTAGAACCATACCAATGGTAGATTCTGCTGCTACGAGATATAAGAGGAAATCCTTGCTATAATCAGGTGGACTCAGTATAGGAGCAGAGGTCAATGTTTTTTTCAAAGCATCAAATGAGTGTTGAGCAAAGTCATCCCATAAAAATGGGACTCCCTTCTTCAATAATATCATAAATCCTTTTGTAATCTCGGCATAATTTACGATAAATATCCGCAGAAAATTAGCTTTTCCTTGTAGACTTTGAAGTTGACGAATAGATGATGGAGGAGGTAACAGAATTATAGCCTCAACCTTGAAGGGATCTACTTGAATCCCTTCCGTAGTTACAATAAATCCCAAAAACCGACCGGATGTGACCGTGAAAACACACTTGTTCAGATTCAACCAGATCTTGTAAAATCGACATCTTTCAAATACTTGATGGAGGTGAGAAGGATTATCAATTCTCTTGCAAGAACGAGCAACTAAATCATCCAAGTATGCTTTGATAATATGTTTGATGTCATGGAAGGAATATGACATGGCTAGTTGAAAAGTAGCTCCAACATTTTTAAGGCCAAAAGGCATATTCTTGTAAGAAAAGGTACCCCAGGGACAAATAAATGCAGTGTTATGTTGATCTTCAGGACAAATTGTAATTTGATTATATCTAGAAAAGCCGTCCATGAAGGAGAAAATCTCATTTCCCATACACTCATCGATAATCTGATCTATGAAAGGTGTGGGGTAATTATTTTTAGGACATGCTTTATTTAGGTATCTGAAATCAATGCAAACTCGAATTGTTCCTTGTTTCTTGTCCACCGGGACTGGATTCGAAACCCATTCTATCAAAGGAATAGGGAAAATGAATCCCGCCTTGAGCAGCTTCTCTACCTCGTCTTTGATAGCTGCTGCCTTCCTAGGGTTGACCGGACAAATATTTTTCCTTACAGACTTAGCATTTTCTTATAACTTGATATCATGCTAGACAATAGATGGATCTATACCAGGAATTTCCTCATAAGACCAAGCGAACACATCCCTAAACTCTCGAAAGAGATTGATGTAAATTTGAACCTCTTCAGGGGAACATTCAACTCCGATTGAAACATTCTCGATAATGTTGGGATTTTCGGAAATGTTCATTGGGATAGTCAAAGAAATCACAACCATGTTCCCTTTAAAAAATACCTGTGCTGGTGCTAAAGGGTTCAAGACTGGATGAATAGGACCAGAAGACTGAGGACTAGGAAAACTTGATTCAAAATCGCTCATTTCTGGTAAAAAGTAAGATCGGTGATGCAAATCATCCCACGGTTTGTCTATACTAGTCATAGCTTCCAGGATAGCCTCTTTAGAGGGAAGAGTGGTATCAAGGTAACCCTGGGCGGAAGAAGAACTAAGAGTCCAAGCAAAGGCCACATCTCCATCCAATTCATCTGATGAAATAGAAACTGGAATGGACTCTGCAAAGTCAACAATAGATTTTTAAGCAATCTTAGTTGCAGACATAGGAAATGCCATTCCACCCACTTGACCTTCCGCTAATGTGGAGGTAGGGGAAGGTAAGGTCCAAGGGTCTGAAAAATAATGAGTTCTAAAGAACTCTCTTAGAATAGGAGCCTTGGAGGATGAAATTGCATTTACATGAACAGAAGGAGGTGGAAAATCAAAGGTACCCATCAAAGAAGAATACATTCCAACCCCTAGATTCTCAACAGGCGGTTTTATATTATCCACTAAATGAATAGTTGAGTCAGTAGAATCATTCAGGTCTATAGGAGAACAATACAGTTGGTCAACTATGACAATACACCCTTCGTGAGGGAAACAAATAAAAAGAAATAATGAGGACGCAATGGCATCTATCTCATAAATCCAGTTCCGCCCCAATAGAAGGTTATAGTCCAAGCTTGCATCAACTATCTCAACCTCGATGTTAATAGTTTTACCCCTAACACAGATGGGAAAATCTGGGACAATACCATGTGGCTTGTGAGAATGACCATCAAATGCAGTCAGGAGGGTGGTTGAAGGAACAACTGCGGGAGATCCTATTCCCTTCCAACATGCGAGAGACATCACACACATGGAAGCACCCTCATCGACGACTGCTCGAAATATATTGAATTTTCGATACAATGATATAATATGGAAATCCATATGATGAGGGAGTCTCTTTTTGAAATTATACATATCAAATGTAATCATAAGAGAATTATTTGGATCAACAACCCCAATAGCAGTGAGGAGAGCACTTCGCTGAGATGGATAAGACTCGAGCACCTCGAGAGCCGACATGGCACAAGGAATTTGTGCCAGATCTTCTACAATAGAGTAGTTCTGGGCAGCCTTGGCATTTTTATTAATCGTCATACGCTTTGTAGATGCCTTTGTCATCCGAGGTATAGGCTCAACAGTGGGCCTCGTAATGTGAAGCGGCTCAGCACTATCAGGGACACCCTTGGCTTTCGAAGATTCGACTTCGCGATAATCATCAGATCTCATAGCGATATCTGCATGAGCACTCATCATATATATGTTTGATGTATTTTCCCCTTCCTGGGTGCTCCCAGAGGGAGCCCCAGTATTTTGATTCATGCCAACAAATAATTTTTTCCCATGGGGAAAAGGGTTTGTTAACACAGCCTAGGAACTAGAAGGGCCCTGTTCAGCTAACAAGTGCTGCGCATCCTGAATTTTAGGGCAAAGGTGAGTAAGATGGTCTCCAATACATAATTTGCATGGAAACTTGAATTTATTTTTATCCTTTTGACCCTCACCAACATGCTCGTTGGATTTATTTGCATTCCCCTTTCCATCTTTGCCCTTATTTTTATTATTCTTTCCTTTCTTCTTCCCTTCAGATTGTTGATTTCCTTTGGGGTTAGAAGTATGGATCACATTTATTGACAAAGACTAGGAAGGGGTTGACATCGAAGGCACAAACTGAATATAAGGAGTAGATTGTATGGAAAACTACTGCAATTGACTAAGAAAGTTAGCTGCACCTCTATCGAACGAACCAATAAGTCCATCACCATGAGGACCAGGATTAGTTTTTGACAAGTCCAATTTGGAGTGAGGAGCATCAGGCAAAATTTTATTGAGGATTCCAGACTGAGAATAAATCAGTTCTAATTGTTGAGCCCTAAAAATAGCTTGGTCTTTAGAGAGTACCCCTGATAGGGATACGTCCTTAGAAATATCTGGCTGCAGGGATTTCAAAAACCATTCCAGAAGGAATTCATTAGGAATATAGGCTTTAATGAGCCTCTTCCTTCTCTGTCATTCTTGAATATTATAAAAAATGTGAGTTGCCTTGTCCTACTTAAAATTAGCCAGGAGTTCAGTCCCGACATCGTAACGGATAGGCAACTGAAAATGATTTAGAAACATAGTAGCTAGATCTCCAAAAGTGGAAAAAATTCCCCTAGTTAACTCAATATACCACTTGGCTACATTTCCAGTTAAAGTGCTTTGAAATAACCTCAACCTAATCGAATCGTCAATTAGGGAGTTTGATGAACACCATAAATGGAAAGTGGTGATGTGATTTGCCGGATCCTCTCCATTCTTCCCTTCAAACTTTGGGATGTTTGAGGGTACTTTGGTGGGGACTGGAGGCCACCTCGTTCTATATCGGATAGGATAGTTAGTCAATTTCAACAAATCTGGCAAGTTTAACGTTTCCAGAAATGGTAATCGAGGAGGAGCCTGGGAATTCCATCCCCCATAGGATGTATTCCATACATTCTGAAAAAGAATAACCTAGGTTTGATGAGGCACTAGGTTTCCAGGTAGAGTTCGTAGAAAAAGTTGGGCCATAGGAAAATCCTTGTGACCCAACATTCGGAGAAGGACCCCCTCCCAAAATGGAGTTACTATAAACCAGACCACTTCATCCCACCGAGGTAGTGAATGAAGAAGAAACCCCCTGGTAGGGATTCCATGCATTTGAAAAAGGAGAAAAATCCTGATAAGCACTCGATGAAGGGAAAGGAACATTCCCTTGATAACCAACGAGAAATTGGTTCCCTGCTCCTGATGCTGTAAAAATAGGGTTCCAACCTGTAAAGGTATTAGAACTTTGACCTCCAGACCATGGATTGAAACTTTGAGTCTGGGAAGTGAAAGGAAAAGATCCCAAGGAAGGGGTTGGATTAGGGATATGCCCACTTCCAAAGGGGAACCCTTGAAAATAAGTTGATCCACTAGCCATAGAGGATATGGGTGTAGACACACCTGCAACAACAAAGAAGGAAAAAGAAGGAATCCCACTAGTGGGCATTTCGAAACAAAAGGGACCAGATTGAGAAGCATGTGCTTAGGTGTGACCAGAGCCAAACACAACAGTACTAGAAGCAATTGAAGATATAACAATAGTGCATCCTCCTTCAACTGAAGAAGGATTCTGAATACTTGCAACACTCACAACCGAAGCTGTGTTCCAAGTCATGGCCATCGAAAGGTGAGAATATGATGGATAAGGACTCTCTGGTCTCTAAGATTCAAGTCCGATGTATTTGAAGATAAACAAATAAATAGCAAGAAGAGGAGATGGAAGAGACTCAGAAGGCTGAGGGACTTCCTCTACTTCTACTTCTTCTGCCGGAAATAAAACTCTTGAGATGAGTGAAGCACTCCTCTCGGCACTGACAACAACACTAGAACCAACTACAAAAACAACTAGCCCTAACGGAGGATATCTCTCCGCTACATCTGAAAACACCGGGTGAAAATCACCCTCCAAATTACTCCTACACCTTCTTGAAGAAGGCTCTGCACTCGCGGGAGACAACCCACGAAGCCTCCTCGATCGACGAGGTGATCGGTCAGCCACTTTAAGAGATTTATTAGACTCAAAAAATATATGAAGCTAAGCAATCTAGGAGCAAAGAGCACACTTTACAAAGTCCCTAAGATACATCCAAACAAGCAGCTCTCAGGTATTTCTGCTCTAGGTGATAAGGACTGGACACCAAAATACAAGAAAGCGAAAAACAAGGACCTTCTGAAAGTAGTCTGGGGTAGTTATGACCCAGGCCTACTAGCGAAGATAACGGAAACAATTATGCTGGCCTCCTAACAATAGCCTTTTCTGGTGCAAGTACCCAAGCTTCGCAAGGGCACCCTCCAGAAGAACTGATGGAAGTGATGCAATGTCTGCCTCAGGTACCACAAGTATTCCCCCCCGCAGTCACTTGTGTGATCCATAGGATAGGAAACTATGGGCACCAATCCGTATTGGCAGCCGTGCGGAATGGTCTTAGGTCAAGATTAAACAAATAGGAGAGGGGGTATCTATCTTCTCTATCTTCACTTTCCCTCACGCTTGACTCTTTGGAGGAGAGCTTTCCCGATCCACTTAACGGTGTTGGATTTTGCTCATTAATAAACTTCTATGCTTCAAAATTTGAGTGGCCTCGGAGAGTTAACTCTCCACTCACCTAATCCAAGGCCCTACAATATAGCTAGTTGGTGTATGACGATAATACAAAAATTGCTAGTTGTTTTTAATTATATTGCTTATTTTAGTTGGTCGTTATTTTATGTCAAGGGCATGTGGAAATGAAACTGATGGTGTTTGTATTAAACAGAAAGAAACAAATGAAAACAAGACTACATGCAAATGCACTGATTTCCTTTGGATGAAGAGTGATTTATACACAGGTTCTATGAGACTATACTTTATTTTCTTTTTATATGTTCAAACTCCACACAACACAAAAGTTACGAAAAAGACCAAAAAATTCTTATTTGCACCTAATGCAAACTACCAATGCCATGCAAATCCTAAGATACTAAATCTGAACAAGCAAAGAGAACTCTCTAAAAACACCAAGGTTCAATCACTTTTTGGTAGTCAACAGAGCTAGTTCCAAATGAGAACTCCTATGTATAAAAATGCCAAAACATACTTGATATGAGAGAAATAAATCCAAAGAAGACTCTCTTCCTAATCAAGTCAAGAACCAAATATTAGACACTCAACAAAGCTTCAAAATATGAAAACAAACCATCAAACAAAATGAAGACAAAAGCAACGGAAAACAAAAGGTTTTTTGGGCTTTTGAGTTTACAGGGAAAAGAGATTTCAAAAAATACCAATGGAACTATCCAGTAACTGAATCAAGAAAACTTGAATTTCAAGCAAAAGCCTGAAAAAAATGCCCAAAGCCAACCATGCCACTCTTGCAGCGAGACTTGTATGAGCAAAAGGAAGACAAGAAACTCAAAAAATCAATGTAGCACAATAGTATAAACTTGCAGTGAACAAGAACTCCAAAGAATCAATCAGAGACCCTTCGAAAAGTGCAACAAAATTAGTCTACGAAATCAAGAAAACCACACACACCAAAGGTGAAAAACCAAATGTGAAGCAACTCACAAGGTTAGGAAAGAGTAAATGAGCAGAATCTCTCTGTCCTGAATACTCATAAAAACCAAGAATATTTAGGAAAAGACCTTGGTGCTCAAGCTAGAATGGAAAACACAACAGAAAAATATTTCACCAAATGAGTTGGTCTTCATAGAAATAAGAGAAAAATAGACATAAGACCACTTTAGACATAGTCCAGAGACTTCAAAGACATTGCAGGAAGAGGTCACCACAGGTAGACATGACCACAAAGGCTTAAAACCAAAAATTTCAAATTTTACCCAGGCATATGCTCTTTTGCAGTTTAGCAACTAGCGTGTATACATGACTATGTCAAAGGAAACTCGTGCATACGTGGGTCCCTTTTCAAAAAAAAAATGTGTATACGCGACTGTGCAGAAGAAAAATCGTGTATGAAGGTAAATAAAGAAAAAAAAAGGGTCAAGCCTGATCAGGAGACCAAGTCTTCAGTCTGACTGGAAAAATATTTACTGAACTGAAAAGATTGATAGAAACTGTTGGGAACCTTCAAGATAGATGAAACAACCCAAAAGACAAATCACAAAAATGTGATCCCCAGTGGAGTCACCATTTCTGTTTTGGGATATAATACCCTAAAGGTTTTTGGGTTGGAAACCTTCACAGATCAGTGGCATACCATTCAAGAAGTACTCACCTAACCTATCTTTTGTACTGAAAACTAGATATAACAAGTTGTAGAACTTACCCGAAAGTCCAACATTTGATATAGATCCTGTGGGGTGTAAACCCCCAGCAACCCTTTGTGCTTCGTAACCTGAAAATCAAGAAAGAACAAACACAAAAATCTAGTTGTAAAACATATATAGTTCCTATATGTCATTGTAACTCATACATAATATGATAAGGACAATATTAAACATTCAGTTAATGATAATTACACATATATAAAGAGATATAAACACATGAATATTGGGAACAAGATGGTTCTTCTTATTACAAATGGCACGTACAATAATAGAAATGTGGAGAGATCACCTGAATCCTTCCTTGGCCTTTGAGCATACCATCCTCTAGATCTGTCCAGCCCTCGCCTCACAAGAATTCTTCCAAGATGTGTGCACACTAGATGTCATATAGGATGATAAGCATCTCAAGGAAACAAGGGTTTCCTGAATATACCTGGGAAGTGCAGGAGGCACAGGATTATCAGACTTGAAATAGGGCTCCAACAGAGTATAATATCTATAATTTTCTCTCTCCCTTATGCCATGCACATGAGGGGATTTTATGCTCCCCCAAATTAGTTTCAGCAGTTGGAAATAGTTAGGCCACGGGCTGGGGTGGTTGAATTATGGGAATAACCATCAAACCTACCTCAAAAATAGGGAATATTATATATTTTTTGATGATTAAAAAGGTATATGCGGAGATATATGAATGGAATCACGTATATACACAGAAAATTCTGGGCAAAGTCGCATATGGATTTTAAGATACCGTTTTTTGTGAATATGTTCAAGTCTGAGGGGAAAGGGTGCCCAAGGGAAAAGTATCAATCATAAATCATATGAAGGTGGAAAATGATGTTATAACAGGTAGTAAAATGATGAACCAAATATTATGAAGTGTGCCACGTCTAGTTTTTTAGTTGAAAAATCTTCTTCTTCTGTACTCATCCCGAGAATCGACGAGGACTCCTGTTCTGCACATATACTATTGTGTTTCATGCTTTCGCCCACAAGTGCAATGGTAGACCCTGATCACACATCGCTCGTGCATCTCCCATAATACTTATTTTCTTTCTTTCTGAAAACCCATTATATTGTGGGTTATGGGGTGTATTAACTCCCGTCAAATGCCTTCTGATGCAAAAAAAATACTTGAATTCATTTGATACATATTCCCCACCGTTGTCACTCTTGAGAGCCTTCAATTTCCTACCTGTGTCTTTCTCAATAAGTGGCTTTAACTCACAAAATTTTGATAATGTCCGGTCTTTATTTTGCATGAAGAATATCCAACACTTACATGAGAAATCATCTACAAATATCACATAATGTCTGCGCTTGGCCATGGAGGCTATTGAGAACGTTCCACATACATCTGAGTGAACTCTTTCAAGGATCGCTTGCACTTGACTGTCCTTATCGTGAAAGGTGGCTTTGATGTACTTCCCAAATGTACACCCTTTGTATATATCATGCTGCTCTAGTGCACCATGGGAAGTCCTATAGAAACCTGCTGCATGATCTTCAAATCTCCATAGTGTAGATGGCACAATATTCTATGCCACAACTCATTGATGTATCTACTCTGCACCTTCTCTGCTTTCTTGCTCAAAGCAACAAAATCTTCTACATCCAATTTGCAGAGGTTATTAACCCGAAACCTGATTTTCTTCACCTGTCCTGTGGCTATGTGATGAAGGATTGCCTTTCCTTTGCTAAATATCACATCATAGCCATGGTATTCCAACATAGAAATTGAAACTAAATTATTCTTTGAACCCATAACATATATGACATATTTCAATGTGATAGGAGAACCAAACTCCCTCTGAAAAGTAACATTAACTATGTCGGTTGCGCTATACCTTTCATCATATCCTATCTCAATGTGCATCTGGAGGTCCTTCTCCTACAAGTTGTTGAAGAATTCTTTGTTTCCGGTCATATGGAATGAGGCTCCATTATCTAGGTACCATACACTGCCCACACCGTTGTCACCATGCATGCGATGAGGGTGAAATCCAACTAAAATTGTGAAGCATGAGCTTCACTTGCTACTCCTCTTGAGGGATTATTTCCGATATTCTTGTGTGGACACTTCGTGGCATGGTGTCCCATGTCATGACAATGAAAACATTTAATCTTCAAAAATTCCTTCTTCTTTCCTGCCTGACTAGAATTTGATTTGGAACGGGATGACTTCCATTTTAGTTTATTTACCTTTCCATCCAAGGAAAAATTCTCCTCGTCATGATGCTTGGATGAGAATACATTTCTGGTGTTTTGACGAATCTCTTCTTACACCAAGTTGGACCACAAATTCTCCCACTCTGGTAGCTTCTCACTCCCATTTACTATTCCTAGTAGTTGTGCCAACTCTTGGGAATTCCTAGAAGTTCTAGGATGACCAGATCATCTTCAAAAAATGTAACACCAACACTTCCAATCTCATCTCGATATGTGGTGAACTTGGTCAAGTACTTTGGTATTGTGTCACCCTTCTCCATATTGATTTTCTCGAGCTTATAATTTAGTGCTAGTTTCCTGTGGTCACTTCTGTTATGAAACAAGTATATCAAGGCCTTCCACATTGCATATGGAGTTTCCTTTCAATGGAGGTTCGAGACAATATGATCTCGAACACCTTCCAGTAGGATCCTTCTCGCCTTTGCTACATTCTTATTCCAGTTTGACAGATCTTGAGCATCATACTGGAGGCTTATGAATATCAATGTCTATGAACTCCTTCAAACCTTAATCTTCCAACACTTCTTCCATCTTGTCCTTCCAAGATATGTAATTCGAGCTACCCTTAAGGGTATACTCAAGTCTCAATCCATAGAACGATATTTTATTGAAATTGAATGATGATACTGCAAATAAGATTCACCTGCACAAAACAAACTTGTATTCTTCTCTTCTATAATGATTTCAACTCTGATACCACATAGAAATTCCTTGTAGATTCAAACTACTAATTTCAATTTTCTAAAACAATAGACTTGAATCTACTTTACCAATTGCGGAAACCAAATTAAACGATCGCAAAATCACGAAGTATATAAGAGAAATAATTCAATCAACACATTACACAATGATTTCCTAGGGAAAGCCACAAATAAAAATGCCACTATCCGTATATTGCATTGTAAGAAAATATGAGAAGATTACAATGATTTTCTCATGCCCAAGCAACCTCTGCACTATCTCTATCTCTCTCACTGCTTCCTAGACAAGCCTAGGTCAATACTTAACCAATTTTATGCTTGCCAAAGTCCTTATTTCCTTTCGCTATTTTCTTGAGTAATTAGTCCCTATTAATTAGGGAAATATCCATCCAATATTGTGTAATCCATCAAGGACCTTCCTCTGACTACATGCACCACATGTACAATTTGGATTATTATACAACTGATATTACACTACCCTTGAAATCCAATCTTAACTAGGTAACTCTCATTTCACACATTCATGAGTTATTTAAGGCTGATCTATCAGTTCTCGGGTTGATCACTAAGTGTGGTTAATCTAAAGGACTGTATTATTTTTCTGTGCTAAGTGTCTTTTAAGTTACAAAACATGTACATATTTGTCTTCATTTGTTTGTTTAAGGATTGAGGAATTTAACCATGAAACATAGATGAAATTGTGAATTTTAAGCATGTAAATAAGCCTAAATAACACTGAAAAACATTGTATAATAGATAAATAAACCCACACATAATATTTACATAGTAGGCATGATGAAGTAGTTCACCCCTCCTGGGCTACATCTACTGGTCCAGCTCCCAATGGCATGTCCATCTTTCATTATGCTCAAAATTTCAAATACATGTGTTTACAGGCCTCCAATGGATGTTTTCTATGCACTAATGGCTCCAGAATGTTAAAATTAGTCTAGGTAGACCCTTGATTCACCCAAATTGGTCGAAAATTGACCTGGCTAGGCTTTTTCCCAAGGTCCCCTACAAAACCTCCACTAAATTTGGAGGACTGCATTTGTCCGCAGTTAAAATTGGCCAAACCTCCAAAAATGGAGGCCGCACTAAACATCCCACCAACATAAACCTTGAAATTTAACTTTTGTGGTTAAGGGGAGGGGGTGGCCACATGCCAACCCTCGCAATCCCCACGGTTATGCTAACCGCCGAGCAGAACTCCACTTGAAATTGGAGTTCGCTCCTCTAAATCTAGAGTCTAACCCGCGTTACAACTAATCACATAGAGAATTTCAGATCCATTGCATGTGATAACGTTTGTATTTAATGTTTTACCCCACCCTGGGTTATGGTTATAGATCCGTTGGATTATTACAATAAATGTCGCGGTTTTATGTATGCGACATGTGACCAACTCAACAGGACCGCCAGTGGGTTGGGACCACTGGTGGTCCCCCCCTCCATTTGACATTTCAATATGAAATAAAATGCAGTGGAGCACTTATAGGGTAAGACTCATGTGATAGCGGAGATGGTGGAATACCTTGCGGGCGCACCAAAGGTCATGGGGTCGAACCCCCTGAACCTATACAAAAATTTTAAACCATCATATAGGGGACACGTGGTAGCCTCAAGGTTGGCCACATGTCACCCAACCATTGGATAAAAAATCAAATGTAAAACACATATGACGATCCATAAGGTGCCACGTGGCGAAACATCATTGGTTTAGAAAACAAAATATTCTCAGAATATTCCCCTTTTTGCTGATTGTACACTTGCATGCTGACTGGGCATCCCAGTCAACCTTGTCACAATTTTAGCTATTTGGGAAATCGATTAGAAAATTATATCTCCCTCATATGGCATATATTTTTCGAACCATTCACGATGCCAGAATCAGAACGACTAGATCTACCCGGTTGCTCAGGTTTGGTACATTTTCGAGCATTTTCAATTTTGAGTAAAATTCATGAAATCCTGATCACACCTCCCCATTGGGAAGCTTTTGGACCCCAAAAGACTTTTATTACCTATTCAGTAGATGAGGGTACATCTCCCTCACCTTTCCAACTTCCATCCAGTTTGCCTTGCTTGTCTTACTACCTTTGAGCCCAACTCGAAGGTAGTCAACACTTCCCCTCTTAGATGCTCTTGTCCTCCTGTCAAGAATGGTATCCTCTTTGAGGTCATCCAAAAATTCCAGCGAGAAATATTCAATAGAAGGTAGTTGAACATCACTTCCTTGATCATCGATCAAAGGTGGCTCATATAAACGTAAATTTTCAACATTAACAATTGAATAAATTTGCATATATGAAGGAAATTCAAGTTGAAATGCATTGTTACCAAATTTCTTTATGATCTTGAATGGACCATAGCGAATGGGATTGAGATTTTTACCTTCTCCTTGCATCCTTTCTTTGCATATGTGCAACCATACCTCATCTTCTTCTTGAAACTTGTGATCAACTCTATGTTTTTCGTGCCTCTCCTTGTATTTTCTTGGACTCTTCTCAAGCTGTTCTTGAACTTGTCGATTAATAATCTAAATTTTCTCAATGAAATTCAAGCCTTGTCAATATCACTATGCCCATCAATTGCAACATCCTTCTCAAATATGAAGTCTAATAGCGATTTCGGAAAATACCCAAAGCATGCTTCAAAAGGTGAAGTATTTGTAGAAGAGTGCTCTGCCCGGTTGTAAGCACGCTGAATGTAATGTAGTTGTTCATCCCACAACTTGGGATGTTTGCTGCAATATCCCGTCAATAGATGCACAATGGTTCTGTTCACCACCTCGGTTTGGCCATCAGTTTTTGGATGAAAATCAGTACTCTTTTTCAACTTTGTGTCCATCATCTTCCAAAGATTGGACCAAAATTTCCCAATGAAACTGGAATCCCTGTCATTAACAATAGAAGTTGGCAATCCATAATGAACCCATACATGTTGAAAATAAAGTTCAACAGTTTGTTCAGTAGTTATGGTTTTCTTACATGGCATAAGTATACACATTTCACTGAATCTATCCACAACTACATAAATATAATCATGTTGTTTTCTTGACATAGGTAGACCTCCAAAAAATTCCATGAAGATACTCTCCCATGGCCTTGATGGTACCTATAGTGGCGCGTACAACCCAAGCTTCCTATTGATAGGCTTTCTTGTTGCACACATAGAACAACCTCTTATAAAACGTGACACACTATCTATCATGCGAGGCCAATAACAATACCTCTGTAAATGCACCACTGTTTTGCTTACCCCAAAGTGTCTAGCAATAAGAGACGAATGAGCATCTCTCATGACACTAAGCCTCTCTCCTTGTGGTATACACTGCTTTCCCAAATGAAACAGGAAATTTTAATGCATGTGATAATCATTTTCCTCAACTTGATTCCCTTCACTCAAACTAGCATACACATCTTGAAAATCAACATCATGTGCATATTGTTCTATGTAACTCTCATGTACAATAGAATCATTTTTAAGTAAAGTAGAAGCACTTATGATTGCCCTTGAAATCATATCAACAACTTTATTTAAAATACCTTTCTTTTACCTTATAACCAAGTGAAAAATTTGAAGGAAACCCATCCACCTGAAATGTCGTGATTGTTGCAATTTTGTTTGCGACTACAAGTACTGTAATGGTTGGTGATCGATATGTATAATCATCTCTTTACCCATCAAGTAGTGTTTCCAATTCTCGACACTTTGTACCAATGCATACATCTCTTTGTCATATGTAGGATAACTTACAACACCATTGAATGTTTTAGAATGAAAAGCGATAGGCTTTCCATGTTGCAAAAGTACTGCGCCCATGGTATAATCACTAGCATCGGTTTGTGTTTCGAATGGCTGTATCAAATTCGGTAATGTAAGGACTAGATCTGAACTGATATTTTATTTTAAAGATTCAAAAGCTTGCTGCTATTTACCTCCCCATTGGAATCCTTTCTTCAGACTTGTCACTACATGCATAGGAGCTGCTATGGCAGAAAAGTTAGCAATAAAGTTTCTCCAATACTGAGCTGCGCCTAAGAAACTTCTTACCTTGGTTGTAGTTTTAGGAGTGGGCCAATTCACAATGGCTTCCAATTTAGAAGGATAAATTCTCAACTCGCCTCCTCCTACAATGTGTCCCAAATAAACCAAAGAAGTATTTCTGAACTCACATTTTGACATATTAAGAAATAATTTCTCTTTCTTCAAAACATCAAGCACCCTTTTTACATGCAAGGCATGTTATTCTCTTGTTTTGCTAAAAATCAGTATATCATCTAAATACATAATCACAAATTCATCAAGAAATGGATGAAAAAAATTATCCATAACACGCATGAAAGTTTCCCACGCATTACACAAACCAAATGCCATAACCAACCACTCAAAGAGTCCTTGTTTGTTTTTGAATGCAGTCTTCCATATATCACTTTCTGCAATTATTACTTGATGATATCCACTTCGTAAATCTAACTTAGTGAAAAAATTTTCTTCCTTCATCTGATCAAGAAAATAATCTATCCTTCAGAGCGGGTATTTATTCTTTACCATTATCTTGTTCAAAGCTCTGAAGTCTGCACACATGTGCTAAGTCCCATATTTCTTTGGAATCAAGACTATGGGTGAACCACGTGGCGAAGTTCTTGGCCTGATGAGTCCATTTTATAACATGTCCTTGATTTTCCTCTTTATTTCAACATTCTCCATTATCAACATGCGATACATGCCGATGTTTGGAAGAGGAAAAACTTGCTGCAACTGAATCTCATGTTGAATCTCCCTTTTTGGAGGCAATCCTGTTGGCTCCTGAAACATATCATGATGTGCATCAACTACATCATATAAATATGATTTAAAATTAGGATCACAATCCTCAAATGATTCATGATTAACATCAGCTTTAGGCTTAATCATTATAAGAACAAAATTGTTACTTGAATTCACCAACCTTTTTACCTGTCTAACATTTACCATAGCAATATTTGTCTTCTTGCGATGTGTTATAAAAATGTACTCCTTTCCATATTTGAATAAATGGTATTTGTTCTCATGGAAATGGAAGATCTCTTTCCTATCATACAAGTAAGGACTTCCCAAAAAAATACCTATAATATCAAGAGGAACCACATCTAATTCAACTGTGTCAAAAAAATGTGCAGTTATTGCAAACCACAATATGCACTTCATTGAAACCTGTAAATTTGAATCCTTATAAATCCAACCAAGTGGATATGGTTTTGGATGTGGAATGGTCTCAAGATTAAGTTTCTTGACCAAGTCTTTAGAGATTAAGTTTTCTTGTGATCCACTGTGAAACAATGTGTCAATCTTGGTATGTTTGGATATGACCCTCACATGAAGTAGTTCAATTCTCTCTTCTTCATTTGGAGCTTGTATGTGACAGTTTGATGTACTAGTAATGGGTTTAGTTCCAATTTCTCCCCCCTTCATGTTATTCAATCCCATGGCTGTAATTTTAGATTTATCACCTGAATCCTCTCCTAAATCATGTTGAGTTGTAGCTGTAGTTTTTTGTTTCCCTTTGTTGTTCTGATGTTTGGGCCTCTTTTCAGGATGTAATTTCCAACAATGATTTTCATCATGGCCTTCTCTTGAAAAATGCCTTTTGAGGTCTTCTCTTTGTTTTTCCCCTTAAAAGGTTTCTTCCTACCCTCATCAGAAATGTTTTTCCATCTAGCTTCTAGAGGTGTGGCCTAAACACAAACTTCATCTAGACTTGTAGGGTTAAACATGAGGATAGTATGTTTTAGGTAGCTATGTAAGCATCCTATGTACTTGAGCAAAGTATCTTGGCTCTGAAAATCTACCCCTAATAAGAGAACTCTTCTCCTAAATTCTTTGGTGTATTCTTGCACATTCTGTCCTTTCAATCGTCTAAAATGTTTCTAGTTCATTATGGATTTTTGCATATGATATAATGGATAGAATATTGTTTTATTGTAGTAATGAAATTAGTCCATGGTAGGATAATCTTACCATGCTTCTTGATCTCCTCCTTTGTCTTGGCTTCCCACCAAATAAGAACTGCACCTTCCATTCTCAATGAAGCTAATTGGATTTTGGTATCATCATCATGAAGGTTCTGAATTCTCAAATATACCTCCAATTTCCTAATCTAATTATCAAGCTTTTCTATATTGACTTCACCATTAAACATTGGAAATTCAAACTTAACATCAATTTTTAAAAAAGGACTTTTACGATTGTTCTTTGACTTGTGTGGCTGATGTACTGAAGATGAAGTAGAGGATGATGATGATGAGGGTGAAGATGGTGACTTTCCACTGCCTCCATTTTCTTCATTGCCCTTATTTGATTTATCTTCATCATTTTGACCTCCTAATGATCCCTAACATTCCTTGTGAAGTTTGCATTCTTCTCCTTCTAGTCTCTCATTCCTTTCTTGATAAAGGATTCTCACCATTTTATTCATGTCAAGGAATTCTTTCCTGAACACTCTTTCTTTTTCTTTGGGATCCACCTCTTCATGGATTTATCCTTCCTATGGAGGCATGCTTAAAGCTGCTTTTTCTTCTTTAGGAGGTGAAATAGGTGGTGCAGAATGTGGAAATATTGCCTTCCTTTTCTGTGGCTCACTTTGATACCCTCTTGCTTCCACCAATTTTCCTTCTCCTCTCTTAAGCTTGAGCCTAATAAGCATGTGAAAACTTGCAAACAATTAAACAAATATTTTCACACAAAAACACTAGAGAATAAACTATATCTGTGATACCAAACTAATCTGAAAGCACTGTATTAGTTTGCTATGCTAAGTGTCTTTTCAGTTACAAAACATGACATATTTTCTCCATTTGTTTGCTTAAGGATTGAGGAATTTAACCATGAAACATAGATGAAATTGTGAATTTTAAGCATGTAAATAAGCCTAAATAACACTGAACAATAGTGTATAACAGAGAAATAAAACCACACATAATATTTACACAACAAGCATGATGAAGAAGTTCACCCCTCCTGGGATACATCTGCTGGTCTAGCTCCAATGGCATACCCATCTTTCATTATGCTCAAAATTGCAAATACATGTGTTTACAAGCCTCCAATGGATGTTTTATCTACACCAATGGCTTGAGAATTCTCAAATTAGTCTAGGTAGACACTTGTTTCACTCAAATTGGTCAAAAATTGACCTAGCTAGGCTTTTTCCCAATGTACCCTACAAAACCTCCACTAAATTTGGAGGACTGCACTTGTCCGCAGTTAAAATTGGCCAAACCTTTGAAAATGGAGGGTGCACTAAACATCCCACCAGCATAGACCTTGAAATTTAATGTTTGTGGTTAAGGGGAGGGGGTGGCCACATGCCAACCCCTGCAATCCTAGCATTTATGCTGACCGCCGAGTGGAACTCCGCTTGAAATTGGAGTTCGCTCCTTTAAACCTGGAGTCTAACCCTTGTTACAACTAACTGCATGGAGAATTGCAGTTCCGTTGCATGTGATAAGGTTTGTATTTAATGTTTTACCCCACCGTGGGTTATGGTTACAGTGCCATTGGATTATTACAGTAAATGTCATAGTTTTATGTATCGGACATGTGACCAAATCAACGGGGCCGATGGCATGTTGGGACTTCCTACGATCCCCCCCCCCATTTGAAATTTTAGTACAAAATAAAATGCAGTGGAGCACTTATAGGGTAAGACTCATGTGATAGCGGAGATGGTGGAAGACCTTGCGGGTGTGCCAGAGGTCACGGGTCGAAACCCCTAGACCTATACAAAAATTTTAAACCACCATACATGGGACACGTGGCATCCTTAGGACTAGCCACATGTCACCCAACCATTGGATAAAAAATCAAATGTACAACACATCCGATGATCCAGAATGTGCCATGTGGTGAAACATCATTGGTTTAGAAAATATAATATTCTCAAAATATTCCCGTTTTTGCTGAATGTACACCTGCATGCTGTCTGGGCATCCCATTCAACCTTGTCACAATTTTACTTGTTTGGGAAATCGATTAGAACGCGATATCTCCCTCATACGACATCGATTTTTCGAACCATTCACGACGCTGGAATCAGAACGAAGAGATCTACCTGGTCGCTCAGGTTTGGTACAGGTTCGAGCATTTTAAATTTTTAGAAAAATTCATGAACTCCTGATCAGTGGTTCAAGTTCCCCTTCCACACTTTGACTTACCATTAGTTCCTACAATATTTGGAACTAGTTAAACTGAATTTAACTCAGATAAAATAGTTAATTCATTTCAACGCAAAATAAACTCAACGAGGGCTCCTAAAATGAGATGTGGTATTACAATTTTCTTCTAATTTAATCCAAGGGAAAATTAAATTAGAATATTTCTTGGTTTCATTTTCAATAGAAAATATCATTTGTTTGAAATTATATCATATGAAAATGAGCTATACAATAATTCAAAAGCTTTAAAGACTTTGTCTTTTCCCTCCTTTCCATCAAAGGTTTTACAAGATTTACAGAGTTTATGAACAACAACCATTTTGAGGAATTTTATTCTCCTATTTGGGACAAGGTAACAAAATGAAAATAATGTGGATCTTGAAGAGATAAGATACAAAGATAAGTCATGATTTGATTAGAACTTATCTCCCTACCAAAAATTTACCAAATCATGGCTCATTCCAACCTCTTTTGCTTGTTTTGGAATTGGGTGACACATCGGAAAACTGCCCATTCACGAAATATAAGAAAATAGGATTTAAAGAATTTGAAAAATATCCTATATCCTACAAAATTTAAGGAAATAGCTCATGCGGAGCCTAAATGATCTCGTTCTGCAAAAAACCCATGTTTTGGTTTTTCAAAATTCATCCTCATTTTCTTAGAAATTGTATTTGAAGTTGACTTCTCGAAAACTACTTCTCATTGTCTTTGATCAAATGTTGAAAGCTCACATGTGATAGTTGGGTGAGATTTGAACAACAAAATTATATGTTAGGGATATTAGAAACAAAACCCATGTGCTTGATTTCCTTCTAGAACTGTGTTGATACCTCAATCATGGAGATGGATAATAAATCTAGCTTTAAGAATAGATTGGGTAATCTACCATTAGTAAAACCAAACATAACTCTTTTCAATTCCTTGAAAATAAAGGAAAAGATGATAATTAACTACTTGAGCATGTTGAGGTGTATTACGGTGTTTTTGTGAAGATTTATGGTGATAAATGAGTGAAGAATGAGGTAACAAGAATGAATTGAATGACAAAAAAGGTGGAAAAATAGTAACCCAACATCTCCTCCACAGTAAGATATTTTCATGTCCTCATTCAAATGAAGTGGGGAATGAATATATGCATTGATCAAATACCATTGTCCTCTTGTCAACTATACTTGTTTGGCAACAATGATAATGTATGCAAAGACAAAGTAGGGCTAGTAAAAAGCTTATGTTCATAAAATATAACTCTTTTTCTTTGTCATTTGATGTTATTAAAGATACCTAAAATCTTTCTTTGGTGCTTAACTGTTGCATTTATTTTTCTGTAGCAACTGTTTTTTCTATATGCAATCATGCTTTTGTAACATAGTTTTAATGGTTTTCTCATGATTAAAATCATTTACACTTTTTTTTTTTTTTTTAAAGAAGTAACATTGTTGCCATAAACCTATAATGAGAGTTTTTTTTTTTTGAATCATAGTGGATTGAGAGCCTGGAAAAAACATAGAGTGAATGGACTGGTTGTATAACAATGGAGTGGAGTGTTGGAAAATATGACAAGTGGAAACAATGAAGATAAATTGAATGATGGGGAAGGACACACTATAAGCTTAAGTACTCACCTATCATAAGTTTCAAATTTTTTAATAAATTTAAAAAGTTTCATAAATAATTTTACCTCAAGTTTGGGATAAGGTAAAAAATTGCAAATAATGTCGACCTTGAAGAGATAATATACAAATATAAGTCATGATTTGATTAGAACTTATCTCCCTACCACAAATTTACCAAATCATGGCTCATTCCAACCTCTTTTGTTTGTTTGGGAATTGGGTGACACATTGGTAAACCACCCATTCACGAAATATAGGAACATAGGATTTAAGTAATTGGAAAAATATCTTATATCCCACACAAATTAAGTAATTTGCTTGTGTGGAGCCTAAATGAGCATGATCTGCAAAAAACCCATGTTTTATTTTTTCAAAATTCATTCTCATTTGCTCAGAAATTGCATTTGAATTTGACTTCCCGAAAACTACTTCTCATTGTCTTTGATCAAATGTTGAAGGTTCACATGTGTGAGTTAGGTGAGATTTGAACAACAAAATTATATGTTGGGGATCTTAGAAAAAAAACCCATGTGCTTGATTTCCTTCTAGAACTGTGTTGATATTTCACTCACGGAGATGGATACTAAATCGAGATTTAAGAATAGATTGGGTAATATGCCATTAGTAAAACCAAACATGACTCTTTTCAATTCCTTAAAAATAATGGAAAAGATGATAATTAACTACTTTAGCATGTTGAGGTGTATTATCGTGTTTTTTTGAAGATTTATGTGTAGAAATTATATAACATATGCATGTATATATCCAGATTCTCCTGATCTAACAATATTTTTCTTCTTTATATTTGCTGAATCCTTCCACTGTTAATATTTTGCGGAAATTTAAACTCAATTGCAAAGACATGAAGCAATAAAAAAACAATCGCACATAACACAGTTGTTTAATGGGAAAGCCTGAAGCGAAAAGCCCCAACTATCATATATTATATATCATGGAGATTATGTAACAATATCATACAAAGCTCAGTACATCAAGCTCTTAGTAAAATCAATCATCACACACTATGCAGAAGAAACCTGCAAATCCATGCACTGATTTCTTGCCACCTGCTAGCCAGCCTCCACTGCACAATCCTTGCTGAAGAATAGCTCTGAATGAATTCGAATTACCCTTGCCTTGACTGCGCAATCCTCATTGGAAACTCCAATGTGTGTGTGGTGCAATCAATGCATCACTATAGTCACAACAGATAGTCCATCTTTCCCTTTCACCTATCTCTCCATTGGGTCTCCACTGGAACTGGCATGCACTATAGTTAACTTCTGTATTTTTTAGTTGATTAATGAGTTATTATTTGTGAATTAATTAACTAATTAATTCACTCCACTCTCACTAGTGTTATATTCAGTTAGACTAGATACAACTGGCTCAACTGAGTTTAACTCCATTAACTGAGTTAAACTGAATAACAACTCCATGAACTACTCTTCCAACTCTGTCATAACTTTTCCACTTTAGTTCTAACTAAGTCCTCCATGCATGAACCACCAGTAAACCCTAGGAATTGCGTAATTCCTTCAGCCCATTGATTTTCCAAATCTGTGCACTGAAACTAAATGATCCAAGAGAATAAGTTGCTCTTTATTGTTGGATTATTATTAATAGCTAATAATAATCGACACTTATTTTTAGATCGATGATCTATAAATAGACTTCGCCCAATATTCTAAAAACATAATTTCATCTATTTTTCCAACTTGACCAACCATCCAAAAATAGTATCTTGCAACTTATGAAATATGATCACCATGTCTAAAAATAGACATAGTCTAAAATAGACTTGCACCAAAAATAGCTTGCGGGCCCACTCAGTGAAGGCGACTCTTTTCACTAAGATCATCATCGTGTTGAATCTCAAAAATCCCTCTCAACAAGATAGAGATTATCCTTCACCCCGTTCCTACCTCTATGGTATTCGAATTTTCTCTTGGTGAGTGCCTTCGTCAGAATATCTGCATCCTGATCTTCCGTAGGAATGTACTGAGGCAACATGATCTTCCGATGCACAAAATATTTGATATGATGATACCAGATATCAATATGTTTAGATCTATCATGTAACATAGGATTAATCAAGAGTTTAATGCAACTTTGATTATCACAATGTATCACTGTAGGATATAAATGTGAACCGAACAAACCAACCAAGATATTCCTCATCCAGATAGCCTCACATGCATCTTGACTTGCTGCCATGTATTCTACTTCCACTGAAATGAGTGCCACGGATATTTTTTTCCTGCTGTGCTAAGAAAATGCTGTAGATCCGATACTGAACATCCCTCCTGATGTGCTCTTTCTGTCTATTGGGCTTCCTTCCCAATCTGCATTTGTGAAGCCATGCAACTTCACCTCAGCCATCTATCTGTACCATAAGCCATACTCAGATGTGCCCCTGAGATACCTTAGGACATTCTTTCCTGCCTTCTAAAAGAGCTTGGTAGGCTTAACCATCGCTTGTGAAAGTTGGTTCACTACATAGCATATGTCCGGTCTTGTATTAACTAAATACATGAGCGAACCCACCAAATGTCAATAAATAGTGGCATCCACTACCTATGCCGATGTAGCATCCTCTTTCCTCGAATTTCCTGGAAGAGTAATGTCGATAGGTTTGCAGCCTTGCATGTGAAACTTCTCCAGTATCTCCCAGGCATACTTGCCTCGAGACACAAACAATTCACCTTCCCACTGCCATATTTCCAATCCAAGGAAATAATGAAGGAGCCAAAATCCTTCATCTCAAACTCCTTTACAAGATCTACCTTGCATGAGTGTATCAATTTCTCATCACCCGTTAATATTAAATCATCAACATAAAGAACAATGATTAAAAGCTTACCCTCCACCACAATTGGTACAGGTTTGCATCCGCCTCACTCTTGGTGAAGCCAAGTTCAGTGAAATAGCTGTCGATCTGTGTGTACCAATCACAAGGTGCTTGCTTCAGCCCATTCAACACTCTTTTGAGCCTGCACACATGCGACTCACTGCTGAAGATCTCAAATCCTTCAGGCTGCACAATGTACACCTCTTTCTCAATGATCCCATTAAGGAACACAATCTTCACATCCATCTGATGAATGTGCCAACCCATCTGCGCTAAGAGAGAAAGGGTGGTGCTTATGGAAGAATACCGTGTGACAGGTGCAAAGGTTTCTTCATAATCAATCCCCTTGATCTATGAGAAGACGTGGGAAAAAAATATTTCCTTATACTTCTCCACGCTCCCATCAGTAGCTTGCTTTACCTTGTAGATCCATCTTGATCCTACAAATGATTTACCCACTGGCCTTGGAACAATATCCAAAGCACTGTTTCTGACAATAGAGTCATACTCCTCCACCATGGCATCTACCCATGTGGGCTCCTGCACTGCTTCTTTAAAATAATATGGCTCTGTCATGATACAATTGCTCATAAGAGCCATGTATCCAGTAAAATAATTAGGTGACTATCTCTATATGCACTGTGATGTAGGGAATGCTATATTCTGTGTCACATCAAGCTTCAATCTCTCAATTTCTGTGGTACGATTTCTACCTTTTCTGATGATTGGTTCTGCATGAGTGGACTCCACTCCATGAATCTCCTCCTGTGGCTTATCCACCTGGAGGTTCATCTTTCAGAACAGTTCCTCCACTGCATGCAATTCTAGCTCCCTCTCAAGCATAGCTCGTGCAACACCCACGATCGTTCTGTTCTTCCTCTCCATGACCCTATTCTGCTATGGGCTATGAGGCATTATGAGTTCTCTTTGAATTCCTTCTTTGCTATAGAAGTCTTTGAATTCGCCCGAGATTTATTCACCACCATTATTTTTCCGTAGAGCTTTCACTTGCTTCCCCGACTCCTTCTCCACCAATGCTTTAAACTCACAAAATTTTGAGAATGTTTCACTCTTCTTCTGCATGAAGAAGATCCAACATCTATGAGAATAGTCATAAAAATATAACATAATACCTATGTTTTGCTGTTGAAGCAACGGAGAAAGGTCCACACATGTCTGTGTGAATTCTCTCCAGGATCACCGAAGCACGGTTCTCCTTCTCATGAAAGGCGGTCTTCACAAACTTAACCATAGTAAATCCCTTGCACTGATTCGACTGCACAAGAGTACCCTTGGGAAGTCCAGTAGAAATCTGTTGCAAAATATTCAAAGTGCCATGGTGAATATGGCCCAATCTCTTGTGCCATAATTCACCCTCATCTTGGCTCACCACTTCTTCTGATTTTCCCATCATTGCAACACAGCCATATACCTCCATCTTGTAGAGATTATTACCTCGAATACCTATCCTCTTGTTTTTACCCGTTGTTTTATGTCGCAGGGAAGCTTTTCCATGCTAAAAACAACGTCATAACCTCTGTCTTCCAACATTGCAACTGAGACCAAGTTCTTCTTCAGACGTGGAACATGCATAACATATTTAAACAAGAATGGATTACTAGACTCCCTCTCAAAGGTAATGGTCCCAATGCCATTCGCACCATATCGACCATCATTGCCATATCTATATGCATATGGACGTCCTTCTCCTCCAATTCACTAAACAACTCCTTGTCTCTCGTCATATGGAAAGACGCACCACTATCAAGATACCACACCGATCCCATATAGCTTGAAACCAAGCATGCGATCAAAGAGAAATAAAGTTCAAATTGTGAGGCTAAGGCCTCTCCAGCTGCAGATCCAACATCCTTCTTGTTCTTCTTCTTTTGTGGGCAGTTAGTGGTGAAATGCCTATGTTCGTGATAGTGAAAACACTTCACCTTGGACAAATCCTGCTTCTTGCCTTTAGCGTTGGATTTTGAAGGAAATTTCTTCCCCTTCCCTTTCCTTTCTTTGGCAACCAAAGCACAATTCACTTCATCTTCATTCTTCGATGAAGAACCATCACTGGTACCCCACCTTATTTCCTCCTTCCCAAGATCCGACTAAAGTCGCTCCCATCCCAGCAGTTTCTCTCGACCATTGATAGAGTCTTAATAGCTATGCCAACTCTTCAGAAGCCCAAGGAGAGCCAATCTCACCAAGTATTCATTATCAACAGTAATCCACACACTTCCTAGTTCACCCTACAGTGGAAAAACTTCGTGAGATATTTTGGAATACTGTCGCCCTTCTCCATTTTTATTTTTCTGAGCTTGTCTTTCAGCACCAACTTCCTCTGGTTGCTGCTTCTTTGGAACAAATCTGTCAAAGCCTACCACATTAAGAATGGAGTGGATTTCTCATGAAGGCTGGACATAATATGGTCCGTCACACCTTCCAACATAATTCTTCTTGTCTTTGCTATATTCTTTTGCCATGCGTCAAGTAATGTAGCATCGCTAGATCCCGACTTAGGAACATCACTATCGATGAACTCCTTTAGTCCATTATCCTCCAGCACTGCCTCCATCCTATCCTTCCAGGCTATGTAATTTGAGCTCCCATCAAGGGCATACTACAATCACAACCCATTGAAAGACATTTCAATGTATACTCAACTTCTGCACCAAGAATTTTCTGTGGCAAATTCGAATTTTCCACTAGCACAAACTCAACAATTATTCACAATTGCAATCTTCAAGATTTAACACTGCTCTGATACCATGTAGAAATTATATAACATATGCATGTATATATCCACAGTATCCTGATCTAACAAAATTTATCTTCTTTCTATTTGCTGAATCCTTCCACTGTTAATCTTTTGCGGAAATTTGAACTCAATTGCAAACACATGAAGCAATAAAAAAAACAATCGCACATAACACAGTTGTTTAACGGGAAATCCTGAAGCTAAAAACCCCAACTATCATATATTATGTATCATGGAGATAATGTAACAATATCATACAAATCTTAGTACATCAAGCTCTCAGTACAATCAATCGTCACACACTAATCAGAAGAAATCTGCAAATCCATGCACCAATATCTTGCCACTTGCTAGCCTGCCTCCACTGCGCAATCCTTGCAGAAGAATAGCTCTGAATGAATTCGAATTACCCTTTCCTTGACTGTGCAATCCTCATTGGCAACTCTAATGTGTGTGTGGTGCAATCAATGCATCACTATAGTCACAATAGATAGTCCATCTTGCCCTTTCACCCATCTCTCCACTGTGTCTCCACTGGAACTGACATGCACTGAAGTTAACTGTTGTATTGTTTAGTTGATTAATGAGTTATTATTTTTGAATTAATTAACTAATTAATTCACTGCACTCTCACTAGTGTTATATTCAGTTAGAATAGATACAACTAGCTCAACCGAGTTTAACTCCATTAACTGAGTTAAACTGAATAACAACTGCATGAATTACTCTTCCAACTCTGCCATAAATTTTCCACTTTAGTTATAACTGATTCCTCCATGCATGAACCACCAGTAAACCCTAGGAATTGCGTAATTCCTTCAGCCCAATGATTTTCCAAATATGTGCACTGAAACTAAGTGCTCCAAGAGAATAAGTTGCTGTTTATTGTTAGATTATTATTAAGAGCTAATAATAATCGACACTTCTATTTTTAGATCAACGATCTATAAATAGACTTTGCCCAATATTTTAAAAGTATAATTTCATCTACTTTTCCAACTTGACCAACCATCCACAAATAGCATCTTGCAACTTTTGAAATATGATCACCATGTTTAAAAATAGATGTAGTCTAAAAATAGACATAGTCTAAAAATAGACTTGAGCCAAAAATAGCCTACGGGCCCACTTAGTGAAGGAAACTCTTTTCACTAAGTTCATCATCTTGTTGAATCTGAACACTCCCTCCCAACAAGATAGGGATTATCCTTCAACTCGATACTGCCTCTATGGTATTCAAATTTGCTCTTGGTGAGTGCCTTCGTCAGAATATTTGCATCCTTATCTTCCGTAGGAATGTACTGAAACAACATGATCTTCCACTACACAAAATATTTGATATGATGATACTGGATATCAATATGTTTAGATTTATCATGAAACACAGGATTAATCGAGAGTTTAATGCAACTCTGATTATCACAATGTATCATTGTAGGATCTAAATGTGAACTGAACAAACCGACCAGGATCTTCCTCATCCAGATAGCCTCATATGCAACTTGAATTGCTGCCATGTATTCTACTTCTGCTGAACTGAGTGCCATGGATCTTTATTTCCTGCTGTACCAAGAAACTGCTATATGTTCGATATTGAAAATCCCTCTTGATGTGCTCTTTCTGTCTGTTGGGCTGCCTGCCCAATCTGCGTCTGTGAAGCCATGCAACTTCACCTCATCCATCTGTCTGTACCAAAAGCCATACTCATATGTGCCCCTGAGGTACCTTAGGACATGCTTGCCTGCCTTCCAAAAGAGCTTGGTAGGGTTAACCATCGCTGGTGAAAGCTAGTTCACTGCATAGCATATGTCCGGTCTTGTATTAACTAAATACACGAGAAAACCCACAACTTTTGATAAATAGTGGCATCCACTACCTATGCCGATGTAGCATCCTCTTTCCTTCAATTTCCTGGAAGAGGAGTGTTGATAGGCTTGCAACCTTGCATGTGAAACTTCTCTAGTATCTCCCGAGCATACTTGCCTTGAGACACAAATATTTTACCTTCCTGCTGCCATATTTCAAATCTAAGGAAATAATGAAGAAGGCTCAAATCCTTCATCTCAAATTCCTTTGCAATATCGGCCTTGCATGAGTGTATCAATTGCTTATCACACATTAGTTTTAAATCATAAACATAAAGAAAAATGATTAAAAGCTTACCCTCCACCACAATTTGGTATAGGTTTGCATTCGCCTCACTCTTGGTGAAGCCAAGTTCAGTGAAATAGCTGTTGATCCATGTGTACCAAGCACGAGGTGCTTGCTTCAGCCCATACAACACTCTTTTGAGCATGCACACATGCGAATTGCTGCTAAAGATCTCAAATCCTTCAGGCTGCTCAATGTACAACTCTTCCTCAATGATCCCATTAAGGAACACAGTCTTCACATCCATTTGATGAATGTGCCAACCCATCTACGCTGAGAGTGCAAGGATGGTCCTTATGGAAGAATAGTATGTGATAGGTGCAAAGGTTTCTTCATAATAAATCCCCTCGATCTGTGAGAAGCCCCGGGCAACAAATCTTGCCCTATACTTCTCCATGCTCCCATTAGCAACTTGCTTCACCTTGTAGATCCATCTTGATCCTACAAATGATTTACCCACCAGCCTTAGAACAATCTCCCAAGCACTGTTTCTGACAATGGAGTCATACTCCTCCACCATGGAATCTACCCATGTGGGCTCCTGCACTGCTTCTTTAAAATAATATGGCTCTGTCACAATACACTTGCTCATAAGAGCCATGTATCCAGTAAATCAGTCAGGAGACTGTCTCTTTCTACGCTGTGATGTAGGGACTCCTGCATTCTGTGCTGCATCAAGCTTCAGTCTCTCAGATTTTGTGGTACACTTTCTGCCTTGTCTGATGATTGGTTTTGCATGAGTGGACTCCTCAACTCCATGAATCTCCTCATATTCTTGATCCACATCTGGAGGCTCCTCTTTCATAACAGACAGTTCCTCCACTGCATGCAAGTCTAGCTCCCTCTAAAGCATAGCTCGTGCAACACCCACGATTGTTCTATTCTTCCTCTCTGCAACCCCATTGTGTTGTGGGTTATGAGGAGCTATGAGTTCTCTTCAAATTCCTTCTTTTCTACATAAGTCTTTGAATTTTCCTAAGATGTATTCACCACCATTATCACTCCGTAGAGCTTTCACTTGCTTCCCCGACTCCTCCTCCACTAATGCTTTAAACTCACAGAACTTTGGGAATGTTTCACTCTTATTCTGCATGAAGAAGATCTAGCAACTACGAGAATAGTCATAAAAAATTATAACATAATACCTGTGTTTTTCTGTTGAAGCAACCAAGAAAGTTCCACACACATCTGTGAGAATTCTCTCCAGCATCACCGAAGCACGGTTCTCCTTCTCATGAAAGGTGGTCGTCACAAACTTACCCATAGTACATCCCTTGCATTTATCTGATTGCACAACAGTACCCTTGGGAAGTCTAGTATAAATCTGCTGCAAAATCTTTAAAGCGCCATGGTGAAGATGGCCCAATATCCCGTGCCATAATTCACCCTCATCCTGGCTCACCACTTCTTCAACTTTTCCCATTATTATAGCACAGCCATCCACCTCTAGCTTGTAGATATTCTGAACTCAAATTCCTATCCTCTTGGTTTGAACCATTTTTTTCTGTCGCAAGAAATATTTTCCATCGCTAAAAATAACGTCATAACCTTTGTCTTCCAAAATTGCGACCGAGACCAAGTTCTTCTTCAGACATGGAACATGCATAACATCTTTCAACAAGAATGTATTACTGAATTCCCTCTCAAATGTAATTGTCCCAATGCCAGTCAGACCATATCGAACATCGTTTCCCATCTCTATATGCATCTGGAGGTCCTTCTCCTCTTAGTCACTAAACAACTCCTTATCTCCTGTCATATGGAAAGATGCACCACTATCAAGATACCACACCGATCCCATATAGCTTGAAACCAAGAATGCGATCAAAGAGAAATCAAGTTTGAATTGCAAGGCTAAGGCCTCTCCAGCTGCAGCTCCAACAACCTTCTTGTTCTTCTTCTTCTGTGGGAAGTTAGTGGCAAAATGCCCATGTTCGTGATAGTGAAAACACTTTACCTTGGACAAATCCTGCTTCTTGCCTTTAGCATCAGATTTTGAGGAAATTTCTTCCCCTTTCCTTTCCTTTCTTTGGTAGCCAAAGTGAAATTCTCTTCATCTTCATTCTTTGATGAAGAGCCATCCCTGGCACCCCGCCTTATCTCCTCCTACACAAGATCCGACCAAAGTTGCTCCCATCCCAGCAGATTCTCCTGACCATTGGAAGAGTATTCGTAGCTATGCCAACTCTTTGGAAGCCCAAGGAGAGCCAAGCTCACCAATTCTTCATCATCAACAGTAATCCCCACACTTCCCAGTTCATCCCTACAGTGGACAAACTTTGTGAGATATTTTGGAATACTGTCGCCCTTCTCCATTTTTATTTTTCTGAGCTTGTATTTCAACGCCAAATTCCTCTGGTCGCTGCTGCTTTGGAACATATCTATCAAAGCCGTCCACATTAAGAATGGAGTGGCTTTCCCATGAAGGCTAGACACAATATGGTCCTTTGCACCTTCCAACAAAATTCTTCTTGTCTTTGCTATATTCTTTTGTCATGCATCAGGTAATGCAGCATCGCTAGATCCTGGCTTAGGAACATTGCTATCAATGAACTCCGTTAGTCCATTATCCTCCAGAACCGCCTCCATCCTATCCTTCTAGGCTATGTAATTTGAGCTCCCATCAAGGGAATACTCCAATCGCAACCCATTGAAAGACATTTCAATGTATACTTAACTTCTGCACCAAGAATTTTCTATGGCAAATTCTAATTGTCCACTAGCACAAACTCAACAATTCTTCACAATTGCAATCTTCAAGAATTAACACTGCTTTGATACCATGTAGAAATTATATAAAATATGCATGTATATATCTAGATTCTCCTGATCTAACAATATTTATCTTCTTGCTATTTGCTGAATCCTTCCACTGTTAATCTTTTGCGGAAATTTAAACTAAATTGCAAACACATGAAGAAATAAAAAAACAATTGCACATAACACAATTGTTTAACGGGAAATCCTGAAGCTAAAAACCCCAACTATCATATATGATGTATCATGGAGATCATGTAACAATCTCATACAAAGCTTAGTACATCAAGCTCTTAGTACAATCAATCGTCACATACTAATCAAAAGAAATCTACAAATCTATGCACCGATTTCTTGCCACCTGCTAGCCTGCCTCCACTGCGTAATCCCTACTGAAGAATAGCTCTGAATGAATTCGAATTACCCTTGCCTTGAATGCGCAATCCTCATTGGAAAATCCAATGTGTGTGTGGTGCAATCAATGCATCACTATAGTCACAACAGATTGTCCATATTTCCCTTTCACCTATCTCTCCACTGGAACTGACATGCATTGTAGTTAACTGTTGTATTTTTCAGTTTATTAATGAATTATTATTTTTGAATTAATTAAATAATTAATTCACTCCACTTTCACTAGTGTATCATTCAGTTGGACTAGATACAACTAGCTCAACTGAGTTTAACTCCATTAAATGAGTTAAACTGAATAAAAACTCCATGAACTACTCTTCCAACTCTATCATAACTTTTCCACTTCAATTATAACTAAGTCCTCCATTCATGAATGATCCAGTAAACCCTAAGAATTGCATAATTCCTTCAGCCCACTAATTTTCCAAATATGTGCACTAAAACTAAGTGCTGCAAGAGAATAAGTTGTTGTTTATTTTCGGATTATTATTAAGAGCTAATAATAATCGACACTTCTATTTTTAGATCGATGATCTATAAATAGACTTCGCCCAATATTCTAAAAATAGAATTTCATCTATTTTTCAACTTGACCAACCATCCACAAATGGCATCCTACAACTTCTGAAATATGATCACCATGTCTAAAAATAGACATAGTCTAAAAATAGACTTGCGCCAAAAATAGCCTGTAGGCCCACTTAGGGAAGGTGACTCTTTTCACTAAGCTCATCCTCTTGTTGAATCTCAACAATCCCTCTCAACAAGTTAGGGATTATCCTTCACCCCGATCCTGCCTCTATGGTATTCGAATTTTCTCTTGGTGAGCGCCTTCGTTAGAATATCTACATCCTGATCTTCCGTAGGAATGTACTGAAGCAATATTATCTTCCACTGCACACAATATTTGATATGATGATACTAGATATCAATATTTTTAGATCGATCATGAAACACAATATTAATCGAGAGTTAAATGCAACTCTGATTATCACAATGTATCACTGTAGGATCTAAATTTGAATCGAACAAACCGACTAGGATATTCCTCATCTAGATAGCCTCATATGCAGCTTGAATTTCTGCCATGTATTCTACTTCTACTGAACTGAGTGCCACGGATGTTTGTTTCCTGCTGTACCAAGAAACTATTGTAGATATGATACTGAAAATCCCTCCTCATGTGCTCTTTCTATCTATTGGGTTGCCTGCTCAATCTGCATCCGTGAAGCAATGCAACTTCATCTCATCTATCTGTCTGTACCATAAGCCATACTCAGATGTGCCCATGAGATAAGCACTTCCAAAAGAGCTTGGTAGGCTTAACCATCGCTTGTGAAAACTGGTTCACCGCATAGCATATTTCTGGTCTTGTATTAACTAAATACATGAGCGAACCCACCAACTATCGATAAACAGTGGCATCCACTACCTATGCCGATGTAGCATCCTATTTTCGCCAATTTCTTGGAAGAGGAGTGTCGATAGGCTTGCAGCCTTGCATGTGAAACTTCTCCAGTATCTCCTGGGAATACTTTCCTTGAGACACAAATATTTCACCTTCCCGCTGCCATATTTCCAATCCAAGGAAATAATGAAGGAGGCCCAAATCCTTCATCTCAAACTCCTTTGCAAGCTCTTCCTTGCATGAGTGTATCAAATTCTCATCACCCGTTAGTATTAAATAATCAACATAAAGAAAAATGATTAGAATCTTACCCTCCACCACAATTTGGTATAGATTTGCATCTGCCTCACTCTTGGTGAAGCCAAATTTAGTGAAATAGCTGTCGATCCATGTGTACCAAGCAAGAGTTGCTTGCTTCAACCCATACAACGCTTTTTTGAGCCTGCACACATGCGACTCACTGCTGAAGATCTCAAATCCTTCAGGCTGCTCAATTTACACCTCTTCCTCAATGATCCCATTAAGGGACACAATATTCACATCCATCTAATGAATGTGCCAACCCATCTGTGCTGAGAGAGCAAGGATGGTCCTTATGGAAGAATACCATGTGACAGGTGCAAAGGTTTCTTCATAATCAATCCCCTCTATTTGTGAGAAGCCTTGAGCAATAAATCTTGCCTTATACTTCTCCACGCTCCCATCAGCAGCTTGCTTTACCTTGTAGATCCATCTTGATCCTACAATTGATTTCCCCACTGGCCTTGGAATAATCTCCCAAGCACTGTTTCTGAAAATGGAGTCATATACCTCCACCATGGCATCTACCCATGTGGGCTCCTGCACTGCTTCTTTTAAAGAAGATGGCTCTGTCAGGATACACTTGCTCACAAGAGTCATGTATCCAGTAAATCAGTCAGGTGACTGTCTCTGTCTGCGCTGTGATGTAGGGACTCCTACATTCTGTGACGCATCAAGCTTCAGTCTCTTAGATTCTGTGGTATGATTTCTGCCTTGTCTGATGATCGGTTCTGCATGAGTGGCCTCCTCCACTCCATGAATATCCTCTTGTGACTAATCTACATCGGGAGGTTCATCTTTCAGAATAGGTAGTTCCTCCACTGCATGCAAGTCTAGCTCCCTCTCAAGCATAGCTTGTGCAACACCCACGATCATTCTGTTCTTGCTCTCCGCGACCCCATTCTGATGTGGGTTATGAGGTGCTATGAGTTCTCTTCGAATTCCTTCTTTGCTACAGAAGTCGTTGAATTCACCCGAGATGTATTCACCACCATTATTTCTCCGTAGAGATTTCACTTCCTTCCCCGAATCCTTCTCCACCAATGCTTTAAACTCATAGAACTTTGAGAATGTTTCACTCTTCTTCTGCATGAAGAATATCTAGAATATACGAGAATAGTCATAAAAAAATATAACATAATACCTGTGCTTTTCTATTGAAGAAATCGAGAAAGGTCCACACATGTTTGTGTGAATTCTCTCAAGGACCAATGAAGCATGGTTCTCCTTCTCATGAAAGGTGGTCTTCACAAAATTACCCATAGTACATCCCTTTCACTGAACTCACCCATCTCTATATGCATCTGGAGGTCCTTCTCCTCCAAGTCACTAAACAACTCCTTGTCTCCCATCATATGGAAAGACACACCACTATCAAGATACCACACTGATCCCATATAGCTTGAAACCAAGCATGCGATGAAAGAGAAATAAAGTTCAAATTGTGAGGCTAAGGCCTCTCTAGCTACAACTCTAGCAGACTTCTTGTTCTTCTTCTTCTGTGGGCAGTTAGTGGCGAAATTCCCATGTTCGTGACAGTGAAAACACTTCACCTTGGAAAAATTCTGCTTCTTGCCTTTAGCATCATATTTTGAAGGAAATTTCTTCCCCTTTCCTTTTCTTTCTTTGGCAGCCAAAGCGCAATTATCTTCATCTTCATTCTTCGATGAAGAGCCATCCCTGGTACCCCGCCTTATCTTCTCCTGCACAAGATCCGACCAAAGTCGCTCCCATCCTAACAGTTTCTCCCGACCATTGACAGAGTCTTCATAGCTATGGCAACTCTTCAGAAGCCCAAGGAGAGCCAAGCTCACCAAGTCTTCATCATCAAAATTAATCCCCACACTTCGCAGTTCATCCCTACAGTGGACAAACTTCGTGAGATATTTTGGAATACTATCGCCCTTCTCAATTTTTATTTTTTTGAGGTTGTCTTTCAGTGCCAACTTCCTCTGGTCGCTGTTGCTTTGGAACAAATCTGTCAAAGCCTTCCACATTAAGAATGGAGTGGATTTCCCATGAAGGTTGGACACAATATGGTCCTTCACACCTTCCAATATAATTCTTCTTGTCTTTGCTATATTCTTTTTCCATGCATCAAGTAATGCAACATTGCTAGATCCTGGCTTAGGAACATCACTATCGATGAACTCCTTTAGTCCATTATCCTCCAGCACCGCCTCCATCATATCCTTCCAGGCTATGTAATTTGAGCTCCCATCTAGGGCATACTCCAATCGCAACCCATTGAAAGACATTTCAATGTACACTCAACTTCTGCACCAAGAATTTTCTGTGGCAAATTCAAATTGTCCACCAACACAAACTCAACAATTCTTCACAATTGCAATCTTCAAGAATTAACACTGCTATGATACCATGTAGAAATTATATAAAATATGCATGTATATATCCAGATTCTCTTGATATAACAATATTTATCTTCTTGCTATTTGTTGAATCCTTCCACTGTTAATATTTTGCAGATATTTAAACTCAATTGCAAAAACATGAAGCAATAAAAAAACAATTGCACATAACACAATTGTTTAACGGGAAAGCCTGAAGCTAAAAACCACAACTATCATATATTATGTATCGTGGAGATCATGTAACAATCTCATTCAAAGCTTAGGACATCAAGCTCTCAGTACAATCAATCGTCATACACTAATCACAAGAAATCTGCAAATCCATGCACCGATTTCTTGCCACCTACTAGCCTGCCTCCACTGTGCAATCCCTGCTGAAGAATAGCTTTGAATGAATTCGAATTACCCTTGCCTTGACTGCACAATCCTCATTGGCAACTCCAATGTGTGTGTGGTGCAACCAATGCATCACTATAGTCACAACAGATAGTCCATCTTGCCCTTTCACCTATCTCTCCATTGGGTCTCCACTGGAACTTACAAGAATTGTAGTTAACTGCTGTATTGTTCAGTTGATTAATGTGTTATTATTTGTGAATTAATTAACTAATTAATTCACTCCACTCTCACTATTGTATCATTCAGTTAGACTAGATACAACTAGCTCAACTGAGTTTAACTCAATTAACTGAGTTAAACTGAATAACAAATCCATGAACTACTCTTCCAAATCTGTCATAACTTTGCCACTTTAGTTCTAACTGAGTCCTCCATGCATGAACCACCAGTAAACCCTAGGAATTGTGCAATTCCTTCAGCCCACTGATTTTCCAAATCTGTTCACTGAAACTAAGTGTTGCAAGAGAATAAGTTGTTGTTTATTATCAGATTATTATTAAGAGCTAATAATAATCGACACTTCTATTTTTAGATCGATGATCTATAAAATAGAATTTCATCTATTTTTCCAACTTGACCAACCATCCACAAATAGCATCCTGGAACTTCTGAAATATGATCACCATGTCTAAAAATAGACATAGTCTAAAAATAGACTTGTGCCAAAAATAGCCTGCATGCCCACTTAGTGAAGGTGACTCTTTTCACTAAGTTCATCATCTTGTTGAATCTCAACATTATGTTGATAAATGAGTGAAGGATGAGGTAACAAGAATGAATTGAATGAAAAAAAAGGTGACAAAATAGTAACCCAACATATCCTCCACACTAATATATTTTCATGTGCTCATTCAAATGAAGTGGGGCACATATATATGCATTGATCAAACGCCATTTTCCTCTTGTTGAGTATACTTGTTTGGAAACTATGATAATGTATGAAAATATAAAGTAGGGCTTATAAAAACTATGTTCAGAAAATATAACTCTTTTTCTTTGGCATTTGTTGTTATTAAAGATACCTAAAATCTTTCTTTGGTGCTTAACTATTGCATTTATTTTTCTGTAGTAACTATATTTTTCTATATGCAATCATGCTTTTGTAACATAGTTGTAATGGTTTTCTCATGATTCACATCATTTACACTTTTTTATTTTTATTTTTATTTTTAAGAAGTAACATTGTTTCCATAAACCCATAATGAGAGTTTTTTTCCTTTTTGAATCATAGTGGATTAAGAGCATGGAAAACACATAGAGTGAAGGTAATTGTTGTATAACAATGGAGTGGAATGTTGGAAACTATGACAAGTGGAAACAATGAAGATAAATTAAATTATGGTGAAGGACATACTATAAGCTTAAGCAATTGACTATCATAAGTTTCAAATTTTTTAATAAATTTAAAAAGTTTCATAAATAAGTTTACCTCAAGTTTGGTACAAGGTAAAAAAGTGAAAATAATGTGGATCTTGAAGAGATAAGATACAAAGATAAGTCATGATTTGATTAGAACTTATCTCCCTACCACGAAATTACCAAATCATGGCTCATTCCAACTTCTTTTGCTTGTTTGGGAATTGGGTGACACATTGGCAAACTGTCTATTCACTAAATATAGGAAAATATGCTTTAAAGAATTGGAAAAATATCCTATATCCTCCACAACTTAAGAAAATATCTCATGTGGAGCCTAAATGATCTCGTTCTGCAAAAAACCCATGTTTTATTTTTTCAAAATTCATCCTCATTTGCTCAGAAATTTCATTTGAAGTTGACTTCCCAAAAACTACTTCTCATTGTCTTTGATCAAATGTTTAAGGTTCACATGTGTGATTTGGGTGAGATTTGAACAACAAAAGTATATGTTAGGGATATTAGAAACAAAACCCATGTGTTTGATTTCCTTCCAGAACTGTGTAGATACCTCAATCACGGAGATGGATACTAAATCTAGTTTTAAGAATAGATTGGGTAATCTGCCATTAGTAAAACCTAACATAACTGTTTCATTTTTTTAAAATAAAGACAAAGATGATAAGTAACTACTTGAGCATGTTGAGGTGTATTATGGTGTTTTTGTGAAGATTTATGGTGATAAATGAGTGAAGAATGAGGTAACATGAATGAATTGAATGAAAAAAAAGGTGAAAAATAGTAACCCAACATCTCCTCCACACTAAGATATTTGCATGTCCTCATTCAAATGAAGTGGGGAACATATATATGCATTTATCAAACATCATTTTCCTCTTGTCGACTATACTTGTTTGGCAACTATGATAATGTATGAAAAGACAAAGTAGGGCTAATAAAAGTCTTATGTTCAGAAAATATAACTCTTTTTATTTGGCATTTGATGTTATTAAAGATACCTACAATCTTCCTTTGGTGCTTAGCTGTTGCATATATTGTTTTGTAGCAATTTTTTTTCCTATGTGCAATCATGCTTTTGTAACATAGTTGTAATGGTTTTCTCATGATTCACATCATTTACACTTATTTTTATTTTTTTTAAGAAGTAACATTGTTGCCATAAACCCATAATGAGAGTTTTTTTTTTTGAATCATAGTGGATTAAGAGCATGGAAAACACATAGAGTGAAGGGAATGATTGTATAACAATGGAGTGGAATGTTGGAAAAGATGACAAGTGGAAATAATGAAGATAAATTGAATGATGTTGAAGGACATACTATAAGATTAAGTAGTCACTTATCATAAGTTTCAATTTTTTTAATAAATTTAAAAAGTTTCATAAATAATTTTACCTTCTTAAGAGTTCTATCCAGTAAATAAATGTATGTTGAGGAGCTTAAGAGAGAATATATTCTAAAAATGATGTCATGGAAACTAAAGGAACACTTGAAGTTCTCAAAATAAACGAACTTGTTTTTGATTGTGAAGGCTAGTGTCAAACATGCTAACTGTTAGAAGAGTTCTCATTAAAAACCCATGTTTCATAATTCCTTAATTTAACATCAACTGCTTGCAAATGATTTGAAAGGAAATCTGGTTGCTATAACACTTTAGAAAGGAAATTTGGTAGAAATTGATGCAAACATTAACTTTAATTTGAAGGTCCCTTGTGGCACAATTTGAATGGTGAGCTCAATATTCTCTCCTCCCCACACTAAGGGTAAATGAGAAAAAATTGACAACTCAATGCTATTTTTGATAACTCATCAAAATTGAAAAAATTAAAAGAAATAAATAATCTAACAAACCTGAACTACGTCAATCAAAATTTTGAGATTACCTCCTGGTTTGCTCCTCCCTTCTTCAAGTGTTCTTTTCAATGATCTGTTATATACAATATGAAACTTTGCTTCTTTAGACCAATGCTTCTTACTTTGAAAAAGTAGCCTTCTCATTTATGTACTTGAGTTTATGGTTGTGGGCTTTCAATTTCTCATTCTCTCCTTTTATATGATGAAGACCTCACTTTCTTGAGAATATTAAAAAGGTCAGAAATATCTTACACTTCTAAAGGTAAGTGGTTCTAACAAAACCTCGTGTGTTGGAATATTTTGTGTCTCAAGCATCTGGGAAATTCCTTTAAACCTATTTTGAAATTTAATTTTACTGTCACATTTTAGCCCACATTCATCATTATTGTTCGTCCAAAATTTTGAGTGTAGAAGTCAATCTCTCCATACCAAATTAATATTCAACATTTCCCACTTCTTAGAGCTTTCTGCAACCTATGGTAATATGTTGAAAATACTCAATTGTTGTATTTTTATTCAATTTTATTGTCAATAACAAATACTATTGTTGCTCATGCATTTTATGCATTCCAAACCTTTAAAGCAAAGTAATAATCCTTTCTTCATATGGTGCCATCATGAAGTTGATTAGGAGTTTCTGCCTAGTTTTCCAATGGCATGTATTGTGCCATAATTACTCTAATTTTTGAGTCCATATGTGGCCTAAGTCTCTATTTGCAATGAACATAAAAGCAACATCCAAGCCTATTAAAATTACCCATACAATTGTCCAATGTTGCACAAAATATATACCACAAACTCATTTTAAGGGAAAATTGAGTGCTTCAAAATGGAAACAATGATTTTTTACCTATTTTACCATAAAATTCCTTCATAATCTCATTTTGACAAAGAAAAGAGGTTATTGTGAAGAAATATCAAATTCTAGATTTATTTTTGCATAATGTATAAAGTAAAAATCTACCTTCAAAACTTGCTCAAATATCCCTCAAATTTGCTTTTTTTTGGAATTTCACCCCCATGTTTCTCAATTTATCATATTATGAGGAAAACCCATGTCTTATGATTTTTTATTTCAGCTCCATCAACTTGCAATATTTGTTCAAAAACTGCATCTGACACAGGTTGCTACAACGATAAATATGCTACAACAATTTCTCATAGCTACAACATGTTTTCTATAGCTATTTTTGTTCTTCTGCTGAAGTTGTATTCTTCTGCTACTCAATGAAGTCTTGGAATGGTACTATGAGATAAAGTAGAAACCATGAAACATGATTTATGTTTACTAAATATTGACCTAATTTTATTGATTTGTTGGAAAAGGAAATGCAAGAAGAGGTGTTGTAGTAGTTTCCATTATATTATTGTTTAATGGAATTTTTTATTGGAAGAATATGTTGTTGAAATAAACTTTGAAACAAGAAGATTACTAAACCATATAATCTTCACATATAATCCCAATTAGTACAATTCAATCTATGTGAATGGATTTAGTTGAAGTTTAACATAGAAAATATTCATTGGGTTATTGACCACTAATGTAAATCATTAACCAATGTGAGACAACTCACCAATAATGTAAATGAGTGTCAAGGTACAAGGGTGCATCTTAACAAGTATGAATGGAAGTGTTAAGTCGAGTCACCTGCAATATCTAAAAATTAAGAGACATTGTTTTATTCCCATTTTCGTCAGAGATGAGGCTTACCATTGATGTATGCAAGCTCCAAGGCACTAAAAAAAACATGATCTTGGTCCCATATAATGTGTTGAAGCCAATGGGAAGGGTTTTGTTGGAAGATGGGCCTTGAGGATTCCCACATTAGCCAACTCGATCATATACCAAAAGTGATTTGAAGAAACATAATTGAAACCAACATGAAATTACAAACTTATTGTTAAATTTACTCTCTAATTGACTCATTTTCAAACAAAGCCCATGTCCAATTACACTAGTAAACCGGTTTTCACATCAAGACGTTTTTTTTGGCTATCCTACTCTACTCAAAAAATAAAATATCTTTCAAATATAGGAACACTTCTAATGGAACCATGTGCATAACATGATGAAGAATAAAATCATACACGGGCTTGAAATATATGATTTTATATATATACTAGAATATGAGAGACAAACTGCTTTGATAGATAATGTCAATAAATATTGAAGAAGAGATTGGTGCTTCGACTAGATGATTGTATAGAACCAAATTTATATATAGTTGTGATTCCCTTGGTTCACTTTCTCATCCATATCACTCTATATATATTCTTTTGTTATTCCATTATTATATATTATTATGGGATGATCGATCTCTTCAATGAATAAAGTATCTAATGATAGGTATGTCAGGATTTCTTCAATCTTAGGTTATAATTGGCTACTAAATCAAGTGTGGTCCATCAATATTTAGTTTCCTCTCGATCTTCTTCTTATAGATGTTTTTATTCAATGAAAATAAGCCTGCAATACTCTTCCTGATCTAAGATGAATATTATTTAAATCAAGAGGAGTTGTTTGAAAATTTTGTACCTAAACATTGTAAGTGGGTTGAGTTACTTTATTGTTTGGGTTCAGAAATGGTTGTGCAGGTAGTTGAGTGGGAGTGGGTATTTGAGATGGTTGTGGAGGGGGTAATTGGAGAGGTTGGAAAAAAGTAAAATGTGGTTGTGGTTGAGGTTGTGGGGGAAGTGTATGGTATGGTCGTGGATATTGATACTGAGGATACTGGGGATATTGAGAACATGATCGATAATATTTTGGATTGTTTCCTCCATATGATCTTCATCGACCTGTTTCCAAGATTGATTTTGAGGATGGGATGGCCAAGGTTTCCAAGGTAATTGAGTATTCCAAATATTTATGAGGTGTTGTGAATAATCTTGAAAATGTTGGGTACAATCTTGCATCATACTTGATTGTTAGCGTTGCTTAGGTCTTCTTGGTGCCACGAAGAAAATTTCTTCTGAGGCTAGATTTGTTGCACTATCTTCTTGGTATACTGTTTTCAATATTGGTAATGATGGAAAATACTTTGTGGCATGTGTTTCAACACAAATAACACATATTTTAATTTTATCTAATGTACATTCCCTCAAAAGATGTTTGTTTCTACACCTAGGAAAAAATGTAGATAATGCAACATTCTCAACATTTTTCTTATTTTGTATTTGTAGCATATCTATTTGTTCACTTATATTGCCAATAATGTATGTTTTAAATTTTTTTAGAAAATTTCCAATTTCAACTTTACTTATTGTACAAGATATTGATTTACTTACTCTTGCCATGGCTGGATTCTATGGACTTCTACCATACTTTGCCCTTCCTCTTGACATATGCTTACAAAATTCACAAATATCCTTAAATGAAAGTTGGGATACAAAAATTTACCCATTAGATTTAGGAGATCAATCCAGTCATCCCTAATTTCTTGAAGTAAAAGGGTTTTTAATGTATCTAATCTTGGTTTAGGTAGTTCTTCCCTTTTAACATTATAAACAAATATTCCTACAAAATACTCAATATTTTCATCCTCTTTCTCGCTCATTTTGAAAATTTATTCTTTAAAATCATGTTATATGAAATAATTATATATATTTCTAAAAAGAGTTGTCTCATTTCATCCCATGATCTCACATATATGTTCCTAATCCCATAAACCATTTTAGAGCTCCATCTTTTGGTGTATCATGAAACAACATTAATTTTTGAGAATTTTGTAAGTAATCATAACTTCCAAAAAGTAGTTCAAACTCAAAAAGAAAAGTTTATGGGTCCTTTTGTTCTTATACCATGAAAGTTTGGAAGTAAAAATGGAGAAATATTCTTCATATTGACATTTGTATTATTTTCTTGGATATGAAATCCATAGGGATATTCCTCATTGTCATCATCTCCATATTTATTTCTTCTACCTCCTCTGACATCTCTTCCATGTCCAAGAGATGGTCTTATTCTAATTGCAAAATTAGGAATTCGTGAAGTGGATGGTGATGTGGTTCTTACTACAACACGTGATCTAGTTGGGGTGGTAGGATATTATGGGATTGAAGTTATTTCTCTGGTGAATCTTCCTCTAAAATCTCTCTATCTATATGCATTCAAAAATAAATTAACTTAACTTATGGAACTAATATGAATTTAACTAAGAATGAAATGAAATTCAACAAATAAGGTTAGGAGGAACCTCACAATGTGATGCATAGGTTCTTACCTCTCATCTTACCTTTTCTCCTATCCAAAGTTGCATAAATTAAATGGAAATGTAAATTAAAAGCTAAATCATATGTACACTTCCCTGACAATGATACCAAAAGTGTTAGTCAATATAATTATGCTTTAAATTTTGTTGCATTAAATTTTCAATCCAAGTTTGTAGAATTTCAAAGTGTATGAGAAAGTATATGCAAGGACTTAGCTTTTAATTCCATTGAAATTAAATTTACATTAACGGAAATTCTATGAAGGCTAGTAAATTGATCTATGATACAAATATAAGAAAATATATAATTAGAACTTATCTATGATCCATGGATTTACCAAAACATAGCTCATCCAAACCTATTTTTCTTGACTGGGCATTTGGTGACACATTAGAAAACCATCCATTCACAAATCTAGGAATATAGGGTTTAAATAATTAAGAAAATCTCATAGATCCCTCGCAATTTGAGGAAACCGCTTTAAAGGAGCCTAAATGGGATTGTTTTGCAAGAAACCCATGTTTTAGTTTTTCAAAATTCATCTTCATTTGCTCAAAAATCACATCCGAAGTTGAATTACCAAAAAATACTTCCCATTGTCTTTGATCAAATTTTGGAGGTTCACACATGCGAGTTCGGTGAGCTTTGAACAATAAAAATCTAGATTAGGGTATTAGAATCAAAGCCCATGTGCCCAATTTCCCTTTAGAACTATGTTGATACCTTAATCATGGAGATGGTAATTAAAACTATCTTCAATAATAGAGCTAGTAAACTCTCTTTAGTAAAATCAAACATAATTCTTTCCAATTCATTAAAAATAAAGGAAAAGATTATAATTAACTATTTTAGCACATGGAAATGTATTATGGTGTTTTTGTGAAAATTTGTGGTGGTAAATGAACGGAGAATGAGGTAACAAGGATGAATTGAATATAGAAAAGGTGACAAAATAGTGACTTGACAAGTAAGAAATTGACCGAGTTGTTGATTCCCCTAATTTAAAGGTGTAATGTCCCCAACCACTTAGGAATATTATGACATATTCCACTAGCCTAACATGGTTCCTGTAGACTAAAGTGGGGAAAATTTTAATAAGGGGACTTAATTCGCCTAGGGAAACATTATAAAATTTTAAGGGGTGAAAAGAGGACATTTCCTAGGTAAGTGAAATGTCACTTTAACTTTATAAAGTTGAAATATTATAAAATGAATTTATGAAAGTTAAAAGGGAAAAGTGGTGGAAAACATGGTCATAAGTTTCAAGAAGAGAAACATTGAGGATACTCTCCTCGTTCATTCACTTGTCTTTTTGAGAAAACAATTATTGGAGAAATTTTGGAGAGAGGTTTAGGGTTTGGGAAACCCTAACCACCGAATTTAGTTTGAATGTTGAAACTATACAATCTAATCACTATAAGTTCACCATGGGAATCCAATGTAGAAGTTGATTTGTAGAAGGTATTGAAGAAAGTAGGTGTTATTAATTGATTTCACCTTATCATATAGTGTTTTCTATATCATTTTGATAGGTTGGATAAGACCCACAAATGAATTGAACTTCCAAGCTATTATGGAGTTGATTTGTTGGATAAAAGTGTGACATGGAAGTTGGTACATGTTACTCTCTAATTATTATTTGGGGTCAAGTTTCTGGAGGGAGAATAACAAGTTCAGGAGATAACCCAAATGACTAGTTCTTGTTTGTAGTTGGGGACATATTATTTGTTGGTTGGCTTCATTTTCTCTCATCTAGAGGGATGATTTTACTACTATCACAAAGGGTTGTGTTGTTGGTATTCACTTAAGGACTTGAAGATGAGTAAAGGGCATAAGGTCCTTTTTCAAGGAAGTGTGTGCATACATTCATTGTTAGCCAATTAATTTTCCTTGTTGGAGTTCAAACTAGACCTGAGATAATTGAGTTTCCTAATGGTTTTGTTGGGAAAAATTGGGGGGCCGAATCACTATTTTAAAACTCACTAAAACATTTCAATTTATTATTCCATTTTCTATACGCTACTTTCATTAAGTAAACCCGCATATATATGTAATGGTGCTGAAGATGACTAGCATATATCTAGTTAACTAACATTTCATTTATTTCATCATCTATTCAAATTGAACCAGTGCATCATTAATTAATTAGACATTAACCATGAGCAATAAGAGCAGAATAAACCATCACACATAAGAAACAAAAAAAATCATGAGGACACCAATATTTTTGGGTGGAAACCCAGTGTGGGAGAAAACCAATGCTATCATTGTCTCTGTCTTCATCTATTATTATAAGGAAAAAATCTTACAATCTTGTACCGATGTAGACTCATACCAGTACATAGGTGCCCACCTGCAGAAGGGTACAACCTTCTATCATTATCTAATTCCCACTGTAAGGGAGTTACAAATCCTTGATATTGTTTACCAGCACCCATCAGAAGGGAGCTCCAACCCTCAACACATTTGTGGACCACATTTAATAATATTTCATAGTGGATCCACCTAACTCAAAAAATAAAAAAATGTAGGCCACTTTTCATCATATTTGCATACTGGCCATCATTTAAGCCTAATACTAAATACTAATTCTGAAATCAATATCTAAATCACTTAATCATTGAACCAATTGAGAAACCAAATCAATAAACTCATTCTCAAACAACTAAAGAGTCTAGATCAACCCATATTATGATAAATCTATTCATCAGAATGCCAAACCACATACTGTCACTGCAAACATTGATAAATTGTATGTTAGAATATATATGCTACTATTCTAAACTATACCCATGTATATATAGAGTTTCCATGAAGAATACATGCATATAGATCTCAACATACTAATTACTGAATCTACATTACTATACCACTCAAACACATACCGAACCCATCACATGTATCTAAACCATATAAATATCATCCCATAGTAGCATCATCACTTAGTCAACATTTCATTCCACAATCATTTCAATCCAACCAGTACTATCAAACACCGATTATCATGAGAGAGAAATCATCGACAGATAGAAGAAAACATAACATAACTGATCAAACATCATTAAAAGTTCATACTTCAAAACTCTAGTAGATGTACGCGACCATTATAAATCACTTCCACGTATGTACGCGCTTTTAATACTTGACACACACATACATAACTGTCCATACTATAGAATATATATGCAAATACCCAAAAGTAGATTTGCGTATGTACACGACCTCTTAGTGAAAAAACTACATATAGATATGTAATCACTGAATCATTCCTTCACTGCACAATACATATGTCAAACCCAAATCTCGGCATACACACTATTACAGGCACACATCATAATATCATCATCACATATCTATCAAACCATAAAGAAATTATTCAATATGTAGTCATTTCACATATATTAGATCTGATTCATATCCATTTTCCCTTGTGCACTCCTATTTCAGATTAGGTCAATCATAAATAATCCATCACATGCACACACTAACACTTGATCTCCTTCTCCTTATATGACTTAGGCCTTAGCCAATACCTTAGGCCAATGCCTTATTAATTTAGATGGTATTATTTGACTATATCAAATATATGTTGTGTCGCTCATTACTATGGGACAATATCATGGTAAAGACCCCTGGTTTTGAGAATACCATGGTGCAGAAACTGTACACGACTTTTCTTCACCATACTAACATATGTATGCGACCTTTGTTCACTGTAACAAGGTATATTCCCAAACTTCACATTTATCATTTCTCTGTATCTGAAATGATTTTCCTTTGTCCATACTCTCTGTCACATCTGTACTGGACTTTATATTAATCATGCTTCCATCACGTTGACATATTTATCAAGTAGGATTCCATCAAGGACAACACATTAGTCATAATGCCAAAAATCCCCCCCTTTAGACTTGATGGCAACCACTTTGGTGTTTGGCTACCACCACCTGTAGATACCTGTAAACACATCTTTAGACATACCGAGCTTCTCTCCCAAGTCACCAAGCATTCTCCAAACACCAAACTCATATCCCCCTTTTACATCAAGGGAAATGGGATGAAGAATTTTTAATGAAGAGTTATTTCTCCCTTTGTAGAGCTGAACACTATAGATCTAACGTTCTTGAATATGGACACTGACCATGCTCCCCCTGAGCATATGATGAAAATTTTAGAAGATATATAAAGAAGTACATGATGTATGACTCAACCAAATATGTAATTTCCTATCAACAAGGACTCATGCTTACATCAATCACCCAACAAACTAGGGTTACATATTTGACTTAACATTACATAAAGTGCCCAAAATAATGGGATTACATACATAATTGACTTGAATCCAATAGTCCAAACATGACTAAATATTACATTTTTACATCATGGGTATTTATGTTACCTTTACATCAAGAGACAAATATGACATTTATAACCAAAACCAAAGACCTCAATAGTGAGGTAGCAAGACCATGATAGTCATAAGCAACCATCATACACCATATAGGATCCTGCAACATGAACATCATCATCATGAATTAAGATAGATAAATATAGCATCAATCTTCATCAACATCAACATGTGACTGAATATGTAATGCTTTCAAGCATCCCTAGGCAATTGTAGCTGCAATATATCAATAATTGTCTTCTTGATAACATTCTTTTCCACATATATGAAGAGTTTTAATTTACAGGCAACAATACCATTCTCTTGGAAAAATATCTTCATGTAAGAAGAATTATCATAGCATAGACAACTTCAATATACAACTCAATTAATCATCCAAAAGATCCTTATGTGCAATCCATTGATATCCCATTACATAGATATAACAATATGTATCATCTCCTTGATATCATATAATCAATACCATCATGCTCTACATGTGAAAATACACAATGCTCATATCATGTGTAGCATAACATATACATGCATCACCAAGTGTGAAAACAAAGAGATTCTTCTGTCATCGCAAATATTATCAACAACATCATAGCATATATTCAAGCAACATATATGCATAATCCATAACTTCACCATAAGTAACCCATGCATAAAATATGACATAATGACATCAACATATATATGTCAACTATAACATGCACATCTGATTCATCAAGTGTATTATGCAGGATCAACTTCATTAAGTTAAACTTAAGCAATATATCCAAAACTTCAGCAACATATGTGTCTCCAGTAGCATCACCAACAATATATACTTTTCATGAACATTATTATGCAACAAGAAATGCTCAAGAAATCATAACACCAACAATGCACTATTATAATCATAACAAGTGCTCCCCCTGAATTTCTACCAACTATTCACTGTCAAGTCTGATCACATCCAACTCATCCACCAGTAAAATCATCAAAGAAACTTTATCAATTGTTAGAGCCATCAAAGCAACAATGTCATATTGAAACAACTCATCATAAGCTAATACCACTTGTAAGTAGCACCTGAATATCAACAGACTGTAATCAATAAATATCAGAAAAAGAAATCCAAATAATAACTGTTTGAAGCATATCAAAACCTCTCCTTGAGTTTGTCCCAATGTTTCTTCATCATACAGAAACATACACGATTGTCTAGATCAAAAATTTCCTATATACACGTTTGTTCTTCATAAAGTCCACATATAGAAAGTAAAATATTGATTTTTCATAAATACAACTCCCCCTAAGCCTATACTATATATTTATGCTCATTGTTACTACATTATATGCACTATTAATAATATAAGCAACATGAATATCACAACAAGATGGGAATCATCATCAAAATATACATATGTATAGCTCCCCCTTATCTATCATTGACCACGAGGACCTGATAATCATCATGTTAGGTCCCTATATTACTAGTGTAGTCCCTTATTGTTGTTAGTGTAGCCCCCTTATTATTATTGTTGTACTCATGTAACCCAATATTCTTATTATTGTGCCCTTAAATTATTATTGTTAGGCTAGCTAGGATTATATTGTGACCCCATGGACTCCTATATATTGAAGGAGGTTTTGTCATTTGTATCATCCAAGAATTGTTCATTTATGTAATGTAAAGGAGGCTTCCCCCACGAAGTGGCTTATTTCTAAGGCATTTATCTCTCTTTTCTTCTATTTTTGGAGCTGGCTTCATAACATTTGGTATCAGAGCTTTGGATTCTAGGGTTTCTCTTCTCCAAATAGATCATTGTGGGCGTTTTGATATAAAATATTTATAAGAAGGTTAATAAGCTGAAATTTTTAGAGGGTGAAGTCGAAATCCTGAGGATGTCGTGTAAAAATTTCAGGTCTTGGTTCATAATATTTTTGGATATATGATCTGTGGAAGTTAGGGTATTTTCAGGCTCCCAAATTTCACCTAAATAGGTTATCATGTAATTTTTGCTATAAATTTTATTCTATGAAGGTTAAGAAGTTGAAAGTTTTATAGGGCATAGCCAAAATCCTGAGGAAATTTGTGTAAAAATTTCAGAACTTGGTTCACAATATTTTCAGAGATATTATCTGTGGAAGTTAGGGTTTTTTTAGGCTCCTGAATTTTATCTCAAAGAGGTGACCGTGGGAAAATTATCATAACTCTCTCTTTGAGCATCGAAATGGAATTCTGTAAAAAGAGGCTGCAAGTAAACAGACTGTATTTTCCTGTGTATCAATTTTAGAGATGAAAGAGGAAACAGTGACATGTGTCACACCGTAAAAATTAGCTCTACTGAACTAGTACGTAATTATACCATTGTGGGAGATTGGGCATAACTTTCCCTTGAAGAATCCAAATCAGGTTAGACCTATGGAATTTGAAAGAATATTGATAGGGCTACTACATGACCAAATTTCATATATTTAAGATCCTAAATCAAAGAGACAATTTAGTTTCAATATCTAGCTCCTCAAAAGTAAGAAAAAGGTGTGTATTTTGTTTTCCGAATTGCAGGTGTTTGAAGAATCAATTTTAATTGATTCCAAGGGAATATTGTAGAATAGATATCATTATTGGATTCTAAATTTCCCCCTAAAAAGAATTCAACACCAATTAATCCTTTAGAAGGCTCTTCTGTGGCTCATGAATATGAAGAAATGCAACATGCCATATCAAAATTACAAGAGCAAGTGCACCAAATTTCGCTCTCGCAAAGAGCAACAAAAAATGAAATGGAAGTTTTGAAGAAATGCGTGGAAGCTAAGATGGATGGTTTTAATAAATACATGTAATATAATATGGATGGTTTGAAGAATGGGATGGATGACATGGAAGAAAAAATGAAAATCATGAAGAATGATCTAAAATCAGACATGGAAGGTTTGACAAAGTTAATACAAGAAATGTTTCCTAATGGCGAAAGGTAGTAGAGGAAACTCACGATAAGAAAAAAATAAATGTTAATCATGATTTCATAAATTCTAATGTTGGATGGAAGACCCACCATATTACAAAGATCGATATGAGGAATTTTGATGGCAAGCATCCCGTAACATGGATAATACAGATCGAGCAATATTTTGATCTCAATAATGTGCAAAACACACAAAAGGTACGCATTGAAACTTTATATTTAGAACAAAATACATTTTTATGGTATCTATGGCTTTGTTCCCGTAAAAAAAATTGTCATTTGGTCATTTTTTATGGAGGAAATGATAGCACATTATGAGGATACAAAGAGTAACATGTTTTTTAGCCAATTGATAAATCTCAAACAAAATGGTTCAACGGTGGAGCACATTGAGGACTTCCAAAAATTGAATATAAGGCTAACTAATATTCCAGAGAAACACATGATTTTTGTCTTCATAGGGTATTTAAAGGATAACATCCAACATGAGGTTCGTGTTTTAGAACTTGATTCATTGGAGAAGGCATTCAGGTTGGCAAGAAAAACTGAATGTAAAATTATGGCAACAAGGAAGCCTACTACTCACATCTATAAAGATGTAAGTGTTGCTACTCCTAGACTTCCACAATCTACAAGGTTGACACCACAACTATTGGAATAAAAAAAATAAAAAGGGCTTTGCTATAGTTGTGATAGAAAATACACTAAAAGTCACAAGTATGCGGAGAATAAATTATTTTACATAGATTGTGAAGAGGAGGAAGAAAAATGTAATAGTGTTGATTGATTCGGGTAGTACCCATAATTTTATTCATTGTAAGGTAGCCAAGGAATTTAGTTTTTTCCTATACCTAGCACCAGAATGTCAAGTGATGGTTGCAAATGAAGGAACTATAAATTTATTTGGAAAATGACATAATATCAAGATAACCATGGGGGAATATGTATTGAATTGTCCAATGATTTCAATTCCAATGGGAGGTGCTCATGTTTTACTAGGAGTACAATGGTTACAATCTTTGGGGATGGTAGCTTTTAATTTTCAAGAACTTTTATTGAATATTTTTTCGGAAGGAAAGGAAGTCGAATTACAGGGTATCACAGGGAAGCCGGGAAAGTTAATAATCTCAAATGTCATGAAAAAATTTACGAAGAAAGAACAACAAGGCGCAATTGCATAATTATGCTCACTAGACGTTCCAACATCAAAATCATCTATTTCTCCGGATCTCCAAAAATTCTTGGACAATCACTCTAAGGTGTTTGAAACTCCCAAACACCTTTGTGAGAATTCCCCCTGACCCTGTACTATATCTTTATGTTCATTGTTACTACATTAGATTCACTATCAATAATATAAGCAACATGAATATAAAACAACATGGGAATCATCATCAAAATATACGTATGTATAGCTCCCCCTTAGCCATCATTGATCACGAGGACTTGATAATCATAACCTTCTCTTAATGACGTCATGTACCTCACATCACTTTTGCAGTCACTATGAGAAGAAGGATTTAAAAATAATTTACCACAATATAGACCATCTTATTTTACTCTGAATCTGAAGAAGATGAACTATCCTCCTCATTCATGCGAGAATTAATTTCTTTAAACTCATATAGTTTGTTTAGATTTATATATCATCTTGCTATGACCTTTCTAGTTTGTCCATCTATGACTTTGAATTTGGTTGATGTAAACACAATTATATTTACTTTATATGCCATTTGACCTACACTTATAATATTATGCTTTAGCCCCCAACTAATAAAGTATCAACTTCTCTTCTATGTTTATTAGTTTTGGCTCTACCCTTTCCCAAAATTTTTGCAAGAGAACTGTTTCCAAGAATAAGATTACTATCTTGGTTTTTTTCTGAGAGACTCCATCTTGTTCTTATCTCTAGTCATGTGATGAGAGAATTCACTATCTATGTAGCATTCATATTAATATTCAAATGAGCAGAGAATAAGATCACACCTTATTTGTTCCTTTTCTTTCTTCTTATTATGAGAAATTTTGGTGGATCCATCTTTCTCAGGTCTTTTGAAATAAATAACCTTATCTAATTTCTTTCCATGTTGTCTATGAAGATTCATTAATTTGTTCCTACATTCATTTGCTACATGCCCAAACTTAATACAAGCGTAACATCTTAAATGACTAGAAAAAGGAGCAGAGGAATCATTATATTTTTGTTTCATATTTCTTCTATTGAATCAATAGCTTTGTGACCAAATATGATGCAAGTAAAACAATATCCGTTGAAGAGACCTGAGTACCTCGGAGTTGATGTTATTCTTGTGAGATGAGTCCTTGCTTGAAATAATATGCTTTTTCAGTTGGATGAAACATGTCAATAATTATGAAATATAAAGCATTAAATATTATTTATCAGTGGATATAATCAATTAACACTTCTATAGTTAGGAGAAAATGATTTCCTTTGAAGATTCAATTTCCTTGGTTGTTTATCAGGTTGACTTATTATCTCTTTATTGATCAATTCAAGTTTTTCATTGTTACCCTTTATATCCCTTCCACTAGCTTGTGAAATAGATTATCCATTAACAGTTTCTTGAAAACCAAGGATACATTTAATGGAAGGATATCTTTGACTATTAAGAATATTTTCCAAGATCTTAGTACTATCTTGAAATCTCAAGTGTTTATCATTTTCTTCTAATTTACCTTTTAGAATGTTTACCTCAACCTACATTCTTTGGTATTTCTCTTCCTTTTCTAGACATTTCTTCTTCATTCCTTATTCAATATTTCTTCATTCTTCCACTTGCTCCCTTAATTTTATAATCTCTTCCTTCATCCCATTTTCTTGTTATTCAAAAAATTGAAGTAGCTCTTCATTTCGCTTGTATGAATTTTCAAGATCCACTCTTAGAGAGACGATCTAAGCTTCAATACCTTCACAATATTGTTTAGATTCTACTGAAACATTTATATATTTAACATGATCCTTGTTATCATATGCCCACAACTTATCCTTAAGATCAATAATCCTTTTCAAAGTAAGATCAAGTTTTATTCTAAGATTAAAAAATTCTTCTAACCTGTCCTCTTATGAATCAGTAACTCCATCTGACATAGCAAAGGTTGTTTTATCTTCAAACTTATTGTTAGAAATAAGATTACCTGATAATTATACTAATGAACAACATTCATTTGGGTTTACTTCATTGATTTCTTGTAGCTTATCCCACACTATCTTTGTAGGTGCGTAATGCATAACCCTATTTAATGATGAATCAGGTATGCTATTAAATATGTCACTTAATGCCTTACTGTTATTTTGAAATTCTTCATGTGATGAGAAAATTTTGGTGAAGAAATTGCATACTAAATACCAAACATCAGATCCAAGTTTCATTATATTAGACCTCATATTTTCTTTCCATTCTTGATAATTATCATTGCTTAACATAATCACACCTTCATTTTCCATTGTTTCTGACTTGCCTTGTTCTTCTGATTTTAGGGCCATGATTTTTGAATATTTTTTCTCTTTAAAATGCTTACTTTCACTTTTACCCATGACTGCAAGTTCAATTGATTCAATGTCATATGCACTATCATAATTATTACATAGACAAGGAAATGGACCAAAATTAGAACAAAAATACATACGTGATAATTCTTTGTTACCATCTTCTTCATTCTTGATAAGTAGAAAGCGGGGTGCTCCAAAAACCAAATATTTGCTGATGTTTGTAACTATCACTCCATCTGATATATCATTGTCACTTTCATAGTTTTCTTACCTACTCATTCGAACTATCTTCTTCTTTCCTATCATCCTTGATCCACTCTAGCCGGTTAAGCTTTAATTGAAGTGACCTGCTCTGATACTAATTGTTGGGAAAAAATACTAAAAGGGGAGGGGGGGTGCGGCTGAATCAGTATTTTAAAACTCACTAAACCCAATCTATTTTTCCAATTTATATACGCCATTGTCATTAATTAAACCTATGTATGTACGCAACTGTGCTAAAGACAACTAGCATATATCCATTTAAATAATGTTTCATTTATTTCATCATCTATTCAACTTGAACTAGTGAATCATTAATTAATTTAACATTAATTAAAAATTAACCATGAGAAGTAAGAGAATAATAAACCATCACACATAAGAAACACAACCACACATGAGGATACCATGATTTTAGGTGGAAACGCAATGCGGGAGAAAACCACCACTGTCATTGTCTCTGTATTCATATTTTATTATAAGGAAAACATATTACAAACTTGTATTGGCATAGGCTCATACCAATATGCAGGAACCCACCTATAGAAGGCTACAAGCTTCTCTTGTTCTACAAAACCTACCAGAAGGGATCTCCAACCCCCTGATCTCGTTTACTGACACCCATCAGAATAGAGCTCCAACCACCTGATCAGATTTACCTGCTACCACTGGAAGGAAGATTTGATTCCCTCAGTGAAGGCTCCAACCATCAATACCTTTGTGGACCACATTTCATAATATTTGATATTGGATCAATCTGACTCAAAAATTCAAAACCTGTAGGCCAATTTTCATCAAATTTTTAGACTAGAACTGCTACTATAATTTAAGCCCAATACTAAATACTAATTCTGAAATCAATCTATAAATCACTTAATTACTGAACCAACTGAGACAACAAATCAATCAACTCATTAAAAAATAACCAGTGCAGCTAGATCAACTCATATTATTTTAAATCCATTCATAAAAATACCAAACCACATATTGTTCAGCACTGAAACCAAATCCTAACACTGTAAACACTCATCAATTATATGCCAAAAGATATATGTTAATGTTCCAAACTATACCCGTGCATATACACGCTTTCCATGAAGAATACCTACATACAAATATCAACACTCCGATGACTAAACTTGTATTATTGTACCACTGAAGCAATCACTAAAACACATACTGAACCCATCATAGATCTCTGAACCAAATACAAATAGTAACATAGTAGCATCATCACTTAGTCAACATTTCATTCTGCAATCAATTCAACCCAACGAGTACTGTTAAACAAAAATTATCACGAGATAGGCATCATCGACAGACAAATACAAATATAAATGATCAAACATCATTACAAATTCATACTACAAAACCCTAGTAGATGTACATGTCCCTTATAAATAACTTCCACATATGTACGTGATTTTCATACTTGACACCAGCATACAAATCTATCCATACTCCAGAATATATATGAGGCTACCCAAAAGTAGATCCACATATGTACGTGACCTCTTAGTGTCAAACATGCATATATATCTGTAATCATTGAATAATTCCTTTGCCACACAACACAAGTTCTGTCAAACCCAAATATCCGAATACATACTATTACAAACATACATCGTAATATCTTCATCATAGATATATCAAAGCATAAACTGATTATAAAATATTTATTCATTTAAGATCTATTAGATCTGATCCATCTCCATACTCCCTGCTGCACTCCTATTTTAGATCAAGTCATTCATAAATAATCCATCACATGCACACATTAACACTTGATCTCCTTCTCCTTATATAGCTTAGGACTTAGCCAATACGTTAGGCCAATCCCTTAGTATTTCCGATGGACTTCTTTAATAGGATAAAATATGAATTTCTGCGCCCATTAATATGGGCCAATATCATGGTAAAGACCCCTAGTATTGAGAATACCATGGTGAGGAAACTTGTAATGTTCCAAAATTTTAGCCTCAAAGCTAAATGGAACATTAGAGTTGGTAGCAGCTCTAGTTGGTGAATAAATGGGTAGAAATGCCCATAAGCCTCCAAAGGAGGATAAAAACACTCCAAGTGTGAAAGAAGACACTATTTCTAGCTTAATAAAACACCTCCATGTGTGAACAGGAATAAAATCAAGCTTCTTTGACTAAATCCACAACACAGTTGTGGAGGAGGAGGAATCTAAGGAAGAATAATGCAGTTTTAGAGGGAGATGTATCTTTGGATAGAGATGACCTAATTGAGTGGGGAAAAGGGAAATAAAACTTATGTTTTATATAAGGAAGAGGATGGCAACATTATTCTTCATGTCTTAGATTATTATTCATGTCTGCTCAAAATTTTTCTTCCTCTTGCTGTTCAGCAGAGTAGCAGTGATGTTTAGCACCGGGTGTTCCCGAGCGGGAATCCCACCTCTTTCCTTTGAGGAGCCTCATTGGGAGAGTTTTCATTCATCATTCCACATTAGGTTTTTAGGCCAGGCTTCATCCATATTCATCAGCGCATTTTTGACAGAGATTGTGCAGTGTTGTTGGGTGCAGCAGTGGAAGGGATTGGAATCCCGGTTTCTGAGCTAGTTTCTCACTGGAGGAAGGTTTCCTTCACTTGAGGGACCTGTTTGGAGAGCTCCAAATATTATTTCAGATATATGGTATCAGACCACACATTTCCCATACATTCCCAGTGCTGTTCCAGCTAGGGAATGCATTCTTTTGGAGGTAGTGCTCAGTGCATGGTTTGGTGGCTCTGTTGCTGAGTTTCCTTGTGATTGAGAGGTTCATCCTTTCATGGGAGGAAGCCCTTGAGGGATCTACATAAGATCAGAAATATTTCAACCCTCTACACTCATGTGCTCCAGTTTTGCAGTGATGATTCAGTAATTTTCTGAATATCACATTTTGTATGCAAAGTGTTTGACAAGAAACCCTTGCCGGGTTATCTTTTATTTTGTATAAAGGAGACTAGATCTCATTTTATGAGCATATTGTATAATAAAATTGCAGATGTATTTTTATTTGTCATTTTTATGTGTAAAAACTCTCTTAGACTGCGCAGTCCCTTATGCAACAACTCTGATATTTTTCAGTCTTTGGGTTTTAGCACTTTTTGGCAATCCCAGGTGTGGGAGACCTATTTAACCCACCTAGTTTGCTTTGTTTCAGCTCTATTCTTGGATTTAGGTTGTATATTGATTAATGTATGGGATCCAAGAGTCCATTTCAATTTTTTATTTCATATGTTGCTGGAAATGCGTTTTTAATGCATGATTCATGAGCTGTTCCTAATTTGGAATATTACAAAACTGTATGCGACGTTTCTTCACCATACCCACATATACTTCCCAAAATTCACCTTTATCATTTCTCTATCTCTGAACTGATTTTCCTTTGTTCATACTCACTGTCACATCTGTAATAGCCTTTAAATTCATCCTTCTTCCATCATGTTGAAATCTTTATCAAGTAGGTTTCCATCATGGACAAGATATTAGTCATAATGTCAAAAATATCCCCCTTTGGACTTGATGGAAATTTTTTTTGTGTTTGGTTACCAAAACCTGTAGATACCTATAAACACATCTGTAGACATACCAAGCTTCTCTCCCAAGTCACCAAGCATTCTCCAAACACCAAGAATCTCTGCCCCTTTGACATCAAGGGAAAAGGGCTAACTAATGCTAAATTAAAAATTCTTTCTCCCTCCATAGAGATGAGCACTGTAGATCTAATGCTCAGTGAATATGATCACTAACCATGCACCCCTTGAGCATATGCTGAAACTTCTAGAATATATACAAAGAAATACATGATGCTATGACTCAACCAAATATGGCCTTTTCTATCACCAATGACTCATGATTACATCAATCACCTAACACAGTGGAGCTACACATTTGAATCAACATTACATCAAGTGCCCAAAATAATGTGATTACACACATAATTGAATTGAATCCAATAGTCCAAACATGACTGAATATTACAATTTACATCATGGGTCTTTACATGACATTTACATCAAGAGACAAATATGACATTTATAACCAAAACCAAAGACCTCAATAGTGAGGTAGCAAGACCATGATAGTAATAAAAAAGCATCATAAACCATAATAATCCTGCAACATGAACATCATCATCATCATGAAGTAACACAGGGAAATATAGATGAATCTTCATCAACATCAACATGTGGCCAGATATGTAATGCTTTCAAGCATCACCAGGCAGTTGTAAGAAAAATATATCAATAACTATCTTCTTGATAAATTTACATTCCTCATATATGAAGAGTTTTAATTTATAGGCAACAAGACCATTCTCTTGGACCATAATATTCAAGAAAGAATAATTTTCAAACCATAGACAAATTCGCAAATATGCAACTCAAGTGATCATCCATAAGATCCCTATTAGCAATTCGTTGATATCCCACGACACATAAATAACAATATGTATGAGCTCATCAATAAAGCATAATATTGTGCAATCAATTTTTGTTAGTAACCTATCTTCTTGATCTCATATCATCAATACCAACATGCTCTACATATGAAAAAAAACAATCCTCATATCGTGTGTAACATCATATATACATGCATCATCAGATGTGCAAACAAAAAGAATCTTTTGTCATCACAAATCTGATTAGCAACATCATTAAATATTTTCAAGCAACATATATGCATCATCCATAACTTCACCATAAGTAACCCATGCATCAAATATGACATAATCACAACAACATATAAATGTCAACTATAACATGCACATATGATTCATCAAGTGTATTATGTAGGATCAACTTCACTAAGTGCAACTTAAGAAATATATCCAAAAATTTAGCAATAGATGTGTCTCTAGAAGTATCACCAATGATATATACTTTTCATGAACAATATTATGCAACAAGGAATTCTCAAGAAATTATAATTCCAATAATGTACTATTAGAAGCATAGAAAGTGATACTCTTGAACCAATGCCAACTGTTCACTTTCAATAAAGTCATCAAAGCAACTTTATGAATTAGTAAAGCCATCAAAGCAACAATGTAATATTGCAACAACTCATCATAAGCCAATACCACATCTAAGTAGCACTTGAATATCAAAAAACTGCAATCAATCAATATCAGAACAAGAAAGCCAGATAATAATTGTCTAAAGCATATCAGAACCTCTCCTTGAGTTCGCTCCACTGTTTCTTCATCATAGGGAAACATACGCAATTGTCTAGATCAGAACTCACGTATATACATGATTTTTCTTCATAAGGTCCACGTACATAAAGTAAAATGTTGATTTTTCATAACTAAAACTCTCCCTAAGCCTGTACTATATGTTTATGTTCATTGTTACTACATTAGATGAACTCTCAGTAATATAGGCAAAAAAAATATTAAAAAAACATGGGAATCATCATAAAAATATACATATGTATATATCCACCTTATTCATTATTGATCCTAAGGACCTGAAAATAATCACCTGTTCTTCATGAGGTCATGTAGCTCACATCACTTCTGTAGTCACTGTGAGAAGTAAGCTTTAAAAAAAATGTACTGTAATATAGACCATATTATTTTACTCAGAATCTGAAGAAGAGGAACTATCCTCCTCATTCCTATGAATAATTTAGTTCTTTAAACACATATAGTTTGTTTGGATTTCTATATCCTATTGCTATGACCTTTCTAGTTTCTTCATCTATGAAGTTGCATTTGGTTGATGTAAACACAATCACATTTCCTTTATCTGCCATTTTACCTACACTTAGAATATTATGATTTAGCCTTTGAACTAATAAATTATCAGCTGCTCTTCTATGTTTCTTAATTTTAGCTCTACCTTTTCCCAAATTTTTTGTTGGAGCACTATTTCCAGGAATAACATTGCCATCTTGGTTTTTTCTGAGAGACTCCATCTTTCTCTTATCTCTAGTCATGTGATTAGAGAATCCACTGGCTATGTACCATTCATCTTCATCTTAAAACGAGCAGAGAACAACACCACACCTTATATTTTCCTTTTCTTTCTGCTTATTATGAGAAATGTTGGTGGATCCATCTTTCTCAGGTTTTTTGAAATAAATATTCTTATCTGATTGTTTTCCATGTTGTTTGTGAGATTCATTGATTTGTTCATGTATTATTTTTCTACATGCCCAAACTTGTTACAAGCATAACATATTAAATGAACAGGAAATGGAGCATAGGAATCATAATATTTTTGTTTCATATTTCTTCTATTGCAATCAATAGCTTTGTGACCAAATATGTTGCAAGTAAAACACTATCCATTGAAGAGACTTGAGTACCTGGGAGTTAATGTTATTCTTGTGAGATGAATCCTTGCTTGAAATAATCTGCTTCTATATTTGGATGCAACATGTCCATAATTATGACATATAAAGCATTCAACATTATTGTTCAACGAAGATAATTGATTAACACTTCTATAGTTAGGAGCACATGATTCACTTTCCTTGGTTTCTAATCAGGTTTACTTCTTATATCTTTATTGAGCAATTCATGTTTTTCATTGTTACCCTTTATATTCCTTTCTCTAGCTTGTGAAATAGATTCTCCATTAACAGTTTCATGAAAATCAAGACCAAATTTAATGGAAGGAGATCTTCAACTACTAAGAATGTTATCCAAAATCTTAGTATTATCTTGAAATCTCAAGTGTCTATCCTTTTCTTCTAATTTACCTTTTAGAATTTTTACCTCGACCTACATTTTTTGGTATTGCTCTTCCTTTTCTAGATACTGATTCTTCACTCCTTAAATATTTCTTCCTACTTCCACTTGATCCCTTAATTTCATTATCTCTTCCTTTATCCCATTCTATTTTTCTTCAAACACTTGAAGTAACTCTTCATTTCACTTGTCTAACTTTCAAGATATTATATTAGAGAGACGATATCAACTTCAAGACATTCACAATATTGTTTATATTCTACTACAACATTTACTGATTTAACATGATCCCTGTTATCATATGCCTACAACTTAACCTTAAGATAAATAATCCTTTTCAAAGAAATATCAAGTTTTCTTCGAACCTATCTTCGTCTGAATTAGTAACTACATATGACATAGCAAAGGTTGTTTTATATTCATACTTATTGTTATAAATAAGATTACTTGATAGTTCTCTTGATGGAAAACCTTCCTTTGGGTTTTATTCATGGATTTCCTATAGCTTATCCCATAATTACTTTGTAGTTGAATAATGCATAACCATAGTTAATGTTGAATCAAGTATGCTATTAATGATGTCACTTAATGCCTTACTGTTATTTTTCACTTATTTTTATGATGTGGGAATTTTGGTGAAGCCATTGCATACTAAATACCAAACATCAGATCCAAGGTTCATTATATTAGATCTCATATTTTCTTTCCATTCTTGATAATTAGCATTGCTTATCATAGGCACACCTTCATTATCCATTGTTTCTGACTTGCCTTGTTCTTATGCTTCTAGGGCCATCATTTTTTTAATCTATTTTCTCTTTAGAATGCTTACGTTCACTTTTACCCATGACTGCAAGTTCAGTTGATTCATTGTCATCTTCACTATCATAGTTATTACATAGAAAAGGAAATGGAAATAAATTAGAAGAAAAATCCATACCTGATAATTCTTTGTTACCATCTTCTTCATTCTTGATCAGTAGAAAGCGAGGTGCTCCCAAAATTTAATATTTGTTGACATCTACAATTTTCACTCCATATGATATATCATTGTCACTATCAAATTTTTTGACCCCTTCCTTCGAGCTATATTCTTCTTTCCCATCATCCTTGATTCACTCCAAGCAGTTAAGATTCAATTGAAGTGACCTGCTCTGATACCAATTGTTGGGAAAAATACTGTGGTGGGGGGTAAATCAGTATTTTAAAACTCACTAAAATGTTTCAATTTCTTATTCTAATTTTTGTACACTAATGTCATTAAGTAAACCCATGTATGTACGAAAATATACTGAAGCCAACTAGCATATATCCAGTTAACTAATGTTTCATTGATTTCATCATATTTTCAACTTGAACTAGTGCATAATTACTTAATTATACATTAATTAAACATTAAACATGAGCATTAAGAGAAAAATAAACCATCACACATAAGAAACACAACAACACATGAGGAAACTAGGATTTTTAGGTGGAAACCCAATGTGGGAGAAAACCATCATTGTCTTAATCTCTATCTTTATATTTTATTATAAGGAAAATATATTGCAACCTTGTACAGGCACAAACTCATACTAGTACACAGGAACCCACCTGCGAAAGGCTAACCTTCTCTTATTGTCCATCACCCACTGGAAGGGAGCTCCAACCCCATGATCTCATTTACTAGCATCCACTGGAAGGAAGCTCCAACCCCCTGATCAAATTTACCAGCTACCACTGGAAGGAAGCTTTGAATCCCTCACTGAAGGATCCAATCCTAAATAAATTTGTGGACCATGTTTCATAATATTTCATACTTGATCCACTTGATTCAAAATGTCAAAACTTGTAGGCCACTTTTCATCATATTTTGAAATTGGACCCACTACCATAATTTAAGAAAAATACCAAATACTAATTCTGAAATCAATCTCTTAAATAACTTAATCATTGAACCAACTGAGACTCCAAATCAATCAACTCATTCTCAAGAAATCAAAGCATCTAGATCAACATATATCACTGTAAATACATTAATCAAAATACCAAACCACATATTATTCATCACTAAAACCAAATCTTGTCACTGCAAACACTAATCAATTATATGTCGGAATATATATGCTAGTGTTTTGAACTATACCCACATATATACATGATTTCCATAAAGAATACATGCATACATATCTCAATGCACTGATGACTGAATATGCATTACTGTACCAATGAAAAATCAGTAAAACACATACTGAACCCATTACATATCTCTGAACCAAATACAAACTTCATCACACATTAGTATCATCACTTATTCAAATTTCATTCCAAAATCACTTCAACCCAACCAGTAGTTTCAAACACATCATATCACAAGATATAAATCATCGATAGACAACATAAAACATAACAAAACTGGAAAAAAATCATTAACAGTTCATACTACAAAACCCTAGCAGATGTACACGACCCTTATAAAGAACTTCTACGTATGTATGCAATTTTCCTATTTGACACCTGTCTATAGATTTGTGCATAGTACAAAATATATATGCAACTAACCTGAAGTAGATATGCTTATGTACGCGATGTCTTAGTGAAAAAATTGTGTATAGATTTGTAATCAACTAAATCATTCTTTCACTACACAACACAACATTTTTCAAACCCAAATCTTAACATACAGAATATTACAGGGAGAGATCATAATATCATCATCACAAATCTATCAAAACATAAACATATTATTAAATATGTAGTCATTTCAGATCTATTAGATCTGATCCATCTCCATGGTCCCTAGTGCACTCCTATTTCAGATCAAGTCATTAATAAATAATCCATCACATGCACACACTAACACTTGATATCCTTCTCCTTATATAACTTAGGCCTTAGCCAATACCTTAGGCCAATCCCTTAGTAATACTGATTGTAGTCTTTGAAGAGATCAAATATCCGTTGCTGAACTCATTACTATGGGCTAATATCATAGTAAAGATCCCTAGTATTGAGAATACCATTTTGCGGAAACTGTACACAATGTTTCTTCACCATACCCGCGTATGTATGCAACCTTTGTTCACAGGACCCATGTATACTTCCCAACCTTCACCTTTATCATTTCTCTATCTTTGAACTAATTTTCCTTTATCAATAATCTCTATCACATATGTACTTTCCTGTATATTCATCTTGCTTCCATCATTTTGACATGTTTATCAAGTAGGTTTCCATCAAGGATAACACATTTTCATAATTCCAACAGGTTTGAGGTCATTGCCTTCCTCATGTTTCTAGGTATATTTTTGGAGGGAGAATGGACCATTGTTACCACAGAATAGAGCCCTATCTCCACATGAATGTATGTCCTCTTTTCAGTGGAAAGGGCACAAGTTTCCTTAGAGGAGTGAAGTTATTTGGTGGCTATATGTGTGCATTTTTAGTTGAGTCATCCTTTGTGGTAGTAGTACAAAAGGTGGAAAGATCTCCTAGCATGAAGTTGACTTCTTAGGTGCTCTCCTAAAACAATATAAGTAGATTGAGCACTTTAATTAAAGACAAATTTGAAAAGGGAATGAATAAGGTTATTCTTGCATTTTTTGTTATGTATTTCCTAAAATATTGAGAGTGGAATCATGTCATGTACATTGCATGAATGTTTATGAATTTTACCAGCGATTCTGTCAAATTTGCTAGTTCTGAATGAAACATCAATCGCTGGTTAGTTGTTGGTTTCTTTATATGTGTGTTGATTTATGTTAATATTTAGCACCAAAAAACATAATTCAACTACAATAGAGTATTTATGACATGGTTGAAAAAATATCAAAATTAAAAAAGGATAGTAAAACTCATAAATTTATTGGTTAGTTGGGACATTTCGTAATTGGGATTTTACAAAAGGAAAACAAAATGTGGCAAGCAAAAAAACTTGGTAATTGACTTTTCATTATAGCATACATATTCAAAATTGTCTAAATATCTAGGCATTTGGGATTTTCAAATGACACATTTAGTATCTAACCTTGGATCCAAATAATAATCCTCATTAAAATTCATCCAAGATGTAAACACTCAAGTATTTGTAAATGTTTATTTTCTAGTGCTTATTAGACAAGCACAATTTTCTGAAATTGATCATTACTTCCAATGATATATGATATTAATTTAACACACTCCATAACATCATTAAGTAATTCAACTTGTCAAACATTGATTCTCTCAAAAATTTGACTCCTTAGAAACTTTTCCTCAAATTTCTTCTCATGTGTGTGTGAGAGAGAAAAAAATGTGAGTGATGAGTGAGTGAGTAAATGAGAAGTTCAAGTGTCTTTTTATAGTGATATTAGGGTGCCCAAAGAGGCAAGTCTCTTTGCAAATTAAATTGAATTTTTTTTCTTCTAAATAGTAGGGGAATACCTCCCATAACTACCCAAATATCAACATGAATTAGTGTAATGTTCCCAATTTTTAGCCTCAAGCTAAATGGAACATTACAGTTAACAGTATCTCTAGGAAGTGGAATAAGATGGGTAGGGAGGCCCATTAACCTCTTTAGAAGGAAGAATAACACTCCTCATGTGAAATGAGGAAGAATAAAGTAGCTGGATTGAGCACCTAAAGGTGTGAACAAGATTGGATCATGTTGATCAAGTCACTTTTGACCAAGTCCACATGCACTATCTAGATACATTGTATCTCCATGATTGACTGTGCAGTTCTAATGGAGGAAAACTTGCATGGGCTAGGTGGCACACATGGATGGGACCCATGGTGGAGAGGAGCACTTGCTATATATGGAGAGGATGGTAGCCATTGTCATTCATTCTTTGATTATTATTTGCTTGGGTCTGTTGAGATTTTCCTTCCTCTTGCTGTTTAGCAGGGTTGCAGTTTTGTTTAGCACAAGGGTGTTCCCGGTCGGGAATCCCTAACTCATCCTTAGGGAAGGAGAGGTTATTTGAGATAAATTTCCTCATTCCAGCATTTTGGCCAAGCTACCTCCTTCAGCTATAATGCAGTTTCTGTTTAGAGCTGGGTTGTGTTGCAGGGTGCAGCAACGAAGGATCTCTAAGAGTCATTTTCAGGCTTGTTTTTCAATGGAGAGCTTGTATATTCATCGGAGGATCAGTAAGAAGGACTCCTGGGAATATTCATACATCTTTGAAATCAGGCCCACCATCTGCTATCCCTCACAGGGCAGTCACCATCTTGAATTGCATTATTTTTGGAGGCATTTGCTGGGAGGGTTCATTGAGCTCATCAGGAGGGTCTATTTCTGAGTAGAGGGATCAGCCTTCTAATCAGAGATACCATTGGAGGAGGACATAAACATTTTATTTTTTCATAGCCTCATTTCATATCAGATCTAGTTTTCAATGGCACATTAACCCCAGGGTTATTTGTCACATTGTATGTTTTCCGACATTTCTAGCAATCCTTCCAGGTTGGCTAGAAATCCTGTATTGGAGCCCATATCTTCATTATTGGGATTTTTTTTTTTTAATTTTTTTATATCAGCCATATTTCATATATATACATCTACAATAGCAGCTACACTAATATATATTGCGCAGTCACTGCTCTCCGGCATTCTATATAGTTGCAACATCTCATGTATCTATTGTTCTAATCATTGGAGACTTGTTCTTATGGCTTGAGTGGCTCGTCCCTCATGATATTTTGTACATTTTTTCTGATCCATTAATAAAATGATGGATGTACATTGATCCCTCTCATGTCATGATCATAATTTCTATGTTCACAATATTGTGTTCATGTATTTCTGTAGCTCCAACTTTAGGATATCTTAAGATAGTCTTATTGTTGTATAAATTCCCTATTTTGGGATATTACAGTGGTATCAGAGCATAATCTTGGCTCAGCCTGTGCATCCAAGACATTATGCCATTAGGAGGATAAGATTCTCATAAAAATAAGTTGTGCAGAAGAAACAAAGGCATGACTCCATTATTTGGAGGAATGAAGGAAGAGAGGATCTCCCTGCTTCTTTTACAAGCTATGAAGGATATCAAAGAAGATCTCAAGGAGATGAAAGGCGAGGAGTGTAGAAGGTTTATGAGAGGATTTGAAGAAAGCCCTAGTTATTCACATGATGGGTGTGAGCATTCAGCCACACATGAAGATCCACAACACAGTCTATTGCCCACATTTACTGCAAGAAGGATGGAGGAAGAAGATGCACCAAGGCAAGAGACCTTGAGTGACTATCTTCAGGAGTATGAATCTCAATCATGGAGATTCAAGGAGCACTTGGACTTCCAAGGGTTTTTCATACTCAAGGAGGCAATATCCAGTAGTCATAAAAGAAGCAAAAGAGGTAGAATCTTCATATCTCACTTTGATGGATCAACAGAGTGCACAACCAAAGCTTGGGTAGGAAAGCTAGATTCCTATTTTCAGCTACACCAAGTTTTAGAGAAAGAGGCCATCAAAGTAATAGGGCTGCACCTCAAAGGTATGGCCCATGATTGGTGGTTTAATGATTCTACTTCATTTTTCCATGCAAATGTAAAAACTTATGTTGGGTTCACTATAGAATTGGTGAAAATATTTGATAGAAAACATTGTGAACCATCATTTGTTAAAAAAAAAAACTCAAACACTTTGCATGAGTTTGAGAGACCTATTACACCAACTCCACTCTATAATTTTAAAGAGGATAAAAACATGCATGATAGTTTTCCAAGGGAAAAATCCCCACTTCTTGAAGAGCCCTCTTCTATTGATGAACACATGGAGTTCCTTCCTTCAAGATATGACCGAGATCAAGGGTCTCTCATTGAGGATGAGGCATTCTCATACATAGGAGAAGAGGAAAAGGATCATCATCAAGGGATGATGAGCATTCACCCTTATCTATTTCAGGAGGTTTTTGCACATAAGGAGGGGACTGCACTGCGCAGTGAAGAGAGGGACAACTCAGTCCACTCATATGTATAGTCCACTTTAGATTTTGATGTCTCACTACACGGGGGCATTCCACCAGGGAGGCCACCAGATCTACAGTTGATAAGAGACATCTTGAATTTGGGTTCACCACTCTTGGATTTTGGAGAGGTGAAGAGTTTGGAGGGAGACTTTGGTATGGGGGATGTCAAAGTAGTAGGCATCAGTATGAGGAGAGCTTCACATGCCAGATCACCTGCGCTGTCTCTTAGGAGGATTGATTCATATTGGAGATCTCAACTCTTGGTAGAGTACTCCAAGGATCTAGGTGCATGCATGATTCTTGATGACCCAGAAAGAGACGATGAGTATATGGTGGATGATATGGTCATCTATTCACATGGCAGAGTCTTCTTGACTAGAGCTTCTAGTCTCGAGGAGAGGTTGCTACTTGCAGCACATGGGGACTTCCTTTCCATGCATTATGATGCATATATTTCTTTGGTAGAGGAGTTCACTTGGGAGGGCATCCAACATGACATATTTCAGCATATGGAGAGATGCATAGCCCATACAGTGATAGAGAGGAGGTCACATCCACTTCCCTAGTCTTTGGAGGTGAGGGAAAGATTCCAGTTGAGCCATTTTAGCTCAAGATCTCAAGTCCATGATGGAGGAGGTATAATTTCACATTTTGTATTGTAATTCTTTTCCTTGTTTGAGCAACATGATGTATCAATAAGAATTATCCCTTATTACATATTTTTTGACGATGTACTTGTAGCTACTTGTAGCATTGATTTCGGCTACCTTATTGGTGGTTTGTGGGGGAAGCCACATGATTCTTGATGTACACCATTGACACCACATTGTATCCTCATGTTTCCATCTTATGAGATGACTGTGGTAGCAAACAAGTGGCTGGTGAAGCACTTGTTATTTTTTGTTTTTAGGCAGGCATGGAATGCACTGAATTGGTTCCTTATGTGGAACTATGATTCACTCTCCAGTTGTCATTTGGCAGCTTGTTTTCATAGTATTTTGCTTCCATATATTGATGATATGTTTATACTCATGGGAAGCTTTGTTTGGAGAGTGGAAATGTCCATTGGGAGTATGATTCTCCCTATTTTACATGTTATATGTTTCAGGAGAAACAATGGGCACACCATGATTGCCACAACACATATATTTACCTCATGTAGGAGGAGCCATTGGGAGAACTTGCGTTCTTGGAGGAGGCACTTCATGGTTGATTTATCTTGTGGGGTAGATTGGGCCATTTTTGAAGGCCATGAAATTTCAGCCCAATATCAGCAACCCCCCCATACTTACCACAAATGGAGAGAGAAACTACTTGGATGGGAAAATATAAACTCTCCATTAAGCCCCAACACATTGCATAAATCCGGGGTTGAGGATTCTTCTGATGAGCTACCGAGGATGGCTAATTTCATTTGGATGATAGCATGGGAATGGGAGTCTCTCATTTTGGCTGAGATCCCCTATGTTAGTCATCAATCCTACCTTGAGGAGGCCATGAGACAACAATAAGGGTTCCACTTATACCTTCCACCTTTTCATGATGAGAGCCATTTGGTTATGCATCTTTTGGAGGAGACATGGAAGAGCAGATTTATTGAAAATTATCTTGAACGATGGTGGGAACTATTGATGAGGAGGCCAAAAGAGGATAAGGGGAGGAATTTTTCTCTCCCTATACATTTTCTTGAGGAAAAGCAACATTTTTGAGGGGAGGACTATAATTTTCCCAATTTTTAGCCTCAAGCTAAATGGAACATTATAGTTAACAATATCTCTAGGTACTGGAATAAGATGGGTAGGGAGGCCCATTAACCTCTTTAGAAGGAAGAATAACACTCATCATGTGAAAGGAGGAAAAATAAAGCAGTTGTATTGAGCACCTAAAGGTGTGACATGATTGGATCATGTTGATCTAGTCACTTTTGACCAAGTCCACATGCACTGTCTAGATACATTGTATCTCGATGATGGACTGTGTAGTTCTAATGGAGGAGAACTTGCATGGGCTAGGTGGCACATATGGATGGGACCCATGGTGGAGAGGAGAACTTGCTATATATGGAGAGGAGGGCAACCCTTGTCATTCATGCTTTAATTATTATTTTCTTGGGTCTATTGAGACTTTTCTTCCTCTTCTTGTTTAGCAGGGTTGCAGTGCTGTTTAGCACAAGGGTGTTCCCAGTCGGGAATCCATACCTCATCCTCAGGGAAGGAGAGGTTATTTGATCTACATTTCCTCAATCTGGCATTTTTTCCAAGCTACCTCCTTCAACTACATCGCGGTTTCTGTTTAGAGCTGGGTTGTGTTGGAGGGTGCAGCAACGGAGGATCTCTTAGAGTCATTTCCGGGCTTGTTTTTCAGTGGAGAGCTTGTCTATTCATTGGAGGATCAGTAAGAAGGATTCCTGGGAATATTTATACATATTTGGCATCAAGCCAACCATCCACTATCCCTCATAGCACAGTCACCATCTTGAACTGCGTTATTTTTGGAGGCATTTGCTGGGAGGGTTCATTGAGCTCATCAGGAGGGTCTATTTCTGAGTAGAGGAATTAACCTTCTAATTAGAGATACCATTGGAGGAGGAAATCAAAATTTCAGATCTATCATAGCCTCATTTCATATCAGATCCATTTTGCAGTGGCACATTAACCCCCGGGTTATTTGTCACATTGTATGTTTTTCGGAATTTCTAGCAATCCTTCCGGGTTGGCTAGAAATCTTGTACTGGAGCCCATATATTCATTGTTTGGAATTTTTTTTTTTTTCTATCAGCCATATTTCATGTATATACATCTACAGTAGAAGCTACAATAATATAGACTGTGCAGTCACTGCTCTCCGACATTCTATATAGTTGCAACATCTCATATATCTATTGTTCTAATCATTGGAGACTTGTTCTTATGGCTTGAGTGGCTTGTCCCTCATGATATTTTGTACATTTTTGCTGCTCCATTAATAAAATGATGGCTGTACATTGATCCCTCTCATGTCATGATCATAAGTGTTCACAATATTGTGTTCATGTATTGTTGTAGCTCGAACTTTAGAATATCTTAAGACATTATTATTGTTGTAGAAATTCCCTATTTTGGGATATTACAATTAGGTTATATCCCACCCACATAGTGTTTGAATTTTTTCAATTGTTCCTCCATAATTTATGCAATTATTTACATAAATTTAGGTATAAGTAAAAACTAAATATGTAATACACTCTTTATATTTCTGTAATTAAACATATTTACCAGGAATTACTACCCGCCATAATCTATGAAATTATTATTATTTGCATAAAATTAGGCAGGAGTAAAAGTAAATATGTTGTACATAAATATTGTAACAACCCCCAAAATTTAACACTCCCTCTTAGCTAGGGACTTATTCACCTTGACTTCCTATATTTAAACTTTGTTGAAAATTTTTCCATCCCAAGAAAAGACTGAATGAACCTGTTATGTTGTTATATCCATCCACTTCATGTTCTATTCTATAAACATGTGGAAATCATCCTACATCAACATCATGTAAAATATCTAGTCACCTACTAGCCAAATACCATTTGGCGATATGGTTAGGTACCCATGATCATGGTAAAAAAAAATCTAGTCCTAGGTCACCAAATAACCAGGTCGTCACTTGGAACCAGGTCAATTTTCTCTAACCAATGGTGAAATCCTAGGCCCATGTACTATTCCCCCATGTCATTAAATACGACTTGAATGGTAAAAATACTTTCTTGATGCTTTAAGGAACTCACTCTACCCACTATCCAAGTAACCCTTGGCAATATGGTTAAAACCTTCTGACTGGGGGAGCACTCTGGGCCCTAATGTTATCTGGGCCATTCTCCCTACCATCATTGCATGTCACCGAATCAATACCCTTTACCTAGGGAGAATTTTTTCCTTGATGCTACAACATCAACACTCCCCCTCAATGAGGGAGGCATTCTCAACCAGTCCAAGATTGTCCCAAAAGTATAGAAACTTAATATATGACATAGGATTTGTGAGAATTTCAACAACCTTCTCATCCATATAAATGTATTAGATCCTCACTACTCCCTTCTATAACATTTCTCAGATGTAGTGGTATTTGATCTTATTGTGCTTCAACTTGTCATGGAAAATTGGATTTTCTAAAAGCTTCACACTGCTAATTTCTTTCTTAGGGCTATATTTTTCTTTTATTTTATAATTTCATTTCATTATTTACATATTGAATTTGCCACATAGAATCATAACATAATTAAAAACATGTGCATTTATATATAAAGAACAATATCAACATCAATGTAGTGAAACATAAAGGAACAATAAAAGAAAATTATTCACACATAGAGACACCAGGATTGGTTGGAGGCTAGAGAAAAACCCCACAAGGGGGAAAAACCTTTAAAAATATTCTTCTTATTATTTTGTCATAAAATGTTCAACAAAGAGAGAGTACTTGTGAGCCCTAGTATTGCACTAAGAGTGTTGCAACTCCCAAGGGCTACTCAACTCTATTTATCAACACGGGGTTCGTACAAACTTAGAGGTGATAGTGCTATATGAACAATAGATGGATTCTACTCATGCCACCCTCAGCTAGGTCTTCTAACCAATAATGTTCCAAGGCCATTCCTCCTACTTAATTCGAGTGAAAATAGCTAATGAAAATGCAATGTGTAAACTACTTCTAATTGAAAAAATGGAAATGCTAGCAAATTCAACTTGCAAATTTTATTGAAACAAATCATGAATAGGAAAAAACTAGCCTACTTGCAGAAAGGAAATTACACTATCTTGCAATTGTTTATCTAGCTATCAAAACTATTTGCAGAAAAGGAACTATTTTCTCTTGCTATCAAACCATAAGTCAAGATTCTATCTACTATTCAACTAGCTGACACTTGCATTTAAATCACTGTTCCATAAATCTGTGATAACAATACTAATGCTGTTATATTTTTGCAGCAAAGGAAAATGAAACCTTGTAGTGGCCTAAGAGTATCTATTGGTCATGAAACCATAGCTGGGGGTCAATAACATCCCATCCTAAGTTCAAGTTGCAACAAGGATCAAAACTGGACAAAGAATGAGGACATACAACTATGCTATAAGAGGCTGTTAGTGGAGTCCAAGGTGGAGGTGGTGAAGGTGAATTTTCCTGTAGATTCAAATAGACTTGCAATCATCACATGCATACATTCATTGATCATTAACAAAATGAAACAACTATAAGTGGAAAATATGAGTTTAATTTAAATGTTATCTAATCTATGCTCAAACTCTGATCTAATTAACAAACCAACTCCTAGGCTACAACAAGCATAGGCAGAACAAGATATCCATATAAATATGTTTCCAATAAATTAGAAAAAATTATTTTGGGATGTGGTTGGTGGTCCTCCTACTCATGCTCCCTTGAGAGAGATGAGGCAGAGGATGCAATCACATAATTTAATGGAGTATTCTTCTACTGATATGCAAGAAACAAAACAAAAATCTGAAACTAAAAGAAATATGAAAGTACACAAAAGGGACCTAAGCCACTAGGTTGGGACCAAACCCAAGAGCCTTATTCCTCTGAAACTAACTCAGTAATGGATCAAAATAACAGCTTCTCATTACCATTGAAACAAGTTCTAATACTACACATAAAAAAAAAAAAACAATGTAAAGTATTTGAGCTCAATAGAAACCTAGTTAAAAACAAAACTCCAATCTTAATGAGCTCTTCTACATGTTTATTTATAGAAGAGGGTAGCTACCAAAAAATCCCTAGAAAATAGGAATATTGTCTCTTAAAAATCAAGAAGAGTGGAGCTTGGCTCCTCATGACTTTCACTTGCTTGGCTGCCAATGCCCTTTAGCTGATGAGAGAGACCTTGAAGTGATATTGGGCTGATTGAGTGATCCATGTGGATATTGGTGGCCACTTGCCTATTCCACTAGGACCCCCACCATTGTTTCTTTCACTTTTTTAGTTTCCTAAATTGTAGCACAATTTACTATTTTTATCAGTCTTTTGGGTCTTGAACTTCCAGAGCCATTTTGAGGCCTTAAACAATGTTTTTTTTTTTTTTAAAATGGGATCAACATGGGTCATTGTCTAATGTTAGTCATTGAAAAGTTGTAGTCCTCAAATTCATATTTCTAACGAGGTATTGTGCATGTCAAACGGAGATCGGATGCCAATGTTACGTCCCCAAGAAGTTGATGTACCAATTTACCCAAACGAGGCCCATATTTTTGGCGCTTCATCTCCTAAGGTTATATTTTTGGATGTTTAGGGTTTTCCCATGTTGTTCAATAATAAAAAGGCCCTTGAGCCTCATTTTAACATATTTCAGAGGTATGTAGCCGTTGTTAGCACAGTTCTTTGCTAAGCCATGAGTCCATTTTGAATTTTTTGTTTTTAGGATTAGATTTTTTAAATTTCAAAAAAAATTTAGAACGCTACCGAAATTTCTGGTAGTGCCTATTTTATCCCTTTTCAGATAGTCTGTTTTAATTATGTTTCTCTTTTTTTTCTTTAATCTGATGCTACTGGAAATTTCGGTAACTTCCCTTGTTTTTTAAAAAATAAAAGAAAAATGCATCTGTTTTATGTCAAGCCATGCATTTTTGTTTAAAATACATTTTAAATCTTTTTATTATGATTTAAATCATGTGATAGGAGTGGTATTTGGTTAGTCATGTTAAGTTTAAATCGTGGTTATATGTGTAGTGTCTAGGTGTCAATCCACAGTAACACAACCAGCTGTTGATCCCTTCTTATCCATTAGTCGAGTTGTTTTAGTTTCATGTCAACGTAAATGAATATCAATTGGAAAATATCGTGGATCCTCAGTATTAATGCGATGACTGTTTAGTTGGTCACGCATAGACGCTACCAGAAATTTAGGCCAATAATCAACATATAATGGAGGTGACTGCCAGTCACAGATCCGCTCATCCCTAGCCACCTCTAGCATGCCATCTGAAGCTACGCAACTAACTAAAGACCATAATTTATATCACATGGTGCATACTACGGTCAAGGATACTTACCATAATGAAAATCTCTTGCATGGGAGGGTGAAACAATGTAGTTGTTTTAAACCACCAAGAAAGAAGGAAGACTATCAATTGTTAGCTTAGCTGTTGGAGAACGATATTTTCTAGTGTGAAACTTGAGGAAGGAGTATTATATTTCATATAGGATCTCATAGGAAGACACAGAAACACCTGTTAGGGGAGCTCTTCTAGCCTTGGCACCTATCATATTTCAACATAAATACTTATTAATTACTGAATATGACTAAAAGAGGAGGAAAGTTAAAATGAATTGAGCCACAAGGAGCTGACCTAGTGGATGCAAATTTGAATGTGAGAAGGTTGTTTGTTCAAGCAAGGTGGTATTATCTATGCTCAAGACTGGGAAGCTCTCACTTAGGAGTAGCTCAAGAGTTTGCAAATTATTTTAATGGATAGGAAGCAACCATCTATGGTATTAAATTGCAAGTATCAACAAATTCAATTTCTGAGGCATTCAACCTTCCAAAAGAAGGAGAAATGTGGTTTAAAGGTCAAGTCATCACTGGGGGAGACCTCAAAATTTTCCTCAAAGATGGACATAGAGATTTAGACCAGGGTAAATAAAATTGTAACAGTTTCCTTAAAAACGAATGGGCAAAAGCTATTAAACTCATCAAAATTTACCTCACTTGTGAGAGGAGTTATACTCTAGTGTTTCTTTATCATATGATATTTCTGTTTCATGTTGCAGGTATGAAGACCCTCAACTTGCCATAATTTTTTTTGAAGAGCCTAAAAAATATATCAGCCAAAATTCAAACACACACTACTGCTTCAGAATACAACTTGTATCGTCAAGCTCTCATCAAAGTGTTAGATGTAGATGAGCTAATGAAAAGAAATCAAACATGGGACCATTTCTTGTTTTATAGGGTAGGCCAATGTGCACCTACACCTCCAGCTCAATTGTCTCCAAATTCACAACAACACCCTCAGCTTGCAAAAAGAATAAAGAGGAAGGCTAAGAAGGAGAATATCCATAATACCAAGAGCAGAAAAAAAAAACTCCTTTAGTCAATGTTGAGAGGAAGTTGGAGAAAGGAGGGATCTCATCAATCAATAAACCTAAATCCATGAATATTGTGCCTCCCATTTCTCCTTTTCCTAATGTCCATACCAGAGCTCGAAGAGGAAGGTTTGCAACTGTAGAAAAATCCAAAGCATAGGTGCTACCTGAAATTCTGGAAGCAGAAATTGAACAGAAAATGCAGAAAAAATATCAGCCCACAAATTATGATGAAGATCGCCCCAAAGATGTAGGGTATGAGATCAGTAGCAAGAGAAATAAAGAGGAGACCAAACCTGTTGCTAGTACTAGAAAAATACATACCAGAGACAACAAAAATTTTAGGCTCAATTCTAAGGCTCTGCACAATCCAAGTTTGTTGACAGAGGTCATTGATGTATAAGGAAAATCTGAAGAGTTAAAGAATAATGAGTCCAAGAAGAAATATTAAAACAAAACCCCTACAAAAGAATAAACAAAATACTCAAAGAGAATAAATATCCAAAAGGGTTCAAAGGAGGAAAAGGCCACTGTCAAAGAAGAAACCAAAAGAACCAAAAGAAAAAGATCATCTATTGACAAAAAATTGACTCGGACAAGTTTTTTGAAGCTGCAGCCCACATGGAAGAAAGGTAAAAAGGTTTCTTAATAAAACACCTTTTTGCTTATCAAGTGCAATTTTGAACATCAGTTCAAATTTCAAAGTGTGTAAGTCTTCACAGGTTTTTCAAGTGTTTTCTATGCATTATTTGAAAAATAAATAGAGCGCTACCAGAAATTCTGGTAGCGTTACAGTTTTTGCGCAGTTACAGGTTTTTACCAGAATTTCCGGTAGCGCATGTTTTAAATGATTTTTGACATCTGCCAGCAAAAGTTTCAAGCCAGTTTAGGAAATATAAGGACTCATAACGAAATGTATATAACAAGTGATGGTGATAAGTAGTTATGAGGTTTTTGGAGGTCATATTTAATGAAGATACATGGTTATTTAGGAACCAAATACATGAGGAGACAAATAAGTAGAAAAAGGGGCAGCATGTCAGCATACTCAGAATTTCAGCCCAAATTCTCTTCTCTTCTTTCATCTACATTTGTCTTTTCAGTTATATTTCGATGGGATATGGTTTTAATGTCCTATGACACCTATGTAATGTTAGGAGTAGTGTTTCCTTCTTTTTAGAAGAGGTGGATTTGGTGCCTCTCTTTCTATATATACCATTTCCAGGTTGGATGTTGATCTACCTGAAGACTTAATATAATAAAGAAAAGCCTTTTTTCACTTCATGCTGGAGGATTTTGTGACTCAAGAACTATCTAATGTCTGGTGTGGTTCTATTTTTGTTAATTTCTTCTAATTTATGAGTTGCAGCAGCTAGTAAGGTGTGAGTAAGAAATTGTTAAAGGATTTAATAGTAAATTATCTGCTTTCTAGCTTCCTGCAAATCATATATATGTTGTAGAACATGTTAGTGAATATTTAATAAAGGATTTGTGAAATAATTTATGCATGTAATCTACTTTCTGAATGTTTTTTACTTTACATAAAACTGAGTTTTTGTAAAGAGCCATCATTATAGATGTGTGATTGATTTAGGATATGAATATTTCTTAGAGTAAGTACCAACTATCCATCTCCTTTCATTTGTTATACTATGCTCCATATACTACCAATTTACCCATACAATTTATACTTTCCACAACTTTCCAAATGCATGAAATTCTTAAAGAATAAAAATCATTTCAAACTCTTTGAGAAGCCATCCCACCACTCAAAGCCTTTTAAATTTGAAATGAACTATGATGTGTAAGGCTTACTCCTTTTGCAATCAAGGAGTGATTCCTTGCACTAAAAACCACCACATATCTTCTCAGAGATAAGCTACCATCACCCGAGATAGTTATTTTCCATTATGTCTGTAAGAATTTTTCATTATTTGATATTAATGAATTCAAGTGTTATTCCTGTTGCATCTCTACTTTTATGGGTATTTCTGTATTTTATTGTGTTCCTACATAAGTCTATATCAATGGTATTAGAGCAGTTTTCTCTTTCTCTATTTTTCTTTGCATGTTCCCAACGAGGTCGGGATATAAGGAGTTAGGGCTCGATCTGCTTGAACCTTTGCAAGATCAGCCTCGCAAACCCCGATGGCCTCCCATTATAGATGAAAATAAAGGCGAGGAAGTAGGAGATCCTACAAAAAATTTTCTTGAGGAGGAGCTTGAGAAACAAAGGAATTTGATCATGGATAAATTTTCTTAGATCCTTCAACAACTACCCACCGACGGTGCACCTTCATCCAATAGCCACTTTGGAGGTGCCACTCCTTTTAAGGTAAAAGTAAAATTTTACATTCCCATATTTGAGGGCCAAATAGATGCAGACGGAAATAGATAGATGGATGGATCTATTAGAATGATATTTATTGGTTCATGAATTTTCTAAACAGGAAAATATTAATTTTTCACTCCTCAAAGCCACCCCCCATGTCAAGGACTGGTGGGAAACCTACTGTGAGCAAAAGGACGAGAGGGAAACCTCCCTGTTCTCGGCCACACCCACTTGGAATTTTTTCTGAGATGCCATCAAGCAATAATATTATCCTGTGGGGAGATATGAGGACAATTAAGTACAATGGACTACGTTGTGGCAACAAAGGGATAAATATTTTCATGAGCTGAGGAATTTTTTCCATACCCTGCGCTCAAAGATGGGTATAAAATATTGAGAGAAACATTTGGTGTGGAAATATTGCAGTTGTTTACAAATATACATTCAGAAGGAAATGCATTTCCTCGACATCTCCTCGCTTTCTACAGCATGCCGATATTATGCCAAGATTGAGCAGAAATTCTAATAGAAGAAGCAATAATTTGGATCTATGAATCAAAATCAAGGGAAAGGCACCCCATAAATACAGAACAAAGGACAAATCTAAGGCGGGGCGGGCCATGCCAATCCGCCAAAGCCGAAAGCGAAGAAGAACATCACAAAGCCAAATAAATATATGGGAAAGTGGTGTGAGTTCCATAAAAGTACACCTCACAACACAAGTGAGTGTTGAGCCAAGCAATCAATGGTGGCCAAGTTGAAGGATTTTGAATTACATGCATGTTCCATCTTGGAGTCAGAACCTAAAAATGGGAATGAAAAAGAGAAGCATATTATCAATGCAGATCCCAATTCCATTGTTTCCACCACCAAGATCCATAAGGAGGAACCCAAAGATTTAGAGGAGGGGGAGCACCTCTCCCATTACCAGATGTGGGTGAAGGGTTCCCCGTTGCAGTTCACTGTCGACATCGAGAGCCAAAATAAACTCATTTAGGCATAGGTATTGAAGCAGCTAGGCCTTCCAACCACAACATACCCATAACCATACACCATTGAGTGGCTTCACCAAGGAAGATATCTCCATGCTAGCCAGCAGGGTTACCTTCCCTACAAAATCAAGCCCTTCACAGATGAGGTATTATGTGATATTTCTCCTCCTGATGTTTGTGATGTATTATTAGGCAAACCATACTTGTGGAAACAACATGCTGTGTATGAGTCTAGTCCTCGTGTTGTTATTGTTATTTTCAGCAATAAGTTGTACATGATACCAGAGGTAGCACCCCCTACTGCCATCTCTTTAATCACTACAAAACAATGCAGTAATCTCATTTCCAATACTAGGAAATTTCTTTTCCCAATGATCCACCCTCAGGGCAAGAAGAAAGTTATAGCCATGACCTCTAGACATGGCTCCTTGACATGACAACAACAAATGGACAAGTGTTACACCATTTTTTTGGTCATCTAACCCATTATCATTAGATGAACCCAAGTACACCATGTAAGACCAATTTTACCCTAAGTAAAATTGCTTTCACAATGTAAAATAACATTTGTCTATATTTTCGAGTCATATTTAACCCAAAATAAGGAAATTAATTAAATAAATCATTATTTATTTAATTATTTCCTAGGAATAAGTTATTCAAATAATATTCCTAGTTAAATTTGACTAAATCATTTTTAAATAATTAAATAAATCATTATTTATTTAATTATATTCCCACCACCTCCCTAAAATAATAAATAAATCATTTATTTATTTATTGCTTATAAATAAAGGAATTGACCCAAGTGAAAAGACCTTTTCCCTCCAACAAATATAATAAAATATTCCTAAAGGGTGATTCTAGAATTTGATTAATAATATTTTATTCATGCACCGAGTTCTAGAACACCCCAATATTTTGTTATAAATAGAAGGGTTTTCCCCATTCATTAGTCACCTCCATTGCATTAGATCACTCTGGATCTACTCTTGGTCACCCTTTTCCATTTTTGCTTTGTGAGCTCCCATTGAGTTCTATGTTTGTCTGGGTTTTATACAACAATAAGAGAGAGGAATTTTAGATCTGAAACACTGAGGACTTTCAAGAACCCATCCCATTGAGGAGAACCGGAAAACACCTTTATTTTTTTCCTCTCAGGTGCCCCATTCTTTAATATAATATAAAATTCTTTTAAATACATTGTTCTTGTCTTGTCTATTGGATGCATGGAGCCATATAGTATTTTATCTGCTTAATGTCTTTTGTGCTTAGATCTCGATTTGTGAAGCACTACTTGGATCACCTCATTACAGACTTAAATATATTTTGTAGTCATAATCGATGTTAGGGCTATTTGTTATGCGTAGCTAAAGTGATATTTTACAACGAAAGATTCATACTAACAACAAGGTTGTGGAGGAGTACGGGGAGAACTTCACCTCACCTACATGGGTACCTATACATTTTTAGGTCAAGCACTTCATTTATATGACCCCAAGCATGCCACTACACAGTGGATCGATCTATTGGTGCTCTGTTCTAGAGAACGATGAAATCAAGAGGCATATTTAGGGGTTTTTGCAGAAAGGTAACATTTGGCCGAGTTCATTGCCCTGTGGGAGCTCGATCATGTTGGTGCAAAAGAAGGATGGGACTTGGAGACTCTGTATTGAATATCAGATGCTGAACAAGATCACTGTCCAGAATAGGTATCTGATCCCATGGATTGATGACCTTCTAAACCAACTTAAGGGGGCCAAATATTTCAGCAAGATAGACTTGAAGTTCGGGTATCACTAGGTACCAATTGAACCCTCCGATGTGCAGAAGACTACCTTCAAAGCCAAGGAGGGATTTTTTGAATGGATGGTCATGCCTTTCGGGTTGAAAAATGCTCCCACAACCTTCATGAGGCTAATGGATGACATATTGTGACCATTCACCAACTCCTTCATGGTGGTGTATTTGGATGACACCCCAATCTTTAGTCAGATTTTGGCAGATCACCTCCACCACATTCGACAGGTCCTCCAAACACTGCGGCAATGCAAGTTGTGTGCCAATTTTGAGAAATGAACTTTTGGCATGAACTAGGTTCAATATCTCAGATACATTTTTGATGAGCGGGGGGTGCATGTGGACCCAACCAAGATCCAGGTTATTCAGGATTGGCCAGCTCCAACCAATCTAACAGAGCTCCACAAATTTCTGGGTCTTGCCAATTTCTACCATGGGTTCGTGTTGGGATTTTGTCGTATCACTTGGCCTTTGAGTCAAGTCACCAAGGGAGGAGTGAAAGAAAAATTATTTTGGTCTAAATCTCAATAAAAGACATTCACAGAGTTGAAGCATATCCTCTACTCTGCACCAGTGCTCACATTAACAGACTTGAAGCAACCATTTGAGATTGAGACATATGCCTTTGACTATGCTATTGGGGCAGTACTTAATGAATAAGGGCATCTAGTGGCATACCATAGTGAGAAAATTTCATAAACGATCTGAAAGTATCCCACCTATGATAAATAAATGTATTCCATTGTGTAGGCATGGTGATAGTGGAAGCATTACATTTTGGGGAAGGAAACGATCATCCACACAGATCACCAACCCTTATAGTTCATTCAGACACAAGGGAAGTTGGAGAATGATCGCCATTATAAATGGTCCACATACCTGCAATAGTTCAATTTGAACATCAAGTACAAGAAGGAAATTACCAATAATGTTGCAGATTTCCTTATCCAACCGCTGATCGTGGCACTAACCACTGTGTTCAAATCTTGTGGGAACGAGACTTTAGGTTGTCTACATCTCTAAAAAATTGATCCAAAATTCGACAACACATCTCAGACACTCTTGGAGGGTAAGAAAGTTCCAAATTTTCACCTCTATGATGCAATATTATGCCACTTGGGACACTTATGTGTTCCTTCAAGAGAGCATGCCAAGATGATTTGGGAAGTGCACTACAATCGGGTCACGGGAAATTTTGAGTCGATAAAATAGTGGCATTACTTCAGAAGTATTTCTATTGTCCAAACCTTCGACATGATGTTGGGAAGTACATCAAATCCTGCACTGCTTGACCCATTTCCAAATCGACCATCAAGAAGCAAGGCCTATATAATCTGATACCTACCCCTAGTCAAACTTGGGAATCCATCTCCATGGATTACATTTCAGGCCTTCCTTCCACCAAGCATGGAAATGACTGTGTTTTTGTGGTCATTGAAAAATTATCTGAAATGGCCATTATGTCTGCCTGCAAGAAGAATATAATAGCATAAGCCACTGCTAAAATATTCTTTGAACGAGTGTGGGTACACGTTAGGATCCCATAGTCCATTAACTCATATCGGGATAGTAGGTTCCTTAGTACATTTTTGTAAATTCTATGGTCGATGTTGGACACGAAGCTAACTAACTCCACAACTTTCCACTCCCAAAATTGTGGCAAAATATATGTCATCAACATGATTATCGTACACATTTTGCGCATGTACAACTCGAAGCATCCATGCAAATGGGATGAAAGCCTCCCCTATGTCCAACACGTTTATAACTGGGCTCTCTACAGCTCAAATAGCCACAACCCCTTTCAGGTGGGCTTGGGATTCCATCCATTATGTCCCATTGATGTGGCTATACCATTTTCATCTACTCAGGAAGATTCGGCTCCTAGTCCAAAGCCAACAAGGCGAAAAAATTAATTGAGCACATTCAGCACATCTTCCAATAGGTCCATGACATATTGGATAGAGCCAATGCTAAGTACAAGCATCGACATAATCAACATCAAGTTCCATACAAGTTCCAGGTGGGTGGAAAAGTTTGGCTGCATTTGCAGAAATATTGCCTCGTTGGGCCCCACTGAAAGATTCATCTACTCCGATATGGTCCATACACCATCACCAAGGCATTAGGGGACAATACCTTCGAGCTCAATATTCCACCAATCCTTAGTCTGCACCTATTTTTCAATGTGGACTGCCTTCGACCCTACTTTCCACCATTATTGGACACATCAGACATTGCAGAACAACTCACACCAATAGAGTTAAACCCAGACTACATGGAACAAGCCACAACTGATTGGATCATGGAAACAAAGATCAATAACTTCCACCATCAATGGATTCAGCTATATTGAGTTGTCAAAGCAGGCCAACTCCTTCACCAGGGCAAGTGGTTCACCAGGGACTAGATCCAACAGAAATTTCCTCATATCATGGAGGAACTCAATGTAATGGGAACCATTGCTACCTAAGGGGGGATGATTGATCCAGGTGCATATTGGTGGTCACCCACCTATACCACTAGGACCCACACCATTATTTCTTTAAGTCTTTTAGTTTCCTTAATTGTAGCACAATTTAATATTTTTGGTAGTTTTTCGGGTCCTTAACTTCCAGAGTCGTTTTGAGGCCTCAAACAACGTTATTTTGGAAAAACGGAACCAACACAAGTTCTTAAAAGAATTTTTGGTCACTCGAAATTTTTATTCGTCTAATAGATCTTTCTAACGAGGTATTTTTCACATCAAAAAAAGGTTGTATGCCAAGGTTACGCCCCCGGGAAGTTGATGTACCAATTTACCCAAACGGGGCCCATGGTTTTGGAACTTCATCTACTAGGGTTATATTTCTGGATGTGTAGGGTTTTCCCATGTTGTTAAATAATAAAAATGCCCTTGAGAATAATTGTAAAACAGTTCAGAGGCATGTAGCTACCACATCTATTCTTAGAGATAAGCTACCATCGCCTGAGAAAGTTTATTTTCCATTCTCTATATAAGCATTTTTCAGTATTTGATATTAATGAAATGAAGTGTTATTCCTACTGCATATCTATTCTTATGTATATTTCTATATTTTATTGCATTACTGCATAAGTATAGATCATTGAGGGAGTTAAGGAGGTGGAAATCCCCCTATAATCTCTCCTTGTTGTCTACTCCGAACCCCTACATAGGAATTGTCTCAAAAATTGATCTGTTTCCTGCAAGTAAACCATATTAGGCTACATGATATGAAAAACATATTTCGCCCCTATTACTAAGGATAATATGAAAAAAAATGTAAATAAATGTGAGAAAGAGATAGTTTAATAAGTTGGAGGATGACAATATGGTGCTTATGATATACCTATTGATGAACCTCATCATCACCCCCCTGCTGAAATGATTTCTCATCCTATGAGAAACTAAGTCTTCCATGTTCATCTCTCTCATGGCCCTGGTGGCCTCCCTGACATATCAAGGCACCTCAGATGGAGTACCTTCTAGTGGGTAGAATCCTTCATTATTTTCTTCTTCAATCTAGTCATTCTACTCCTCTGATTGCTCTCTTCCTTCCTCCAGTCCCAATAGTAAAGGTGGAATGAGTTTCAACCCTGTCCATTAGATTCTATTTATTTTCATATCTATTTTATAGAAGGCTGTTTTCTCCAAGACATTCTTCATCCTTACTAGAGAGTGTTATTCTATATGTTGCAAGGTTAGTGGTAAATCATGCCATCTCCTCTGGCAAGCTTGCAAACTGTCCTCTCCCATCATCCTAGAAGTATCTTCAAAATGAAGAATAGCCTGATCTTATGTTTCAATTTATTTTGGTGTAAAAACAACATCATTGGAGATGAGGCTATGATTTATAATGACGGCCTTGGGGCTCATTAGCTCAGCTCTAATGTATAGGGGTAGCTTCTCCTCTTTTTCCATTGCCCTTTTTACATATTTTGTTCTTGTTTCCTCATGCGCTAGCCAAGATTCCAAGGCCATCAATTGCATGTCACCTAGTCTGGAATTAGGATCCCAATGGTTCATATAAGTTAGTATTAGGTTATGCATATAAAACTCAACCATGTTTTCTTTATCCACAATACTAGTTTGTTTGCAAAAATCAAGAAACTGTCTATAATTTTTAAATGGCATAGAAACATGTTAAGCTAGAGTTATAATTTTAAAATTTTAACCATTTCTCTTTGAGGAAGAGAGCATAAGATTTGGAAGGCTACCTGCATTGTAGTGCTTCCATGTAGAGACTTTCAATGGTGGTAAGTTGGTTTTCTTTCTCTTACAACTTCTCTGTCAACCTCAAATTCTGTGCCTGTAACTATTCTCTTACCATAGACTCCTCGAGTCTCAAATCAAATAATTCCTTCCCCATCTCCCTTAATTTTTCTGCCATCAATCCCACATCTTCCACACTCTTTGATCTAGAAATTTGCATCCATCTATGGGTCCTTCCCCTTTCTATCTCTAGCTCATAAAGAAGTGATATTGTGATTATTTTAGGGATTATCATCCCTCCTTCAATGAATTTATAATAGGAATCCAAGCTAGGTTTTACACTAGGCTTTTGTAGCTCTAAGGAGTAATTTTATAGTGTTTTTAGGGAGGATGTTGTCTCCAGTATCTCACCTTCCTTTCCATTTTCCTAATGTGGCACACCTTTCCCCTCTTATGGCACCTCCTGACTTTCTAATTGAACTTTCTTCCCCTCTAATTTCACATTATGCCTCTCCTATAGCATGCATTGTCCCTCCTGTAGCACAGTCTTTCCTTCTTGTAGCTAACTATGCCCCTCTTGTAGAACATTTTTTTCTTCTTATTGAAGGGTTTGATATCGGGTAAAAACCCATAGTCCCCTTTTCTTGATGTGCATATAAATATATTTCTAATTAACCATCCAAACTGGTCCTAATTTCAAAATTTGGAAATTTAAATAATGCGGAAGTTTCACTAACTCATATCCTATGGTCATGAAACCATACCTATCGAGACTGTATATGCGGGAACATTGCTCTTCAATCAATGGTTTTAAACATTATGAGAAAACCCCTTGGAATGATCTTCGGATTACTATTCTAACTTTATGATTAACCCAATATATAATGGTTCATTGTAGGAATGGATATGGCATAAACTCAGACTTTTATTAAAACCCAGCCACCAATAAGATTCGCCCCCCACACAATATTAAAATTAATTTATATTTGGACCACACAACATATCATACGGTGAATTGGAATAATTCATATGAATTAGAGTCACAATTGCCATATTAATAAACTTGAGGCATATATTAAAGCTTGACTTCTATATCATAATGCTCGCGCCCACACCTTTTAACACATCCTTCCATTGAACGGTTGATGAGTCATCACATTGTCATGATATGATTTGATGATCATTGCGTAACCAAACTGCCCATCCTTTGATTCTTCAAATCTTTTTTATCATTCATGCAACTTTAGGATGCGAGCACCATTGATCTCAACTGACTAGAGATCGGACGGGAATCACATTGTTTTTCACCATAGACTTTAACACTAAAAAAAAGTGCAAAATAGGTAGTATTTGATTACCACCTCCCGCTACATGTCAAAATCCAAATTGTATCACAATTTTTATGGGCTTTCTGCTTACCACTTTAAAATTATGCGAAACCCACCTATGGGTTTGAAAAAACACCATTACTGTGGCTCCTCATGGTTCCGTTCCTCCAGCTCAAGGTTACACTCCATTCCCCAACGCTATAGATCGCCTTTACTTTTATAACTCCACCTCACCCTTACAATTTGAAGATCCGCTCCTTTACAAAGAGTCTAACATAGACTTGAATATATTCCATATCAAGGTTAGCTCGTTTGCGTCCTCAATAGAGGGGTCAAAACTTCGGTTCTCTGTATTATGGTCTTAAGAAAGGAATGGGTATCGATTTGTGCAAATCGAACCCCACAAATTCTTACAGATTCACATAAACATCAGAATGGCATTCTCATACAATCATAACCTCTTCACACAGAGCTAAAACACAGACTTCAATGTAGAATTAAAACATGCATCTTCACAAGTCTATATCTAAATTAGACACCCAATCCATTCTTTGCTGGAATCGATCCATTCTGTGATCGATTCACACAAATTCCCATACACAATTAAATATACAGTCTCACACAATCAATCTATTGTATAACCAATTTCATTCATGCATTATATAACTCAGTGATGCCATACACTTCAGAAGGTTAATTTCTACATTAATACACATAGTACTTACATCAAAAATCTTCCCCCTTGGCCTGATCTTCTATATCAGTGGCCTTCTATCCTCACTAGTCTGCCCCACTCTATAGGTCTATGCAGGTCTGCCAGTCCCCTATTAATGCGCTTGAGGCTTATTTTTATACAAATTGATAATCATTCAATTCATCTTCCCTTAATTCTCAACAAGACTCTTGGAATCCCTCCAAGTCCTAAATCCATAAACAAAATGAAACTGACTCTTCACATTCCTAGCTAATCGACTTCCCCTCATGTTCTCCAATGATTTGGGAACATTTACAATTTATCACTAAACTTAATTAAGAATCACTCAAATATTAATAATTACGTAAGAAAGAAAAAACATGGGACCCCCCTATGTCTATTTACACACAAAGTATTTCCTTGAGCCTAATGCTCCTGCATCAGACTCTCCAGGTTAAAATGATTCATGATGTCCTGATCATGTGATTTCATCCTTGTCTTCCTGGATCCCATACTTTGTTCTGCAGCTAATCATCCGATGCAATATTCTTCTTCTGAACTTCACTGGGCTTCCATATCTTATTCTGTCTTGCTCCATTAGCTGCACTTTTACATTATCTTTCTGTCTTTCTTTTGCTACTACTTTTTCTTGTTTGTTCTCTTGCTGCTGTCTTCCTCTGAGACACTTTCACCATCAGCTTTCTCATAATTTCAATTTCTCTTTCTAATATGTCTTCTGACTGTTGGATACTGCTTCCTCTTGATTGCTGAACTTCTACTTCTTCTTCTGCTTGCTGAGTTCTCATTTGTTGAACTCTTACTTGTTCAATTCTTACTACTGCCCTAGCTTTAAATTTTTGAAATCCCACAGTTTCCCTAGATCCCACTCTAACTGCCACCCAATCATCCATACCCTCTTGTTCTCTGCAACAGTAAAACTCTTCCAGATTGCCATCCATGAAAATTTCTTCATTCTCTGACTTTAGTAATTCTTTGGAATAGTATTTAAATTTCCAGTCACTATCATCATCTATTTTCCTCTCCTCCTGGACCAAAAATTCTTTAGTCCTTCCATCTGTACCTGCAATCATGAAACAAACATCAAAGTTATAAAATATTTGTGTCTCTTCCTCCTCTGGAAACACTTCAAATTGTTTCTCTACCATTTCATTCTCTTCTCCAAATGTTTTCAGCAAACATTTTAGTCATCTCTCTTGTATAACCATATCATCAATATGCTGCTAACTTGTTTCAATATGTTTTTCTTCTTCTTCCTTGACAATATTTAGTAATTGTCTTCCATCTTCTTGATTGATTCTGGAAATAAATTCAAGTTATTCAAGTATTGTGTCCTCATCTTCTATTAGAATAAAATTCTGATTCTCCACTGTTGTAGCAGTCCCAAAAGTCTGTCTTACAGTATTCTCTTTGTCCACCAGAAAAATCAATTCCTTCTTGTCATCAACAGTAATAACAAGCTCCTTTACAGGAGGCATGATTGCCTCACCTTCCTTCAACAACCCATATTTATTTAAGAAAACTCCAATTGATGGATTGTCTTCTGTCATACCTGTCAACACAGCCAACTTGTCAATTTTAAAATTTCAAGACCCAATGGTCTCAATTGATGATCTAGTCAACAATTATTCTTTCTGCAATTATAAGTCTTTTCCGAGACTCAGAAAATCTTCTCCGTCTTCATTCCTTTGTATCTTCACATTCTGCAATCCCCAATTCTGAAATTTAGGTTCTCCTTCCTGTATTGAATCCTGGTTGTTCAACATAATCTCCAGTAACCCAATTTCTTCTTTCCATGGATTAAGGTCTTCCACAAAATTTTCATCGTCCTTTCTTTGGCTGTCCAGTGGTGTCAAATTTTAGCCATCACCAACAAAACCTGCATTCACAAAAAAATTTTTAAAACAAAAATCATAAGGCCTTAGTGCCTTTATCTCCTCTGCCAGCATTTCAGTATGTCGTCCTGTAATTCTCTCCTTCTCTATCAACACATTAGTATGTTGATTCCAATCCTTCAAACAATTCTTGAGACTGTCAGTTAGTCTCTCCTCTGCATCATCCTCTTCAAGGAAGTCTCCTTGCTCTAGTTCATAAAAATGAACCTTCTCATCCTTAGTCATCTCTGCATTTACAATCTAAACACCTTTTATCCGTGTTTTTGTCCTCTGCTCCATAAAACTTAACTCATGCCATAAATCTGTCATCTCATCTAAGAAAACATTCATACAGTCTTCACTATCTTCCTTTCTATCACAAGTCAAATTTCCTGCTGTCACTATCTCCTCATCTTTCATCAGAATAGAATTCTGATCTTCCATCTCTGCAATAATTCTAGTTATCTGTCCATCACTGTTCACTTGGCCATTTAATAAAAACAATTTGTCATTATCAGCATTAATAACAAATTGGTCATCACCATACATAACTGTCATGTCCTCATTGAAGCAATCTCTTTCATTAAACAAGGAATTTATGAATTCCTTTTGCTGTAGTAATTCAGTTTGATCTTCATCTGAAAGATAATCATCATATGTGACTTGGAAACTTTCAACTTCATTTATCACAGCTTCATCACATGAACTATCTTCTTCAATACCTACATTCACACACAACTTGTCAGTTGTAAAACCATAAGACCCCATGGTCTCATTTGATGATTTGATAATCAAATCTCCTTGCTGTTCCAAGCCCTCTATACACTTCAGAAATTCTTCAATGGTATCCTCTTCAGTTTATTCAAGATGTCCAATTGACTGCTCAATTCCCAGCTTCTAGCCATCACCACAATTTAGACTTCCTTTGCTTCCAATGTATTGGGAAGCAAAACCTTTCCCCAACTGTGTATGGAAATTTTCAAAATATCTGGCTATTCCATTTTCTTCCTTAGTGACAACATCAGCAGTTTGTTCTTTCCCACATTTTCTTCCTGCAAACATACAAAATTTGTCATATGTACGACCATTTGAGCTCTTGGTCTCACTTGAAGTTTCAGTCTTCAAGTCTTTCTCCACATACTCAATCATCCTGAGTAATCTCTCTTTCAGCTGAGCATTTATAATTTGCTCTCTCTTCATCTGTAGCCTCTGCCACCTTACTTTCTTCTTCATGAGCCAGCCAACTCTCTGGCTTTCTTTTATCATCAGTTCCAATTTATTTAACTACTCCCAGATCTTAGCTACCTCTTTCTCATATTCTTCAACAGTGAATTTATTCCTTATGCCATTTTCTTTGGCATCTTCCTTCACTCTTCTGTTGTGGCCTCTCTCAGAACCTCTGCAATCTCTGCTATGGAAATCAGTAGCCATTTTATCTTCCATGAGTTCTTCACTCACAAGCTGCACTAAGCCCCTACAACAACAAGCTCTCTTGCTGCAACTTACCTCACCAATGCTTTCCTCTAGATCTGCGCTTTTGGCAAGTACTGGTCCCATATCTGTTGGAACCTTCTGAGCACTCTCTTCTACTCTCTCTAGGCTTCACTCTGCAAAATTTCAAGAACACATCTGTTCTCTTCTCATCCAACCTCTATTGGGAATTCTCTAGGTTCTGCCACACTTTCTTCTTCACTTTAGAATCCTTTGCTGGACTCTTTCATCACTGATCTCAAAGCTGTGATCTGCTCTGCTAATATTTCTCCAATTTCCTACAATCTGAATTCTGCAAACAATTCTTCAAACCAGAGTTTAAATAATGCTCATCAACTCACCTTCCAAGATCCCTGAATGATCTTTCCATTCCTCTTACCTGCACTACATCTCTGTATGCCGCAATATTTATCAGTTTAAAAAATCTGATTCCTTTTTATACATGTAATTAATTCAAAAACTTGAACTTTCAAGAGCTATTCTAGCTCTGATACCACATGATACCGGTAAAAACCCACAGTCCCCTTTTCTTGATTTGCATATAAAGATTCCTTTCTAATTAACCATCCAAACTTGTCCTAATTTCCAAATCTGGCAATTTAAATAATGCGGAAGTTTCACTAACTCATATCCTATGGTTATGAAACCATACCTATCAAGACTGTATATGCGGGAACTTTTCTCTTCAATCAATGGTTTTAAACATTATGAGAAAACCCCTCGGAATGATCTTCGGATTACTATTCAAAATTTATGATTAACCCAATATATAATGGTTCATTATAGGAATCGATATGGCATAAACTCAGACTTTTATTAAAACCTAGCCACCAATAAGATTCGACCCCCACACAATATTAAACTTACTTTATCTTTGGACCACACAATAGATCATATGGTGAATTGGAATAATTAATATGAATTCGAGTCACAATTTCCATATAAATAAACCTGAGGCATATATTAAAGCTTGAATTCCATATCATAACGCTCGGGCCCACGCCTTTTAATACATCCTTCCATCGAACGGTTGATGAGTCATCGCATTGTCATGCTATGATCTGACGATCATTGTGTAACCAAACTGCCCATTCTTTGATTCTTCAAATATTGTTTATTGTTCATGCAACTTCAGGATGCGAGCGTTGTTGATCTCAGCTGACTAGATATCGGACGGGAATCAAATTTTTTTTCACCATAGGCTTTAACACTCAAAAAAAGTGCGAAATAGGTAGTATTTGATTACCACCTCTCGCTACGTGTCAAACGCCGAATTTTATCGCACTTTTTATGGGCTTTCTTCTTACCACTTTAAAATTATGCGAAATCCACCTGTGGGTTTGCAAAACCACTGTTAATATGGCTCCTCATGGTTCTGTTCCTCCGGCTCAAGGTTCCACTCCATTCCCCAACGCTACAGATCGCCTTTACTTGTATAACTCCGCCTCACCCTTAAAATTCAAAGATCCGCTCCTTTACATAGAGTTTAACACGGACTTGAATATATTCCATATCAAAGGGTAGCTTGTTTGCGTCCTCAATAGAGGGGTCAAAACTTCGGTTCTCTGTATTATGGTCTTAAGAAAGGAATGGGTATCTATTTGTGCAAATCAAACCCCACAAATTCTTATAAATTCACATAAACATCGGAATGGCATTATCATACAATCAAAACCTCTTCACATAGAGCTAAAATGCAGACTTCAATGCAGAATTAAAAAATGCATCTTCACAATTCTATATCTAAATTAGAAACCCAATCCATTCTTTGTTGGAATCGATCCATTCTGTGATCGATTCACACAGATTCCCATACACAATTAAATATACAGTCTCACACAATCAATCTATTGTATAACCAATTTCATTCACGCATTATATAGCTCAGTGATGCCATAAACTTCATAAGGTTAATTTATACATTAATACACACAGTACTTACATCAACAATCTTCCCCCTTGGCCTGATCTTCTATGTCAGTGGCCTTCTATCCTCACTAGTCTTCCCCGCTCTATAGGTCTATGCAGGTCTGTTGGTCCCCTATTAATTCCCTTGAGGCTTATTTTTATAAAAATTGATAATCATTAGATTCATCTTCCCTTAACGCTCAACAAGACTCTTGGAATCCCTCCAAGTCCTAAATCCCTAAACAAACTGAAATTGACTCTTCACATTCCTAGCTAATCGACTTCCCCTCATGTTCTCCAATGATTTGGGAAAATTTAGAATTTCTCACTAAACTTAATTAAGAATCACTCAAATATTAATAATTACATAAGAAAGCAAAAACATGGGACCCCCCTATGTCTATTTACACACAAAGTATTTCCTTGAGCCTAATGCTCCTGCACCAGGGTTGCTGATGTCTTGGATTTCTTTAAAGTGGTTGATCTAGTGGTAGGAATCCTCACATATGCTATAAGAGTCCTTGTTTTGGGCTTAGGAGAGGTGACCTCTTAAATTTTCCCTTCAGCTGGACCTACCTCCTCCTTCTTGCTTGTGGACTCCTCAATTGTGATGGGGACCTTTCTTGGAGTTTTTGGCCTCCCTTGTTTGATCCTAGTGCTCTTCCTAGTCTTGAAATATAGAGGCCATGGTATCTTTATTTTGGGTTTAAATGGAGTGATTAAGGTGACCAAAGTTGCAACTGCCTCATTTTCAGTGTTTCCTGGAGACAAACTTGTTTTTTGTGGGGATATATTTGTTTCCTTGGGCTCAATAGTATTCGTAGGACTCAATGTATCCTTTTCCTGATCTTCCCTTTCCTCTTTACTCCTTTTCTCCTTCTATCTCTACCTCTAATTCTTATTCATATGTTTTTATCTATGCTTCCTCTATTGTCTTTTCTACTTCCTCCTCCTTTGTTCTTGTATTTTCCTCCTCTTCTATGTTTACCTCCTACCACCAATTCCAGAGGCAAGTGTCTCTCCAGGAGTAACGTTTTGGGTCCCTATGAAGGTTTCTCTGTCCATGTCTATGAAATTGGACCACAAGACAAAGATTCTTAATTTGTTTAAAGCATCCACCACTATGAGTTTGATAAGGCCATGGTGGGCTAGGTGTTGGTGTTTTCCCTCTCTTACTTTTTGACTCATTTCCCTAATGGACTATAGGAGGAAGTATGACATACTAAGTCTCTTAGTAAGAGTCAATTCTGCCTTAAATATGAGTTCATGAATAAACCTAAAATGGTAGGCATATACCACACTCATTCTGCCCTCACAAGAGATGTATTTTAGAAAATGGTAAGCCACCTCATCCCATGGATAAGGTAGGATTTCTCTCCTAACTCCATTTTTTTCCCCAATTGGATTTTATTTGGAAGTGAAAAAGTTATTTTTGGTAGTGGCACTCATGGATTTTTTTTCTCTACTCCATTTTATTCCTAAAGGTAGGGTGGTCACTATGCTAATTACTTCAGGGCTTAGAGATATATCCAACTTTTTTCTGGACAAATCCCTCTTGTGAACAAGAGACATCTCCTTATTATCCCAAAATATAACTAGAAACAAAAAACCATTTGAATAAGTCTTTCTCTAAATATTAGCATTCAAATTATTGTAACTTAGAAGTGAGGAGGTTATGCTCCTACCTTTCAATGAGATTTTTGATGTATACCTTTTCCTTTCTCTCTAAAGAAATCCTTCAATGCTGAGTAGAACCTACAATAAAAAAACATGCAAAGAATCAAAGCACCTGTGTTATATAATAATAAAAAACACCAGTTCAACTTAATGATCAACCTGTATGCCTTCACAATCATGCTCCTTGGTTTGAAAAGCCTTCCTCTATAGAATGACTAACATATATTTTTCTTCAATGAACTCTTGTGTACAAGATGTAAGCTTCAATGTACACTATACAATCGGGTATCTACCAATTGCCCTCAAACCTAAAACTTCAGCTCAATTTATAAGGGAGATTAAGAAGTTTCAGATCCGTCAAGACAGGGATGAGATCCTTTAATGAAGGGACTAGGGATTCTTTATCCAAGGGGATAAGCTCCATGAGTGGAGGGATATATCTTGAACTGGTGTGACTCAAGAGGCTTTTAGTTGGAAGAATATTCACCCAACTAGGCTTATAGAAGTTACTTTTTCACGTTTACTTCCTTTTACAGGGGTGCACAATTTTTATTGGTGAAAAGAGCGATGATCTTTGTGGCTAATAGAAGAAGTATCAACGCATGTGCGGGAAATAACCAGAAAAAACATGTAGGTAAAATTTAAGAGTTTTAAAGAGATTTTTTCCAGTTTCCAAGACTTGGTTCAAGAGCATGAATGTTTTTGACTTCTAAGAAAGCATGAGTATGGATGGTGATAGATCCATATTGATAGTTAAATTTCATGGTAACAAAATGACGTGTAATAGATTACCCCCTAAAGTGCAAAGTTTGAGAAATTTTTTCGAGGGAGTGAAGCACTTTATCATTCCAAGGATTGGATTGGGGAAACTGGTTGAAAACCTATAAGAAATATTCAATGCAAATATATATAATCACCATTGAGGTAGGCAATCCCATACTTAAAGAAAGACTAACTAAATGTTCTCATACATATATGGCTTTAGCATTACATAAAAAGTAGACATAGTATTGGCGCAACCATCTGTTATGAATAAGTCTACTGTATCATGAATACATAACTCCTCGCAACCTGGATGGTTGAAACTAGATATAGGGTCTTGATTTATGCTTCTTGAACTAGTACTAATATATCCATGCGATTAATTGTTTCGAAGTCGAACATGGTAGAAACCACTTGATTACCAGTTGATGGTGAAAATCGTTAACAAGTGTGAGAGAAACCACTAGTAATGAAAATGGATCTTAAAGTACTTCAGTACAATCTATGAAGTGTGAATGAATGATTGATAGTAAAACACTCATAGAGTCATTTGATCGAAGGCCAATGATGAAAACCTATCATGGAAGGAAAGAAACCTGCCATTAGAACATGCATATTCCAAGGTAATGATAGGATTTCTAAATCAACGTTCTAGATAATGCGCTGACATTGATAGAAAGTGATCCGTTGAAGGAGGGCCTACGACATGAAACCATTATCTGAAGTTTTGAAGAAATGTTTTGCAAGGATTAACTCAATGATGGTCAACACGAATGGAGGAAAATTTTTGCAATGAATAGTGAATTTGAAGTTGTACATTCTCTTGAACACATAACGACACTATAAGTGACTTGACAACATTTTACTTAAAGATAATAGCCAAACCGACTGAAGACTTTAAATGAGGTTTTATTAACTGTAATACAAAAGGATTACCCAACCTAGACACGAGTGCGACAAAGTTTCATGTTCAAGAGCGACATGCTGCTTTTAAAAAAAAGTATAAAAGATGGATTCTTTTTCTCACTCCCCCCCCACCATTACTAGCTAGTACCTCTTTATTTTTTTCAATCTTGAGGAGGATAAAATTTTCTTGTCATGTAAGCTCATCCTTTGGATGAGTCCATCTTAGAATTTTTAATGAACCCTAAGAAGGAGTGGTTCGGTCCTATTATAATCGACAGGTCCTGTACTGTTTAGTTTTAACGAGTCCAAAATAGGATTAAATTGATGTTTTTCAATTTTAGGGAGTCAGAAGAAAAACATAAGTAAAATACGTAGAGTCATTTTTTAGTGAGTCAGAAGAAAAACGTAAGTAAAATACGTAGAGTCATTTTTTATAAGTATAGTCTCTCAAACCCAAAAAAGATAAAATAATGTAGGAGAGAGCTGTATTGACCATGTTAAGTCAACATATACCTTTTTCGTAATTAGTCTAGTTCAGTTTGGAAAAGTGTAAACTTATACTGAATAGACGACTGTTCATTTATTTTAACAAGTTCGAATAGTCAAGTGCTCGATGATCTTTTCATGTTTAGAGAGTCTGAAAAGGGCTTAAAATAGGACTCCATGGTTTCACATTTTTGTATTTTTTGAGAGCCCGAAAAAGTGATAAAAGTTTACTCATTGTCAAAATGATTCATTTTCCGACGCAACCTTTTCCGTGCACAAAAACTAAAACAAATTATAGTCATATGCTCTTAATCATGGTAAAAAAATTCAAAATTTAACTTCTAAAGGTAAAAAAAAAATAAAAATATTATTTTATTCATGAAAACCTATAAAAAGTGATTAGAACAAATCATTTTTACCTTTTTATTTCTAGAGCAGTGAAAAGGAGTTTTTACCATAAACCTTCTGGATCAGATATCAGGAGAACCAACCAACCATTTCGCAAACCGTCAGTTCCAGGTATTTCATATCTTCATTGTCTTGATTTTCATCTCTTTAATTTTTTTGATTTTTTTTTTTTTCATTTTTTGGAGGAAAAAAGGTTTTAGAATCCGCCCTTAGGGGTGCACAGGTTTTTGTGGCAGAAACCGCGCACCCGATGATTTTTTAATATAAAAAATCAAAAGGATGCTGCAGTTTTTATATATGAATTGTGCACAAAACCGCACTGTGTATGAATAAAAACTACGCAGGCACCATGGGGTTTTTAAAAACTAAATTTTTATCCATAAAAATTTCTCCAAATTCTCCCAAAGTTTTATAATATTCCTAAATGATTATTTGTAGGCAACCTATCATGCTTGAGTGGAGAGAAAGAGAGCATAAATCTCATGATAATGAAGCCATCGATAGCACATAAACGTTTCTTGTGCTGAAGAATTTTGGTTTATATAAATTTTGGGCAATATAATGAATGAAAGCACAAGTGGAACTCATGACCTGGCTAGTCAATGCCTGGGATGTTGAGGAACAATGTTTCATCATCGGGGATCACAGGCTTGTGATCAAGACAAAGGATATTTATTTCCTCATCGGTTTACCCTGAAGAGTAAGATATATTTCCTTATTTGGGACATGACCAGGGGGATTGAATATTGATTCTTATATGGTGAAATATTTCACACAGGATCCACAACTGAAGGATGGTCATATCAACATAAAAACCATCTAACGAATAGACCTTAAAATCACTGCTTTTATAGTCCCCTGATTGTGTGGTAGTGTAGGTCCACATGTGGCTACGAAAGCACAGATGCAGACTACTGTTGAGTGTTCTGAGGGAACAATTTTCAACTGGTGTGAAGGAGTGTTGGTCAACATGAAAGGCCAAATCATGAGAGAAAATAATGGGAAGCTGAAGAACTTCAGCTATGGTGCCATTCTCATATATTTTTCTTTGGAGAATATTCCACTCCTGGTACCTCATCAGTAGCCAGTGGATCCGACAAGACCAAGGGAACCACACATGTTGTGACGGGTTTCATTGATGGCTCACCATGGTGGTCTTGTGGTTCGATATAGTCCTCAATTTTTTGTATGGATCAAGAGCCAAATCTTCATGATTGGGGATTTTCCTTATGCAAGGGTTGATTTCAGCGGTCACCCAGACACATCACTCCAACTGGGAACATAGTGGGATGCATCAGGTAAAAGGTTTTTATGTTATCTAATTTTATTGAATTTTTTATTGTCCAATACTAATAAAAATATTAAAATGCAGATGTTGTCCCAACATGACCAATGATGCTTCGTCGTTTTGACAAACGAGAAGCACAACCTATAGCAGTAACTCCACCACTGACTGATGTGGTAGAGGCCCTTGTAGAGTTATAACACAACCTAGAGAGGTTGACCATAGACATCCTAGAGACTATCACAGATGATTTGCCTCCCAAGTACCAGAGGCATTTGACTGGGGTTCCAAGTCCATTCAGGCGATATCTACGTAAAGTGGCCCATGCTATACTCAGCTACCATGATCATAATCATGGATAGCTGATGGTCAATATAAATTGATTTTTTTTTTTTTTTTTGTATTAGTATCTTTAGATCATAGGGTGTTTAAAACCTATGATCACAGACGATGTAATATTTTTTGACACACAACTATTTTGACCTAATGATATTACTACTTTCGATCTATGAGTATCTTGTTCAATATGGATTGAATATTGTTCTGTTTTACTTTCAATGCCGCAAATGTCTATTTAAAACTTGATTATTCAATGCATCAAACAATGTGTTTAAATTTATTGAAACAAACCCTGAAAAAAATTATTAAAAAAGATGAATTTCTGATAGCATAAACACCGTTCAAATGTAATACAATGAGTTTTGAATCTAACCTAACAATCAAACGTCGAATACTAAATGCAATGGAATCAGATAATAACTCAATAACTGCGCTATATTCTACAATATTGTTTGTTTTTGGACCGAGTCAAATCCCATGAATAGAAATCAACTCACCAGTGGGTGAATAGATAACCCAAGCAGTGGAAGATATGTTCTGTGTACTACGACAGGCACCGTCAGCAAAGCCAATGTAAGTCTGAAGGAACATTGACATCTGCAATATCAAGAATAATCAAGATAAGCAGAAAAAGTAGTGAAAACTCATCAAGAAAAATAACTAATCTAAGGCATACTATTCTAATCTAAGGCACACTATTCGAAAATGTAACTAATGTACAAAGAAGATCTTCTCACCAAAAATACTACATAATATCTCTTGAGATAAAGACCATTTCTGGGCTTATCTAAAGAGACACCGCCATAATAAACTAATTCATAGGCCTCTTGTTAGGTCCCTATATTACTAGTATAGTCCCTTATTTTTGTTAGTGTAACCCCCTTATTGTTATTATTGTACCCTTGTAACCCCTATTTTTATTATTATTGCGCCCTTAAATTATTATTGTTAGTTCGGCTAGGATTACATTATGGCCCCATGGACTCCTATATATAGAAAGGAGGCTTTGTAAATTGTATCATCCAAGAATTGTTCATTCATGTAATTTATTGGAGGTTTCCCCTCGAAGTGGCTTATTTATAAGACGTCGATATCTCTTTTCTTCTATTCTTGGAGCTGGTTACACAACATTTGGTATCAGAGCTTTGGATTCTAGGGTTTCGCTGCTCTAAACAGGTCATCGTGGCATTTTCGCTATAAATTTTTTTCTACGAAGGTTAAAAATCTGAAATGTTTAGGGTACGAAGTTGAAATGCTAAGGAAACTCTTAAAAAAATTTTAGAGCTTGGTTCGCAATATTTTGGGAGATATGATCTGTGGAAGGTAGTGCTTTTTCAGGCTCCTGAATTTCATCTCAAAGAGGTGATCGTGGGAAAAGATTCGTAACTCTCTCTCGGAGCATTGGATTTGAGTGCTGTAAAAAGTGATCACAAGTGAACGGATTGTAGTTTCTTGGCTATCAATTTCAGAGCCTAAGGACGAAACAGTGACACGTGGAAAGTCGTACAAGTTTTTTCTACTGAACTAGTCCATAATTAGGTCATTCTGGGAGATTGGACACAACTTTGTCTTGGAGAATCCAAATCAGGTCAGACCTGTGGCATTAGAAATAGAATTCATAGGGCTACGTTAGTGCCAAAATTAAAATATTTAAGTTTTGCAATCACATAGATAATCCAATTTCAATATCGAGGTCCTCAAAAGCAAGAAAAAGGTGTGTATTGTTTTCTGAATTGCATAAGTATTATTTGAAGAATCAATTTGAATTGATTCCAAGGGTATATTGTAGAATAGATATCAGTATTGGGTTCCAAAATATGCCTCATAAAAATAATTCAACACCCATTAATCCTTCAGAAGGCTCTACGATGAGTCATGAAGATGAAGAATTGCAACATGATCTATCAAAATTACAAGAGCAAGTGCACCAAATTTTGCTCTCACAAAGAGAAACAAAAAATGAAATGGAAGTTTTGAAGAAAGACATGGAAGCGAAGATGGATGGTTTGAAGAAGGGTGTGGAAGATAAGATGGATGTCATGGAAGCTGGCATGAAAGCTAAGATGGATGACATGAAAGACAACATGGAAAACATGAAGAATGATCTAAAAGCAGACATGGAAGGTTTGACAAAGTTGATACAAGAATTGTTTCCTAATGGTGAAAAGATAGTAGAAGAACCTCATGATGAGAAAAAAATAAATGTTAATCGTGATTTCATAAACTCTAATGTTGGCAGGAAGAACCACCATATTCCAAAAATGGATATGAGGAATTTTGATGGAAAGGATCCTGTAACATGGATACTATATATGGAGCAATATTTTGATCTCCATAACGTGCAAAACACACAAAAGGTATGCATTGCAACTTTACATTTAGAAAAAAATACATTTGTATGGTATCGATGACTTTGCTCCCATAAAAAAATTGTCACTTGGTCAATTTTTACGGAGGAAATGATAGCACATTATGAGGATACAAAGAGCAACACCTTCTTTATCCAATTGATAAATCTCAAACAAAAAGGTTTAGTGGGGCAGCACATTCAGGACTTCCAAAAATTGAATATAAGGGTAACTGATATCCCAGAGGAACACAGGATTGATCGAACAAAGGATAACATCCAACATGAAGTTCGTGTTTCGGAGCCTGATTCATTGGAGAAGGCATTCAGGTTGGAAAGAAAATTTGAATGTAAAATTATGGCAACAAGGAATCCTACCACTCAATTCTATAAAGAAGGAAGTGTTGCTACACCTAGATTTCCACAACCTACAAGGTTGAAACCACAACAATTGGAAGAAAAAAGAGAAAAAGGGCTTTGCTATAGTTGTGATATCAAATACACTAAAGGTCATAAGTGTGTTGAGAAGAAATTATTTTACATAGATTGTGAAGAGGAAGAAGAAAATGAACAAGAAGAGGATATACACCAGGAACCAGCCCTAAAAGAGGAAGAAATGAATCTGACCATATCATGTAATGCACTGGAAATAATTACCACTCCTCAAACTCTCAAGATAGAAGGACATATCAAGAAGAAAAAGGTAATAGTGTTGATTGATTCAGGTATCACCCATAATTTTATTCATTATAAGGTAGCCAAGGAATTAAATTGTTTCCTATACCCAGCACCAGAATGTCAAGTGATGGTTGCAAATGGAGGAATTATAAATTTCTTTGGAAAATTCCATAATATCAAGCTAACCACGGGGGAATATGTATTGACTATTCCAATGCTTTCCATTCCTATGGGAGGTGCTGATGTTGTACTAGGAGTACAATGGTTACAATCTTTGGGGACGGTAGCTTTTAATTTTCAAGAACTTTTCTTGAATTTTTTTTCAGAAGGAAAGGAAGTCGAATTATGGGGTATTGCGGGGAATTTGGGAAGGATAATAATCTCTAATTTCATGAAAAATATTCTAAAGAAATAACAACGAGGCATAATTGCACAATTATGCTCACTAGAAGTTCCAACATCAAAATCATCTATTTCTGCAGATCTCCAAAAAGTATTGGACAATCATTCCAAGGTGTTTGAAACTCCCAAAGGACTCCCACCTATTCATGTTCATGATCATGCTATTCATTTGATTCCAGGAATTTTTCTTCCAAACATCAGGCTTTATAGATATCCTTACGTCCAAAAGAGCGAAATTGAATGTATGATTGCAAAAATGTTTGAGGCGGGTATAATTCAACCTAGTCAAAGTTCTTTCTCTGCTCCTGTAGTATTGGTACACAAGAAGGATGGATCATCGTGAATTTGTTCAGATTATAGGGAGCTCAATAAGCTCACCATTAAAGATAAATTTCCCATTCCTGTGATTGATGAATTATTGGATGAATGACATGGAGAAATTTATTTTACCAAGTTGGATCTTCGTTCAGGATATCATCAAATTTGAATGAAGACTAAAGATATTCCAAAAACAACATTTCGAACTCATGAGGGTCATTATGAATTTTTGGTCATGCCCTTTTGCCTTACCAATGCACCTTCTACATTTCAAGGGTTGATTAATTCCATTTTCAAACCCTTAGAAAATTTGTGCTAGTATTTTTTGATGATATACTAATCTATAGCAAGTCTTGGAAGGATCATGTTGAACATGTTGACAGGGTGCTCAAACTATTACAGGAGAGACATTTATATGAAAAAACATCCAAATTTTTCTTTGGAGTACAAGAGGTGGAATACCTGGGTCATATTGTATCTCATGAGGGTACTAAAGTAGACCCTAACAAAATTAAAGCCATTAAGGAATGGAAAGTCCCCACAACCATAAAGTAGTTGCGAGAATTTCTCGGGTTAACAGGGTATTATCGCAAGTTTGTTAAGAATTATGGGAGAATAGCAGCACCTCTAACAACATTATTGAATAAATATGCATTTTCATGGACTCCTGAAGGAAGTAAGGCCTTTGAAAATCTTAAAGAGACAATGTGCCTAGCACCGGTCTTAGCTACGCAAGGCTTCACAAAATTTTTTATTGTGGAATGTGATGCCTCAGGAAATGGAATTGGTGTTGTTTTAATGCAAGAAGGAAGACCCATTTCTTTTGAAAGTCATCCAATCAAAGGAAAGTATTTACAGAAACCTATTTATGAGAAGGAAATGTTAGCAATACTGCATGCACTAAAGAAATGGCGAATTTACCTAATGGGAAGACACTTCAAGGTAAAAACTGATCATGATAGTCTTAAAATTTTTTTGGAACAAAGACTATCTTCAGAAGAGCAACAAAAATGGGTCACAAAGATGTTGGGTTATGACTTTGAAATAATCTACAAAAAAGGAAAGCTTAATGTTGTTGCAGATGCACTCTCAAGAAAAAATGAAGAGGTGGAAGCATTGCTTTGTGCCATTTCTATTATCCAACCAGATTGGATAACTGAAGCAAGAGATGAATGGAAGAAGGACAAAGATGTATGGACACTCATTCAAAAGTTGCAGCAAGATCCTAGTACATCCGATACATTTAGTTGGAAAAATGATTCCTTATGGTACAAAGATCGCTTATATCTTTGTAAGAATTCCCAACTAAAACAAAAGATTCTTCTAGAATTTCACACTTCTCCTTTAGGAGGACACTCAGGATTTTTAAAAACTTACCACAGGGTGAAGAAAGAATTTTTTTGGGATGGCCTTAAATCTGATATTCAAAGGTTTGTGGCGGAATGTTTGGTTTGCCAGCAGAATAAAGTGGAAACAATTAAGACCCCAGGACTTCTACAACCTTTATCCATTCCAAGTCAACGTTGGGAAGAGATTTCAATGGATTTTATCACAGGTTTACCTAAGTCCGAAGGAAAGAGTGTCATCATGGTGGTAGTTGATAGACTTACCAAGTATGCACACTTTTGTGCATTATCTCATCCATTTAAATCAAGTACAATTGCTACTACATTTATGGACAAAATTCAAAAGCTACATGGAAGCCCAAGGGTTACTGTGAGCGACAAAGATCCCATTTTTACTGGAAATTTTTGGACGAAGTTATTTTTTGTTTGGGTACTCAATCAACTCATAACTAATCTTATCATATTCAATCTGATGGTTAAACTAAGATAGTAAATAAATGTTTGGAAGGATATCTTCGTTGTTTTGTATCTGAAAAGAAAACACAATGGGTCAAGTGGTTACCTCTCGTTGAATGGTGGTATAACACTTCCTTCCATACTACAGCAAAAATGACCCCATTTATGGCACTTTATGGATATCATACTCCATCCATCACATCATCTTTAAGAGAAAATTCGAAGGTTCAAGCAGTGGAATATCACATCAAGCATCAGTAAGAAGTTCTCTAACTCTTAAAGGATAACCTGAATTTGGCACAAAATCGAATGAAACAACAGGCAGATCAACATCGCAGTGAGAGAAGTTTTGATGTAGGAGATTGGGTATTTTTACGGCTACAACCATACAAGCAAATGTCCCTTAAGCAAGCTAAGAAGGATAATAAATTATCAACAAAGTACTATGGTCCTTACAAGGTGTTGCAAAATATTGGTACTATGGCATACAAATTGGAGCTTCCTGCTTCTTCACGAGTGCATCCAGTTTTCCATGTTTCATGCTTAAAGAAGGTTATAGGTGAAAATCTTCTAGTTCAAACAATATTGCTAGAACTTGATGAGGAAGGAAAAATCATATTGGAACTTGAAGCATTCATTGAAACAAGAAATCGACAACTGCGGAATCGATCAATTTCAGAGTATCTCATCAAGTGGAAGAACTTACCCACTGAAGATTCTACATGGGAGGATGAGAATTTTATACAAAAGCACCCAGAGCTACTCAAGCGTTGACATCAACACTTTTTTGAAGGAGAGGGGCATGTTAGGTCCATATATTACTAGTATAGTCCCTTATTGTTGTTAGTGTAACCCCCTTATTGTATTGTACCCTTGTAACTCCCATTTTGTTATTATTGTGCCCTTAAATTATTATTGTTAGGTCGACTAGGATTACATTGTGGCCCACTAGGATTACATTATGGCCCCATGGACTCCTATATATATAAAGGAGGTTTTATAAATTGTATCATCCAAGAATTGTTCATTCATGTAATGTATTGGAGGTTTCCCCCTCAAACTGGCTTATTTCTAAGGCGTTGATATCTCTTTTCTTCTATTCTTGGAGTTGGTTACACAACACCTCTTTTGCAAGCACATGCTTAATAATGAAAGGACCATGTCACATTGGTTCAAATTTACCAACGCCTGATTTATCATGAGCTTGATCATATACTAAAACTAGGTCACCTTCCAAATAGATATGACAATTAACGCTTTGATCATATTGAGCCTTAAAACGTTTTTTATGAGCTTTAGTAGCTAATGAAGTGGTGCGTCGAGTCTCATCTAACTATGCTAGGTATAAGAAGTGTTTTTCTTCTTCAGAGGTAGCTGACAATAACTCAATGTCTAGTTTGGGTGACGAGATTTCACATTCAATGGGTAAAAGAACTTATAACCCAAAAACGAGTTGAAAAGGAGTAAACCCTGTGGATATTTTTGCAGAGGTATGGTATTCCCATAATGTAGAAACAAACATGGTATGCCAATTCATTTTACGACTTCCTACAATCCAATTAATCATGTTGCTTAAGACCTTGTTAACAACCTTAACTTGGCCATTGGCCCGTGGGTAATATGGTGTATAATTATCATGGTGTAGGCCAAGTTGAGTGGAAATTTCGGTCATCATAATGTTTCAAAAGTGGCTACTATGGTCTGTAATGATAGATTGAGGGACACAAAACCTAGCAATCATGTGATTGAATATAAAAATATCTATAGTTTTGTCATCAGCCGTGAATGTAGGCTTCGCCTTGGCCCATTTGGCAAAGTAATCTACAACGAGAATAATATACCCATGCCTCCCTGCCGAGTGAGGGTTACATGTAACAAAATCGATGCCCCATTTTGCGAATGGACCGACAACTATGATTGGGTGAAGAGGAGTTGGAGGTGGACGCATATTTAGATCAAAAATTTTGAAATTGTGTCATTTTCTAACCGCAAGGATACAATATTTGAATAGTGAAAACCATAAATAGGTAGCGCGCAATATATTTTGGGTTATGAAAAACCTAGACATATGACCACCACACGCTCCAGAATGGAAGTCATTTAAGACATTTTGAACTTCCTCGTGAGTTATACAACATCAGAAAACAGAATCGATATCATGACGATAAAGAGTGTCACCAAAAATATAGTATTTTTGGGATTGGTATCGAATTCTACATCGATCAGATCGTGAAAGGTTTGGATGAACGGTTTGGGTTTGAAGATATATAATGATATCTTCATACCAAGGATCTAATGTATTGATTAGAAACACATATTCATTGAGAAGATGGTCCTCTGCCACTATTTCCAATTCAGTAAAGGGAAAGTCACACATAATTTTAGAAAAATCAAGTGATTTATTAGAATTGGATTTCTCGAACTCCAAATCAAACTCCTGTAGGATAAATATCTATTTAGAGTATTTTGCCCTTAGCAATTTTTTTGTCAAAATTTAGATCATAGGGTTACAATTAGATATCACTGCAGTTTTACATAACAATATGTAATGGCATAATCATTGGACAACTTGAATGACTACCAAGGCCAATCTATCCACATGCGAATACTTGATCTCTGTCGGGGTGACATTCTGACTTAGGTAATAAATCACATGCTCATTATTGGATTCATCCTCTTGAACTAAAACCATACCAATTTTGGAATTAGATGCTGATAAATACAAAATGTAATCTCGGTGATAATCGAGTGTATGCAACAATGGTGCATGGTTCAATGCATGTTTGAGTGCATAAAAAGCTTTATCGGCAAGCTCGTACAAAATGAATGGAACATCCTATTTTAATAAGCGAGTGAAAACTTTAGTTAACTCCACATAGTTTGGGATAAAACGACCTAGAAATTTTGCCTTCCCTTGTAAACTCTAGAGTTGGTGAAGAGTGAAAGGAGGATGTAGATTCATAATGGCCTCAACCTCCAACAAGTCGACACGAATGCCTTCTTTGGAAACAATGAAATCAATTAAGTATCTTCATTGTAAACAAAATACACATTTGTGTGGATTAAAACGAATGTTGTAATGCCTACATTGCATAAATATGGCATGTAAATGTGTAGGATGATCTTGTCTTTGTAAAGAATGAGCAGGTAAGTCATCCATGTAGGGCTGCAAAATGTGTTTGATATCGTGAAATGTGTAAGACATAGCTCTTTGAAAATTTGCGTCAACATTTTTTAGTCCAAAAGGAAATTTATAATATGAAAATGTTCCTCATGGACATATAAATGTTGTCTTGGGTTGATCAATATGGAGCATGTTTATTTGATTGTAACTATAAAATCCATCCATAAATGAAAATAATTCATTTCCAGCACAATCATCTACAGTTTGGTCAATGTAAGGGGTAGGATAATTTTCTTTGGGATAAGCCCCTTATTAATATCCCTATAATTGACACATACTCTGATAATCCCTTGTTTCTTGGTGACTGGATATATATTAGATACCCAATTTGTTAAAGGAATAGGGTAAATAAATCATGCTCGAAGAATTTTTTCAACTTCAGCTTTAAGAGAAACAACTTTTTGTGGATGTATCAGACGTAATCTCTGTTTAATAGGTTTAGCATCCAGGTATGTCTTAATTTCATGAATCACAATCTTAGGATCAATACCGACATTTCTTCATAAGACCAGGAAAAAATATCTCGGAAGTCCTGAAATAGGGCTTTGTACATATTGATCTCTTCAATTGAGCAAGAAGCACCTATATGAATGATTTTAGTTATTCTCGGTTTGATTCATATGTCAATGGGAATTGTCGCGGAAATATTTCCTAAATTTGCCTCATAATCCGAATGAAGAATGGACATAGGATTTTGAGGTTCCTCGACATAATCAATGGAAAAAATGGATGAAAATTCATTTTCGACTCTATCAAGGTTAGGTAAAAAAGAGGAATGATGATGAATATCATCCCATGGTAATTCATCTAATGATAATATTTCCTGAATAATTTCATCAGTTGAAAACATTTGTTGAAAAGGATCAGAAAAATATGTCATGGTTGAGCTTGACAAAGAAGAAAAATATTCACTGAACAAATTCATTTGATTAGTATTAGTTTATTAAATGTCAGAAAGTGATTGTGTTGCTACATATTCTGATTCATATGGAATTAAAGGCATTTCATCACCATAACAGTCCAATTCATATTCTAAAGGCACATTCCATGTGTCATCAAATGGCATTGTGCTTGGTGTAATCATATTGATATTGGAAATAGTTCGAGGTACATAAGGAGGAGGTATAGAAAAATTTCCTATAAGAGCGGAATATTTAACTAATCCTACCCCAACATCTTCATAAGGGATAAGTATCTTTCCAACATGTTGGATACTATCCGTAGAGGTATAGTCAAAAGCGAAGTAAGACAACTAATCAATTTTAACAATATTTCCTTAATGAGGAAACACGATCATTCGAAAGACTGATGAATAAAAAACAGTCATAGCATAATACCAATTTCGACCTAATAGAAGGTTTTAGTCGAGAGGGGCATCAACAACTTCCACCTCAAGAATTATACATTTTCCTTCTACCTCTATAGGTAGATCCTGGAGTATTCTAGGATGAAAACCTATTCCATAAAAGGCTTTAATAATTGTGGGTGACTGATTAATTTGTGGAGAACCAAGATTTTTGCAATAGGCTAAGGGTATAATTCATGTAGATGCTCCCTCGTCTATTAATATGTGAAAAACTTGCCTATATTAGACTAAAAAAAGAATTTGAAAAGCCATTTGGTGTGGGAGTCTAGGTACAAAGTTCTCAAGGTAAAATACAATAAGATTAGAATCATGAGGATAAATCACTCCAATAGTTGATAATAGTAATTTCCTCTAAGCTGGACATGATTTCAGCACCTTGAGGGCTGACATTGCTGAAGGGGATATGGTGATATATTCAACAATATTGTAATTATGAGCAACTCTCGCATGTGGATTGAAAACTGATTTTCGAAATACACCTTTGGCAGGAATTTTAATTACCAAATAAGGATTAGTTTTCTTAATGTTTAATGGCTTAGAAACATGAGGAGTTGATACTGGAGGTTGACTGGATGATTTAGCTTTTTTTCCGGTTATAAGACTCTTAGATCCATAGTCTTGACTCCCGTGTTGCAACCGTGACCTGAGACATCATCAGGATATCCACTGATGAATTAGAATAAGATCCTATCATTTTGTTGTCTTGTGATGGAAAATGATATTTAAGGACAACCAGTGTGGGCAAACCTTTGACAACTTTTGATACCTCGGCCCGATGTGGGCACTCTTTGGTGTAGTGATCCTCGTCATAGATAAGACAAGGATAATGAGATTTCCATTTTTCATTTGATGATTCAGTTGATCTGGGCAAGGTAAATCAAGAATTTTTTCATAAAAAGTACAAGACTGTGTGTAAACAAGGTGGAGATACTAGGCTTGAGCAATGACTTGCTCTTATGTTACAATGCCTCCTTGTTGGGAATCACAATTGTTGTTAGACCAAAACTTGCAAGTGTTAGTCAATGACCGCATCGCCAGAGATAAGGATCCATGAGAGGCGGTTAGTCCATGTCACGAAACACACGGGGAGTGTTGGTTTATCTAATGTCCAACAATCTCCCCCCCAACGTGAGCTGGGTGTGTATTGAACTCGTGACCTACGCTCTGATACCACTTATTGGGAATCACGATTGTCGTTAGACCAAAACTCGCAGGTGTTAGTCAATGATCGCATCGCCAGAGATAAGGATCCACGAGAGGCAGTTATTCCATGTCATGAAACACACGGGGAGTGTTGGTTTATCCAATGTCCAACACTCCTTTAGCTACATCTTCAGTAATCTTAGGAAGTAATGATTTGATGAACCATTCATCCAGAATTTGATCCAGAATGAAAAATTTGACTAACCAGCGTCTACGTTGTCATTCGTGGATGTGATATGAAATGTACGTAGACTTAATTTGTTTAAGTGAATTAAAAAATTCTGTGCCATTATTGTAATATAATGGAAACTGAAAATGAGTAAGGAAAGTTGTTGTTAAAGCATTGAAATTATTGAAAGAGCCTTGTGGTAACTCAATGTACCACTTTACGGCTAGGCCGATCAAATTTCTTTGAAAAGGTCTTAAACAGATCGAATCATTGATCAAAGAATTTGATGCACACCATAGATGATAAGTCATCACATGATTCAAGGGGTCTTCTACTAATTTTCCTTCAAACTTTGGAATTTCATTGGGAAAATTAGCAGGCATTGTTGGCCAAAACAAAAGATAGTAAATTGGATCATTCGTTATCCGAGACAAGTATGGTAAATATAAGTTTTCAATGAAAGGTAACCGCTTATTAGGGTCTTTCTGAGAAAATTTATAACCTTGAGGGAAAATCCCAGTACCCGGAGGAGGATATCTAGGAAAACCTGGGATAGCTTGAGGAGTTGGAATTGGTATACCTCCAGGGTATCGAGGGGTAGCCATAGCAAGTTGAGGTTGAGATGGTATTTGATACGTATAGCTAGGGTATGGTTGGCTCTAAAAAGATAAAATTTTTCCCACTTTTCCATATTGTAATTGCCCTTAAAATGGATGAATTTGAACAAATTGAACTTGATAAGGTTGACCTGTCGAGGGTTGTCCCTGAATAGTTGGTCCTGTAAAAGGTTTCCCTTGAACAACTTGACCCACAAAGTATTTTCCTTGAAAAGTTTGACCTGTAAAAGGTTGAATTATTTGTATATTTTTTGCACTAGGTTTTCCCACAGAGGTTTAAGGAATCGACTAGACTATAGGTCCAGTTTGATGGGTAGTATTCTGAGGAATAGCCTATGTAACAGTTGGCATTGAAATTTGAAGGTTCGTAACAATAGGGATTTGAGAAAATCCTGGGATAGGTGTACTTCATTTTTGAACATAAGTTTGCACAACAGATTGGATAAGAGTACTAGGAGTATTCATACCATCTTGCTGACTACTTGGCACATATACCTTTGGGGAAATTTGAAGTGCACCTTGAATAGGTTGTTGGACTTGGGTAAAACCAAATTTTCCAACTGGCTGAGCAGGTTGATTGTAAGGTACTTGAAATGTAGGTTGCAAAGAATTTTGAGTAAAAAATGGGTTCCACATAGTATTTATGTTAGGTCCCTATATTACTAGTTTAATCCCTTATTTTTATTAGTGTAGCCCCCTTATTGTTATTGTTGTACCTCTTTAACCCCAATATTGTTATTATTGTGCCCTTACATTATTATTGTAAGGTCGGCTAGGATTATATTGTGGCCCCATAGACTCCTATATATAGAAGGAGGTTTTGGTCATTTGTATCATCGAAGAATTGCTCATTTATGTAATGTATTGGAGGTTTCCCCCTCAAAGTGGATGATTTCTAAGGCATTGATAACTCTTTTATTTTATTTTTGGAGCTGGTTTCACAACATTTGGTATTAGAGCTTTGGATTCTAGGGTTTCGCTGCTCCAAATAGGTCATCGTGGAATTTTCACTATAAATTTTTTCTATGAAGAATCAAAAGCTGAAATTTTTAAAACGCGAAGTAGAAATCCTGAGGAACATCGTTGCAAAATTTCAGAGTTTGTAGGCTCCTGAATTTAACCTATTAGGTCATCATGGAATTTTCGCTTTAAATATTTTTATACGAAGTTTTAGAAGTTGAAATTTCCATAGAGTGAAGCTGAAATCTCGAGGAACATCATGGAAAAATTTCAAAGATTTATTAAAATTATTTTGGGAGGTAGGATCTGTGGAAGTTAGGGATTTTTTAGGCTCCCAGATTTCATCTCAAAGAGGTGATCGTGGGAAAATATTCATAACTCTCTCTCTGAACATTGGATTGGAATTCTATAAAGAGTGTCAGAAAGTGCATGGACTGTAGTTTCTTGTCTATAAATTTTTGATCCGAAGGATGAAACATTGACACGTGGTAAGTCATACAAATTCTCTCTACTGAACCAGTCCATAATTAGGTCATTGTGGGAGATTCGACATAAATTTTTCTTGAAGAATAAAATATGGTCAGACCTGTGGCATTGGAAAGGGGATTCAAAGGGCTACCTCAGGGCCAAATTTCAGATATTGAAGATCGAAAATTACAGAGTTAATTTAGTTTAAATATTGAGCTCCTCAAAAGAAAGAAAAAGGTGTGTATTTTTTTTCGAATTACATAAGTCTCATTTGAAAAAAATAGTTTGAATTTATTCAAAGGGAATGTTGAAGAATAGATATTAGTGTTGGGTTATAAAATGCCTCCTAAAAAGAATTCAACACCTATTAAGCCTTCAGAAGGATCTACTATCACTCATGAAGACGAATAAATGCAACATGAGATGTCAAAATTACAAGAGCAAGTTCACCTATCGCAAAGTGCAACAAAAATTGAAATGGAAGTTTTGAAGAAAGGCGTGGAAACTAAGATGGATGGTTTGAAGAAAGGCATGGAAGCTAATATGAATGGTTTGGAAGCTAAGATGGAGGGCATGGAAGTTGGCACGGAATCTAAGATGAATGACATGGAAGCTAAGATTGATTAAAAAATGGAAAACATGAAGAATGATCTAAAATTAGACATCAAAGGTTTGGAAAAGTTGATACAAGAAATGTTTCCTAATGGCGAAAAGATAGTAGAGGAAACTCATGATGAGAAAAAAATAAATTTTAATTGTGATTTCATAAACTCTAATGTTGGATGGAAGAACCACCATATTACAAATATGGATATGACGAATTTTGATGGCAAGGATCCCGTAACATGGATATTACAGATGGAGTAATATTTTGATCTCAATAATGTGAAAAAAACACAAAAGGTACGCATTGCAACTTTACATTTAGAACAAAATACATTTGTATGGTATCGATGGCTCTGCTCTCGTAAAGGAAATGATAGCACATTATGAGGATATAAAAAACAACACCTTTAGCTAATTGATAAATCTCAAACAAAAGCGTTCAGTGGTGGAGCACATTGAGGAGTTCCAAAAATTGAATATAAGGGTAGATGATATTCCAAAGGAACACAGGATTGGTGTCTTCATAGGGACTTTAAAGGATAGCATCCAACATGAAGTTCATGTTTGGGAACCCGATTCATTGGAGAAGGCATTTAGGTTGGCAAGAAAAATTGAATGTAAAATTATGGCGACAAGGAAGCCTACCACTCACATCTATAAAGATGGAAGTATTCCTACTCCTAGACTTCCACAACCTACAAGGTTGAAACCACAACAATTGGAAGAAAAAAGAGAAAAAGGGCTTTGCTATAGTTATGATAGAAAATAAACTAAAGGCCATAAGTGTGCTGAGAAGAAATTATTTTACATAGATTGTGAAGAGGAAGAAGACAATGAACAATAATATTCAAAAGAAGAGGATATACAGTAGGAACCAACCCTATAAGACGAATAAATGAGTTCAACCATATCGTGTAAGGCATTGGTAGGAATTACCACTCCTCAAACTCTCAAGATAGAAGGACATATCAAGAAGAAAAAGGCAATAGTGTTGATTGATTCGGGTAGTACCCATAATTTTACTCATTGTAAGGTAGGAAAGGAATTGAATTGTTTCCTATACCTAGCACCAGAATGTCAAGTTATGGTTGCAAATGGAGGAAATATAAATTTCTTTGGAAAATGACATAATATCAAGCTAACCATGGGAAAATATATTTTGAATAGTCCAATGCTTTCCATTCCAATGGGAGGTGCTGATGTTGTTCTAGGAGTATAATGATTACAAGCTTTGGGGACAGTTTCTTTTAATTTTTAAGAACTTTTCTTGAAATTTTTTTGAGAAGGAAAGGAAGTCGAATTACGAGGTATCGTAGGAAGCCGGGAAAAATAATAAACTCTAATGTCCTAAGAAAGCTTTTGAAGAAAGAACAACGAGGCATAATTTCACAATTATGCTCACTAGAAGTTCCAACATCAAAATCATCTATTTTTGCAGATCTCCAAAAAGTCTTGGACAATCATTCCAAGGTGTTTGAAACTACCAAAGGACTCCCACCTATTCGTGATCATGATCATGCTATTCATTTGATTCCAGGAAGTGTTCCTCCAAACATCAGGCCTTATAGATATCCTTACGTCCAAAAGAGTGAAATTGAACATATGATTGCAGAAATGTTATAGGCTGGTATAATTCAACCTAGTCAAATTTATTTCTATGATCTAGTAGTATTGGTGCACAAGAACTTTAATTTTAAGAATGGAAAATTACCTTGAAGTTTAAAAAATTGGAAAATCTCAGTAGTCCCTAATATGCAAACTATAAAATTTTTATTGATGTATTTGTCAAATTATTCAAATTTATAATGATATTATGTATATTTTTTATATAATGTTGGCAATTTTTAACATAAAATAATTTTATATTGTAAAAGTTTGGCGAATCATTTTCATAAAAAAATGGAAATTGGCGAATCTTTTTTTTGGAAAAACCATGGAAAATTAGCCCACCCACAAATATTAGCCCCTAAAATTTTCCATGACAAGAAGGATGGATCATGGTGCATGTTTCTGGATTATAGGGGCGCAATAAGCTCACCATTAAAGATAAATTTCCCATTCCTGTGATTGATGAATTATTAGATTAATTACATGGAGAAATTTATTCTACCAAGTTGGATCTTCGTTCGGGATATCATCAAATTAGAATGAAGACTGAAGATATTCTGAAAACAACATTTTGAACTCACGAGGGTCATTATGAATTTTTGGTCATGCCTTTTGGCCTTACCAATGCACCTTCTACATTTCAAGGGTTTATGAATTCCATTTTCAAACCCTTCCTTAGAAAATTTGTGCTAGTATTTTTTGATGATATACTAATCTACAAATGGTCTTGGAAGGATCATGCTCAACACGTTGACAAGGTGCTCAAACTATTGCAGGAGAAACAATTATTGAAAAAACATCCAAATGTTTCTTTGGAGTACAAGAGGTAGAATATCTGGGTCACATTGTATCTCACGATGGTGTTAAGGTAGAATTTAACAAAATTAAAGCCATTAAGGAATGGAAAGTCCCCACAACCATAAATAAGTTGCAAGGATTTCTAGAGTTAATAGGGTATTATCGCAAGTTTGTTAATAATTATGGGAGAATAACATCACCTCTAACAACATTATTGAAGAAAGATGCATTTCCATGGACTCCTGAAGCAACTAAGGCATTTGAACATCTTAAAGAGAAAATGTGCCTAGCACCAGTCTTAGCTACACCAGACTTCCCAAAAACCTTTATTATGGAATGTGATGCCTCAGGAAATGGAATTGGTGCTGTCTTAATGCAAGAAGGAAGACCATTGATTTTGAAAGTCGTCCAATCAAAGGAAAATATTTACAAAAAGCTATTTATGAGGAGGAAATGTTAGCAATACTACATGCACTAAAGAAATGATGACCTTAACTAATGGGAAGAAACTTCAAGGTAAAAACTAATCATGATAGTCTTAAACACTTTTTGGAAAAAAGACTATCTTCAAAAGAGAAGAAAAAATGTGTCACAAAGATGTTGGGTTATGAATTTGAAATAATCTACAAAAAAGGGAAGCTAAATGTTGTTGTAGATGCACTCTCAAGAAATAATGAAGAGTTGGAAGCATTTCTTTGTGCCATTTCTATTATCCAACCAGATTGGATAATCGAAGCAAGGGATGAATGAAAGAAGGATGAAGAAGTGTGGACACTCATTCAAAAGTTGCAGCAAGATCATAGTACATCTGATACATTTAGTTGGAAAAATGATTCCTTATGGTACAAATATCGCTTATATATTTGTAAGAATTCCCAGTTAAAACAAAAGATTCTTTTGGAATTGCACACTTCTCCTTTAGGAAGACATTCAGGACTTTTAAAAACTTACCACAGGGTGAAGAAATTTTTTTTTGGGATAGCCTTAAATTTGATATTCAAAATTTTATGGCAGAATGTTTGGTTTGCCAGAAAAATAAAGTTGAGACAATTAAGACCCTGGGTTTTCTACAACCTTTATCCATTCCAAGTGAATGTTGGGAGGAGATTTCAATGGATTTTATCACAGGTTTACCTAATTCCGAATGAAATAATGTCATCATGGTGGTAGTTGATAGACTTACTAAGTATGCACACTTTTGTGCATTATCTCATCCATTTAAAGCAAGTACAATTGCTACTACATTTATGGACATAATTCAAAAGCTACATGGAAACCCAAAGATTATTGTGAGCGACAGAGGTCCCATTTTTATTGGAAATTTTTGGACAAAGTTATTTTCTTGTTTGGGTACTCAATTAGCTCATAGCTCATCTTATCATCCTCAATCCAATGGTAAAACTGAGATAGTGAATAAATGTTTGGAAGGATATCTTCATTTTTTTGTATATGATAAACAAACACAACGGGTCAAGTGGTTACCTCTCGCTGAATGGTGGTATAACACTTCCTTCCATACTACAGCAAAAATGACCCCATTTATGGCACTTTAGGGATATCATCCACCATCCATCACATCATCTTTAAGATAAAATTCTAAGGTTCGAGTAGTGGAAGATCACATCTAGCATCAACAAGAAGTTATCCAACTCTTAAAATATAACCTAAATTTGGCACAAAATCGAATGAAACAACAGGCAGATCAACATCGCAGCGATAGAAGTTTTGATGTAGGAGACTAGGTATTTTTACGGCTACAACCATACAAACAAATTTCCTTCAAGCAAGCTAAGAAGGATAATAAATTATCTCCAAAGTACTATGGTCCTTATAAGGTGTTGCAAAATATTGGTACTATGGCATACAAATTGGAGCTTCCTGCTTCTTTGCGAGTGCATCCAGTTTTCCATGTTTCATGCTTGAAGAAGGTTATAGGTGAAAAAATTCCTATTCAAACAATATTTATAGAACTTGATGAGGAAGGAAAAATCATATTGGAACCTGAAGCGGTCACTGAAACAAGAACTCGACAGCTATGCAATCGATCAATTTAAGAGTATCTCATCAAGTGGAAGAACTTACTCACTGAAGATTCTACATGGGAGGATGAGAATTTTATACAAAAGCACCCAAAGCTACTCAAGCATTGAGGAAAACACTTTTTTGAAGGAGAGAGGTATCTTAGGTCCCTATATTGCTAGTTTAGTCCCTTATTGTTATTAGTGTAGCCCCCTTATTGTTATTGTTGTACCCCTGTAACCCCAATATTGTTATTATTGTGCCCATACATTATTTTTTTCCCCAAGAAAAATAGTAATGTTATTATTGAAAACAAAATTACATGTAACACGTGCTGGTGATTGTCAATCAAGACAGACCATAAACTTGGAAATAAGCCTATAGTACATGGGGAGAAAAATTAAGTTTTTCTCCCTTTCTTCTTTTTGATCTTCTGCCAAGCACCTTGTGTTGGTATAGCCGAGATAAGGGTGAGCTGGTTATCTTCATTGTTTGCTCCAATGTCCTTATCTAAATATGATGTGTCTAAGCTATGTTATATTTTATTCCCTCCTGAATCCGATGGCCCAAGATCCGTAGAAGGCTATTCCATGGTGGTGATGTCAAATGGGTCTTGCATCTCTTGTTCTGTTGTCTCTGGTTCTGTGTTTGTCTTATTGTTCTCATTTGTTTTGGGAGCATCCTCTTCATCATTAGGCTCCTGTTCTGGTTCATTTGAGGGGAATTGACAAACTTTTAGAGTTTTCCAATTCTTCGTATTTTTTCTATTATCTCTTTTTGCTTCTGGACATGTATTTTGCAGATGACTGGTATTCCTGCAAATACGACATCTGAAAGCAGTATTTTCGAAGTCGATATGTTGTGTCCATTTTTGCTATTAGTGTATCAGCTGTATACTTTCTAGAAGCCCTTTACTGGGGTCCACCTCCACACATATTCATGTAAAGGTGAATAATCACTCCTCCAAGTCTTGTGTGTCAGTTTTGATATACCTCCCAAGGATGTTGCCAATACCTTCTAATACACTTTCGTTCCAAAAGTTTAGAGGAAGGTTGTAAATCCAAACCCAAACCTGCATTATGGTAACCTCCATGGTGTTTGCATCAAAATTTGGGAACCAAGGAGTGATGAAGATCCCAGTAGATCCCCAAAACCACGGTCCTTCCCTAAGGATGATGTCTCTGGCTTCTGAGGATGTGAATTTGACGTTGAAGAAACCTTTGGAATAGAGGTGTATTTCATATTCCATAGTCCATTTGGTGAATATCCAAATCTGTTAAATCTGCAAATTAACGCTTGTGATTCAAAATTAGTTCGATCTGCATCAATCTCTGGAAGTTCTATTTTTAGTTCTGGAACGTGATTCAGCTGCTCCACAATATATGGTTTGGGTGCATTGTCAGTTGGTTCAGTTGGAGTAGCTGCTTTGGTTTTTTCTTGTAAAATGTTCCTGTATGAGGGGCCTTTTGTGTTGTTTGGTTTTGGGGTGCTGGATCCCCTTCCTATTCCTTGAGATCTGTGTATTTCAGCTGATCCACCCCTTAGTCTCAAATTGATAATGATAGTGGAACCAAAATAGATGGAGTAATCTCTTAATGAACCGAAGTGTTGTAGGGATCTACCCCCATATATCAAGGATTGCAGATGGCTGGGGTAGCTAGATGCATGACTGATTTTGTGTTACATATCAGCCACTATATAATTTTTCCTATGCCCATATTAAAATTCTATTCCCCACAGGGATCTTAAGGAAAATCTGGTAGCGAGCAGAGCATACCTTATTATTGATAATAGCAGGGTTTTCCATGGGGGACAACACTGGACGATGTGTCTAGTTCCGCAGAGTATATGATATCATGGTGCCAACCTTCGATGTGCTCTATAATGTGCAGTCACCCAAAAAAATTCTTACATTGCTTCCCCAGGGGGGGTAAAGTGTCTGCTCCTGCCACGAGACCACCAAATTCAGGAAGAGCATCAGGTTGTTGTGAATATTCTGTGTTAATACCTAGCTCGCAGATGGGAGAGTACCCCTGTAGGTTAGGAACCTATACACATTTCTGAATTGTTCATTCAAATCTGGTCATGGGTTGATTCCAAAGAGGCCACAGGGGATGCGGGTATAGGTCACAACCCAAACCTAATACCTTCTGATCATACCCAAATGTTCACAGGCAATGTTCCCTGGAGGCCAGTGTAGACCATAGCTGTCAAGAAAAAATCCTCAAAGCCCATCCTTCTCTATAAGACCCATATTGAGATACCCTCCGAGGTCAAGCCAGGGGGACAGACAATGTGATGCGTGATGGTGAATACAGGTTCCAGTAGCAGGATGTGAGGGCCACCTCCTAGAAATGCCCCTGCCGCAGTCTCCACTGGTGGTTTTCCATCATCGCTGGGCTATTATCTGAGGTGCCGTAGTGTATATTTTATGCAGCAGAGGCTAATATGCAGTCGCCCATCCACTATTTACTTGTAGTAAATTTCCACCGCAGTGGTAGGAAGGCTTGTAAAGGGAACCCTAACATCACCGCTCGCCATCGCTCTTCCTTCCAAATCACACTTAAAACCATGTGTCATGCCCATACATTATTATTGTTAGGTCGGCTAGGATTATATTGTGTCCCCATGGAATCCTATATATAGAAGGAGGTTTTGGTCATTTGTATCATCGAAGAATTGTTCATTTATGTAATGTATTGGAGGTTTCCCCCTTGAAGTGGCTAATTTATAAGGTGTTGATATCTCTTTTATTCTATTTTTGGAGCTGGTTTCACAACAATTTATCCCTAGGTAAGGAGTTCCCATTGAATTTTGTGATGCATAAGGTTGACCATAACCATTTTGAGGCATTGGAACATAAGTTTTATAATTACTAGGAATATTTTTCCCTACAACCATGGGATATGTTCCATTAAAAGGTTGTCGTCCTTGAAAAGACTGCTATCCTTGAAAAGGTTGTTGCCCTTGGAGAGCTTGCTGCCCTTGAAGAGGTTTCTGCCCCTGAAGAGGTTGTTTCCCTTAGAGAATTTTCTGCCCCCCAAGGGCTATATAGCCACCTTGTGAGCTAGCTTGAGGGAAAATACTGGAAAAATTATAGACATGATCCATTGTCAAAGGTTGGGTGATAGAGTCAAATAGACCAGTTGACACATTAGAGGTTTCGGATAATGGAGATGCTCCTGAGAAAGTTCTAGAAAGAGACTGGTACCCAATAGGAACAGAAGGGTCACCATACAAAAAAGTTTCTGGTGAAGAAAAAAACATAGATGACTTAGTAGACATGCCTTCAGAAACCATGTTACTATTTCTGGTTAAAGAGTAGAATGAGATTCGGCATGGTGACTGACTGTAACCAAAACTATGTAGAAAATCGGTAAATTGGTGATACCAAGGATCTGGTTGAAAAGGAATGAAAGGGTATATCGGTTCACTAAACCTAAAATATAAAGATTCTTGATGAGAGGGAAGTGTAATCTCTTATTCTACGTCAAATATCTCTTCAATTCTAATAAAGCCAGGAGGGAGATTCTTAGTGATGAGAATATTTACTCGAGGTGAACAAGGACGACCAGGAGTTAGGGCTATAAGATCCAAAGGTGACTCAGATGAAGTGGAATTAGACTCAGGCTAAAACATTTCAGGTTCAGTGAGCTGTATAACTAACAACTCTCCTGTAATAGATTCAACGTAATTACTTCGGAAATTTATGGTTGATATTGTTATTTTTTAGTTATCTGAGGTTGATTAACTTCTAAATCAAGATGTATTATGATGGATGTTTCTCCTTTTTCAATAGACCCGGTTCCTGATGATTGAGCCCTTTCAGTTTTTATTTTTTTCCAATTGATTGGGTGTATATTCAAGGGTTATCCCCTGCATTCTATGTGAATGTATCGGTAATTCAGCCATTATTAGTTTATTTAAAACACGAAATTAAAAAATTTCAAAAGAATCACACCTAATGCCTCTAAAAATCAAACAAATGAACACGTGCCTACAACATCTAAGAAAAAATACACATATAAACAATATGTTTCCACAATAGAATAACTAGTTGGTGATGAAATCCAACGTTGTAGAGATTAATGTGGAAAACTGGCAGTTGGAATAGTTACCCTGACAACCTTCTTAATGAAACAGTCTGGTGCAAGTAACTTTAATATGCCATGTTGAAGTAAATAATACCATCCAGAAAGTCCAAGTGAGTCTAGTCAACGTCTGCTCTAGTTATAGTGGGACCTTCCCTCCACTGTCACCTTGGGAAAAATCCTAAATATTATGGCCACTAAGGTCACCAACTGGGAGAATTCTGTGGCCCAATATACATGCAAGAGTAGAGTATCAAAGCTAAATCCCCTTGAAAGCTCCTTAACATGGTAAATACGGGTTTACTAACAAGTGATCCCAAGCTCTTTGAAAATGGTCAATCTGAGGTTTACCGTTTGTATTAGAATGTGCACATCTTCTATCTTTTCCAATGAAGTAGGTATGATTACTACACTGGGTCTGACATGACCTCGTGCTTGAATCTTTTAAGAAGAGCTTCCCATAGCACAATTGCAACAATTGGGTTTTTCCCTACTGCAAGATGCTACTTGTTTTTTTTAGCTGCTTTGGAAAGTTAATTACAACCTATTCGAAAGCACTAGTCCTGAGCTAAATTGGTGGAATGAGCCCTAGAAAGTGTAAAACATATCTAGATAAATTTTATTAAGTGTTGTAATAATTTGGACATTGTTTACGCAGATGATTATGGAGATGAAACTTAATGATATTGTGACCAACTCAAAATATACTCTAAATGCATCAATATGAAAATGCAATTCTTTATTTCGATGAATTCTATTTAAGAGAAAGTAGAAGAATTTTTGGACTCAAAAAGTACAAACTTCCTAAAACATCCCATAAGAGTTATTTTTTCATCAAGAAAACAATTTAATTTCTAAGCATGACCAATATCTCTTTGTGATGAAAATGTTCGTTGATTACAAAGCCAAAAAATACAATTTCATGAACAAGCAGTTTTTAAAAAGAAAAATCAACTATAAAAGCCGAAAAAAGTGTAAAAAATTCAAAAAATCAAAGCTCTTAACTAACAATCCTAACTAAGATACCTATGAGTGTATTTTCATGCTTTATTTTACTAGAAAAAACAAAATCATAAAATACTACTTTGAGACAAATCATACTTCGATAATCTAGAAGTTTTCCTTTTTCAAATGAGATAGAAACAAACACTCAAACAGGCAAGGCTAACAAGACTCCTCGTGGCTCAAGAAGGAAATGACAAAAAACCAATGATCTAGGAAATGAATATGTTTTTCCCAAAAGAGAAATTCATCTATCCAGGGAAAACCCTACTTGAATATGCAAAAAGGATGATTTATCAAAAACGACTCTAAGCTGATTAGGAAAAGTTCATAGGTAGAATCTAAGAGCTGGTAAAGATCAGGTTAAACCTTAATAAATTGGTTATCTAACTCTGAGAGAGAAAATATTAAAAATTTCAAAATTTCCCAGGGGGTATGCAGGTTTTCAGTACAAACTAGTGCACATGTGCATTGAACTAAATTGGAAACTTGCACAGGTTTGCACTATGTTTACCACATAAAAATTGCAGGCTAGAGAAATGTTTGAAAAAAAAAACTCAATGCTTTCTAATTCAGAGAATCTAAAAGGTTATATACCCAACCACACTCAGATAATTCAAACTAGAAAATTTGGAATGCCAAACCAAACAAAATGAATAGAAAACTAAGCTTGTTCTCCCCAGTGGAGTCGCCAATTTGTTTTCGGGATAAATCCCTATTGCGGACAAGAGAAATCTCCCTAGTATCCCCACAAATAACTAGAAACAAACAACCATTTTAATACCTATTTCTCTAAACAATTAGAATTCACATTATTATAACTTATAAATGAGGAGGTTATGCTCCTACCTTTCAACGAGATGTTTGATGTAGACGTTTGTCTTTCGCTCCAAATAAATCCTTCAATGCTGAGAAGAACCTGCAATCACAAATATGAAAAGAATCAACGCACACACAATATATAATAATAAAAACACCAGTTCAACTTAATGATCAAGGAGATTAAGTATTGACATTATTTCAATGAGTTTAAAAACAACACAATGAGAAAAAGAGATTCATATGTATTATCAAGAATAAAAAAGAGCAATCTTACAACCCGAGCCTTGATGTTGTACATATTAATCTTGTATGCCTTTGAAATCGTGCTTCTTGGTTTGAAATCTTTCCTCTCTAGAATGACTAATACATATTTGTCTTCAATGAACTCTTGTGTATGTAATCTTCAATGTACACTACAATCTAGTATCTACCAACTACCCTCAAACTTGAAACTTCAGCTCAATTTATAAGAGAGATTGAGGAATTTTTAGATCCATCAAGAGAGGGATGAGATGCTCTAATGAAGGGATTAGGGTTCCTTTATCCAAGGGGATAAGCTCCATGAGTGGAGGGATATAGCTTGAACTGGCGTGACTCAAGAGGATTTTAATTGGAAGAATATTCGCCCAAATAGGCTTGTAGAAGTTACTTTTTTGTGTTTACTTCCTTTTACGAGGGCGCATAGTTTTTATTGGTGAACATAGTGGAAATATCTGCAACTAATAGAATAAGTATCAACGTATGCGTGAGAAATAAACAGAAAAAGCGTGCAGGCAAACTTTAAGAGTTTTAAAGATTTTTTTTCTAGTTTCCAAGACTTTGTTCAGGAACATGAATGTTTTTGAATTCTAAGGAAGCATGAGTATGGATGGTGATAGATCGATATTGGGAGTCAAATGTCATGGTAACAAGTTGACGTGTAACACCAAGCCCCTCACAACAATTATGGCACTATCCTTTATTTTTGAATTCGAAGCCATGGAAAACTCAAAGGCAAGGTCATCATCATACCACTTCAGGAGCTTGAAAAATCCCAGCCATTGGTGTCTTCTAAAAAAATTTACCAGATGAGTGTGGGTTGTGAAGATAAATCTCCTCTGTAGATAGAGGTGATCTCTCTAGCCCTAGAGTGGGTCTAGCATCTTATGCGACTATATACTGCCAAATTTCTTATTATATCCAAAACAAGATGAGAAAGGAAATATGCCTACCTCTTCTTGATGCTATGCTTGAATCCTTTGATGATGGCCTCGACCCACAATCCCTCAGGCTTGTTTATCATTACTAGTGGGGTATGATTCATTGCAGGAGATCAAGAGACAACACCAAACATAATATGATACAAAAAATATATTGAATATCAACTATATAACATATCAAGGAAAAATAGACTATTCACGCAAATTATAGACAAATATAGAAAACAAACACAAGATGTTTTATTAATAAATATGAAACTGAGAGATTACAAAAGTGGCCTTGATGTTGGAGGCCTTCCTTTGGTGATGTCCAAGTCCTTCACTGAAGCTCTTAAAGCACTCCTTCTCCTGGATATCTTAGGCATTATCACAATATAGGGATGCAAAGAAAATGAATGATCAGACCAACCCAACAATGACTAACCCATAGTGGAAGGATGGGGATCAATTTATAGGAAGGGATAGGGATTTAGGAGCCCATGAAAGAAGGAGGAAGGTCCAATTTTCAAGGTATAGTCCCCCAATGATAATATCAAAAGCACTAAATGAGAGAGATCAACCCTATCTCCACTGAATAACATCCAACTCACCGTGCTGGAAACTTCTAGTGGTCAAAGCTTCTCCACCATTTGAGGAAACACTGACAGAAAGGGTTAATCACAATTTTCTCAGTCAAAAGAGAGTTGACAGTGCTATGATAGAACTATCAACCTGCCATCAGCACGGGCATGCAACTGGAGAAAGCGCTGACCCAAAAATTTAAGGTTTTAGCTAAGTTTATTCAATGATATTTCAAGGAAAATTTCTTTGAGTCTTTAGAGGATGTCTTTATGCATTTTTTCTAGTTGGAAATACTACACAAGATTAATCATGGGGATGTTCATGACTAGGTACAAGAAGTGAGCAAAGTGACAAATTACTGTGTAACAGATGCCCCCCAAAGCATGAACGTAGAATGGGTAGTGATGGATGAAATGATTTATGAACCAAGGCAAATAACTCAGAATACCACCAGGAAACCTACCAAATAAAAAAAAATACAAGTTATGACATCTTTGATATGAATATTACTAAAAACATGTATGTGGACTAGGAATAAAATAACACATGAACCCAAAGCATGGTCACAACCATCCGTATGAAGGAGATCATGGAGATAGATCCACGGTGTTGACGCAACCATCCATATACACAAGGCCATGTGTACCATCATGAATACTCAATAACTCCACACAGCTTGGATAATGACAAATGTGATCTAGGGCCTTCATCTTGATTATGAATCTGTCCATGTGAATAGATGATCTGATGTCAAACATGGTAGAAGCTACCTGATTACTGGTTTCTTTGAATCCAAATCGTTAACAAAAACGAAAGAAACCACCAATAATGAGGATGGCCCTCAAGGTACAACAACACAATCTACAAGTGTGAATAAATGAGTTGGATTAAAAAACTTGCATAATCATTCGATTGAAGCCCAATGAGGTAAACCCATCGTCAAACACGAAGAACTTGCCATTGAGGCATGCAAGCTCCAAGGTACTGAAAAAAGATTTTCTAAACCATCTTCCTAGATAATGAGCTAAAGTCGACATGAAGTGATTCATCAAAGGAGGGCCATAATGATTCCCACATCATCGACATGAAAAAATGGATATCTCAAGATAATAATAGTGATTTAGGACCATTATAGAGAGAGTCAAATAAGGAGAGGATGTTTGAATTTGAAAAAAATGACTTCCCTTGAACATACTAGCGACAAAAGTATAGAGTGTGGTAGCATTCAAATCAAATAGGATCAAAATTCATGATGAAAGAAATGGTGATAAATTGAGAGGAAAATTGAATTCTCAAACCCATGAGGCAAAATAACGAATGAAAGTTATCCCTAACCCGACACAAACTACGGATGAGTGTCATGTTCAAGAGCGACAAGCTGTCAAAAACACACAATATGTTCCACTTTCAATCCCCCCCGTTATTGCTAACGAGTACCTCTTTATTTTTTATAGCCATTGTGAAGAGGATAACATATGCTAAGCGTGTAAGTTTATTCTTTGAATGAATCTATCCTAGTAATTTTAACGGGCCCTAGGAAGGAGGAAATCGGTCTCATCATGGTGACAAGTATTTCACAGTTAATTTTAATGAGTGTGACAGAAGAGTAACTCAATGTATTTTTCATGTTTAGGGAGTTTGAAAAAGAATCAAAAAATAAAACTCCATCCTGTCCCTTTTAGTAAATTGTCTCTCGAATCCGAAAAGGTAGAAAACAATATTCGAGAGAATCTCTTGACATTGTTCGATCAAGGTATTCCTTTTTCATAAATAGATAACCTCAGCGTGAAAAAGGGGTAAACGTATACTGAGACCACGTCAATTCATTTACTTTAACGAGTTCGAAAAGACAAGTAATCGATAATATTTTCATTTTTCAGGTGTTAGAAAAGAGCTAAAACATGACTCCAGGGGGGTTCGTTTTTATTTTATTTTATTGAGTATGAAAAAGAGATAAAATAAAACTTGTTGCATTTGAAATAATCACTGTTAGTATAAGGATTCCTATTGCTACACAAGAAATGAAAAACATCACTGATATCGAGGAAAAATAATAAAATAATGGTCAAAATATCTTTAAAAATATATAAATAGACAAAAAGTAAATAATTTTAACCATTTTATTTGGAGTAAATTGTGAAAGTGCATTTTACCCCTTTTTCCTTCGAACTTCAGATCAGTGGTGCAGCCGATCCGAGACACATTTGACAATCTGCCAACTGCAGGTAAGAGCTCAAAATTTTATCTTTGATTTGATTCCACTCTTAAGTAGTTGAGCTTAGAAATTTTAGTTTTTGGGGGAGGATTTGAAATTTTATTTTTGCTCACGATCAACGCGGGTTTGAGCTATTGGACCCGTGATGATCACCCTTAGCTCATTAGGAAAGTGTGTCGTCAGCACCTTTTTAATTTTGACAGGCACGTTGACCATGGAGAAGAACTTAAAACGAGAAAAATACCCATCTTAAACGATTTATTTCAAAAAATACTCAAATGAAAGCTCCTAAAATTTCATTTGAACGTGTTTTGCAGGTGTTTTCAGTGAAGATGGTGATTGAATGGAAAGAGAGGGGTCACAAGGTGGAAGACCACCAAGCTCTCCAAGACCCAAATTGTGTAAATGCACTAAGGAATTTTGGATTTCTTAAGTTATTCTAGACTTAAAGGCTAAGGTCAACTGGAGATGCTCAAATATATAATCGGGATATGGGATGTAGATCACGAAGTTTTCATAATTGGGGATCAAGAACTTTAGTTAGAGGTCACAAATATCTAATTCATTATAGGGTTTTCTAGGATAGGGGATAGGATTTAATTCTCCGGAGCTTGTGATAGAGGGGAGAGCACTAGCATGCTCATCCAGAGACATTTCACAGGTGCCCAAAAGTCTAGTAGTCGAAAGGTAGACATCAAAACCATCACCTTTCTATGGCTCAAGTAGCTGGTGTGCAAGCGTTTCATGAGGCAACAAAGTCCCAGTTCTAGTATGCAGTGGATTTTCTAGCTCCCACAATGTTTAACTGGTGCGAGGGGTTGTTGGCTAATATGAAGAGTCAACTAACCAAGTGCAATATAGGATGACTGAAACAATTCAAATATGGATCCATTCTAGTTACCTTCTTCTTGGAGAGAGTGTCTCTATTTAAGTACTAGTGGTTAGAGATATATGATCCAGTGCCGAGGGATCCAAGGTTGTTGAGGTCGTGCGAGATCATGCCCTGTTAGGGAGGGGGGCAACAGATGCATTTTCCGACAACATTTTTCAGCTCACTGCATCTTCAACTAATCATGGTTGAAGAATATGCATATGCAGGAACCGATTTCATAGGAGATTCAGATCTACCTCTTTTGCTAGGTGCACAGTGGTCCGATGCAGGTAAAAAATAGTTTTTAGAATTTTTTACTTTTTAATGTTTTTTTCATGTATTCTGAGATTTAAACTTATGATGTTTTTACAGATGTCAAACCTAAGAGACCAACTGGTATGTCCTCGATTGAAAGGAGGATAGCTCGCTAAATTGAGGATGCTCCTTATAAGGAGGGAGTAGATCCACTAGCGGCGGTGGAGCATAACCTGACAGGCCTCACGCGAGGAATCCCAGAGTACACTACATTTGACGAGATTACACTACACTACTAGAGGCATACAATTAGGGTCCGAGTCAAACTGCATCAGTTACTCTAGCGAGTCATTCGAGCAGTCACATGCTATCATGAGCACCATGTGGGTGGATAGAAACCTTTAGTTTACATTTTTATATTGATGTAGGCTCACAGTGATCTAGGTGGATATTGGTGGCCACCTGCCTATTCCACTTGGGGCCCCACCATTGTTTCTTTCAATTTTTTAATTTCCTTAATTATAGCAGAATTGCTAATCTAAGTTGTCATTGATGGCAATAAGATGCTTGATGATGATGGAGGACTACATAAAGACTCATATCACTATGGCATGGTAACCTTATGATAAAGAAGGCTATGATGGAGAAGCAAACCATAAAAACCCGTAGAAATTCTGCCCTATCTCTATTTTTGCGCCTGTAAATGAACAATCAAATTAAAAATTATTTTTCACTACCTTGGAGGCAAAATATTTCTATGAAACCTTCACTATCGTTTGGAGCATAATTTTAGCTTTCATATGAGCTCTTACTTGACCCGAAATTCCAAATAGTTTGGGAGAAATATATTTTTCAAGTCAAGGGTATTTATCTAGTCCTTGAGTCGACCTGTGCTAGGTCTCTCATGTCGGCCTTAGCTTAATTGACGTGTCCCTTTAGCTCATAGCAAAAAAAACTCTATAAACACTTGTTTGGACCTCCATTTTGGATAGGAGCTATGTGAAGAACTCATAACACAGAGTAAGGTAAAAGGTTCACATCTCGTGAACTCTTAAGGAGAAGAACAATCCAATCTTTAAGCACTGCAGGTCAAATTTTGTATCAAACAATGACATCTATTCGGATAGGGAATCTTCTATACCACTATAGTCATAAACATTCGGACTGTAGCTCTTGTGTAACTTGGATTTAGGTGACTGAACTCAGATCTTTGACTAGTTCCAGTATTGATCGGACTATTCCTAATTATATCTACCTCCTATAGTAACTTGGGTTGTTGAAAAACTTTTACTATGCAGCATTTTCAGTGGTGATACACTCGTGGATTAGTGCAGACTGTATAATCGGACTGTGGGTGCTCAAATTATTCTCTGTGGAGGAATATATCTCGACTTATAACCCCTATAGAAACCTTGACTATGCAGAATTCCAGACTCAGTGATTGGTGAAACAAAAACCCAGATCAACCTTCATTTGTCTCAGACTATGATCCTGCTTCTTGTATTGATCCATGGATTTTTGTAACTGTGAACATTTGATTTCTTGAATAGTGGTAAGATCTCTAGCTCAGACAATGATAACTCATTCTGACAAGGTTGACCACAGTGGCTCAGAATATTTTGAAGCAGCTTTAGATATGATTACATTATTTGGATAGTGAATGTGGCATTGATGCCATATCCTCCTGGACAGTGAAGACAACAATACTGTTGGATTAATTGTAGGCCAGTGATGAAGACAGGTGGACAGTGAAGTCAGTGAAGAATTTTGGAAGAAATAATACAGTGAAGAATATGTCAAGAACATTCAAGTAAATACTATTCACATTCTCTATTAAAAGAAGCAAAGAAGGATTAGTGTCCTTGGAGTTGGAGCTCCTAAACACAAGGTTGGTGACTTGAGAAGATAGGGTCAAAGCCCTAAAGGTCAGAGCCTCATCAAAGTCCAAGTTGGTGCTTGGCACCAGGTTGGTTCCTGTTTCATTAAAGGGGTTGGTGCCCTTCACTCATCTATTGTATACCATTATTAAAAAAAGGGATTGAAGTTCTTATTAATCCTTAATATCATTATTATACACCTCTCTATATTTAATTGTGAAGAATCTAACTGGTAATAATTAGCAGTTGAAAATAAATACTGATTCACCCCCCTCTTAGTATTTCCAACAACAATTTACCATTTTTAGCAGTTTTTTGGGTCTTGAAATTTCAGAGCCGTTTTGAGGCCCTAAACGACGATTTTTGGACATCGCTTATCCGATGAATATGTTTGTTCTAAACTTGATATTTTTTTCAGCAGTTTTAGTCTTCGGATATATATTTCTAACGATGTATCATGTGCATCAAACAGAGATAGTATGCCAAAGTTACGACCCCTGGAAATTGATGTACCAATTTATCCCGATGGGGCCCATATTATGGCGTTTCATCTCCTAGGGTTAGGTTTTTGGATGTTTAGGGTTTCCATTATTTCTAAATAATATATAGGCCTTCGAGCCTTATTGTAACACAGAGTTTAGAGGCCTGTAGCCACCACATATCTTCTCAGAGTTAAATTACCAACGCCCTAGCTAGTTTATTTCCATTATGTCTGTAAACAAATTTAAGTTCTTTGATATTAATGAAATGAAGTGTTATTTCCGATGCATTTTTATATTTATGGTTATATGTGTATTCTATTGCATTCCTACATAAATCCATATCACACAAAGTCATTTGTGTCACAGAACACATATTTTTTGAGATTTTAATGTTACACACTTGACAGACTCGATATATATATATATATATATATGTGTGTGTGTGTGTGTATATATACACACACACACACATACATATACATATACATATACATATACATATACATATACATATACATATACATATACATATACATATACATATACACACACACACACACACACACACACACACACACACACACACACACACACACACATATATATGCATGTTTCTACGACTACTAAGTGTTCATATATCATGATGATGTATTGATTTTCTTACATGTGTAATATTCCTAATTATCTTTCAACAAGTTGGAATATTAAATTTTTTCTTTTGTCATTTAGATAGATGAATAAGAGGGTAGGGGGACCCATAAATCTCCTTAGTAGGAATAAAACCACTTATAATGTAAATGTGGCTCATCTTATCAGCTGGAAAAAGCACCATTATGTGTGAATAGAGGTTGAAGCATGTGGATAGGGTTAAGTTTGACCAAATCAACAACACTGGTATGGAGGTAGTGGAGAGTTAATGAGGGAAAACACAGTGTTAGTGGAAGGGAGTCTCCATGAGGGTAGTAACTTTAATGTGTGGGGCCAAAAGTGAGGAAGCTCACAAAGCATATAAGGAATGGGATATCAACCATATAAGGCATTTTGATTATTTTTTATGTCTTGGTATTTTATTACTTCTTGGATGCTTAAGATGTTTAGCAGAGTCTGCTGTGATGTTTAGCACAAGGGTGTTTCCGAGTAGAAATCCCACCATCATCCTCGAGGGACTTCGAGTGCCTACTCAAGAGAGGTCTATTGAGTTGCATTTCAACCATCCAGCATTAAGCCAAGCTTCAACCATCATCCACAGCACAGTCTCCTTCAGGATTATGTTGTTTTGTAGGGCAGTAGCAGTGGAGGAGTGATAGATCCAGTTATGAGCTTTTTTTCCAGTGAAGGGAGTAGCCCTTCATCCAGGAGACTAGCAAGGAGGGTCCTTGAGAATAATTTGATTACCTGGCCTCAGGCCAAGCTCCTTCCACCACCTACAATGCAGTCTCCTTCAAGAAATGCATTATTTTAGTGGGCATCTGCAGTGGAGGGCTTAGTGCCCTAGTTTGTGAGTTAGATTTCCAGTGAGGGGAGCAACCCTTCATCCGGAAAATCTATTGGAGGAGTATCATCCATTTCCATATCAAATTAGCCACCTCCTATCAACTGTCCAGTTGCAGAGCTTATTCAGCCCTAGGGCTGCATTTCATCAGTTTGGTATTTTATGTATTTCCAAAAACCCTTTCTGGGTTGTCTTCGAAAGGTGCTTGGGAGCTTAGATCTCTATTCCTGGCACTTATTGAGCTCTATATTTGTAGATATATATATTTATATTTTCCTGCTGTAGTTGTGCTCACTGGGACTGAGCTGTCTTGTTTCTCTGACATTTTGTGTAGCAGTAACATTTCATGTTTGGGTGCATTTGAGCATTGGAGGCTCCTCTTGCTTAGTTTGAGTGACTTGTTCCTCAAGACATTGTACTTATTTGATGTTTTTATACATAGTAAAATGGATCTATGATGTGCTCCTATTTAATGTATTTATATTGACTACATTTTTCTAGTTTTATTTTCAATATTGCTGCTTTTCCTATTTTGGAATATTACAACATGTTACGCAGTTTGATAATATATCTATTAATGTATTCAAGTTTCTTGGAATGTGTTGATATTTAATGTAATCAAAATTCCTTTTTGATAATCGAACTCATAAATACATGTGCAAAATATTAGGGTTTCTAACTAAATAATAACCATTTAATTGCAATACAACGATATGTGAGTTTAATTTCACAGCTAAATTTCTAATACTGAGATCAATTTCATCTAATGATAGCTTGATGACTGTACTATATTAGAAAATATTATTAGTTGTTTGACCATAAACAAATACCTTGTAGATTAATCAACTCACCATCAGGGGAAAAAAGTGCCCATGCTGCAAAAGATAAGCTATGTTTTCAAAGACAAGCACCATTAGCGAAATCGTTATAATGGTTCGAAGAAATCTACAAACCAAGTGGAACAATAGGTAAGTAGAGAAAACATGTCTGCAAAGAAAACAATCACACCAAAAAATCTAAAAATCACACTAATGTACAAGGTACCATACTTGTGATCAAGTATAATAATTATTTAGATAGAGCCCATTTCGGGGCTCATCCAACTAATATCCTTTGTAATCTACTAGCTCATAAGCACCTCTTTCCAATGCACATTGAAAAATATAGGGCCCATGAAACATTGGCTCAAGCTTCCCAGCTCAAAATTTATCGTGGGCTTGATCATAAAGTAGGACCAAATCACCTTCAAAGAAAATGTGAGGGTTGACAGATTTTTTGTATTGAGCCTTAACTCATTTCTTTTGTGCTTCAATGAATAAATAAAAAAGCCTTCAAGTCTCATAGAGATGCTCGAGGTAAAGAGAGTGTTCCTCTTCTGGTGAAGTACCAGGAAGTAGCTCAATGATTATCTTCAAAGAAGGGATTTCACACTCGATCAGGAGTGTGGCTTCTAGACCATACACCAATTGAAATGGTGTAAATATGATATCAATCTTAGTAGAAGTTCGGTAAACCCAAAGAGCTGAGAAAAGCATGAGATGCCAATCTTGTTTGGGTCTCCCAATGGTTCACTGAAGCATTGTTACAAAAACCTTGTTAATAGATTTGACTTGGACATTGGCTTGTGGATAGTAAGGATTGGAGCTATCATGGCATATCCCTAGTTGAGTAGTAAGCTCTATCATCATATGATTTAAAAAATGAGAGACATGGCCAGTGACAATAGCTATCGGGACATCGAACTAAGCTATGATGTGATTAAACAGGAACTACTTCACAGTTGGAACTTCATTATCATATGTAGGAATTTCCTCAACCCACTTTGTAAAATAATCAACGACGAGGATAATATAACCATGCTCCCCTGGCCAAGCAAGGGTTACAAGTCATGTAATCGATGGCCCATTTTGCAAATGGCTCGACAGTCACAACTGGGTGTAAGGGCGAGGGTGGGGCACGCTCTTTCTGAGAATAGATTTGGAAATCATGAAATTTTTAAATGGAAATAACGCAATCTTTAAAAATAGACTACAAAAATTATCCCGCTTGAAGGATTTTATGAGCGGTAGCATAACCAGACATGTGACCACCACAAGCCCTAGAGTGGCAGTCATTAAGAACTTCCTTAGCTTCCTCTAGCATTAGGCATCAACGAAGGATGAAATTAACACTAGTGTGATACAAAGTATCTCCAATAGTGTGATAGGGTTGGGACTGGTGAAGAATCCACCGTCTCTTAGAGTGAGATAGCTACGGTCAGAAGGATTGGGTTTGGAGATAAATTATTAGATCTCCATACCAAGGGTCAAGAGTACTAATGAGAAAAATAAATTAATTTGCAATCGATTCTTCAAAGGGAGTGGGATAAATCATAGTGGGAAGATCACAGATCAACTCAATGAAGGCAAGTGATTTCTTCGATTTGTATGTAGAAAAATCTAAGTCAAAAACTTGGAGAATAACAATCCAATTTGATTATTTTACCCCAATAAACTGACGTGTAAGAATGTAAGTCTTGGGGTTGCATTCAGAAATCACTATAGTTTTATGCAAGAGAATGTAATGAAAAAAACGTTGAACAACATGAACAATAGCCAATGCGATTTTCTCAACATGAGCATAGCAGGTATCAACATCAAAGAGATTGTGGCTCAAGTAGTAAACCACATGTTCTTGCTCAAGTAGTCTTGAACCAATACCATACCAATAGTGCTATTTGTAGTGGCCAAATACAATAAGTAATCACGGTGATAGTTGGGAGGATGTAATAAAGAAGCAATGATAAGGGATTTCTTTAGAGAATCAAAAGAGGTTTGGGATATTTCATCCCAAATGAATGGGATTCCATTTTTCAATAAGCGAGTGAATCCTTTGGCAAGCTTGACATAGTTTGGGACGAACCGACGGAGAAAATTGGACTTCCACTGCAAGCTTTGCAGTTGATGCACAAAAGAGGGAGGAGACAAATTGACAATTGCCTCAACTTTAGGAGGATCTATTTGAATGATTTTTTAGGACACCACGACACCTAATAGGTGACTTGATTCTATGAAAAAGACACATTAATGAGGATTTAACTAGATATTATACTATCGACAGTGAAGAAATATTGCTCTAAGATGTTTAGGTTGATCTCGACATTTCACAGAATGGGATGGAAGGTCGTCAAGATATGGTTGAAATATGTGTTTAATATCATGAAATGGATATGAAATAACTTGTTGGAAGGTGACATCATCATTTTTTAAACCAAAAGAGAGTTTCTTGTAGTAAAATGTTCTCGATGTACAAATAAAAGCAGTTTTATGCTGATGAGCTGAAGTGATGTTGATCTGATTATAACTATAAAAACCATCCATGAAAGAAAATATCTCTCTCTTAACACATTCTTCAATGATTTGATTTATAAAGGGAGTGGGGTAATTATCTTTAGGACATGCTCAATTGATATCACGGTAGTCAACAAAAACCCAGATGGTTCGTTGTTTTTTAGTAACAGGAATAATATTGGAGATCCAATCCATCAATGGTATGGGATAGATGAAACCAACCTTGAGAATTTTTTCAACTTCTCCCTTTATGGTAGAGGCATTTCTTGGGTGCACAGGATGAATTCGTTGATGGATGGGATTCGAATCTAGATATGTGGGGATTTTGTGCACTACAATACTAGGATCTATGTCAGGCATTTCTTCGTAAGACCATGCGAAGATATCACAAAATTCCTTAAAAATCTTGGTGTAAATCTTGACCTCATCAGGAGGACAAGATGCATCGATATGAAAATTCTCGAAAATCCCAAGTTTGATAGAGATTTCGATGGGCATGGTATTGGAAATATTCCCCATATCTCCTTTAGACAACACTTCATGAATTAAAATGGGATTATGAAGAAAGCCAGTTGATTTAGATGAAACACGGGATGCAAGACAAGTGGAGATATCACTGAGGCTTGCGAGAAATGAGGAACTATGATGGCCATCCTCCCATGGGGTTTCTTCAAGAGACATAACCTCCACAATACCCTTCTGAGTGGGGAATGTCTCTTTCAAGGGATCATCTAAATCAAAAGAACAAAAGAAGGGAGACTGCACATAAGTGTCCAGGGATGAAACCAATTTTTTGTTGGCTTCAGAAACAATCTCAAAATCTAGAAGAATGCTCTGCTACATTTTTTCTACAGGAATGAGAGTCATAACATCACAAAATACTTCAAGATGGCCGGGACAAGGAAAAATCCATGGATCGTCACTAGATGAGATCATGTTGATAGTGGCGACATTAGGAGGCGGGAGTGGATAAAATTCCCATAAGGGACAAGTCCTTGAAAAGACCCAACCCAACATTCTCATATGGGGTAGAGGTATTCCAAACATATGGAATGTTTCCTGTTAAAGAATCAGAGGAGAAGAAAGAAAACTGATCAACAGTCACAATATTCCCTTGATGAAGAAAGAAGAGAACACAGAAGAGGTGGAGACCACGCAAACCATCACATGGGTCCAACTACGTCCAAGAAGGAGGTTGTAATTCAAGTTGGAATCCACCACCTCCACTTCTAGGTTCACTGTCTATCCCTCCAAGAGGATGGGAAAAGCTTTGAGAATACCATACGATCGAGAACCACTACCGTCGAAAGCTTCCAAAGTGTTTAGGGGCTAAATCAATGGTGGAGAGCCAATGGATTTCCAACAAGCGATAGACATGATGTAGGTCAAAGCGCCATCATCAACGATAATCCTATGAATGGTTTTCCCTATAACGATGACTTGAATCAAAAAAGTCACCTGAGATGGGAGATGAGGAACAAAGTTCTCGAGATCGAAAGTAATGAGTTTGGAATCCACTAGATAAATACCTCCAATGGAAGATAATAATGCCTTCCTTTGTGATGGACATGATTGAAGGAATTCCAATGCCAACATCATCGAAGGTGCCTGAGCTAAATCCTATACAATGTTATAATTTTGAGCAGCTCATGTGTTCGAATTGTAAGACTATTTTCGAAGAGAACCCTTTGGAGGTGGTCGGATTATGGAATCACTACTAGGTCTCTCAGTCTGGAGAGGACTAGAAATAGGAGGTACTGAAGAGGAAGGATTATCTGTGGCATCCTATTCCATAGGAGCTTTTGACGGATTGGGTTGATATTTCGATTGCATGGTGACATAAATAGGTTTTGTGCCAACCATAAAACTTGGGAGTTTCCATATGTAGAGGGTTGATTGACCATTTGCGTCTCTTGAGAGGGAAATGGATCTTTCAAGACATCCGGAGTCCCAGGTGTGCCCTTCTATATTTTTTAACCTTGTACAAAAATTATCCGCAAATGAATTATTAAAAAAACATAAAACAAACAATAGCAAGAGCATAAAAAATAAAACATATATACATGCCGAAGTATTCATAAACCCAAATCCATTAACCATAGAATAGAACATAACTGTAGTTCCCTTGACCAGATCTACAAAATACCAAGGATAGAAAACCATCATGCCCAAAAACCATGTGAAAATCCATGCAAAAAAACATAGATGGGTTCACCCACCTAAAACACACACACCCAACATTCTCCCACTATTTATGCGAAGAATATAACACACAACCAACCATTAGGGGAATTTTGAGGTCTAAACTGGGCCTCCTAAGAAAAATGTACAACCAAAATAAAATTTATGATAACCAATAGGATTCAAGATGATGATGTCGACAATGGGGGTTGATTCACCATTTTTTAAGTAAAAGGGTAAAAATATTAAAAAATAATAAAATAATAAAATAACTTTTTCAACTTGTATTTCCAACTTATCTCCAAAATTTTTTACTCAAATTTCGAGCAGGAATACTCATTGGATGAAAAATTTAATTCCTCATCCAAGGAGTACCCATGTTGCATTCTTTTTCTAGACCCCGCTACATAAAAAATGAGAAATACATGAAAAAATGTGATTGCAATCGCGTTTTTCATGTTTTTCTCATTTTTAGTGTAGCAGGATCCATTGAATTTATGCAACATGGGTAATCCTTGGATGAGGAATTAAATTTTTCATCTAACGAGTACTCCCGCTCTAAATTTGAGTAAATAGTTGGAGAGGTAAGTTGAAAATACGAGTTGAAAAAGTAGTTTTTTCTTTTTTTCCCTCTAAAATTTGATGATGTAATGAAATATTATTTTATTATTTCCACAATTATTTCATAATTTCCTTACGAGGCCCATTTAAAACCTTAAAATTCCCCTAATGATTATCCAACTTGTTATTTTCGTTCTAAAGGGGGCCACATGAGAGCTTAGTCATTAGTCCATCCCTGCAACACCCATTGTTTCTCTACACCAAGAGAACTTCTGAGAGCTCACAAAATTCGTCAATGCATTTGCAACATTCTTCAAAGTGTCCACCTTTACCAGCAACACCTTTTTATCCTCAACCATATCTCTCACAAAGTGATATTGAACCTCAATGTGCTTTGGATTTGAATGATAAGCAGGGTTCTTAGCCAAGAAAAATTCACTTTGGCCAGTCTATTCTTATATCTCACGGCACAAACCCCATACTTGAACAAAGTCTCTACAACCAAACTGCTTCCTTGCTTGCATGAGTGGCTGCCAAGTATTTTGCCTCTGTAGTTGAAAGAGCCACTACAGACTATATTTTACTCATCCAACTGACTGTACCTACAAATAGGATAAACACATACCCACTTGTAGCTCTTATTTGGTCTAGATCTCCAGCCCAGTCTGCATCAAAAAAACCATGGATGTCCAAAACTTCGTCCAGCCCTCATCTTCCTTGGTAGCACAAACCATAATCACTAGTGCCACACAAATATCTGAAAACCCTCTGCACTGTTGTCCAATTCTCCTTCCTTGGTTTTGACATAAACTTTAACAATACTCCCACTGCATGTGAAATGTTTAGTTTAGTACAGACCATTGCATAAATCCGGCTACCTACTTCACTTGCATATGGAACATGAGACATATCCTCCTCTTCTTTTTGTGCCTTGGGAAACTGTTTAGGAGATGGTTTTTCACCTACAGGAATAGGAACCTTCATCGGTTTACTATCCTGCATATTTAACCTCTACAATATTGTCTTGACATACTTCCTTTGGTTTAACTAGAGCTTCCTCTTTACCCAATATCTCTTAATTTCCATGCCCAAAATATAGTTTTTAGCACCAAGATCCTTCATGTTGAATTTGGAGAAAAATTGGGTCTTCAAATCTTGGATAATTTTTTTTTCATTTCCAACCAGAAACATGTCATACAAATACAAGACCAAATAAATAACACGGTTACCAATTAATTTAAAAAACACACAATGATCCTCTTTGCTTCTGGTGAAGCCAAGTCCCTGTATATAGGTATAATTTTTTTGATACCACATCCTTGGTGACTATTTTAACCCATACATAGAATTTTTTAACCTGCATACTAGTTATTTCTTACCCTTCACTGTAAAGCCTTCTGGCTTCTTCATGTAGATCTCCTCTTCCAGATCCCCATGAAGAAATTCTATCTTCACATGCATCTGTTCTACCTCAAAATCAAATGAAACAAAAACAGATAAAAGTAATATAATAGAAGTAATCTTGGCAATAAGAGAAAAAATATCACCAAAATCAATTCCCGACACCTAGGAATAACCTTTTTCTACCAGCAGAGCTTTGTATTTCTCCACCTTGCCTTCTACATCCATATTCTTCTTAAACACCCATTTGGTTTCGATGGGCTTCCTTCCAGCTGATAATTCCTCCAGATACCATGCCTCATTTTTGTGCAAGGATGCCATTTCATCACCATGGCCTCCTTCCAGAGTTTTCCATCCTCTAAATCCAATGCCTCACTGACATTTCTGGGATCATCATTAGTGATAATTAAAGAAAAAATTGAACAAAAATCAGATGGACTATACCTTTCTGGTTGGCTTCTTTTCCAAACTAGCCTTCTCACAGCTGGAGTTTGTGGCTCTTCCTCTTATGAATATTGTTCTGTTGTAGAGTCTAATTCATCATCCTTTAGCTCATGTAGAAAATTTTGCATAACAGATATATTATTCACCGAGATTCTCCTGATCACACACTATTTTAGCTTCATGCACAATACAAAATCTCTTCTACCATTGATCATTACATGCGGAAATAAAATCAATTGCATGCACACATTAAAACCATAAACATTCACACATATGAACAGAATATTTCATGGGAAAGCTTAAAGCTGAAAACCCCAACTATCTGTATATTATATTTCATAGAGATCATGTAAGAATCATTGTACAAAGATCCTCATAAGCTCTCAGCACAACCTCCAATTGCTACACACTAATCAAGCTAGATCTAGCAAAACACATGCTCCAATCTCTGCCACCTGATAGCCAGCCTCTATTGCATAATCAATGTTGTAGGATGGCTCATTAAATAACATAAAGCACCTGGCTTGTACTACACAATCCTCATGGGCTCCTCCAATCAATGGTAGTTGAAAATATGCAACAGTATAGTCACAACTGATAGATAACATGCTCTTTCACCTATCTCTACACTGGTCTCCACTAAAACTGTCCATGCACTAAAGTTAACTGATGTATTCTTTAGTTGATTAATGAGTTTATAATTAGTGAATTAATTAATAATTAATTCACACCACTCTTCACTAGTGTATTAATCAGTTAGACTAAATACAACTAGTTCAACTATGTTTAGATTAGTTAAACTAAACACAACTCCATTAACTCCTCAATCAACTCCACCAAACTCTGTCACATGAGTTCTAATTGAAGTCTCCATGCAATAGCTCCACTGATCCAAAATCTTTTGTTTGAGATGTATAAAATAATTAACATGTGAAAATTGTAGCTTTTAAAACAAGAAACTTTAAAGCCATAAGCGGAAAAAGAGAGAAGCAATTAACATCATGCACGAAGACACAAGAGTTGATATCGAAGTTCGTCCAGGAGGGACTACGTCTCCGGGCCCTGCTCTAATAGTGGGGAGGCCCTGCTTTCATTAAATGGCAAAATGAAAGTACAAGTACAAAATGAGGAATTACACCCTTATACCTGCCCAATTTGGAAATGGCCGAAAATTGCAGACGTCTGCTGACAAAATGGGCAGCACCGTTGGATTTGTGGCGTCGAGTAGTGCTGAATCCATATAAAACTTGCCCCAATCGGACAAAGTGAAAATCTGGCCCCTCTGGAAAAATGGCTCAGATCATGGTTCCGCCCCCTCCTGCACACTGTTCAAGGTTCCACTGCCTCGTTTTCCATGCCCACTCCTGTCCATCCTTGGGCACACAAATGAATGTAAGTTTAAATAATAAAACTTGGGCGGACTTTCCAAAGCCACCGTTAGCTGAAATGGTTGAGATCCACATTGTTTGGGCGGAGGTCGGGTGGTCAAATCCCGACCCCGCCATAAAAAGGCCGACTGCAATTATTTTTATTTAACCACATCATATTTTAACTCGAGCGTTGAACGGTTTTGATATTTTAAAACCGCATTTATGAACCGTTTTGTATTTTAAACTATTTGATGTGGATGTGGGGGGGCCGGACCCATGTTGGGCGGCCCGCCCCATATAAAACCATGCCACGTATTATATATATATGGCTGTTGTATAATGTGCGGTTGTTAAGTATAGGAGATCGCGGGGGTGGCGGGGTTGACCACCCGCCCCCCAACACATTTCATTTTTTAATATTATATGATATGGTTCCGTGCGGATGGGGTGGCGGGGTTGGTGGCCCGCCACCTATATATATATATATTTTGTTTTTAATTGTTATTAAAACAATATGTTTGTTTTTGAACCTTCGAATTTTTGACCGAAGGAGTGCTTTTAACGGTCCCACAAATTCGCCCGGAATCTGGCCAGGTTGGTCGGAATCCGGTGGCCGGGTTTCAGCAAAATTGTTGCCTCCTTAGTCTGCCACATCACCAAGTCAACCTCTGAACTTTGATTGCTCCTAACTCCTTCATACGGACTCAGAATTGAGTGCCGTCTGCGCCGTTGGATTCAGAATTTCGAGATCTAGCCAGGTTGGTCGGAATCCGGTGGCCAGGTTTCAGCAAAATTGTTGCCTCCTTAGTCTGCCACATCACCAAGTCAACCTCTGAACTTTGACTGCTCCTAACTCCTTCATTCGGACTCGGAATTGAGTGACGTCTGCGCCGTTGGATTCAAAATTTCTAGATCTACAACTTGAACTTGGTTCGAAAGATTTTTGAGCACTTTGATTTTTGAGCCTTGTACTTAAGTCATTTGTACCTGTACCTATTTACTCCACCTGGATCATTCCTCCCCACTAAAGAGCTTTTGGACCCCAAAAGCCTCATCAATCAACAAGCAAGTGAGGGAATTGCTCCCTCACCTTCTCCTTTTCAAGCCATTTGGCTTTACTTGGGTGCATCCCTTTGAAACCAACACGGAGATACTCCACATCTCCTCGTCGCGAAGTCCTGGTCCTTCGATCGAGAATGATGTCTTCTGGCAGTTCATCGAGATATTCTGGTGCAAAGTCATCCACTGTAGGAACTGATCCTACCTCCTCAGTGTCCATAATCAATGGGGGTTCATAAAGTTTTAGATTTTCAACATTCACAACTGAGTACATCTGCATGTATACCGGCAAGTCGAGTCGGAAAGCATTATTCCCAATCTTCTCCAATATGGTAAAGGGACCATACCGGATTGGTCGCAATTTCTTACCTTCTCCCTTCATTCGATCCTTGCTGATGTGGAACCACACTTTTTCGCCAACTTGAAATTGATGGTCAACTCGGTGCTTATCATGTCGGGCCTTATATTGGGCCTGACTCTTTTCCAACTGCTCTTGCACTACTTGGTGAATCGTCTGAATCCGTTGAATGAACCGCTGTGCTTTATCCCTGTCATCACGCCCACTGGCATCTTCATCCCTTCCATAGATTATATCGAAAGGGTCCTTTGGTAAGTAACCAAAGCATGTCTCAAAAGGTGAACGCTGCGTAGAGGAATGCACTGCTCGGTTGTAAGCGTGCTGCACATATGGAAGGTGTTCATCCCACAACTTGGGATGTTTGCTGCAATAGCCCCGCAACAAGTGTACCACGGTACGATTAACGACCTCTGTCTGTCCGTAGGTTTGTGGATGGAATGCCGTGCTTCTCTTCAACTTGGTATCCATCATGCGCCACAAGCTGGTCCAAAACTCTCCAAGGAAACGAGAGTCTCGATTTGACACAATCGACGTGGGCAACCCAAAGTGGACCCAAACATATTGAAATAAAAGACAAGCAGTCTGCTCAGCAGTGACCTGCTTTTTACAAGGCATCAATATGCACATTTTGCTAAAGCGGTCGACGACAACATACAAATAGTCGTGACCCTTTCTTGACATAGGCAAACCTCCTACAAAATCCATCGACACACTTTCCCATGGACGACTCGGAATAGGGAGTGGTGTGTAGAGCCCGAGTTTTCTATTAGAGGGCTTTGAAACAGAACACATCACACATCCCTTTACAAAATGGGTTACAATTTTTTTCATATGGGGCCAAAAACAAAACCTTTGCAAATGACATAAGGTTTTTTCAACACCAAAGTGACCAGACACACGAGAGGTATGCGCCTCTCGAATTACATGTACCCTTTCTGCTGTGGGTATGCACAATTTACCAAGGTGATACAACATCTTCCCCTGCAAATGATAGTTGTCCACCTGTGAACCATGAGTTAGTTTTGCATAAACTTCTTTATAGTCATCATCGTTAGTGTACTGTTCAACATAACTTTCAAAAGACAATGACACATTATGCAAAATAATAGAAGCAGCGATAGGAGGGCGAGAGAGCATGTCTGCTACTTTGTTGCTAGTGCCCTTCTTATACTTTATTACCAGATGAAATTGCTGTAGGAACCCCATCCACCTGAAATGATGAGATTGTTGTAGCTTGGTCTGTGACTGAAGGTACTGCAAGGGATGATGATCCGTATGGATGATGGTCTCCTTGACGATCAGGTAGTGTTTCCACTTTTTCACACTTTGGACCAAGGCATACAATTCCTTGTCGTAAGTGGGGTAATTTATTACAGCCTGGGAGAACTTATCCGAATGGTAACAAATCGGCTTCTTCTGCTGCAAAAGTACAGCTCCCATGGCGTACCCACTGGCATCGGTTTCGATCTCAAAAGTCTGCTGGAGATCGGGTAAAGCCTGGACTGGTGCGGTGCTGATTTTCTCTTTCAGTGCTTCAAAGGCCTTCTGCTGTTTTCCTCCCCACTGAAAGGTTTGTTTGATACTTGTCAGAGTGTGTAAGGGTGATGCAATAATGGAGAAGTTGGCAATGAACCTCCTCCAGTACTGTACTGCACCTAAAAAACTACGGACCTCTCTTACATTGGTAGGCTTAGGCCAATTTACAATCACCTCGACTTTTGAGGGGTCTATTTTTAATTGACCATTATCGACAATATGACCAAGGTAAACCAAAGAGGTTTTCCCAAACTCACACTTTGAAAACTTTACATACAATTGTTCTTTCTTTAAAACATCAAGCACTTTGATTACATGGCATACATGTTCCTCCCAAGTCCTACTAAATACAAGAATATCATCTAAATACACAAGGAAAAACTCATCAATGAAAGGCCTAAAAATATCATTCATGACCCTCATGAATGTGGCTGGAGCGTTGCAAAATCCGAATGGCATCACCATCCATTCGAACAACCCCTGTTTGGTCTTGAAGGCAGTTTTCCACACGTCCTGCTCTGCAATTCTGACCTGGTGATAACCACTACGCAAATCCAATTTGGTGAAATAAACAACATTTTTTAATTGATCTAATAAATCATCAATGCGAGGGAGAGGGTATCAATTTCTCACTGTGATTTTGTTTAGTGCCCAATAATCCACGCACATCCTCCATGTGCCATCTTTCTTGGGCACTAACACGATCGGCGAGCCACAAGGAGAAGTACTTGGCCGAATGACCCCTTGGTTCAACAGTTCCTGTACCTGCTTTTTGATTTCCTCCATTTCGATGGATGACATCCTGTACATACCAATGTTTGGTAATGGAGCATCATGTTGCAAATATATCTCATGTTGGATCCCTCGTTTTGGAGGCAAACCTTTGGGTTCCTGAAATAACTCATCATAGTTAGAAATAACATCACATAATTCCTGTTTATGAGCCGGATCACATCCCCGGAAAGCATTGGTTATTTCTTCATCCTTTGCTCTCACAACCATGAGCAAACACCCCTTGCTGGAATTAACCAATCTCTTCATCTGTCCTGCACTTACAAGGATGGCACTGACTTTGGTTTGATGAGCTCTTACAATGTATTCTACCCCATCTTTAGTGATTTGGTATTTATTTTCATGGCAAAAGAAAACTGCTTTCCTATCATAAAGATAGGGACTCCCCAACACAATGCCACAGATATCCAATGGTATTACATCCAATTCTACTTCATCTACCAGCTTAGAAGCAATAACAAATTTTAACTTACACTGCTTGGTTACATTTAGTTTTACTTTATCATGTATCCATCCAAGCAGATAAGGTTTTGGATGAGGCTTAACTTCTAAGCCTAACTTTTTAACCAAGGATTATGAAATAAGGTTTGCTTGAGAGCCTGAATCAAATAGAGTTTCTACTTTTGCATGGTTTATAACAACTCTAATATGAAACAACTCAATTCTCTTAAGTTCATTAGAAAGAGGCTCATTTGATGAACTAGTGCTTTCATGTGATTCAGAATCATGAAGAGAATGAGTACCTTTTGTCCCTGCTGCTGTGATCAATGCCTCATTGCCTGAGTCGGATCCAAGGTCCTGCTGTGCGGTTGCTACCGTCTTCTTCTTACCCTTTCCTCCATATCTCTTCGGCTTATTTTCTGGATAAAGTTTCCAACAATGATCGTCATCATGGCCTTCCTTTTTGCAGTGAGTGCAATAAGGCTTTTCTCCTTCATCCTTCTTTGTTGACGCCGTCTTCTTTTCCTTTCCCTTTCCTTTCCCTTTGAATTTTCCATTTGAAGGTTTGGAAGGTGGTTTCTTCGAATGATCGTCCTTATCATTTCTGCCCCTCTTCTCAAGATGAATGGCCTTCACACTGGCCGAGTCAATGGTAGTAGGTTCAAACATTAACAACGAATGTCTAATGTAACTATGCAATGAACCAATGTACTTAGTTACAACTTCAGGAGAATCTAAAGAGATGCCCAAACTTAATGCCTGTTTTCGAAACTCTTCAGTAAAGGTTTGCACATTTTGTCCTTTACCTTGCCTTAGGTACTGCCACTCCATTAAGGCTTTCTGCTTGTAACCTAAGGGATAGAATTGATTTTTAATTGCAGTAATAAAATCTGACCAGGAAGAAAGAATGTTACCCAAGTTACTGTTGCTTCGAAGTTTGCTCTCCCACCAGATGAGAGCTGTGCCACTCAATCGAAGAGAAGCCAATTGGATTTTCGCCTCGTCCTCCATAATCTGCTGGATCCTGCAATAGAGTTCAAGCTGCCTAATCCAATTGTTAAGCTTCTCAGCATTACTTTCACCATTATATACCGGTAGATCAAACTTAACATCTAACTTAAAGAAAGGCTTGTTAGATGCATTTCCAGAATTTTTATTATGATGGTTAGAAGAGGAGGAAGGACTTTCATTTCCTTAAGGGGGTGGATTTCCTCCACCATCTCCATGTGCTGAACCTTGCCATTCTAAAGAATGATCTCCTATTTTCTCTAACCTTTCAAGTCTAGAGAATAGTCTCTCTACTCGATCTGCCATGGTATAGAAAGTTTTGCGGAAATTGAGCTCCTCTTCATTCCGATCTTCGTCTCCCATGTTCCTTCTCTAACGTGCACGTCCTGCTTCGGGATCAAAAGCCTGTAGCGTCCCTTCGCCTCTTCTTAGCCTGCTTCTTGTTAGCATACAAACATGTAATTCACATCTACAAACACCCGCTCCGATACCACTTGATCCAAAATATTTTGTTTGAGATGTATAAAAGAATTAACATGTGAAAATTGTAGCTTTTAAAACAAGAAACTTTAAAGGCATAAGCGGAAAAAGAGAGAAGCAATTAAAATCATGCACGAAGACACAAGAGTTGATATCGGAGTTCGTCCAGGAGGGACTACGTCTCCGGGCCCTGCTCTAATAGTGGGGAGGCCCTGCTTTCATTAAATGGCAAAATGAAAGTACAAGTACAAAATGAGGAATTACACCCTTATACCTGCCCAATCTGGAAATGGCCGAAAATTGCAGACCTATGATGACAAAATGGGCAGCATCGTTGGATTTTTGGCGTCGAGTAGTGCTGAATCCATATAAAACTTGCCCCAATCGGACAAAGTGAAAATCTGGCCCCTCTGGAAAAATGGCTCAGATCATGGTTCCGCCCCCTCCTGCACACTGCTCAAGGTTCCACTGCCTCGTTTTTCGTGCCCGCTCCTGTCCGTCCTTGGGCACACAAATGAATGAAGGTTTAAATAACATAGCGTGGGCGGATTCTCCAAAGTCACCCATAGCCGAATTGGTTGGAGATCCGCTTTGTTTGGGCGGAGGTCGGGTGGTCAAATCCCGACTCCGCCATTAAAAGCCGACTGTTTGAACTGTTTGTTATTTTTAAAATCCGCATTACATATTTTACTTGGCATTTGAACCGTGTTGTATTTTTAAAATCGGTGTTTGAACCGTGGTATATTTTTTAAATAAGCGTTGATGTTGATGGGGGGCCGGACCCATGTTGGGCGGCCCGCCCATATAACAACACGCCATATGTATGTACCTCCGCCCCATTTAAAAGGTGGTCGTAAGGATAGTGGGGACCGCAGGGGTGGCGGGGCTAACCACCCGCCCCCCCAACACATTTGTTAAAATATAATATGGTTCCGTGCGGATGGGGTGGCGGGGTTGGTGGCCCGCCACCCATATATATATATTTTTTGTTTTATTGTTATTAAAACAATATGGTTGCTTTTGAACCTTCGAATTTTTGACCGAAGGAGTGCATTTAACGGTCCCACAAATTCACCTGGAATCGGGCTGGGTTGGTCGTAATCCGGTGGTCGGGTTTCAGCAAAATTGTTGCCTCCTTAGTTTGCCACATCACCAAGTCAACCTCTCGAACTTTGATCGCTCCTAACTCCTTCATTCGGACTCGGAATTGAGTGCCGTCCGTGCGCGTTGGATTCAGAATTTCGAGATCTACAACTTCAACTTGGTTTGAAATATTTTTGAGCACTTTGATTTTTTGAGCCTTGTACTTAAGTCATTTGTACCTGCACTCGTTTACTCCACCTGGATCATCCACTTAACCCCTAGAAATAGCGTAATTCCTTCTGTCAGCTCATGTGCCACATATGTGCACTTAACTAAAGTGTTCCAAGAGAATAAGATAATGTTTATAGTCCAAATATTATTAAGAGCTAATAATATTCGACATATCTATTTTTTAGACTAGCAACCTAAAAATAGATTCCGCCCAGATATGTCTAAAAAATATAATTCCATCTATTTTTTTCCAACTTGACCAACCATCCACAAATAGCATCCTTTAGCTCATAGAATAGGATCGACATGTCTAATAATAGACATAGTCTAAAAATAGACTTGCGCCAAAAAATAGCCTGCGGGCCCACTAAGTGAAGGCGACTCTTTTCACTAAGCTCATCATCTTGTTGCAATTTCAACACTCCCTCTCAATAAGATAGGGATTATCTAATTTGCTCCTGGTGAGCGCCTTCGTCAAGATATCAGCATCCTGATCCTCAATAGGAATGTATGAAAGTAACATGATCTTCCACTGCACACAATCTCTGATATGATGATACCGGTCCGTGAAGCCATGCTGCCTCAACTCATCCTCCTGTCTATACCATGATTCATATCCCAATGTGCCTCTGAGATATCTCAATACATGCTTCCCTGCCTTCCAAAAGAGCTTGGTAGGCTTAACCATAGCTTGTGAAAGCTGGTTAACTGCATAGCATATGTCGGGTCGTGTATTGACCAGATACATAAGCGACCCCACCAACTGTCAATAAATAGTGGCATCCACTACCTTCGCTGAAGTAGCATCCTCCTTCCTCCAAGCACCAGGAAGAGGAGTATCAACAGGCTTGCAGCCATGCATGTTGAACTTCTCCAGTATCTCCCTGGCATACTTACCTTGAGAACCAAACAATCCACCACTGCGCTGCCAAATTTCCAATCCCAGGAAATAATGAAGGAGGGTCAAGTCCTTCATCTCAAACTCTTTTTCAAGATCAGCCTTGCATGAGAGTATCAACTGTTCATCACCGGTCAGTATCAAATCATCTACATAAAGTAAAATGATTAGCAACTTACCCTCCACCACTATCTGGTATAGGTTCGGATCTGCCTCACTCTTGGAGAATCCAAGTTCGGTAAAATAATTGTCGATCCGTGTGTACCAAGCATGAGGTGCTTGTTTCAACCCATACAACGCTCTCTTGAGCCTACACACATGCGACTCGCTGCTGAAGATCTCGAAACCTTCAGGCTGCTCTATGTACACCTCCTCCTCAATGACTCCATTGAGGAATGTAGTCTTCACATCCATCTGATGAATGTGCCACCCAATCTATGCTGAGAGAGCAAGAATCGCCCGTATGGAAGAATACCTTGCGGTAGGTGCAAAGGTCTTCTCATAATCGATCCCCTCTATCTGTGAAAAGCCCCGGGAAACAAATCTTGCCTTGTAATTCTCCACACTCCTGTTAGCTGCCTACTTCACTTTGTAGATCCATCTCGGACCCACCACTGCTTTCCCTTCCGGCCTTGGGACAATCTCCCATGCATTGTTTTTGACAATCAAATCATACTCTTCCACCATGGCATCTACCCATGCAGGATCCTCCACAGCTTCCTCGAAAGAGGATGGCTCTATCACGATACATTGACTCATGAGAGCCATGTATCCAGTGTACCGATCAGGTGACTGTCTCTATCTGCGCTGTGATGTAGGTGCTCCCACAATCCTCTCTGCATCTTGAGCCAGTCGCTCAGCTTCTGTAGTGCGCTTCTGCCCTCTGATGGTTGGTGCTGCATGAGTGGTCTCTTCCAATCGATGAAATTCCTCTTGTGGCTGATCCACATCCCGAAGCTCATCCTTAGGAACTAATAGCTCCTCATTTTCATGCAAGTGTGGCTCCCTCTCAAGCGAACACTTCATGGCTTTCTCCTCACGAAATTTGATATCCCATCGCACAATACTGGTGCGACTATATGGAAAATACACACGATAGTTGTGGGGCGTATCGGTGTACCCCAAAAATATCCCAACCTCTACAGTTAGCTCCATCTTCTTCCTGGCATCCTTCGTCACATGAATGTAAACAGGTGAACCAAAAATCCTCAAATGGAAAATATCAGGCTTCTTACCAGAAAATGCCTCCTCGAGTGTACTCATGCCAAGTATCCGGTGAGGACAACGGTTTTGCACATATACTGCAGTATTGCATGCCTTAGCCCACAAGTGTATGGGAAGGCTCTGATCATGAAACATCGCCCATGGAGCACCCACGATTATTCTGTTCTTCCACTCAGCAACCCCATTCTGCTGTGAGTTATGAGGTGCTATGAGCTCTCTTCGAATTCCTTCTGTGCTACAAAAGTCCTTGAATTTTCTAGAGATGAATTCACCACCATTGTCACTCCTAAGAGCCTTCACCTGCTTCCCCGATTCTTTCTCAACTAGTGCCTTGAACTCACAGAACTTTGAGTATGTCTCAATCTTCTTCTGCATGAAGAATATCCAGCACTTCCAAGAAAAATCATCAACAAATATCACATAATACCTGTGCTTTGTTGTCGAAGCTACTGAGAAAGGTCCACACACATCTGTGTGAATTCTCTCATGGATTGTTGTGGCACAACTATCCTTTTCGTGAAAGGTGGCTTTCACAAATTTTCCTAAGGTACACCCCTTGCACTGACCTGAATATGCAAGAGTACCCTTAGGAAGCCCAATAGAAATTTGCTGCAGTATCTTCAAAGCTCCATAGTGAAGGTGGCCCAATATCCGATGCCACAACTCGCCATCATCCTAGATCACCACTCCTTTTGCCTTGCCTGCCATTGCTGCACAACCATCTACCTGTAATTGATAAAGGTTTTTAACTCGAACCCCTATCCTCCGGGTCTCACTAGTTGCTTTACTGCACAGGAAAGCCTTTCCCTCGCTAAAGACAACATCATATCCCTTGTCTTCTAACATCGCCACAGAGATAAGATTCTTCTTCAATCTTGGAACATGCATCACTTCCTTCAATCTGAAGGGTTTACCAGACTCCCTCTCAAAGGAAATGGTACCAATACCGGTCGCACTGTATCTACCATCATCGCCCATCTCGATGTGCACTCCAAGATCTTTCTCATCTAGATCAGTAAACAAATCTCGATCTCCTGTCATGTGAAAAGATGCACCACTGTCAAGAAACCACACTGAACCCATCACACTTGAGACCAAGCATGTGATCAGTGAAAAATTTAGCTCAAACTGCGAGGCTAAGGCCTCTCCAGCTGCAATCCCAGTAGCCTGCTTATTTTTCTTCTTCCGTGGACAACTAGTGGCGTAATTTCCGTGTTGGTGACAGTTAAAGCACTTCACCTTGGACATGTCCTGCTTCTTGTCGTTCGCACTGGATTGAGAAGATTTATTTCTCTTCTCCTTATTTGCTTTGGTAGCCAAAGCATAATTTTCTTCATCGTAGTTCTTTGATGAAGATCCGTCCTTGGTAGTTCGCCTTATCTCCCTTCGTACCAAGATCCGACCAAAGTCGCTCCCATCTCGGCAATTTCTCCCGACCATTGACAGAGTCCCGATAGAATGCCAACTTCGTAAGCCCAAGGAGAGCTGGTTCTGCCAAGTCCTCATCACTGTCAGTGAACCCCCACACTTCCTGTACGCTCATCCCTGCATTGGATGAACTTCATGATGTACTTGGGCATACTGTCGCCTTTCTCCATTTTTATGTTTTCGAGTTTATCCTTGAGCACTAACTTCCTCTGATCGCTCTTGCTTTGGAATAAATCTGTCAAGGATTTCCACATAAAGAATAAATAAGCCTTACCATGAAGGCTAGACACTATGTGATCCTTCACACCTTCCAAATGGGTATCCTTTAATACCTTGTTCTTTCATGCCAAGTACGACAAAAGCAATAATATCACTAGAAGTAGGCTTTGGAATTTCGCATCTATGAACTCCTTCAACCCATTGTCATCCAAACATCGCCTATATCATCCGTCCTTCCATGCAATATAATTCGAGCTTCCCTCAAGGGCATACTCCAATCACAATCCGTTGAAAGACATCTCAACTTTGACACCAAGAAAACACTGCTGCAAATTCAAATTCCACCAGCACAAAACTCAACCGCTTCAATGTTTTTCAATTAATCCAATGATCAGTACCGCTTTGATACCATGTAGAAAATTTTGAATAACTGATATATTATTCACCAAGATTCTCCTGATCACACACTATTTTATCTTCATGCAAAATACAGAATCTCTTCTACCATTTATCATTACATGCGGAAATAAAATCAATTGCATTCGCACATTAAAACCATAAACATTCACACATATGAACACAGTATTTCATGGGAAATCTTAAAGCTGAAAACACCAACTATCTGTATATTATATGTCATAGAGATCATGTAAGAATCATTGTACAAAGCTCCTCACAAGCTCTTAGCACAACCTCCAATTGCTACACACTAATCAAGCTAGATCTAGCAAAACACATGCTCCAATCTCTGCCACCTGATAGCCAGCCTCTATTGCATAATCAATGCTATAGGATGGCTCATTAAATAACATAAACCACTTGGCTTGTACTGCGCAATCCTCATGGGCTCCTCCAATCACTGGTAGTTGCAAATATGCAACATTATAGTTACAACTGATAGTTAACCTGCTCTTTCACCTATCTCTGCACTGGTCTCCACTAAAACTGTCCATGAACTGAAGTTAACTGATTTATTCTTTAGTTGATTAATGAGTTTATAATTAGTGAATTAATTAATAATTAATTCACACCACTCTTCACTAGTGTATTAATCAGTTAGACTAAATACAACTAGTTCAACTATGTTTAGATTAGTTAAACTGAACACAACTCCATTAACTCCTCAATCAACTCCACCAAACTCTGTCACATGAGTTCTAATTGAAGTCTCCATGAAATAGCTCCACTTAACCCTTAGGAATAGCGTAATTCCTTCTGTCATCTCCCGTGCCACATCTTTGCACTTAACTAAAGTGCTCCAAGAGAAGAAGATAATGTTTATAGTCCAAATATTATTAAGAGCTAATAATATTCGACATATCTATTTTTAGACTGGCAATCTAAAAATAGATTCCGCCCAGTATGTCTAAAAATAGAAGTCCATCTATTTTTTCTGTCTTGACCAACCATCCACAAATAGCATCCTGCAACTCATAGAACATGATCCATATGTCTAAAAATAGACATAGTCTAAAAATAGACTTGCGCCAAAAATAGCCTGCGGGCCCACTTAGTGAAGGAGACTCTTTTCACTAAGCTCATCATCTTGTTGCAATCTCAACAGCTCAAACTCTATATATATGTTTTGTAACACTAAAAGGAATATAATGAAAAATCAAGATGGAAGTTTCGATTTTGGATCTAGGGGAAAAAATCTTTGTGTATATATGTTTTATGTTTTATATTCATGTTATTGTTTGTTTTATGTTTTTTTAAGAATTCGTTTAAAGATAATTTATGTACAGGGTTAAAACCTACATTTGGTATCATAGTTGTTTCAGCTTCAAGCGGATGTCTTTTCTTCTTAGGGGTTTTTTTCTCGGGCCTGTGGTAGAGCATGTTTAGTGGGAGATCTGTAGGATTGATTCTTGTGGTGAAAGAAGATGGCGAGAAGTGGAAATATAGATATCAAGAAATCTAATGGTCAGATTTTTGAGTTGTGGAAGCTCAAGATGGAGGATCTGTTGGTGGATAAATACCAGTGGATCGCAGTAGATCCAGGTACTAAACCAACGAAAATATCAGATGAAGACTAGGCGAATTTGGATCGGAAGGAAAATAGAACAATACATTTGTGTATCTTAGATTCAAGATTGTTGAATGTATCTGGGGAAGCTACGATGAATCATTTTTGGGTCAAGTTACGGACTTTGTACCAATCTAAGTCTCTAGTGAATAAATTGTTCCTATGGAAAAAGTTGTATAACCTGAGGATGAAGGATGGAGACTTGGTGACAAAGCATCTGAACGCCTTCAATACTGTGGTAAGTCAGTTTTCATCTGTTGATATTAAAATCTCAGATGAAGATAATTTCATTAGTTTTTTTTTTTCTCTACCAGATTCGTGGGAAAACCTGGTTATTGTAATAAGTAGAAATACAACTACCTTGAATTTTGATGAAATTTTCTCAGCCTTCCTATCGGAGGAAATGAGACGGAGAAATATGAAGGGATGGAATGGAGATGCCTTATCTATACAAGGAAGGTCCCATAACATTAAAAAAAAAAAAAATCGAGTGGGAGATCTAAATCTGGAGGGAGATGTAAATCTCCAAGAAAGCCTGTAAAGATGTGTTGGAAATGCAGAAAGGAAGGACACTTCAAAAATTAATGCAGATCTAAATCTCAACAGCTCGAACCAATTAGACATACCTTCTACCATACGATTACCATGTAGTATTCAAAGACCCTTCTCTCCAATATGTCCAAGTCTTTGATGCCATAACATGGTCTTTTCTCTAGAGACTGCTAGGCTTTCTGCTCCACTTGTAGGAACCACAAAACTGTTCCACCCACAAATAACAGTGCTACCCTAAATTTTGTACAAAGTTCCAATCCGAACTACCCACATCAATACCAGTGATACTTGAACCATCTTGTAGGTATCTTTCTCAAACACTGTTTTTATACCTACATCATCAATCTTGCTTACAAAAATCAAATTTCTAGCTAATGCAAGAATATGTAAAACACTAGGAAGTGTTTTAATCCTTCCACCTTGCAGCTTCAACTTGAATTTTTCACGTCCAATGATTCTGGCCTTCCTATAATTTCCTAAGAAGACATCACTACCATCATACTTCTCATATTCACAAAACTACTCCCTATAGGAAGTGATGTGAAAGGATGAGCCTGAGTCAATCAACAATGCCTCATGATATACATGTGTATTTGAAGAAGAAGAAGCCAAATACACATTCCCACCTTCATCTGAGGTGGTTTTTTCCTCTACAGAAGGAGCATCATTAGATCCATTTCCTTTCTTAGGAGATTTATATCTGCAATAATTTTTGAAGCGTCCTTCCTTTCTGCATTTCCAACACATCTTTACAGGCTTTCTTGGAGATTTACATCTCCCTCCAGATTTAGATCTCCCACTCGATTTTTTTTTTTTAATGTTCTGGGACCTTCCTTGTACAGATAAGGCATCTCCATTCTGGCCCTTCATATTTCTCCGTCTCATTTCCTCCAATAGGAAGGCTGAGAAAAAATCATCAAAATTCAAGGTAGTTGTATTTCTACGTATTACAATAACCAGGTTTTCCCACGAATCTGGTAGAGAAAACAAAAAAATAATGAAATTATCTTCATCTGAGATTTTAATATCAACAGATGAAAACTGACTTACCACAGTATTGAAGGCGTTCAGATGCTTTGTCACCAAGTCTCCATCCTTCATCCTCAGGTTATACAACTTTTTCCATAGGAACAATTTATTCACTAAAGACTTAGATTGGTACAAAGTCCGTAACTTGACCCAAAAATGATTCGTCGTAGGTTCCCCAGATACATTCAACAATCTTGAATCTGAGATACACAACTTTATTGTTCTATTTTCCTTCCGATCCAAATTCACCTAGTCTTCATCTGATATTTTCGTTGGTTTAGTACCTGGATCTACTGCGATCCACTGGTATTTATCCACCAACAGATCCTCCATCTTGAGCTTCCACGACTCAAAAATCTGACCATTAGATTTCTTGATATCTATATTTCCAGTTCTCGCCATCTTCTTTCACCACAAGAATCAATCCTACAGATCTCCCACTAAACATGCTCTACCACAGGCCCGAGAAAAAAACCCCTAAGAAGAAAAGACATACGCTTGAAGCTGAAAAAACTATGATACCAAATGTAGGTTTTAACCCTGTACATAAATTATCTTTAAACGAATTCTTAAAAAAACATAAAACAAACAATAACATGAACATAAAACATAAAACATATATACACAAAGATTTTTTCCCCTAGATCCAAAATCGAAACTGCCATCTTGATTTTTCATTATATTCCTTTTAGTGTTACAAAACATATATATAAATGCCAAAGTATTCATAAACCCCAACACATTAACCTTGGATTAGAACATAAACGTATTTCCCTTGAATGGATATACAAAATACAAGGGTAAAAAAACCATCATGCCTCAAAACCATGTGAAAAACCATGCACAAAACCATAGGTGGGTCTACCCACCTAAAATAGGGTCCAATATTTTTTTCCCGGGAAGCTGCCCCAAACCCTGTGGAGGGGGATGATTGCCCCCTGTAAACCCTTGGATAGAGGGGGTGTGCAACTATTCGTGGAAAGAATATAACACACACCCACCAGCTTCAAGAGATGGGCAAATTTGGCACGTCTAGGAAAATCCTTAGTGAATTTTTCGTCATCACATATCAAACAAGGATATTTAGGCTTGTGTTTGGAAGTGCCATGAGAAGATGACTTATTTGAATCATGTTTAGGGTTATCGGATTTAGATTTTCCTTTGTCATTTTTCTTATGTTTTGAGGATTTTTTTGCTGCGGTCGATTGAACAACCTTTACCTAAGAGGTTTTACTAGGATTATTTTGGTTACTGGAAGGATTGGAGGGTGTAGTGGCAACATCAGACTTATAATTTGAAGAAGCCTTGGGTGCACTACTATCAACATGGGTCACTGACCCAATAATGCCATCAATAGGAATCACGATAGGAGGTCGAGATGCTGTTGGATCAGTTGAAAGTCACAGTGTGTCAGGTAGGAGCTCATAGAAAGTTCCAGATTGGGAATAAAACAAATCGAGATACTGAGCTCAAGAAATGACTTCCTCTTCTGTCACACAACAACCCATTGCCAGATCTTTGGAAATTTTCGAAAAAAAAATATTTAGTAAACGATTCAGTCAAAAACTGATCGGGGATCTTGAATTTGATGAGGTGACCTCTGTTCCTGCATTCATGAATGTGGTATGAAATATGGGTAGCTATTGATTGCTTCAAAGATGTGAGGAGGTGGGTGCTAGTCTCATACCAGAAAAGTAGCTAGAAGTGAGTGAGGAAGGCCATGGCTAAGGTGTTAAAATTGAAGAAAACACCTCGAGGGAGTTCAATATACCATTTGGTCACGACACCTATAAGAGTGCATTGGAAAAGACATATACAAATTTAATTTTCAACCCAAGAATTGGAAGAGCACCATAAGTGGTACATCATGACATGGGCTTGGGGGTCTTCCCTAGATTTACCTTCAAAATTTGGGAAATCTCCTAGAATCTTGGTTGGAATTGGCGGCCAATGTAACATATGTTGGATGCGGTCATTTGTAATATTATACACATCCTACAATTACAACATAGCCAACTGAGCTATGACATGATTAAAAAGGAATTTATCCATAGTTGGACCTTCATTATCATATGTAGGAATCGCCTCGACCCACTTTGTAAAATAATCAACGACGATGATAATATGACCATGCTCCCCAGCCGAGTCACCAATTCTGCTGTGAAAATAAATCCCCTCTACGGAAAAAGGCGATCTCTCTAGCCATAGAGTGGGTCTAGAAAATTACAAGACTATCTAATGCCAAATTTCTTAGATAATATCCAAAACCAAGAGAGCTCGATCGTATCTCCACTGAATGACATCCTGATCGCCATCCTGGAAACTTCTAGAGGTTGAAGCTTCTCCTCCATTTGAGGAAACACCACCAGAAATGGTTTAGCGCAATTTTCTTAGTCAAAAGAGCTCTAACAGCACTAGGATAGAACTATCAACCTGCAATCAGCATGGGAAGGAAACTAGAGAAAAGTGCTGACCAAAAAATTTAGGGTTTTAGATAAGTTTCTTAAATGATATTTCAAGGTAGCTTTCTTTGAGTCTTTAGAGGATAATTTATTTATGTATTTTTTCCAGGTGGAAATACTACACAATATTCATCACCAGGAACTTCAGGATCAGGGACAAGAAGTGAGAAGAGTGACACATTACTGTGTAACAGTATGTAGGTGGATTCTATAGGTATCTGAGGGCTCTCTTTTGTTAAACCCTCCTCCCATATTCTCTTTATGTCCTTAATTAAGTGAGGGAAATATACTTCCTTTATGGCTTCAATGTCTAGTTTAATGGTAGCAGTGGGTCAAAAATCCTTAGTCACTCTAATTACTTATGCTTAAACTGATATCCCCTTCAAACATACTTTTTAATTACATAATTATACTACCATATTTTGTAAAATTTTAAGATAATTTGCATGCAATTTCAATGGGCGTATGAGGAGATGGTGAAACTTACTAATTTGACAAGTGACCTGGGTGAAGATGGAAAATTTGGAGTTAATGAGAACTTTTGTTTCTCATTTCCACCCTCTCATCCTTCTTGTAGTAATGTATCAACTTCTCTTGTAGCAATTACAATGCTTCCTATAGAAATAGTAGGTTGAGGTTTGAAGCTCTTCAATGGTACACCAAGTTCGTCCTCTCTCTAACTGTTCTTGAAATGAGTGAATATGCAAAGGAAACTGAGCCCAATTACATAATATGCTATTTTGAGTTGGGGCTTGGAGTGTTGTGATGACTTGTCATTCAAATGAGATTTCCTTTTTTGGACCATTTTCCCCACTAAAAGCAATCATTATTCCTTCCATCGCAATAACCACTCACTAATAATGCGCCTAACTCCTTTGATGTGACATATCCATGTTACATGAGTGGTAATTTAACTTTTAGCTCACTAGCCGAGGGTGGCCAAGCTAAATAGTCACCTCTAGCTTACTAAAACATATCCTATTGATATTCATTCATTTTAGTCATTTACACATATGGAGAGAGTGAGAGACTACCATACTTGAGCCTACCTCATGGTAAATTTTTTTGCAGGGAATTTCATGTTGGAGCTGGACCATTGTATTGACACCAAGGGAGTTTGAATTGCTAGCTTATTTCCATGTGTATTTCTTCATTTTCTTCATGATGCTTGATTGTGATTTTTTCTGTGTGTGTGTTGGTACTTTTTTGATGTCCAAGCTGCTGCTATTGGTGGGGAGTCTTCCTGGGAGTGCTATGATTTTTCCAAAATTGTTTCATAAGGTCCCATTGTCTCCTTTGATGGGAAATAAAACACTATAATGATCTTTGTGGTATCTATACAATCTTTATACAAGAGGAGTTTCTCTTCATGTAGCAACCCATTAATTTTATCCTTGGGTCTTCAATATTCATATGATGATGAGGGAAAGTGTGATAAGACCTGAGAATAGCACTAGGACCATGAGGGAGTGATGCGGACTTGTAAAAATGAAGATGAAGACCTCTGTGGATTTGTAAATTTTTTTTTTAACATGTAGGACAAAGTGGATGGTTTTAGTGAATTTATTTATGAAGTGAGATGGATGAGTGGTGGATGGATGGTGGAAACCTGCATTTGGGCCCAGGTAGTGATGCTTCCCCTAGGAAGAACCATGAACCAACACAATGTTGCATACTTAAGGGTAGAGGGGAACAAATTCAGTTTTTGTTCATCTGAGGCATAGTCATAGGTCCTAAAAACAACAAAAAATTCAAACATGAAGGTATCAGGGTCCTCATAGGTTAGGACATGGAAGTGTGGGAGGGCAACATGGCTAATGTTCTTCATCCTAGCCTCCCCATAAGTTTCTCAGATGGGAAGGTCTCATTGTTTATTCTCACAAACTTAGCTTGGATAGGTGAAGTAGGTTCTTCTTCTTCCCCAATAGGTTCTTAAATTTTTTTAGGGTGCTCACCTAGAGGTATTCTAACTCCCCTGTAGTCAGAGAGGGAAGCTCACAGTCACTGAAGAAGAGTGAAGGTGACTACGTGAGGTTGTGGGGGTTTTTGGTAGAAATTTTCCTTAGTTATCCCTACTCCTACGAGGAATTAAAGAAACATTTTGTTGTTGTTTTTTTTTTTTCACTTTTTCAAAACTAAATGAAAAGCAAAAAGTAGAAACAATACTTAAGAAAAAAAATTCCTTTACTTAGACACCTCCTTGAAAACAATGCCAAAAAGTGGTGAGCCCTGGTATTGAACCAAGAGTGCTGCAACTCCCAAAGGCTAATCAACTCTATTTATCAACTCATGGTTCGTACAAACATAGAAGTGACAATGCTATATGCACCGTAGATGGATTATATTCATGCCACCCTCAACTAGATCTTCTGATCAATAATGTTCCAAGGACATTCCTCCTACTGCATCAAAGTGAAACTTTATAATGAAAATGAAATGTGTAAACTAATTCTAATTGAGAAAATGGAAATTCTATCATAATTAAACTTGCAAATGCTATTGAAAAAATTCACAAATAGGAAAAACCTAACCTAGTTGCAGGAAGTAAATTACACTATCTTGCAATCATTTATCTAGTAATGAAACCTATTTCTCGAAAAGGAACTAATTTATATTTCTATTAAAACATAAGTCATGATTCTATCTACTCTTCAACTAGCTCACACTTGCATATAAATCACTGTTCTATAAATATGTGATAAAAATACTATTGCTATTATGTTTTTGAAAAAAGGGAAAAAGAGGGCTTGGAGTGGCCTAAGAGTCTCTACAGGTCAAGAAACCACAACTGGGGGTCAATAAAATCCTAAAATAATTTTAAGTTGCAACAAGGATCAAAACTGGACAAATAATGAGGACCTACAACTATGCTACAATAGGCTACTATAGGAGCCCTGTATTGCTACAAAATGCCCTGTCATGCTATAGGAAGGCTGCCAAGAAGGTTCAAGAGGTGAAGGATATGGCTAGAAGGTGTGGGAAGGTGAATGGAAGTGAAGGTATATGGGTGAGAGGTTACCAACACATCTAGGCAAGCTCAAAGACCCTTGAGGGTCTGTTTTGCACTAGAAGAGATGCTCTTGGTGATCATGACAAAATGACCTCATAAAACTGAATTTTGATGACAAAATTTGGAGTTTGGGAGAGGAAGTGATCGAGTCCAAGGTGAAGGTGGTGAAGTTACATTTTCCTGCAGATTCAAACAACCCTACAATCATTGCATGCATACATGCAATGATCATTAACAAAATGAAACAACTAGATTTAAAAAGATGAGTTGAATTTAAATGTTATCTAATATATCCTCAAAATATGATCTAATTAACAAACAAACTCCTAAGCTACAAAAATCATATGCAGAACAACATAACCAAAAAAATATGTTCCAATAAATCATAAACAAAATGATTTTGGGCTGTGGTTGGAGGTACTTCTACTCATGCTCCCATGAGAGAGATGAGGCAGAGGCTTCAATCACATACTTTAATGGAGTATTCTTCTACAGAGATGCAAGAAAAAAAAAAAAAATGAAACTAAAAGAAACATACAAGTACACAAGAGGGACCTGAACCACTAGGTTGGGCCCAAACCCAAGAGGCTCAGTCCTATGAAACTAACTCAGTGATGGATCAAATTATAAGCTTCTCATTATCATTGAATCAAGGTCTATTACAACACATAACAGTAAAAAAATAACAATGTTAAGTACTTGATCTCAATAGAAACCTAGCTGAAAAAAAAACTCCAATCCTAATGAGCTCTTCTACATGTTTATTTATAAAAGAGGGTAGCTACTAACAACTCTCTAGAAAATATGAGTATCATCTCTTAAAACTCAACAAGAGTGAAGCTTGGATCCTCATGACTTTCACTGTCTTGGCTGCCAATGTCCTTGAGATGATGAGAGAGATATTGATGTGATCTTAGGCTGATTGAGGGAGTTAAGGAGGTGGACAACCCCCTATAATCTCTCCTTGTCATCTACTACAAGCCCCTACATAGGAATTGTATCAAAACTTGCTCCATTTCCTTAAATTAAACCATATTAGGCTACATGATATGAAAAAAACCTTTCACCCTTCTCACTAAGCATAATATGACAAAAAATGTAAATAAATGTGAGAAAGAGATAGTTTAATAAGCTGGAGGATGACATTATGACCCTTATGATATACCTATTGATCAACCTCATCAAGTACAATAATCCAATTCTTCATTCACAATAATATCTAGCAAAAACAAACAAAAATATCCTAGAGATGAAACCAACAATAATACTAATCAAAATCATGATTCAGAAGCCTACGGTCAACTGCGGTCAACTGTAAGAAAAACCATAAGTCTCAATTGCATAGAGCTAATGGTCATGTGTGCAGTTGAAGCATTCCACCACATGGATATGTATGTCATGTGTGTGGCTACAACCAAAAATACCATGCTACAACCCTACGACTATAGACCAAAAACTATAATTTACTGGTGTGATCTTAGAGCCTACAATTTCAGACCAGTGGAAAGCAATCTTGCAAACCAAATTCAGACCCGTGCAACTGAAACAAAAGAATATAAAAAGAAGAATATGCTTCATGATGATCTCCAAATGAGGGTCACTTGACTTGTATTTATATCCATCCAAGGGTGCCCAATTTCCCTTTTGGGATGACCTATCTATTTGTTCACATGAGGGTTTCCATACTAAAAATATATTTTTCCTTAACCAAATTAAATTCTTCCAAGGGCTAGGAGGGTTCTTCCATGATGAGTAAGATTGGAGGATATTTGTCCCTGAGATTCCAAATTAACAGTCCCTATTATCTAGGAAAAAATTATCGATTGTGACATATGTCCTATCATAAATATCTCGTCATCATCAAATGTCGTATACGTTCTTCTCGGATCATCTTTGCTTGTCTATGCTCATCTTTAATTATCCTTGCTTATCTCTTCTAATCTTTGCTCATATGTTGAACACTCTCAAATATAAAATATAAATAATTTACATCAATGGGGAGCCCATGCTACCACCCTATGTTCATTGGGGATCTAATGCTGCCATCCATAATCATTTCCAGCATGGAGCACAATGCTACTACTTGAGTATATCTTCTAGTGGGGAGACCAATGCTTCAACACAAGAAACATCACCATCAGGGAGTTCCAAATCATTCCAAATCATATTTTAGGAGCCTAGCTCAACCCTTAACAACATCAAAAAATAGTAGGGAGGATACGACTCACTTAAAGGTGAGGATCACAATTCTCCTATTATCGGAACAATAAGAAATATACTACCCATCAAGAGGTGAGGATCACAACTATCATAATTTCCTTTGATATTCCCAACTTGAACCTTAAGATTCAATGGTATAACACATGCATCCTCTCACTTGGGAAGGATAGAAATTACCATAAATGGTAAGGATTGCAGCTATTCCACCAAAGTCACCTCTCAAACCATTAGCCAAATAGGGAGGAACAATCCCAACAAGCCCAACTTGTGGGTAGGATGGCAACTAGGATATTTTCAATCAAGACTCAAAGAAAAAAATATGAAAGATGTTACTTACAATGTGGTAAGGATCTCAACTATCCTATTTTCATACAATAGGAAATATACTTCTTACTATGTGGTAAGGATCACTGTAATATTCCAAAATAGGAAAAATATACACTATTGGGAATATCTTAAGATATTCCAAAAGTGGAGCTACAAAAATACATGAACACAATATTGTAAACATATAAAATATGATCATGCCATGAGAGAGAACAATATTCAACCATCATTCTGTTAATGGATCAACAACAATGTACAAAATATCATGAGGGACATGCCACTCAAGCCATAAGAACAAGTCTCCAATGATCAAAGCAATAGATACATGACATGCTGCAACTATATAGAATGTCAGAGAGCAGTGACTGTGAAGTATATATTAGTGTAGCTACTACTGCAAATTTATATACATGAAATATTGCTGAAGGAAACAAAATAAATTCCCAATAATGAAGATATGGGCTCCAATACAATAATTCTAGCCAACCCAGAAAGGATTACTAGAAATGCCGGAAAACATACAATGTGACAAATAACCCTCAGGTTGATGTGTCACTGCAAACTAGATATGATATAAAATGAGGCTATGACAGATCTGAAATATTGATGCCCTCCTCCAATGGTATTTCTAATTAGAAGGTTGATCCCTCTACTCAGAAATAGACCCTCCTGATGAGCTCAATGAACCCTCCCAGCAACTGCCTCTGAAAACAACATAGATATGGACTGAAAATGCACTGTGAGGGATGGTAGATGGTTTGCTTGATGCCAAAGATATGAAAATATTCCTGGGATTCCTTCTTACTGATCTTCCGATGGATAGACAAGCTCTCCACTGAAAAACAAGCCCGGAAATGACTCAAAGAGATCCTCCTTTACTGCACCATGCAACACAACCTAGCTCTAAACAGAAACTGCGCTATAGATGAAGGAGGTAGCTTGGCCAAAATTCTAGAATGAGGAAATGAAGCTCAAGAGCCTCTCCTTTCCTGAGGATGAGGTAGGGATTCCTGACTGAGAACACCCTTGTGCTAAACAGCACTGCAACCCCGCTAAACAGTAAGAGGAAGCAAAGTCTCAACAGACCAAAGCAAATAATAATCTAAGCATGAATACAATGGTTGCCCTCCTCTCCATATAAATCAATTTCTCCTATCCACAATGGGTCCCATCCATATGTGCCACCTAGCCGATGCAAGTTTTCCTTCATTAAAACTGTGTTGTCCAACTTGGAGATGCAATGTATCTAGACAGTGCATGCAGACTTGGTCAAATATGACTGAATCAACATGATCCAATCTTGTTCACATCTGTGGGTACTCAATCCAGTTGCTTATTCTCCCCATTTTCACATGAAGAATGTTATTTTCTCTTCTGAAGAGGTTAATGGGCCTCCCTAGCCATTTTATTCATCTTCTGCTAACTATAATGTTCATTTTACCTTAAGGCTAAAAATTGGGAACATTACAGTCCTCCCCTCCAAAATGTTTCTTGTCCTCAAGAAACTATATATGGAGAGAAAAATTTCTCCCCTTCTCCTCTTGTGGCCTCCTCATCAATAGTCCCCACCACTGCTCAAGATTATCTGCAAAAAATCTTCCCTCCAATGTATCCTCCCAAAGATGCATGACGAAATGGCTCACATCATGAAAATGTGGAAGGTGTAAGTGGAAAAATTCTTGCTGTCTCATCACCTCCTCAAGGTAGGAGTGATGATACACATGGGAAATCTCACTCCATGATATCATCCAAATGAAATGAGCCATCCTAGGTAGCCCATCAAAGAAATCTGCAACCCCGGTTTTATGCAATGTGTTGGGGATGAATGGAGAGTTTATGTTTTCCCATCCAATTAGTTCCTCTCTCCACTTATGGTAGGTATGAGGGGGCTGCTGATATTGGGCTGCAATGTCATGGCCTTCAAAAATGGCCCAAGATACCCCACAATATAATTCAACCATGAAGTGCCTCCTCCAAGAACGCAAGTTCACCCAAGGGCTCCTCCTACATGAAGGAAAGAGGTGTGTTGTGGAAATCATGGTGTGCCCATTGTTTCTCCTGAATATAAAACATGTAAAATAGGGAGAATAATACTCCCAATGGGCATCTCCATCTCAAATTTCAGTCTCCAAACAAATCTTCCCATGAGTACAAACATATCAACAATATATGGAAGCAAAATACTATGAAAACAAGTTGTCAAATGACAACCAACGAGTGAATCAAAGTTCCACACAAGGAACCAGTGCAATGCATTCCATGCCTGCCTAAAAAAATAATTAAAAGTTTCTTAAATAACCACTTTTTTGGCTGCCACAGTCATCTCATAAGATGGAAACATGAAGATAAAATGTGGTGTTAATGGTGCACACCAAGAATCATGTGGCTTCCCCCAAAAACCGCCAAAAATATAACTAGAATAAATTCTACAAGTAGTTGTAGGTACATCATCATACAATATGCAAGAAGAGATAATTATTCTTGATATATCATGCTGCTCAAACAAGGAAAATAAGTACAATACAAAATGTGAAATTATACCTCCTCCATCATGTACTTGAGATCTTGAGCTGAAATGGCTCAACTGGAATCTTTCCCTCATCTCCAATGAGTAGGGAAGTGGTTGTGACCTCCTATATATCACCATCCGGGCTATGCATCTATCCATATGCTAAAACGTGTCATGTTGCATGCCCTCCCAAGTGAGCTCCTATGCTAGAGAAAGATATGCATCATAATGCATGGAAAGGAAGTCCTCATGTGCTGCAAGTAGCAACTTATCCTTGAGACTAGAAGCTCTAGTCAAGAATACCCTACCATGTGCATAGATGACCATATCATCCACCATATACTCATCATCTCTATCCGGGTCATTGAGAATCATGCATGCACCAAGATCCTTGGAGTACTCTACTAAGAGCTGAGATGTCCAATAAGGATCAATCCTCCTAAGAGACAACGTTGGTGATCTGGCATGTGAAGCTCTCCTCATGCTGCCGCCTACTATTTTGACATCCCCCATGCCAAATTCTTCCTAAAAGCTCTTCACCTCTCCAAAATCCAAAAATGGTGAATCAAAAGACAAGATGTCTCTCCTCAACTCTAGATTTGGTGGCCTCCCAGGTGGAATGCCTCCATGTAGTGAGACATTGATGTCAAGAGTGGACTGTACATATGGTTGGGCAAACTTGCCCTTGCCTTCACAGTGAAATATAGTCTGCCTCCTCTATTCATTAGCTCCGTGAAATAGAGAAGGGTGTGTGTCTCTCATCACATGATGTCGTTCTTCCTTCCTACCCCCTCCTTCCAGATGCAATGCTTCACAATCATGCTGCTCACTGATTGTGCTTGGACCTCTATGTATGAGATCCTGGGGAACTTATTGCAAGGATACAAGAATCCCTCCTGTTGGAGCATGTGATCCTCCTCCATCTGCATGAGGTACTGGATGTGCTCTAGATTTGACAGCGTTGTTGCCCTCAATTCCATCAATGTGTGTGGGAAGCATCTCATCAATTGGATCCTCCTGTGAAAAAGAGATCCCCATGCCCTCTTGTCTAGGAATATGAACTAGAGGTCTTGCCTCCGACAATGTGTAATGCAAGATGTCAACTTCTCCCATGGTTTCCTGAAGTGTATTTTCCTCCATCACATGCAAGGGTTTTGTTCTTTCAAGTTTTCCTTGCTCATGTGTCTTAGGAAATTTTTCACCAAACCTCCCCACCAATGTTTCTATGAATCTTGCATAAGAGGAAGTGTTTGCATTCTTTAAAGAACAAGATTCAAAAACCCACCATGCATGGGCCTTACCTTTGAAATGAAACGCTGCAACTCTGATAGCCTCTTCTTTAGAAATATGGTGCTGCTGAAAATAGGAGTCTAGGTCCTTCACCCAAGCTCCGGCTGTACATGTGGGTGAGCCTTCAAAATTAGATAGAAGAAATCTATCTGCATCCTACTGCTTACTCTTCTCCACTTGTATCTTGTAAAACCCCTAGAAATTAGTATGATCTCTAAACCTCTTAGTTTGAGATTCATACTCCTGCAACAGATCACTATGAGTTCTCCCCTTAGGCATTCTTCCTCCTCTCATCCATATCAAGATAGATCTGGGCACTTGACTGCGTTGTGCATCATGATGTGTAGCTGCATGCTCACACTCACCATGTGAAAATCTAGATTCTGGTCTAGATCCAACTTCCTTTGGAGATCCCATCTCCACTCTCATCCTCTTCAGCTCTCCTTGAAAGCTTTGCATAGATTTTGGAAGAAGCTTTGTAAGCTTGTCTTCCTTTCTCCCTTCACATACTGAAGCCTTCTCTTTTCTGTACATCTCTCCTGAAAGTGTAATGGCCTGAGATCCAAAGGCTGAGACAAGATTGAAGCTCTGATACCACTGTAATATTCCAAAATACGAAAAATCTACACTATTGGGAATATCTTAAGATATTCCAAAAGTGGAGCTACAACAATACATGAACACAATATTTTAAACACAACAAATATGATCATGTCATGAGAGAGAAAAATATTCAGCCATCATTCTATTAATGGATTAGCAACAATGTACAAAATATCATGAGGGACATTCCACTCAAGCCATAAGAACACATCTCCAATGATCAAAGCAATAGATAGATGAGATGCTACAACTATATAGAATTCCAGAGAGCAGTGACTGCGCAGTCTATATTAGTGTAGCTATTGCTAAAAATTTATATACATGAAATATGGATGAAGGAAACAAAATAAATGCCCAATAATGAAGATATGGGTTGCAATACAATAATTATAGACAACTCGGAAAGGATTGCTAGAAATGTCGAAAAACATACAATGTGACAAATAACCCTGGGGTTGATGTGTCACTACAAACTAGATCTGATATAAAATGAGGCTATGACATATCTAAAATACTGATGCCCTCCTCCAATGGTATTTCTAATTAGAAGGTTGATCCCTCTACTCAGAAATAGACCCTCCTGATGAGCTCAATGAACCCTCCCAGCAACTGCCTCTGAAAATAACACAGATCTGGAATAAAAGTGTGCTGTGAGGGATGGTAGATGGTTGGTATTATTCCAAAGATATGAAAATATGACCGGGAGTCCTTCTTACTGATCTTTCGATGGATATACAAGCTCTTCACTGAAAAACAAGCCCGTAAATGACTCAAAGAGATCCTCCTTTACTGCACCCTGCAACACAACCCAACTCTAAACAGAAACTACGCTGTAGCTAAAGGAGGTAGCTTGGAAAAAATGCCGAAATGAGGAAATGAAGCTCAAGAACCTCTCCTTCCCTGAGGATGAGGTAGGGATTCCCGACCGGGAACACCCTTGTGCTAAACAGCACTGCAACCCCGCTAAACAACAAGAGGAAGAAAAGTCTCAACAGAACAAAGAAAATAATAATCCAAGCATGAATACAATGGCTGCCCTCTTCTCCATATAAAGCAAGTTCTCCTCTCCACAACGGGTCCCATCCATATGTGCCACCTAGCCCATGCAAATTGTCCTTCATTAAAACTACGTTGTCCAACCTGGAGATGCAATGTATCTAGACAGTGCATGTGGAATTGGTGAAATATGACTGAATCAACATGATCCAATCCTGTTCACACCTGTGCGTGCTCAATCCAGCTGCTTATTCTCCCCCTTTTCACATGAGGAATGTTATTTTCTCTTATGAAGAGGTTAATGGGCCTCCCTAGCCATTTTATTCAACTACTGATAACTATAATGTTCCTTTTAGCTTGAGGCTAAAAATTGGGATCATTACAATCACAACTATCCTATTTTCTAGAGTTCCCTCAACTCGAGGAGCTCTTCAGCTCAATTCCTCACCCAGGGATATTAGTTAGGGGTGAAGAGAATAACTCAATTTCCTTGAACATCTCGTACTCTTACCTAAGAGTGTCACATCCATCAATCCATGTTTCTCTCTATAGATAAAAAACATATCAATGTGCTCATAACTTATACTAGCTTAATAAAGTCATGGAGGAAATAACCACAAGCCTAATCTTTTCTCATGTAGTAATACTATCTCAATACATGAATATAAATTTTTCCCAACCATATATGGGATTCTTGCTAATGTGATCCTACTCTTTTTGTCACAATATATCAATGTGTTATCCAAAACCTACTCAAATAGTTCTCCAAAGAGATTTCTTATCCAGACTTCCTTGTAGCTAGCCATGCCCTTAACTAGGTTGCCTCACAGATAGCCATGATAGAAAAAATGTACTCAACCTTGACTATGCTTAAAGATATGGGCTTGTATTTCATTCTCATCCAAGATATCATGGAATATCCTAAGCTAAAGAAACTCCTAGATGTGCTCTTCTTATCAAAAACGTTTTCAGCCCATTCAATATTAGTTCGTTTCATGAAAATTATTTAAAAATATGCTCGGTGGAAACCCAATTTGTAAGAAGCATATGAAACATGAATTGAATCAATTAGTTCACTGCAAAGCATATATCTATATGGGTGTTCACAAGGAACATCAATACCTCAACCAAGTCAGTAGCATCTCTGCATAATTACTTAAAATTCATCGGGGTGGCCAAGGATTTGCATTTTTTCATTCCAAATATATCCAATAACCTCATGACATACTTTCTTTAAGAAAGGAAAATTTATTCTGGTCTCTGCCAAAATTCTTGGACCACCTTGAAGTATAGGTTCAGATTGACACTGATTTCAAGCTTCACCAGATAATTTTCAATGAGAACATACCAGGGTTGGGGAGCTTTCTTCAAACTGTGCAATGATTTTTGCAAACGTAACACTGACCAAACCAATATAACTAGCTTCAAAAAAACAAATAATGTGTAGTTAAATCAACCAAGTCTACTTATCAAGCCTTAAATGCTAGACCAAAACTAATATCAAAGCCATAAAAGTTTCTTCCAATATAATTGTTAAAATTTTCAATCCAAGTCCCCAAGTACCAAATTAAAACCTTGTCTATTTTCATGACAACAATTGCCATTTACGAAGCAATATCAAGCCATCCACATGATAATAATATGAATCATTTCTATCAATAGATGTGAATGTATACACCAAGGATAAGTAATATAATTTTTTTCCATATATTCATTGTGAGATTTTTACAATAGCCAGAATAAAATCACTACATACAAAGGAGAAATCCTTTACTATCATACTATCTTCAATGATAAAAAAATATATTGGTATGCATACTACAAAATCTTGCAAATACAAGATGTGTAAATTCATTCACATTCTATGCAACATACCATTCATTATGTAGGTCTCACGATTCCTTAAACTTCCTTGCCCATAGAACTCTCTATCAGTTACTCGATGTATTTAGGTATGTCGTACTCCCAATGCACTCCTGGTCTCATGCATAATATTTTAGTTTTTGTATCATACATGATTAACCACACCCATAGGCCTTATTCTGTGTGTATTTGAGGCCTATAACTGCACTTTTAAGACTTTCTCCCAATGAATGGGGCTTAGACTAGGAGAAATACTTTTTTCTCAAACAATAAATTCAACAACATCAAATGAACATCTATTCATGCAAAAAATTTTGCTTCAATAATCAAGAGTATTCTATTCATTTAATGCAAATAATAATAGGTGTTGGGATCTCATGGAGAGTTTCTACCTCTGAATGAGAAGCTTATTCAATCATTATCAATCAAGACATTAACCTATCTATAATACTATCATGCAACAACAAAAATATCAGATCAAAAAATCAAACCATATCAGGTTCTTAGACATATATTATAACAAATCATCATAAACTAATTCATCATCACATATTAACATGACATCAAACATTCATCAAAGGTTAGTGTCAAATAAGTGTATATTCAGACTTCAAGGATCATAATCACAACATCACTTCTTTAATCAATCATCAAGGCATGGAATATAATTGTCAAATTTACTAAGCTTATCAAATCCTAGAAAATATCAACAAGAAGATCTTGAGTATCAATCTTATTGTCACACTTTTATCATCGGGGTTTCCATGCTTATCATAAACATTAAAATAGTATCAATTTTCCATATATCAAAATCAATGTTTCTCGCTTTCTTTATAAAAAAAAGAAAAGCACCATGTCTAATAAAATGTAAGATACTTTCCAAATATAAAGTGCACAAATATATCACATGCGATAAATAAAATTTACTTACATATGCATGCATGAGTCATTTATGAGGGTGATATTCTTGTCATACCTCAAGGCTTAACTTGCCTTCCAATATTGCAGCTATAACCTTGTAATATTCAGACACTTTTGAAGATTATAGCACTTGTTTGTCATTGATAGATTTCGGACTTGAAATTTCTTGATTTTATTCTCCTTCTTCAATTTTGAAAAAACTTTCATCAGGTAATTATTTCTATTCGAGGACCAAATCTTCATTTCCTACACAAAATATCTTTTTCTGCACCTTAGATGACCCTCAAGAATGATATTCTTATCACATCTCATATAGAGGTTAAAGGTATTCAGATACTCAAATATTCATGCATGAAGTGTAAGAAATAATCAAAGCAGTAAGTCAAAATAATAACATAAATCTAAAATGTACTTTTCTTTTAATGAGAGACAATCAAATCCCTCATGAACCAATGTTCAATAGTTATTACAATATATTATCCATATAACAATGTTTCCTTTAACAATTCCAATCATATTTATCAACAACCAGGCCTAATTGCGACTATCCCATCATGATCCCATCTAAGGTTACATTGAATCTGTCACAAGTGTTAGAGCAACTTCTCACTGACCATGCTAGGGTTTCAAGACTACATAAATCAAACCTTTTTCATACTCCAGGGTTTCTTCCAAGGGCCTAACCTCGTAATCTATCAAACCCTAATAACCATATAGACTGGAATTTCCTTCAAAATCTAATATCCATATTTCCTACGATTTCCTTCAAAACCTAGTATTCTTTTACATATTCTCCATCTTCTCTAGCTTCCATCAATGGTGTCTTCACAGGGGTGATATTTAATGAATTTTCTTCAACCTAGCTCTGATACCATGTTAATTTTTTTTTTGTAGGGCTATATTTTTCTTTGATTTGATAATGGAATTTCATTACTTACATATTTAATTCACCCCATAACATCATAACATCATTAAAAACATTTGAAATTATATAGAAAGAACAATACCATCCTTAATGCAGTGGAACATCAAGGAAGAATAGAAGAAAAGTATTCACACATAGAGACACTGAGATTGGTTGGAGACCAGGGAAAAACCCCAAAAGGGGAAAACCATTTCAAATTATTCTTCTTATTATATTGTCATAAAATTTTCAACAAAGAGAGAGTACAATAATCCAATTCTACATTCACAAGGATATCCACCAAAACCAACCAAAAAATATCCCATATATGAACCCAACAATAATATTAATCAAAATCATGATTCAGAATCTTGCGCTCAACTATCAAGATTTGTGGTCAACTATTAGAACCTATGGTCAACTGTCATAAAAACCCCATTTCCTGACCACATGAAACTAATGGTCATGCATGCAACTAAAGTGTTCTAGCCATAGGGATACACCTATCATGTGTGTGACTACAACTAAAAATACCCTGTTAGAACCTTGTGGCTACAAACCAGAAACCCTAATTTTCACGTGCCAGCTCAAACCCTACATTTTCAGACCAATGTGAACCAACTTCAGATCCGTGGAAACCAAAAAAAAGAAGAGAAAAATAAGAATATGTTTCAATATTATCTCCAAATGAGGGTCACCTGAATTGTATTTATAGCCATCCAGTGGTGTCCAATTTCTCTTTTGGGTTAACCATTCCTTTTGTGCACATGAGGGTTTCCATATTAGAAATATATTTTTCTTAACTAAATTAAATTATTCCAAGGGCTAGGAGGGGTATTCCTTAATGAGGAAGATTGTCCAAAGGAGGGAATTTTTCCCTGAGCTACCAAATTAACACACATAACTTTGATTATCACAATGTATCATGCCCATCTATAACACCTAGTAAAACAATCCTACAAGTAGCTTCTGTAGCCACACTTCTTCACAACTTGTCAATACACAACCTATGCAATATTGAGTGCAACAAATGTCTACTTCCTAGTCATCCATGATATCATAGAATAACCCAAAATTAAGAAACATCTTTATGTGCTCTTCATATCCACTGCAATCCCCAACCAATCTGAATCAATCTATTTAAACAACATCACTTTACCACCTAAGATATATATTAAACTATATCCAACTGTACTACACAAGTACCTCAACACACTTCTCCATGTGCATGGATTCAACCATAAACTGGCCAAATTACTTCATTGGATTCGTCACCATAGTTTCTTCTGGTTAACCTAACTAGGTGCTCCATTTGACACTAAAGAAGTTCCTCTTATGGAAATCTTTGTTTCACCCTTTATCATAGTATAAAATATTCCTACCACTTTTTTCCCTTTTTCACTAAAGCATTACCTATTGTTTGACATGTCCCCTCATAGAAGGTATACTAATCCTAGATACCTCCTTCATGTGATAATATTGTTTAAAAATCTCAATACATGACATCCTCTTAGAAGGTTTCTCCTTCCACTCCGCCTGACTGTATGCTCCCTCTAAACTCGAAGCTCTTCTAGTCATATTGCATGAACCTAGATGTATTAACAAATTATACAACCATCCCTCTCAAACACTAATCACTTATAAAAAGTATATGTTTGAGTCCTTATTCTATACAAGGACTTTTCGATCAACAAATGAAACTCTATACCCTTTGTCTTTCAAGGATGTGGTAGATATTGAGTTCTTTTAAAAAAATTGGTACATAAAACACTTCATTTATATGAATATTTTCTCATGAATCCAACTAGAAATATTTTGACCCGACACCTTTGATTGCATACTTGGTATTGTCTTCAAGTTCCACTTTCCGTGTTGACCTCCTCTCTACCAATTTTGTGATACTTTCATGGTCACCTATCATATCTTTGGAAGCACCGTTATCAACTAGAAAAATGTCATTATGATATGTGTTGTATCTCAAGAAACAATACCTTGGCTGTGGTAAGGATTCAATGCTCAAGACATTTTGTAAATGTATGTCACAATTATAATATCAAATGGCCTCTGCTTAACACCTTTGGAATATAATTATTCAATACACTCAATAATCTGATATAATGAAAGGCTTCACAATGCCATAAATTTTTGATACCTGAATGAAATGAAAAGAAGAACTATAAAGGAAAATTGAAGTGATACGCTAAGAAACATAATCTATCACTTTTAAGTTTAAGAGGGAATTCATGGAGAGAGAGGAAACTCAAAATAATATGTTGCAAACACAGAATTTATTACTTTAAAGTTTCATCGGGAGTTTTTTAAGGAAAAAGAGATGAGGCGAAAGAGAACAAATTAAGGTTGTTTAACTCTTACTCACAGATGTAATTAAGAGGATGGATGCTACATTACTTCACTTCATTCAAAGAGGAATAAACATAGAGTGAAACTAGAAAGACATATCAACACCAACAACTGTAGGAAAATTGATCTTCTTTCATTTATTTCTCATAAAATTCAGTACCAAAATAAAAATCCTCTAGAGGTACAAAAATTGGAACCCCTTTTCTTTATTTCTATCTACTTAAATACATCACAGTGTTTCGTAACTCCTAAAATTCTTGAAAATTTTCGATTACCTAAACTGTTAATATTACTTATGTAATCATACTTGAGAAAACAAATACTGAAAATATTGTTCATTTTTCTGAATCTGATGTTGCTGATGCATCCTCCCGAAGTGTCGAGGTGTCCTTTCTGGTTATGATGCAGCGGCTACACAGCTCTGTAACAACGCCTCCATGCCCGACTTGACCTAGTTGTCATGCTCCTAATAGGGTCGTTATATGCTCTTCTGCCAGACTATGACTATGCCCCTGTGCTTCAAACACTATCAATCATATCACCTGCTACCCGACGCTGCCTCTTCTCCTTTGACCTGTGTCAGGTCACTTACTCGATTTTTTTTGCCGCATTCTACTTGTTTCTTCATAAAATGGCACATAACTGCATGATCCCGAACTTGAAATCCTTTGGATTTCCTTTGGATTTCATCTTTGAACCACATTGTGTTCGTAACAACATCACACTTCACATTTCGTCGTCTTTAACTTTTCCTTAGCATTTATATTTTAATACTTGCGATGTGTGCTATGCGATCGGGTCCCACCTGGAATTGTACATCGCACTTTAGCGAACTTATCACTTACTTCCTGCAGTGATCCTTTTAAACTTTTGATTCATGATTTTTGATTTAATCTTTTCCATCTATCTTTCCGCTCCATTTTTGCGCTTTGATCCTGACCATCCATTTTTCCCTTTACTCCTCCTCCAAAATTCTTAAGTGTTTAATGGAAATGCGCCCTTTCTCCACTTTTGGGAAATTAGTTTCTTTGCTCCATAGTGTGACCCTCCTGAGCTTATTTGATGTTCTGTCACGCTTGTCCCTCCTGAGCTTGTGAATGAGCCCAATTCGACCCTATTCAGCGTGCAATATTCTGAGTGTGCCCATCAATTCGGCTCTTGAACCATTCTGCACGTGAATGATCTCGACTCGACCCACATTCTCATATCATCACGTAATGTTAATGTACTAATACATAAATAAAAATTCTTATATGACACAAAATTTTATATTTTCTATCATATATGATTTTTTTGTTTTTTGAAAAATAGTTCAAAGGTAAATGCAAATGAGCCACAACATCTGGCTCTACCCAGGGATAATGCTTTTTTCCATGGAAGCGCTAAGAACCACAGATTAGTGCCTTATCCATTAGGCATGGAGTCAAATATTGCTTGGTGACATATGAACAATGAGCAATCTTGTATTTAAAATGGTGGAATGTTGAATTTTAATGTTGGAAATAGTGCTTCAGATACTGCCCATTCACAAGCAGCTGTACTGTCTTTCCATCTAGATCTTCCAAAATGAATGTGTTAATTGTCCTTGCCTCATAGATCTTGTATGGACCATACCAGAGAGGGTCAAATTTACTATGCTTCCCATTTTCTTCTCGTCTGGTGTCCCATCTTAGTACCAAATCTCCTGCTTGAAAGAGAACTTCTTTTGCTTTTATGTCAAATATAGACTTTATATTTTCCTGATAAGTAATCAAGTTATCCCTGAATTTGTTTCTATTTTCACTTGATTCAATTATTTTGTTCAATATTCTTACCAGAGCATTTGGTTCTTCCTGAGCTTCTTGAAGGAAACAAATCACTGGTTTGGCTATCTGAGTAGGAAATAGTGCTTGAGTTCCATAAACCAGTTCATAGGGAGAATTCCTAGTAGATCTCTTCGTAGTGACTTGAACTACCCAAAGTGAAAACTTCAACTTCCTATCCCAATCCTTTTGATTCTTGGTGATTGTTTTCTTCAAGATTCTGACCAATATATTATTTGAAGACTCTATGTGGAATGTGATAAAATCACATTATACATTTCATAGAAATTAATGAAACAAGAAGAGTTTAATACCTGAGCATTATCAGTCACAATTTTGACTGAACATATGAATCTGCTGAAAATGTTTTCCTGTAGAAACTTCATCACCACTTAGTCATTCTCCTTATTAGTGGGTATTGCTTCCACCCATTTTGTAAAATAATCAGTAGCAGTCAGAATCCACTTGAACTGTTTGCTTGATGGAAGATTTATCTCTCCAATAATATCCAACCCCCATTGCCTAAAAGGTTTTTCAATAAACACTAGGATGAGAGGTAATGGATCAAGTTTTTTCTTTTCAGAAAAGAGCTAGCACTTCTGACAACTTCTGACCAATCTATAAAAATCTACAAATAGGGTTGGCCAATAGAAGCCTGAATTAAGAATTTTATGAGTAGTGACCTTCTAGCTATAATGTCCTCCACACAGACTTTCATGATATTGTTTGGTGACTTCAATAGATTCTCCTTCGGTCAATCATAACAACAAAATACCAGTATGATATTTCTAGTATAGCTTCGCTTCTATGATAACATATGGTTGAGACTTGAGCTTGAGAGCTCTATATTTTTTTCTTTTCAGTGAAGTTGGACAGGAAAAGAAATACAGATAATGCACAATACCTTTATACCAATCAAAGAAAAAAAAATTGTATTGGATACCTGTTTTGAACTTGCTTTGACCCTCTTCACTTATAGCTCCATCCACTGGTGCCAACAAATTAATTCCCAAGGCTTGAAAATTTGTCTCTGTCAACAACTTCGCTAACCCTTATCCCTTGACCATCTTGGTGGGTTTGATGTCAAAATCATACTCTTGGATTTTTTCTATCCACTTCCCCCTTTTTCCTTCAACATCACTTTGGACTAGCACATCCTTCACAACAGAATTAGGAACACAAGAAGTTATTTGGGACTGCAACACATAAGTCCTAAAGGATTTTAGTGATTTGAACAAAGCATATACTTGTTTCTCTAGAATATTGTATTTGAGCTTAGCATCTCTGAGAACTTTGCTGAAAAATGCAGCTGGCTGCTCCTTATTGTCTTCATTTTTCTGCAACAACACAACAACAATAGTAGTGGGGGATGAAAATGAGAATAACTGAAAGGATTTTTGATAGTCTGGGCTAATCAAAACCAGGGCTTCCTGTAATTATTCTTTTATTATAGAAAATACATCTCTTGCTTCCTTATCCCATTTCACTTTTGCATTTTTCTTCAACATATCTGTTATGCTTCTCACAATCTCAGCATAATTGGGCACAAACCTCCTCATAAAGTTTATTTTTCCCAGGAATCTCTAGATATCCTTCTTACTTCTGGGTAAAGGAATAGTCTGAATGGCTTCCACCCTTGCTGGGTCAATCTTTACTCCCTTTTTAGAAACTATGTGACCCAATAATTTACTTTATTCTAAGGAAAATAAAGATTTCTTGGGATTTGATGATAGACCAAACTTTTTGTACTTTTGAATTTTTTTTTGCAAATGCTCCAAGTTGTCATCATCTGACCCTGAGAAAAAAGTTACATCATCCATATATATAACTTCAAACCTGTCACCAATGAAGGCTATGTCCATGGCACTCTGAAATTTTGCACCTGCGTTCATAAGGCCAAATGGCATCCTTGCATACATGAATTTTCAACTGGTAAAGAATCAACCAATCTATTCTCCTCCCTTGGAATATACTAAATATTGAATGCTTCAAATTAGTTTTCTACCAGATCCCACACTTCATTCCTATATGATCTCAATCTCGGATGCTTGGTTTGAGAATGATTTTCAATCTCCCTTATCATCAATTTAGAGTCACAAAAAATTGAAATAAATTGAACTCCCATTTTTTTAGCAACTTGAAGGCTTGATATTAAGGCCTCATACTCAACCACATTGTTTATTGAATCAAATTATAGTTTAAAAGAGAAAGGCATGAGGTTACCTTCTGGTGATATCATCAAGAATCCAGCACCTGTGCCCTCCTTGGAGTAGGCACCATCAAAGTAGCACTTCCAAATCTTCCTTGAGTGCATCTCATTATTTACAACTGCTGAAGAGAGTTGCTTCCCCATGTCTTCATCAAATTCTGCATCTTCATGTAGCATGAAACAAGAAAGGTCTTCTATTTCTTGAATATAAATGGGGGAATTTCTTGCATCTTTCTTGGAGGTAGTCTTCACAAACCTTGTTTCCCTGTACAACCTCCTTTCTTCCCCATTAAAACCAGAATGATAACATAAGTGAAATATAATTTTAGTACACCTCCCAACATTGCTCCCTAATATCTTGACAAGAGCATTCCAAACCTGGTTGGGATGTTAGCAACCACTACATCCACGACTATACTCTTTTTTGGGATTTGTGCCAACGAAACTGCTACATCTTTAATTAACCCACACATTTCACCCTTTTGGAATCAAATGAATATAGATCCCTATAAATTTTGGTAATCTACAAGTTAAGCTCCCTCATAATATACAATGGCATGAGATTATGGCACGCTCCTGAGTCCAACATTCAATTATGTAGAGTATAATCATGAAGCAATAGGGAAGTATAGAAGGGTGGAACATATGGATCTATTTCTTCTACATGAGGACCAAAGGTGACCACTGGATTTTCTTCTTGTAATTTCACTGTGTCATTTATGTCTTCCACCTGTGTGAGATTAATCAATTCTGATATTTCTTTTTTGTAAGTTGGTATTTTGGCTAATGCTAGAAGAGGCACCTGAATTTTGACCTTCTCCAACTCTATTTTCAAATTGAAGGCATGAATTTTCTTAACGTTCTTTTTAGGTTCTTCTTTACTCTTTCTAGAATTTTCTGCTTGTTTGGGTATAGGAACAACTCTCTCCAAGATATTAGTGTCAACTTATTTGTTCTGGGAAGATTCACCCTGCTGCACGTTTGTTATATTAAATGAATTTACAGGTTGTTTCTTATTACTGACCTATTTCATAGGGTATTTTTGTAGTGGAGTTGCCATTGGAGGAGGAATGGAACCTTGTTGGTCACCTTCATTATCCTGCATTCTAGATCTCTTTCTAGACCTCAAATCATACTTTTTATGTAACTCAACTTGCATGAAATCTGTGGATTGCCTACAATATTCATCCATTTCATCTTGATCAAAAGAAAATTCATCTTCAACATATTATCCTTCACAATCTTCCTCTTCATCCTCTTTTATTGCATACATAGAAGATACCTAATCCTTAACCTCCCTTTGGTCATTTTCTGCTGGCTCTCTGGGTGCTGCTTATATATACAATGGAGCTTGAACCTGGTCTTGATCTCTTCTTTCCCTCTGCAATATTTGCAGGGGATGTCTTCTGAATTGAGGGTTAAACCCCCCTCAGTTTTGTTGCACTTGTATTTGGGAGTTTTTATTTTCCAATTCCATATTAGATAGCTTATTTGTCAAATTTTTTATCACCTTTTTCATATCTTTAATTCTTAGATCTTGTGATGATTCTTCTTTTGCCCCCCCCCTTCTCTTGGACTGGTTGTTTCCCTTTTTCCTTTCCAGCTGCAGTCATATTAGCTTCAATATATAAAGCATATGTTTGTATCTGCTGAAGAGAAGGGGCTCTTCTCTCTCTCAATGTAAAGCTAAAATCAGCTTCAAAAGCGCCAACAAAAACTAAATTTTCTCCTACAGGAGGGGCTTCATCTCTATAGGTAAACTATTGTAAAATTTGTTGAATCATTTTACAAACTCAGAAATGTTTTCATTTGGATTTATTTTAATTTCATTAAGCTTTGTCAATGAGTAACCATGATCTCTCTTCTCTCCCCATCTCTGAGTGAGTTGAGTTTCTAACTCTTCTTATTCATTTGTGGAATAATTTGGTAAACCTTTGAACCATTTCCTAGCCTCTACACTTATAGATTGCACAAATAGTCTCATCACAACATCAAGATGTTCTACATTTAAATTCTCAGCAAAAGTGAAAAACAAGGGTAAATGTTGTTCTATAGTTACTTCATCTTCTCCAGTGAAACGAGGAAGTAATTTGAGGTATTCTTGAGGCATGGCATTCATTGGTTGCAAAAGATTTAGTGGTGCATATCTATCCATTAAGAAAGCTGGTGATGCCATATTAACAATGTGGTTAGCTACTCCTTGGGTGGTTGAGGTTAATGAACCCGCTATGAAAGTGAATGAAGGTGGAGGAAAAAATGATATGGGGGTGGGCTGATGGACAATAACAGAGGGACCAACAACTATATTTGGTTGAGCTTGAGTGGAGGTAAAATAAACAGGCTTGAAATAATGTTCTTCTAACTGAGGTTCTTGAAAATAAATGGGTGTGGAAGGAGTATCTTGTTCCTAGAAAGGGAGTTCCTGCGAAATATATTCAAACAAAGGGTTATGAGAACTGCTACCAGGAGCAGGCAATGCAGGATCAGGTATTGAAGGAGTTTTAGGTTTCTGAGCCTTTTTAGAAACCAATCTTTCTCGATTTGGAAAAGTAGGGACTATCTGTTGTGAGCTATCTAACCTCATGTGAGGCCTTTTGAAAGCCAGAATTTTGAAAATAACAAACACATCCAAATATTTCCTCCTCACTGAACAACCAAAGAAATAATGTGAAAAACCATGGAAAATAAACTTCGTTTCTTTGTCCCTGGCAATGGTGCCAGAAAATATTGTATCTCAAGAAACAATCCCTTGGATGTGGTAAGGAATTAGTGCTCAAGACACTTTGTAAATGTATGTCACAATTATAATATCAAATGGCCTCTTCTTAACACCTTTGAAATATAATTATTTAATACACTCGATATTCTAATATAATGAAAGCCTTCACAATGCCATAAACTGCTGATATCCAAATGAAATGAAAAGAAGAAGTGTAAAGGAAACTTGAAGTGATATGATGAGAAAAATAATATATCATTTTTAAGTTTCATAGGGAATTCCTGGAGAGAGAGGAAACTCGTAATAATATGCTGCAAATATAGAATCTATTACTTTAAAATTTCATCAAGATTTTGTGAAGAAAGAAGAAATGAGGTGAAGAAGCACAAATTAAGGTTGTTTAACTCGTACTCACAGATGTAATTAAGAGACCAACTGCTACATTACTTCACTTCATTCAAATAGGAATAAAAACAAAGAGAAACTGGAAAGACACATGAACATCAAAAACTACAGGAAACTTGATCTTATTTCATTTATTTCTCAGAAAAATCAGTACAAAATTAACAATCCTCCTGAGTTCCAAAACTCGGAACCCCTTTTTTTTATTTCTATCTTCTTAAATACATCATAGTGGTTTGTAACTCCTGAACTTCTTGAAACTATTCGACTACCTAAATGGTTAAGATTAATTCTGCAATCATACTTGAGAAAACAAATTAAATATGGAAATATTGTTCATTTTTCTGAATCTGATGTTGTTGATGCGTCCTCCTGAAGTGTCAAGGTGTCCTTTCTGGTTATGATGAAGTGACTGCACAATTCTATAACAACACCTCAGTGCCCAACTTGACCTAGCTGTCATGCTCCCAATAGGGTTGTTATGCACTCTTATGCCTGACTCTGCCTATGCCCCTATGCTTCAAATAATGTCAATCATATCACCTGCTACCCGAATCTACCTATTCTCCTTTGATCTGCATTGGGTCACTTACCTGAGTTTTTATACTGTGTTCTACCTATTTATTTATAAAATGATGCATAATCGCATAATCCTGGACTTAAAATACTTTATACATCATCTTGGAACCACATCACGTCCGTGCCAACATCGCACTTCGTATTTCGCCATATTTAACTTTTCCTTAGTGTTTATCTTTTAAAACTTGCGATGTGTGCTATGCGATCAGGTCCCACCTAGCATCACACATTGCACTTCAAAGACCTTATCAATTACCTCCCATGGTGATCCTTTAAAACTTGCAATTCTTGACTTGCGATTTAATCTCTGTCGTTTATCTCTCTGCTCCAGTTCTGCGCTTTGATCCCGACCATCCTTTTTTCCCTTTGCGCCTCCTCCAAAACTCTTAAATGTTTAAGGGAAATGCGCCCTTTCTCTACCTTCGAAAAATTAGTTTGTTTGCTCCACAATGTAACCCTCCTGAGCTTATCCAGTGTTCTGCCGCACTAGTCCCTCCTGAGCTGGCGAATGAGCTTGCCTCGATCCTATTCAGTGTGCAATGTTTGAGCATGCCCATCGGTTCGGCTCTTGAAATATTATGCACATGAATGAGCCTGAATTGACCCACCTTTACATCTCATCATGTAATGTTAATGTACCAATATATAAGTCAAAATTATTCTATGACACACAAAATTTTACATTTTCTATCATATATATTTTTTTGGTGTTTTGAAAAATATTTCAAAGGTAAATGAAAATGAGCCACAAAAATATGCAACAATGCTTATAAGGGTAGAAAATAAGAAGTAATCCATATCATATGTATTTTCATCCCTGGATCTCTCATGATGCAGATGCTTATCATCAACAATGTTTGTTGTTAAAGTATGCTACGTTCCCTTTCTCTTCCTATCATTCTTCCCTTTAGGACATTGGTTTTTATAGTGACCAAACTCATGGCAACCAAAAGACTAAATATTTGACATATCCTTCTCCTTATTATTCTAAATGGCAGCAGTTCTTCTACCTATATTACTTTTATGAAAATTTCCAAAATTTCTTCTTCATTTACCATTCTTCATATGAACTACAATTGCTTAGGACTCACCATCTTGAGTTCTCTGAATCTTCCCCTTCGATACTAGCCTAGAATCTTCTTGGATAAATGAGGCTCATAGTTGATCAAACTTTGGAATTTCTATTTTTTCGCAAATGCTTGATAAAAATGAATCCCATGAATTTAGAAACCCATTAAGGGTCATAGCCACAAGTTTTGATTCATCAATATTTTCTCCAATGGCCTTGAGCTGATCTCTCTACTTAGATGTCCTCATGAAGTAATAAATAAAAATGTTTGATTTATACATGAATACCATAAAGTTTATTCCTCATGGTCATCATCTATCCAATTTTTTTAATTGTATACAACAATACTAGGGAATCATATATTTTCTTTGAAGTCTTCACTCTAGAAACAAATGGAATTAAATTATATTTGATGATTAAAAAAGAATCATCTTGGCCTAAGTTTCCATCTTGTTGTGGTTGACCTTTCCCTTGTAATCCTAAGGTTCAGTAATATTATTTTCCACATGTTCAATGACATCATTCTCTTCAATAATGAGATCCATTTTGGTCCTCCAAGACCTTAAATTTGTTGTAGATTCTAGCCTATCTTCAAGATTGATAGAGGGAGCCATATGGTTAAGGATATGGTCACATATCTGATTGTAGAATAAGTTCCTTCAAGGGGTGATCCTAATGGCATTTCTTCACCAAAGCTCTGATACCATGTTAATTTCTAGCTCTAATTATACAAGCAAATTTTTTTGCAATTGATAATTTCTTCCAATGGTATATGATATTAACTTAACACACTACAAACCATCATTAAGTTATTACACTAAAAAAATTAAATTGCTCAAACATTGGGTATCTCATAAATGCAAATCCTTAGAAACTTCAACCTCTTTCACATGCTCCTCACATGAGAGAGAGAGAGAAACATATGAGTGATGAGTGAGTGAGTAAATGAGAAAAGTGTCTTTTTATAGTGATATTAGGATGCATCAAAAGCTTGGACATATTAGAGAGAAGGGCCTTCAAATACTGCATGGTAACGGTATGGTAGAAGGTATGTATAATTTCTCTCTAGATTTCAATTTGTGTGAACATTGTGTATATGAGAAGCATACTCTGGTGAATTTCCCCTTTGGTGCTAAGAAGACGAAAGGGATATTAAAGGTTGTGAAAATTGGTGTGTTTGGACCTATGTTGGTTCCATCACTAGGTAAGTCTAGTGTGTACTATGTCTAATTTATAGACGACTTCTCAAGAAATACATGGATATATTTCATCAGGAAGAAATTTTAAGTCTTTGACAAGTTTAAATAATTTAAGGCTCTAGAGGAAAATCAGGTAGATAAGAAGATCAAAGTTTTAAGGACAGATAATGGTGGAGATTTTTGCAAAAAGGAATTTGAAGAGTTCTATAAGAAGTGCGGTATAACATGAAAAAATACTACTACATACACACCTCAAAAAAATGGAGTTGCAGAAATAATGAACAAGAAATTGAAGGAAAGGCCAGAAGCATGCTCAGTGGTGTTGGGTTAGGACAAGAATTCTGGGCAGAGGCAGTAGATACTGCATGTTACCTGGTTAACAAATCACCTTCATCGACATTGGAGGATAAAAATCTGCATGAGGTATGTACTAGTATGAATCCCTCTCTTTAACATCTAAGGGTATTTGGATGTGATGCACACGTACACATTCCAATGGAGAAAATAACCAAGTTGGATAGTAAATATGAAAGAGAAAAGAACAAAGTAGGATATTAAATATGAAAGGTGCATATTTATTGGGTATAAGGATGGTTTAAAAGGTTATAATATTTGAAACCAAGAAATAGGGAAGATTGTGTACAATTGAGATGTGGTGTTTAGGTAGGTGAAATATGTTATCAAACATGAAGTGATACCAAAGGAACTTGAGAAGATAGAGTTTGAACTAATGGAGGAGGAATCATACTCTACAGAAAAACATGAATCATAAGAGGAAGATCCACAAAGTCCAATTTTGAGAAGATCATATCGATAGAGAAGGAAAACAAAGAGGTATAATTCACATGCATTTTGTTCAAATTTTTCTTTATTTATTACTGATGAAAATCCCAAAAATTTAAGGGAGGCAGTCGATTTAGAGGATGGAAAACTCTGGAAAGAGACCATGGTTGATGAAATGGAATATTTGGACAAAAATGATGCTTGGGATCTGGTGGAGTTACTGGATGGAAGGAAACATATTGGTAGCAAATGGGTGCTTAAGAAGAAGATGAATACAAAATTCAAGGTGGAGAAATACAAATATTGGTTGGTAGCAAAAGGTTAATCCCAGGTGCAGGGAATTGATTTCGGTGATATTTATTTTCTTATTTCCAAGTTAGATTCTATTGGATTTCTTTTATACGTTGCTTCAAATTTTTATTTTGAGGCGGAACAAATGGATGTGAAGGAAAAATTTCTTCGCAAAGATCTGGAAGATGAGATCTACATGAAGCAACCCAAAATTTTTGTGGCGAAGGGTAAGAAAGAACTGGTATGCAGGTTAAAAAAGTCTCTGTATGGGTTAAAATAATCACCAAATATGTGGTATTGGAAATTTGATACATATATACGAGGACTTGGCTTCACAAGAAGCAAAGAAATTAATTGGATACCATTTTATTTATTTGGTATTGTATGTTGATGATATGTTGTTGATTGGAAATGACAAATATCGAGCAAAGAGGAAGCTTTGGTTAAACCAGAGGAAGTATGCTAAGACAATATTGCATAGGTTTAACATGTAGGATAGTAAACCGATGAAGGTTCATATTCCAGTAGATGAAAAATTATGTGCTAAACAGTGTCCCAAGACACAAGAAGAGGAAGAGAACATGTCCCGTGTTCCATATGCACATGAATTAGATATCTTGATGTATGCAATGGTCTATACTAGACTAGATATTACACATGCAACAAGAGTATTGACCAGGTTTATGAAAAAATTCAGGAAGGAGCATTGGAAAACAATGAATCGTGTTTTTAGGTATTTGCATGGCAATAGTGATTATGGTGTGTGCTACCAAGGAAGACCATGATTGGAAAAAGTTTAGGAAATTTGTGGATTTTTTGATGCAGATTGGGTTGGAGATCTAGATCGAAGAATATATACAAGTGGATATGTGTTTAATATATTTGGATGAGTAGTCAGTTGTATGATCAAAAGATAGTCTATAGTGACTCTTTCAACTATAGAGGCTGAATACGTGGTAACCACTCGTGAAAGCAAGAAGTTTGGTTGCACAGATTGTGTTCAAGTATGGGGTTGGTAAAATGAGCTATAAGGATATAATGTGACAACCAAAGTGAAATTTTCTTGGCAAAGAAACCTGCTTATCATTCAATGAAAAAGAAAATTAATTTTCAGTATCACTTTGTGAGGGATATGGTTGAGGAAAAAAAGGTGTTGTTGGTAAAGGTGGACACTTTGAAGAATGTTGCAGATGCATTGACAAAGTATTTGAGCACCGAGAAGTTTTCTTGGTGTAGAGAAACAATGGGTGTTGTAGGGTTGGACCAATGACTAAGCTCTCTTATGATCCCCTATGTGGAAAGAAAAAAACAAGTGGGAGAATGCAGACCCAATAATAGTTGGGTCGATCTAAGGATGGGGGGAGGACTCAAAGATGGTGGGAGAACCTACCCATGGTTTTGTGCATGGTTTTGCACATGGTTTTGGGCATGATGGTTTTTTTCCTATGGTATTTTATAGGTTCAGTCAAGGGAACTACAATTATGTTCTAATCCAGGGTTATGAATTGGGGCTTATGAATGCTTCAACATGTGTGTGTGTGTGTATATATATATATATATATTGTAACATTGAAAGGAATATAATGAAAAATTAATTTGGTAGTCCTGATTTTTGGATCCAGGGGAAAATATATTTGTATATTTGTTTTATGTTTTATGTTTTCAATATGTTTATTTTTTGTTTTAAGAATTTGTTTGCATGTAATTTCTATACAGGGTTAAAACCTAAATTGACCTTTTGATATTCAACTAGAATAATTGACTTGGTTCTTTAGATTTTATACCCTGTACATTAGTTCTATATATTAATAAAAAATAGGTTTTCCCATTTGTCACTTCAACTTCCGCAACTCTTGTTCACTATTCAACTATCATTGCTTAGGCTTATTATATGTTCAAAGAGAAGGTCTTCCCTCCTTATAGCTTGTACTTAGCACTATAGATTTATTTATGCTACATAAGTATTTACAACACACTTTGAACTAAAAAATCCTTTACAAACTTGAAGGTTTGATTCCTATGACCTACCACCCTTTGCACTAAACGCTCACCTTATGTAGCCCAAAATCCTATGAATTTTTTTTCCGTGATGTCCCTGTTCTTACTGAAACTTTGCCCACAATATGGCTTGGCCCCATCATCACCTTAACATAAAAACTAATTCAAATAATAGATCCCTTAACACTTCCTTAGCCATCCATAATCACCCTCCAAAGATCCCTTCAATAGTTCTCCAATAGAGTTTGGCCACCTAAGATATCAAACTATAACCTGGTCAATAATAATATTGCAACTTTGACCAAAAAATAGACTTGAACTTGAGCTTCAACACACCAAAATAAACCTTCAAACCATACTTGAACTAGACCTTCAATGCACTAGAATTTGGCCCTCAAAATAGATCTAAATTTGGCCTTCCAAACTCCAAGACTAAACCTTGAAAATTGGCTTAAAATCAACCTGAAACACCAAAATTTGACCCCTATAATAGACTTGAAATTCAACCTCAACAAGACTAAAGTTTGTCCTTCAACAAGGCCAGATAGTTCATTCAATAAGGCTAAAAATTCAACTCTATAAAAACTTTGTAACTCACCTTCCAATATAACCAAAAACCTTCCCAAAGAGTGCCTAAAACCCTTCCCACATAAACCCTCTCCAAATTAGCTTCACTTCACTTGGTTCATGAGGTATTAACCTTCTAACTACTCCTTCGCTTGTTTAGACATAAGAAAATTGGATTGAATGCGTGAGTCCTAGATTCCTCCACATAATTCCTACATATAGTTCATTTAAACCCCAAAAGTAGGGCTGTCGTTTTCACTAGCTAAAGTAGGGATGAATTTGTAGACCGTATAACGAATATTTAAAAATTAATCTCTCCTCAATTGTGAGGAGTTATAGGGAGTAATATATATTGTTGGAAATGTATTAGAATAAGCTTTCCAACCATATATATTATGCTACCATTTGAGCGAGGCGATTAGAGTAAAAATGAATTCAAATATAAGGTATCTAAATGGGGCTTCAAAAATCCAAAAACAATATTTCAAGAAGGTTATTTGTAAATTGTCATGGATATTCCATTGGACAGTTCCTCACAACATATCTGATAAAATTATATTTAAAAAAATATGAAATATACACTATCAAGTTTTTTTTTTAATATTTCTGGATATGTATATTATTGTTTATTGTGTATGCATGAAAATTAAAATAATGTAGAAAATAGAGAAAAATTAAATAAAAAATAAAAAAAACCATGATTTGACACAAAATATGATCTGGGACAAAATCTAGCTGGAAGGTGAGGTTACTCTGCTCTCTTAATTTTAATATAAAATGGATGATAGTACAAATAAGTATGGCTTGTGGCCCGTACACTACTACATTATAAAAATACTCTCTGTGTGCTCTATTTCCTAACCCTCTCAGCCATTTTTTCTCATATATGGAATAAATTCACTTGAAAGAACCTTTTTCCTCTTAGTGGCTCGGTTATAACACCGCTTGATAGACTATTAGTGGTTAGGTTTCACTACCTCAACTCTTAACCAAAGTTACAATATGGACTCTTCTGGAGTGATATTCATCATAATCACATGGATAAACCCTTTCCATGAATAATGGGGGCTAATTTGGCATCCTATTGAATTATGGTGGTGAAAAAAAAAGGTCTACTTCTGAGTGGCATATGTTTTGCATACAAACTCTAATTGACACGATTCTTATGTTGCTGGAAAGGTATATGTGTGTAGAATATGAAATGAATCTACTATGGAAAGGTGATAAATTTTTACATTTAAAAAATGTCATTTGATACCTCAAAATTCTCCTAGAAGGTTTTAGACCCCAATTTTCCAATATGGATCCTGCCTGTAAATATAGTCCTGTGAGTTGATTCCTCCACTTTTTCCACTCTAAAAGCATTGATATGGATGAGAAACATTATAATTATCCAATCGGGATCACAATACCTCGTTGTGGGAGGAGTTTGGTCCCCAAAAGGTTCTATTGAATGAGGTGAGGAAATTTTCCCTCCATATTCTCTTAGGTGGACCTTTTTCTTTTCCTGGAAGTTTTCCTTTCAACCCAATATTTGAAAGGTCATGAAATCCCTACCTCATATTTATAGACCTCTTCTGAAAAAATGCATTTTCTATCAAATCTTCTTGAGTATCTGGTGCCAAATCCTCCATAAAAGGAAGGACCTGTTCCTCTTCCTGATCTAGAATGGAACACTCATAAATTTTCATATTATCTAGATTCACAATTGATTAAATGTGGTAGATTGAGTTTATAGAAATTATCGTATACTTTTTCCAATATCTCGAAGGGACCATACCACAAAGCCTTGATTTTCTTACGAGGACTCTGTAGCCTCTCCTTGTTCAACTAAAACCACACTTTCTTTCCTAGCTTGAATGATTTCTTTGTTCTGCATTAATCATGCCTAGCCTTATATGTTTCTTATTACTTATTCAGTGTCTCTTGTACTTGTATACTAATCGGCTTGATATTATCTACAAAATTTTCAGCCCTTAAGGCATACCCTATAATATCCTCCCTCACTCCTCCTTGTTTCCCATATGCAATATCGAAAGGTGAATGCAACATATATCCAAAACAACTTTCAAAATGGGGATTTACCAGTATAAGTGTGGAATAATATTTTATAAGAGTGTCGTATATATACTATATTTTTATCCTAAATATTTGGATGCTTCTGATTATAAACCCTCAAAATTTGCACCAAAGTCACATTGATTACTTTTATATTCCCATATGCCTGTGGATGGAATTTCGTAGGCCTATTCAACTTGATGCCCATATTCTCCCACAATGTGGTCCAAAATGGACTAATAAATATCATGTCCCTGTGTGAAATGATGCTCCTTGGTATCCCAAAGTGCACCCATATATGTCCAAAGAACAAATTTATTGCTTATTTCCCATTGATGACCCTTTTACAGGACATCAAAACACACATTGTGCTAAAATTTTCAACTACCATGAATAGGCAGTCATCTCCCTTCCTGTTTGTTGATGAATCTCAAACAAATCCCATAAAAAAAATTTCCAAGGATGAGAGGGTACAAGTAAGGGATGATATAGACCCTATTTATTATTACTAGGTTTTTGGTACAACAGAGCATGAATCATCTTATGAATATATTTTTGCATCTTGGGCCAATACACATAAATTTGTAAGTTGGCCATTATCTTCCTGTAACATACCCCCTACTATCCCTAGTCCATACTAAAGGTAGAAGGAAGCAGTTGCTAAGAAGACCCAACTTCCAAGGTTTAGTGATGGAAATGGGGTCAAAAATTCTCATTTTTCAACTATCTTGAAACTAGAAACAAATGATATGATCACATTCATATCATCGATACCTATCCAAAGATATAAATTTTTACTTGAGCCAACTTTCATATCAAAAGATAAGGCCATTTCAAGTTAGACCAATTAAACTCGCCACATCAGTAGCAGCCCCACGTGTCACCTACGAGGATCTCACATGGCACCTATGTGGTTTTTCTACCACTGTGGATGGATCCACGTGGTACAAGTGTGCTTGTGTATAGTTGGTAGTTGGTACATTTTACCCAAAACCAAAGGCATGACATTGGCTAGAGCCTCAACCCCTACTTGGTTGACTGATTAATAGGTCATACCAAGCTACCGACTCAACCTACTTAAGCTAAGAAACCTACATTGAAAGTGAGTCGGGGTTGGTCCTTATTGTGAGGAACCACCTTGCACACATAGATGTGGTATGGGCTTCTCAATGCACAACCTTGACTGGACTCAACCAAATAGTCTCACCTGACTATGCTATCAGGCTCAAACCCCAACTAGTGGGTCCCACTCAACTAGTTTGACTTCAATTATTTGTTCGAGAACAAAATTTCACCTAGCTGCATCTTTTGACCAATTTTCTTGATCTTAACCTGTTGGGTCTCACAAGAAAAACTTAGTCTATTTTTAACCATTTTCAACTCTTAGAAAAATTTCCAAGTTTTATCTCGTTTTAGCATAGGCCTATAACACTTTGTTCACGACCATTTCTTAATGCTTGCATATGATGAAATGCTACCCCTTCCTAGATTATATGGTATCAGGATTGGAAAGACACATAAATATATATACTCAAATCTTCTAAGGCCTTGTCCCAATCCTTCAATGCACATATGAATATACTTATATAAAACAAATCTATGTTTCCTAGGTTTTACAATTTAATCCAAGGCTTGGTATCCATTATTTTGATACAATCATTCATATGGTAGAAATATAGCCATTTATAATTACTCAATAAATATACTTATCTCTCAACATAACATGACTTGGCAGGTTCAGTTGAATATGACCCAACCAATTGACTTACCTCGACTAGATAAGACTAGATGAGACAACCCAAACTTGTCGACTTACCTCAACTAGACAAGACTAGTAGACTTACCTTGAATAAAAAGGCTAGTTGAATGACCCTTACCAGTAGAATTACCTCGAATAACAAGGCCAGTAGAATAAATCCAACTAGTCAACTCACTCGACTACACAAGACCAATCGAAGCCTTCATCTTAGTGAACCATGATGAATGTGCACCATTCTCTTCAATACCTCTATCCTATTTCGACCAATTTAGATATGTAAGTAATGATGATTCCACAACCTCATCCGTCGATGAAATCAAATGAACAGTGTACCAACAATTAGGGTCTGCCCACAATGGACCCCACACTAGATACTGCATGTCAACGTGGAAGTACATCACCTTTATAACAATGCACATGGTACAAATTGTTGACTCAACTTGAACCTTAACTGATCTTAGAATTTGAGTATCTTTCGGTTGAATTGGAGTGAAACTATTCTAAATTTCTTAGGATTGACTTGTGTCATAGCTTCCAAATGTTTGATAGTGTAATAACCACCCTATTATACCATCGTTAACATGAAATTATCATCAACTATGTTACATACTGAGGGAATTCACAAACAATGTGGTAACTTAGTCAAAATACATTCCACAGTTACATAGTGCCCTACATTCAACTCTGTGTTTCCAAAACTTATTATCTTAGCACAAAGGCCTCTAGGCCCCTTATAACCATGATAATTTCACATATACATAACGCATCTCATCATAGACATACATGAATACCATATTCCTAAATTAACAATGCTAAAACATGAATGCATCACACAACAAGAATACTCATATTTTCAATGCATAAAGTATGCAAGTAAGAAAATTGTCTTATTAACTTCAAATGATTGAAAACTGAGTTTGGGACTGTAAATATCCTCCCAACCTAAGAGAAATTGTAGACAAGCCTTTCTTTCAACTATCACCCCTAATCTAGATTCTAGAGCTTGAGGAGGAGTGCTTACATGGGTAAAACTACAACATTAGCTTAAATGGGGTCTTCTAAGGCTACACCACCTTTACCCACCAGTTTTTCAAGAGTCAAATAGAATGATCCAGGAATCAATTCCCTTATGACTTTTCAATAGCTTCCAGTTTTTATACCTTTGAACTTTTGTTTCAGTCAATATCAATTCAGAGGTTCCTTACAATAGGCGAATCCTCCTCCCCAACACAAAGAAAAGAGTGCCTTAAAAAATTATCTTCCATGTTTTCTAATTTACATTTCTTGCAATCATGGCTCTTCTAGGTGCATGGATATATTTTCCTCTTTTGGTTTTGTGTCGTCATGGCTCTGATATATGCGTGTATCTACTTGACTCTTCTATGTGCACAGAGGAAATTCTCCCTTCATTAATTCCTCACATTAAAAGGTTCCATACACCATTTATGGATTTCATGGGCACACACTCTTCTTTGCCTCTATCTACCATCACAACCATACCTCATTTAATTTTTTTCCTTTTCATTGATTTTGGTTATTGAAAAACATGGACATGGAATTCCATTATTTTTTCGTTGCATTACTAACACATTCAACCCCATTAAGGCTACGAGTCATCCCATTACTGATATTAATAACCACATATTTAACTTCCCAAGCAACCTCCTCCCCAAGCTCTAAAATATGTGTCCCATATCTCAACCTTTTATACTTTTATGTATATATATACATAACAATATTACAACGTTTTTAAGAGGGGGAATTTTCCCAAAGAGGATGTTACAAATCCCTCCCCCTTAGAGGGAAATTGTTCTGAGTGTTCTAATCCCGAACATAATTCAAAATCATGCTTAGTCCCAACATAAATTTTTGGAGCTTTATAATTACAAATTGATTTAAAATTATAATTCACATACATATTTTCTTTCCCAACAACTTTCCTGTCGCTTTTTCCACACCTAATTTATCTTTATAACTTACATTCTTCCTAGAACGCAACTCAAATCCACCTCCTAGAGTTGATTTACCTTTCACTCCTTTTCCATCAACTAATATTTCATGACCCATTTCTTCCAAAAACACCCCCAATATGTTTATGACTCCAATTAGCCATGCTCATGACACATTTAAATAAATTTATTTTTTGGCATCCGCTTCTTTGCTTCTCATTCCCTCGAGTGATTCGGTCCCCCTTCCGTGTAGCCACTCACCTCCCAAGTTTATTAATCCTGTTATTTACTTCTTAGTCCCTCAGGCAATCCATTCCTTGTCAAGGATTCCTTGCACCATAAGGATTTCATAACCAAGACAAGTACCCTCCTCAATACTTTCATAACGGTCATAATATTCTTCATGGTAATCAATGGGCACCATTGGGTACTAGCATCCCGCAATGGCCCTATTCCCGAAATCTCTTACCAACATACTTTTGCATGCTTTAATTCCTTTGTTTTTGCTGCTATTAACCTTGTATCCAACTCCACCCATCCAAACTAGGTAACTCCATTCTTTCCTACATAATAACATATAATATCCATGATTTTCATTATACGAAAATTGCAATGATTTAAATAATACCTCATTAAAAATTTATCCATGAGGTGAATTTTGCAATGCTATTTTGGTTTTTGCCATAACAAGTCAAATTAGCTCATAGATCAATTCATCATAAATCATAATATCAAATCATGTTCCTAGTTTGTGAATTTCATGAAATCAAATGAAATACTGATACTTAGATTTGAATTTATCGTTGCTTCTTTCTTTACACAATGGATCGATTTACCAACCTGGTAATAATCTAATGGCCTTTCTCTTCCCGTACACACAAGATTGGTTTCCCAACCCAAAAAACACTTAATGCTTTCTCTTCTCTTCGACCTCATACACACATTGGATCGGTTTCCAAACTCATCAAGCACCCAATGCCTTCTCTTCTCTTATCTTTTATTCGACTTAAAATTTAATAAGTGGTTCATAAACCCAAAGTAATTCACTTAGTAATAGATAAATAAAAATAATTCCTCCTCTCACTTGCTTCCTTGAAAATGTGGGCACTACCAATCATAGTAGTCTTTTGTCGACAAAAATATCATTTACCATCATAACTCCCATCATAAAATCTGTTATCATCACAACTTCCACTTCACATTTATACTGAAAAAAAACACAACACATAGGCTTAGATAGTCCCATTCCTTCCTGTCCCAACACGTTACACAACACACAAGCCCAAACAATCTCGTATATATCTGTCCTGATATATTACACAAAAAATACATACACACATGGCACAATACAACATGTGAACATATAAACATGTACCACACATACATATAAACACATGATACAACACATGCAAATATACATGAAATCATGAATTCCCTATCATCACACCTTCCATCACAACTTATAGGATCAGGCAACCTCCAATCCCAGTTGGTCTACCTGTCCAATATCGTCCCAAGAAACCCCAATATTGGTGGTCTACCTGTATGTATTATAAATGAAAGCATATGTATTCTTCTTATGCTTTGTTGCATGCAACCATAACCCAAATAGAGGTCTATGTTTCCTTCAAATTATCCATGCTTATCCCAACATGCTGCATATCACACTGCTCTTAATCTGCTGATATATCCTTCAACATCCCCTGTTCATAATGCAAGCATGGGGATAATATAAGAATCATATTCACATGATATTAAAATCATAATCACCAAGAATTCCTTCCTTCTCAATGGATTCCTCATTCATTAAGAAATATCATTTGATAACTTCATTATGTTATCACAACAAGCCATTCACATGGCGATCAACTAGATTTTAAGACATCATTCTTCCAGAAGAATGATCCTTGACAAAACTTGTATGTCATAATGACTTAACATACCTTTACTAAACAATCCTATTCATTAATATAGCATATATTCATATATATCAAGTAAATTCAAGGTTTGGAGAACCTTCGTTGTGCCATTTTCATGTATTCCATATGAATTTCCATTATTTCCCATGGACCCAAATAGCCTTCTTGGAAACCACACTATTGTCCACTTAGTCATGGATATATAAAAAATTAACACATGTCAAATAAAACCAGATTTTTAGAGAACTTTATGTATTACTGTTGTTGTCCACAAAAATATTTTTCAACTTGTACATAATTTCTTTCATGCTTGTTGTCATATTTAGGAGTGATTCTCAAACATACACCAACGATGGCTTTTCCCGACCTATCGCCCAAGCCCAACCTTTCTCATTTTTGTTCATGCTTTTTATTTATGTGTAGGACCTCCCCAACTCTCTTACCAGAGCTCCTTGGCTTCTCTGCCACAACCAACAAATTTTTACTAAGACCCCAAGCATGAAGGTCACAAGTAAATTAAAAAAGAAACAAACAAAAACAATACAAGAACAAAATTCATCACAACAATCATAAAAGTTTCAAACATAACAACATGGCCATGGGCAAGTCAAAAATTAATGAAATAAAAAATCCATGAGGCAAATAAATTAAAAACGCAACATATAAGCATTAAAATACAGAATTACAAAAATTTGACTCCATTCCCATGAGTCTCAGAGTTTAGCGCATCCCTAATTTTTACATAAATATATATATATATATATATATATATATATATATATATATATATATATATATATATATATATTAGTTTGAGACTTTTACGAAGGTTCTCAACAAACTTGAAGTCTCAAATCCCTTCAATTAATTCGTAGGGGAAACTCCATAATATATGTATCCATATATTATGGAGTTTGAGGGGATGCCTACTCCTCCTTTTTGGCATCTTTCATTACTAGTTCATGTCCTTGTGGCTTGCATGGGCTATCCTTCTTTTTCTTCCTGTGGGGACAATCCTTTCTTAAGTGTTCCCCTCTATAATGCCAATAGGGAAATATTCTCTTTTCCTTTTTAGTCTCATGGGGCCTCTTCTTGGTATTTGTAGTAAGACTTTTGTCCACGTATTGGAGATTGGGAGTGTATTGCAGCAACCATTGAAGGTGGGACAAGTTTTGTCTTATTATGAAATTCAAATTTACTTAATCCTTTTGGCTCCTAACATGCCTCTGATTCTCTACCTTGAAAATTTTAAGATCAACATTAAAATCCTTTTGCTCATCTCTCAATCCTTGAGCTCAGCCTCCAAATTCCTGAAGGTTGTTTTTCTTTGGAGGGATTTCCATCTTTCTTGTTCCTGATGGACTTGGTCTATATCCCATTTTACCATACCATGACACATTATTCCTTTTACTACGGCCGATTCTTGCTATGTGCTACCACATAAACTCAACTGTTAGTGTATAAATGAAATATAGTGATTATATCAGTTTCCATCTGGCCATGCTAAGAAAAACACGTTTCCATGCAACTATTAATATACCCTTAAAACAGTTATCAGTCACATGTATCAAACTAGGACATAATTTTAATCATATACATTATTTTGGTAAAAACTTAGAGTTACATATGAATTGATATAAAAATATTTACTATCCTGCTATCGCAGATTTTACAAATTCAGTCTTTAATCTAGATAAAAAAACATAATTAAAATCAACCTCTTTACTGAGACCACTAGTCATGGCATCTGCAATGTCAAGGGGGTAATTTAGGAAACCACATGTTACATTAGCCTCTATCATCCTTAAAATTTTCACAATCACAAAATGCATCATATGACCTACATGCAATCTTAAGTTAAAACAAAACTATTTCATTACAATGCTACACACAACATTCACTTGCACATGCAAACAATCAACGTACACTCCATGATAATAGTGATATAACCAAAAACTACAATAAGAATTTATCAAATCACTTGAATCTCTAGTAAACTCACAAGAATTATACCTCCAATCCATCGAGGCTCTTTGTCATATAATATACAAACCAAGGGATTCTCCCATCCAATAAACTCTCTCTTTCTCTCTCTCTCTCTCTCCCCCACACACACACGCACACACATGTATGCATGCATGTATATGTATATATATAGTTAATAAAAAAAAAACTATGTATACAACACAATAAACATAGGGATTCCCCAAAAATACTTGATATCATAAAATCATTCACATGCTCATTCATCCCAAGTGTGTAAAAAATATACCACTTGTCCAAAGGTCTAGGGTCAAACCTTTTTCTAAATTTCTTCTACAATGGAGCCCATCCAATCCAAGTGTTGAGCTTGGAAGCTCTAATACCACTTTGTAACATAAACCCTACTTATCCCTAAGCCATAATAAAGGTAGAAGGAGGCAGTCACTAAGATGATCGACCTCCAAGGTTCAATGATGGAAATGGGGTCATAAAATTTCTCATTTTTCAACTACCTAGAAATTAGAAAAAAATAATATCACCATGTTCATCTCATTGAGAAATTTTCAATGATAATAATTTTTCCTAGATTTGAATTACAGACAAAAAACTATGGCCATTTCAATTTATTCCCACAAAACTTGCCACATCAACAATGACCCCATGTGTCACCCATGAGGAATCTTGTGTGGTAACTATGTGCTTGCTTTGCCATCGTGGATAGATCCACATCGTACAATAATGCTTGCGTATAGTCAGTAGTCGGTCCATTTTTCATAAAACACAAGGCGTGATATTGGCCAGAGCCTAGAATCCTACTTGGGTGACTAGTTAATGGGCCCGACCAAGCTACCGACTTGGCCTGATCAAGCGAAGGGCCCCACAACTTTGAGCACACAACTATGGTCCCAACTTATTAACCTTTGACCTCAACTGGGCCCAACTAGGCGGTCTCACCCAACTATGCTATCAGGCCTTAACCTCGACTAGTGGGTACCACCGGACTAGCTCAAGTTCGATTCTTTGGTTGGGCATGAAATCATACCAAGTTACATCTTTCAAAAAAATTTACTGACACTAACCTGGGAGGTCTCATAGACAAAACTTAGTCTGTGTTTAGGAATTTTCAAAACTTATAATTTTTTCCAAGTTTTCTCCTGTTATAGCAAAAGCTTGTAACACCTCGTTGAAGACCATTTATCAACACTTTCATATGCTGCAATCCTACCCATCTTGAGCTTCTATGGTCTCAACCTAGCCTGGAAATACACATAAATATATATACAAAAAATTAATAGAGTTATACTTTCGGGCTTCCATGACCTCAACCTGACACTTCAATGCACATATAGATATATTTATAGAAATAGTTCTACACTTAATGGGATTTATAGTTTATACCAAGGAATAATAACCATTATTTTAATAAAAATAATTCATATGGTAGAAAATATATCGATTTCTAATTACTTCGAAAATATACTTATCTCTCAACACAACATGAGTAGGTAGGGTCAGTCAAAGACGACACAACCAATTGAGTTACCTTGACTAGATAAGGCCAATTGAGAAGACCCAAACCTATTGACTTACCTAAAATAGAAAATACTATTGGAAACTAGGAAAATATTGAGAGGGGGACGAATCGGTATTGTAACACTTTTACTAGTTTAAACAACTTAAAATTTATTTTCACAATAAGATTGTAAAAAAAACTTTGAACATATATATGAAAAGAAACTACTTCAACAATAAATGGAATATTCAAGGAAAAAATAAATTCACAAATTGATTCTCCATTTCATTAATAGGGCAAGCTGCAACTTGAAAATACAATGTTATGGCTACAACCAACAACAAGAAACAAACTGCAACTTCCTAGTTTATCAGATGCAACTGATTGGAGCTACAACCCCACTTATTCTCCAACACCTACTGGAAGGAGAACCGACCCCTAATCAGTGACAAGCCTCCAAATTAGACACAAATTAAGGCCCATATAACCTTTATTATGAACATAAATTTTAAATCTCTCCTTCTACACTTAATTATGTTTTTTTTAGCTTTAATATGTTACTAGGAAGGTTTAGATATAATTGCATATTATGTGCCTAATATTATTTTGCAGAATATTGAGAGAATATTGAGTAAATTATGAATGAGATAATATAGGGAATTTATCCCTACTACAATATGGATCAATATTGGATAATAAATGAACAAAATATCATGAAATTATTGACAAATTATGGAGTTATATTGATTGAGAAAATCTAGGAATGTGCTCCCTGTCATTAAATGAAGATTCCTAATGTTGGAAAACAGATCCAATTTTTGAGGGAATTTGTAGGGGAAAGCTACATCCTTTCAAGGGGGGTACTTCCCCATCTATTTTTATAACTACCAATTATAATTTTCCTCTAGGGGCATGTATTTATTAGTCTCCTTATGGAAAAAACTGGTTAGTTAGCAGCTCCACTTTCATTTCTAGCATTGATGTACTTGGATCGAATTAAATAATGAAGTTTGGTGCCATTTTTAGCTTCTAAAGCTTGTTTTCCTTCATATGAATCTGAGTATCCTTAGCTTGGGCCATCCTAGGAGCCTTAAAGTGCTCTTGTACAATTTCTTTATTTCCTTTGAATGTCTTTTTCACTTACATCTCTTATTTCTGCATTTATTGTTCATGCATGTTTTATTATAGGTTACATTGGTTAAATGATTGAAGTGATTTATTTTGAAAGCTATTTATAGAGTCACAAGAATGATTTATCCTTATAAAATCTTTTAAAATTGATATTCATCATCGAGATACCTGGATTGGTCTACGAGTTCACAAATCTAGAATTTCTGGAAGTCTCATGTAGCAAAATAGTAGTAATTTTATGATATTTTTTAGAAAATGATAATAATATTCATTTGATTTGATTACACTTGAAATGATTCATAAGAAAATCCAATTTATTAACACAATTTACTCCATATCATTTTAACTTTATAAGGTTAGCAATTTGATAGGTTAACTAGCTCACTAGTTTTAGAATTTTTGGTTTTTAGACTAGTAATTTTCTGCTATTTTTTTAGCACATGTTAACACAGGTATTTTTGAGTGATTCGACTTGGAATGGAGTCTTAGGAAATCATATTGTATACTTTTTTTTCCCATCTCATTTTCATTTGATTTTATTGGGCATTGAACAAGTTATCTTGAGGAGTAGCAGTCCTGTAATAGTCTTGTAGCAATTTGTTTCGAGATCTTCCTTGCCCAAATTCACTCCAAATTCATGGTAAGAGTATATTTATAGCCTATAAATTCTATGAGGCCAACTTGGTTGAGATTATAATTTTTTAGGTTTCCATTTAACACTTACATTTCTTGCATCTTGAATGTTAATTTCTAGAACTAGTCTAGATTTCCTTCCCGCAATTCATTTCATGAAAAGTGTGATTTCCTTCTTGCAAGAATAATATAAGACTTTACTTTCATGAAAAATAGAATGGATTTTCATTCCAGCAAGATAGATTATATTTTATTAATTTTTCATTATGATTTACAGTTTTTCAAATACAATCAATGTAATTTCTGCCATTTACTTTCTACGAAAAGTAGAATAAGTTTTCTTATTGTTATTTACCTTAGGATTGGTAGGTTACCTAGATATTTTCTCGATTAAAGTTGCTTCATTTCCTTCTTTCACTTGCATAAAATTTAGTTAGGATAGGAAGAGTAATGTGTCCGCTACACATATAGTGTCGACTTGTCTTAGGTTTGTACAAACCTCAAGTTGATAATTTAAGTCGATAGCCTTAGGAGTTGCAACATTCTTGATGCAATACTGGGGCTTATCACTTTTTAGCATCATTGTCAGGGAGGGTGTCAAAGAAAGCACTCTCTTGTTCTTGGAGTGTTTCCATATTTCTTTTATGAAAAAAAAATGCATTAGGTATATTTCATTGCAGTGCATTAGCATTCTCATTGAAAAAAAATTGAAAACAAAAAAAATATTCCTTCAACACCAAAAACACCCCACTTGATCATGTGCAGATATAAGCAGAAGGTGTGGCAGAGAAATTAGAAGGAGGCATGGATCATCCCTAATTTTTAAACTCATATCAACAAGATATGAACTTCCCCTCCTCTTTCAATACAAGCTGTAATGCACAATTTCAACCTTGTTATCCACCTAACACCTCACCTTGGTGTCCGTGGGCTTATCCTTCCAAATGGGGTGATCCATATCCATAGCATTATCCTCCTAAATATGTAATTCCTCCATTTCATCCATATAAACACCAAGATCATCAATGGGGTGATCCATATTTCCCTCAATATTCTCCTTATACTCCATACCAAACTCAATGATATTGATCCCATCCAACTCCACCACAACCAAATCCTCAATCACAACCATTTGAAAGACCCACTCCCACTCAAGTACCTGTAAAACCATTTCCAAACCCCAACAATAAAGTAACTCAACACACTTACAATGCCGAGATAAAATATCTCCAAACAAATCCTCTTAATCCAATTGATATTCATCTTGGGTCGAGAAGTATATTGCAAAGAAGATATTCTCTTTCTACTATTGAAGAAAAAATCCAAAATAAGAATATCAAAAGGAGACTAAAGAATCATGGATAACATTGGGTGTAGAGAATCCATTATAGTCTAAGATTGAATAATTTCTACAATTCTTATCATCAAATAATTTATGTGTTTAAGGGGCTAATTGAAAAATAGTAGAAGATTTGAATGGCACAGAAAAATAAGACATTAAGAATGATCCATATGAGAAAGTGAACCAAGGGAATCAAAGATATATTGAGGTTTGGTTCCTTAAAATCAACAATATGGAACGTAACTCTCTTCTTTAACAATGCTTTATATCATCAAAGTCAAAGAATTTTGTCTCTAACATTCAGGTACATGTCAAAGCATATGTTTAGAGCCCACACATGAGTTTATCTATCATATTTTTATGCACATTGCTCCTTGGAAGTATTAATACACTTGAAATATTTTTTTTTTCTCAGGTAGAGTAGGATATAAAAAATAAATTAAAAAATGGAAAAAGAGAAAAAAGAAGAGGAAAATAGTAATATCTCAGGTGAAAACCTCTTTTGAGGCATCTAAGATTGACTCACTGATTGAAAACCTCCTCTAGGCGATCAGTGAGTTGGAAACTAAAAAGTAAAAAAAGAAAATATCCTAGGTGAAAACCTCCTTTGAGGCACCTAGGAAGACCTACTAGTTGAAAGCCTCATTGAAGCAACTAGTAGGCCTAAAGAAAAAATGAAAAAAAGAGGAAAAAATATGAAATAAAAAAGATTTGTTTTTCTAGTTGTAATATTCCCAATTAGTTTTAAGCTAGTTGGAATATTAATTTTTTTTTTTGCTTCTTAGTTAGAAGAATAAGAGGGTATGGAGACCCATAAATATCCTTAGTATGAATAAAATCACTGCTAATGTGAATGGAGATCATATTAGTAGCTTGATTAAGCACCCTTATGTGTGAAAAGGGCCTGGAGCATGTAGACTGGGTCAACTTTGACCAAATTAACAACGCATGGAAGGAGTGGTAGTCATTGAGGCACATCACAGTTTTGGATGGAGACTCCATGCATGGAAGTAATGGCTTTAATGAGTGGGGACCAAGGTGAGGAAGCTCACCAAGCATATAAGGAAGGGGATGGCAGCCATAGAGGGCATGTTTTGGATTATTATTTTGATACGGTCTGTATGACTTGTTGCTCTCTTGATCTATTTAGTGGAGACTGCAGTGCTGTTTAGCACAAGGGTGTTCCTGAGTGGGAATCCCACCTTCATCCTTGGGGGACTTTGAGTGCCCACTTAGGAGAAGTTATTGGACATTATTTCCACATTTCTACATCAGGCGATGCTCCATATTTCTTCTACAACATAGTTTTTGTTGAGGGTTGTGCTGTGTTGCAGGGTGCAGCAGTGGAGAGTTGATTTGGGTCATTTCTGAGCTTGTTTTAAGTGGAGGAAGGTTTCCTTCAATTAGGATGCTAGAAAATAAGGCCCTTGAGCTTTATTGCAGCATTTGGCACCATGCCAAGTTATTAGTAGCCCCTACAGCGCAGTTTTAGCCTTAGACTGCGTTATTTTAGGAGGATTTGCAGGAGTGGTTTCAGTGCACCATTTGGGGAGATGGTTTTCTAGAGAAGAGATCAACCTTTCACTTGGACAGTCCATTGGGAGGAGGATTTATTCTATGCTACATCATATCAACCACATATTTCTATTTATTTATTTGCAGTGAATCCTCAACCCTAGGGTTTTATTTCATCATTTGTATTTTGGTGTATTTTCTAGAAACCCTCTTGGGTTATATTGGAAGGTTGTTATAGAGCCTAGATCTTGATATTTAGTATATTTTAAGGCATATATAATCCATTTTTTATCATTTTATGATATCCAATTGTAATTTTTCTCAATATGACTGCATTGTAGCAGCTTTCCAACATTCTATATATTAGCAGCACCTCATTTATGAGAGGGTTTATTCATTGTATGCTTGTTAGCTCATGTTGTATGATTTGTGTCTCATTATATTACACTTCTTTTCTACTCTTATGATTAATAAAAAGGCTCCATATTCTTCTCTTATATTTGTACATTTATTTACACTGTTTCTTTCCATTTTTATGTCTAATATTACTGCTTTCCCCATTTGGGAATATTATAGTGGTATGAGAGCATAATCTTGGCTCAACCTGTGCATCCAAGCCAATAAATCATCAGAAGAAGGATATCCTCTCACATATAGAGAGAAGATGTATCTCAGAAGAAACCAGAGATAATCATTATATAGATGATAGAGAAGATAAGGGTAAAACCCCTTTATTAGGAGGAGATGAGGAGAAGGATTTCCCTAAGTTATTCTTCGAACTATGAAATATATTGCAAGAGAAATAAAGGATATGAGGATGGATAAACACAAATAATCCCCTAAAGGGTTTCCACATGGAGAAGGCTCTGAAATTTCTCATCACTAGAGTGTTCAACCAATGAAGCAGTAGGTTTCCCAATGCTCTACAATGCCTATATTTTTAGTAGTGGGAAATGGAGGGTTTCAAGAACAAGAAACTCTTGAAGACTACTTTCTTGAGTATGGTCTCAATCTCAGATATTCAAGGACCATTTGAGCTTTCAAGAGTTCTGTCATATCAAGGACAATAGGATACCCTGACCTCACAATAGAGGTAGAGGATTCATACAGAATCATGATCTTCACCGGAATATGGGCATATTTTTCTTACCCACTTTTTATGGGTCATCAAAATGCACTGCAAAATCATGGGTATAGAAGCTAGACATCTACTTCCAGTTTAACCAAGTACCGGAGATGGAGGCCATCAAAATAGCAGTTTTGTACCTTGAGGGTGAAGCACATGGTTGGTGGTTTCATGGAATTTATATATTGGCTCATGCCAATGTGACTGCATATTTAGAGTTCACAAGGAGGTTGGTGGAGAGGTTTTATTGAAGAGACCCATAGGCACCTTTCATTGGGCTATCTATGCTCAAACAATTAGGTAACCTAGAAACTTATATTTCTGATTTTCTAAAACTTTTTCTTATGGTTCTTGATTTATCTACAACAATGAGGATCTATATGTTTATTCATGGGCTAGAAGAACCTATACATGGGTTGGTTAAATCTACTGAACCCACTGCCCTTCAAGATTCCATTGAAAGGGCTAGAGATATACAACATGCCTTGCCTAGAGAAAAGGCAAAATTTCAGCAAAAGCACACTTTCCCATCAAAGGGAAAAGATGAGAAGGCTCATCCTTCAAGGGGGGCCAAAAAAAAGTACCTCTTAGTGATGATGTCTGAAGAGACTTGAGGAGGAGGAGGCTTTGCTTCACATGCCAAAAATCATGGGCACTTGGACATAGATGTGCAGCAGGGAAGGCACACTATATAGAGGTATTTTTTGATGATGAGGAGAAAGAAGAAGAGGAACCAGAAGGATTTCACATCGTTGGGATAGTAGGAGAGAATCCACCACCACCAAGAGGTGTGAATGGAGAATTTTATCCAATTGGAGGGGCCCTTGAATCATTGAGAGTACCCAAGTTCTTGACCTTGAGGGTTTGAGGTTCCATTCAAGATCAGAGGGTTTCAGTTTTGATTGATAGTGGGGATACCAACAAATTTATTAATTCCCAACTAGTGTAGAGGAGGGAAATACCCACTGATGATTTTGAGGGATTTTCAGTTTTGGTCCCAAGAGCTAGAACTATGCAGTGCATGAATTATGTTCCATATTTATCTGTTACCATGGGGACATATACATTGACTGATCAATTTTTTGTGGTTGACATACCTGACACCAATGTGATATTGGGTGTGCAGTGGTTGATTACTTTGGGGAAGGTCACCACAGATTGGAAGAATTTGCAGATGGAGTGGATGGACAAAAAGAGTGGGAAACATCAAATGATTAGGGGCATGCACACATATCCCTCACGGATAGATTCTACACAAAAAAATAGTTGTATTTTCATAGTGGAAGCAAGGACCTAATAGTTCCATCAATTATGAAGATGACTTTGGCCCATGAGACATTACTGTTTAGTGTCATTCCACCTGGGAGGCCACTTGATTAGGATTTGATGATAAATGTCTCACAACATGTTGCACCATTCATAGATCTAGGAGGAGTGGAAACATTGGGAGGTCATGGTATAACACAGAGAGTCTTGGGTAGGCTCAAGGAGGAGGGAGACATTCTCCCAATATCATCATTACCCACTCTCACCCCACATATTGCACTGAGAGAGGATGTTACAAGGATGGAGGATGGAACTATCATGGTGCAAGGAGACTACTCCTTGACTTTGGAGGTTATTAGAAGAGGGATATTCATAGTAGGATATTCTTATCTAGAGCATCCAAGCTCAAGGAGAAGTTACTACATGCATCACATGAAGATTTTCTCTTTAGCCACACTTATTCCATAAGAGCATACCATACCATCATGGAGAGATTTACATGGGAAGGATTTGAAGAGGAGATATATCAGCATATTGGGAGATGCATGGATCATTTGGAGATGGAGGAGATACATGAATCTTTGATGGAGTTATCACAACCACCTCTTTTCTCTTTGGGAATGAGAGGGGATCTATCTATGAGCCACTCCATTAGTGTGATCAAAGTATATGGTAAGGATAATGTTTTGTGCATAATGATCTCCTTGATTAATATTTGCATTCATTTACCATACATGTGCAGGCCATTCCTTATAAAATTCATGGCCAACTTGGGGCCATAAATAGTGTTGAGCATGGCCAATCCCTAGAAGGATTTAGGGAGATGAAATATCATTCAGGGTGTACTCTATTGGTACCAAACATTACTCACCTTCTAAAAGCATGTGAGAATACTATGGCAGAAAAAAAGTGGTGGGTAACCACTTATTATATCATGATTTGAGGTAGTCAGGGGACATATTGCACTGGTTCCACATGTGGGACTATGATCCTCCTTAAATATTACATATGGCAGCTTATGTATCCTTGATTATGATTCCATACATTGATGATGTCCTTGTCATTATTTTGGGCATGATTGGAGGAAGGATGCAAGGGTTGAATGTGACCATTGGGAGTGGGATTATCCATGTTTCTTGTGCTTCATGTTTCAGGGAGAACATTGTGCAAACCATGATTTCTACATTGGATCTTTTGTTTACTTATGAGGTGAGTCATTGGCATCTCATGAGTACTTGGGAGGATCATTTCATGGAGGGATTGATTGGGAGACACTTGGTTTATGAGGAGAGCTTATCACATGGAGGTGTCACCAAGGAAGGAGGAGAAGAGTTGCATCACTCACCTTTACAGTTTCTTGAGGACAAGCAACATTTGGGAGGGGAGTATTGTATTATTCCCAATTAGCTTTAAGCTAGTTTGAATAATAAATTTTGTTTTTTCTTCTTAGTTAGAAGAATAAGAGGGTATGGAGACCCATAAATATCCTTAGTAGGAACAAAATTACTGTAAATGTGAATGGATATCATCTTAGTAGCTTGATTAAGCACCCTTGTGTGTGAAAAGGGGTTGGAGCATGTAGACTAGGTCAACTTTGACCAAATGAACAACACTGGTATGGAAGAGTGGCATTCATTGAGGGACAACACAGTTTTGGATGGAGAATCCATGCATGGAAGTAGTGGTTTTAATGAGTGGGGCCCAAGGTGAGGAAGCTCACCAAGCATATAAGAAAGGGCATGGAAGCCATAGAGGGCATGTTTTGGATTATTATTTTTATATGGTATGTATGACTTGTTGCTCTCTTCAGCTGTTTAGTAGAGTAATATTTAGCACAAGTGTGTTTCCGAGCGGGAATCCCACCTTCATCCTCGTGGGGCTTCTAGTGCCCACTTAGGAGAAGTTATTGGACATTATTTTCACATTCCGGAATTAGGCCAAGCTCCAAATTTCTTCTACAGCACAATTTCTATTGAGGGTTGTGCTGTGTTGCAGGGTGCAACAGTGGAGAGTTGATTTGGGTCATTTCAGAGGTTTTTGTCATTGGAGGAAGGTTTCCTTCCATTGGGAGTCCAAAAAAGAAGGCCCTTCAGCTTTATTGTAGCATTTGGCACCAAGCCAAGTTATTATTAGCCCCTACAATGCAGTTTTAGTCTTGGAATATGTTATTTTATGGAGGAGTTACAGGGGTGGTTTTAGTAGACCATTTGGGGAGATGATTTTCCAGTGAAGGGATCAGCCTTTCACTTGGAGAGTCTATTTGGAGGATGCTTTATTATATGCTACATCAGATCAACTACATCTTTCCAGCTATTTAGTTGCAGTGAATCTTCATCCCTAGGGCTTTAGTTCACCATTTGTATTTTGGTGTATTTTCCAGAAACCCTATTAGGTTCTATTGGCAGGTTGTTATAGAGCCTGTATCTTTATCTTCAATATATTTTGAGGCATATATCAGCCATTTTGTATCGTTTTATGATCTCCAATTGTAGATATGCTCAATATGACTATGCTATGGTAGCTTTTCGACATTCTATTTATTAGAATCACCTCATTTATGAGAGGGTTTATTCATTGGAGGCTTGTTATCTCATGTTGTATGATTTGTGCCTCATTATATTACACTTATTTGCTGTTGTTATGATTAATAAAAATGATCGATATTGGTCTCTTATATTTGTACGTTGATTTACACTACTGCTTTCCATTTTTATGTCTTATATTACTGCTTTCCCCATTTGGGAATATTGCACCAGTTGCATGTATGTGTTTGCATGTCGATACTCTTCCACTTGCGTAAGGAAAATAAATAGGTAAGCCCCACAAAAAGAGAAAAACAAATAAATAAAAAATGAGGCAAGAAAAAAGTAAAAAACAATCATCCTTGGGCTTCTTAACTTCTGTGAAAACTACTCAAGAAGGACCAAGGACATGCCAATCCATCACCCTCATCCATTTTCAACATCCACCCATCATTCCCAAGCCTTTCCCATTCTTTTCCCTTGTTGTCATAAAGTTCTACGGTAGGAATCTATTTTGCTACATGACTGTCAAAATACATAGGGAATTTTTTTTTTTGACCACATTTAAAAAAAAATGCATCATTTTGCTAAGAAATTTCATGGGCAGATGCATATGTATGATGGTAACATACTTGACATTTTTCATCAAATTCCAGTGCACACTTTTCAAGAAATTTGCCTCTATCACCTACAACCATTTTCTTGTTTTTCTCGAGATGCATACTTCTGTTGGAAATTTTTTTCTATGAGGATATGCACAAGGATGATAGAAGCATTCTCAAAAAATTTCAGGTCAATCCAATCTACCATTTGAGTGATATGGATAATTTTTTTTTTCTACAAGAGTGTCCAAAATTCCTACAAGATTGTGATCGACATAGAGAGGGGGGTCAAATATTATTATTTTCTTGGGGTAATGATTAAATAAGTCTACCACACCTACATAATCCATCCTCCACTCCATTTAGTCACTTATCCATCCAAATATCCATCTATGTCCATGAAAAATCCCCATTTTCACCCATTCTTTCATTATTTCCACTATAACAGAGGCTTCTAATCCTTGTCATTAGATTTATCATGAATTATAAGTTATATTGGAGGATTTAGCAGAGGGATAATGTGATATTATAAGGGTATGTGTGACTGCTACAAGAAGACACACAAGCTTGTAGCAGTATGCATAGACCCTACAAAACCATAGTAGGAAGTCACCAACCAGTGGAAAAGATAAAAAAATTTTCCTACCTATCATCATTTCACTTCTTTTATTTCCATCATGAACTTCACTCACTAATCCAAAAGAATGAGGTTATCCTCCCATAAGTATAATTAAAAAAACACATAAAAAGGTTCTTGCGACAATCAGTGAGGAATAACACAGTAAGAAGAGAAACATCAAAATTCACCTTCACAAACTCCAATTTAGCCCTTAGTGTCCACTCCATCCATCCCTTAACCTCTCTAGTATTTTCCACACTGTTATCTAGCCTCTGCCACCCAATTCTATCAATATTTTGCATTGCTACAAGAGTGTTCCAAAATTGCTACAAGATGTTGATCTACATTAAAAGAAGGAATAGATTGGAAGTTTTTCACTCAAGAAAAATGGAGGGGGTCCACAAGAGACCTATCATCCATCCACTACACTAGATTTCACCCTTTATTTCACCCTCATTCCCATTACCATCCATCAAGAGCCTTGAGTTTCATATCTTTTCCACCATTTTCCATAACATAAGAACTCTGTGTCCATCATCAACAACCTTTTCATGAATTATCAACATTGTTGGAAGAAACACTTGGATATAGTGACCTAATTGCATGGAGGTAGTGACCTGATTGCGTGATAATCCTTGTCATTAGATTTATCATGAATTTATCAGGAAGACACACAATCCTGTAGCAAATTGCATAAATTGCATAGGATCACATTTGAAGCACAAGACCAAGAAATTTGAATATAATGAAGCTTCAAGAGAATCCAAAAATAGTCGTGAGAAGCTACAAGATCCATGAACAAAAAAAAAAACAACATTAGATCCATGGTGGCACCTATCTTTTCATCACATGAATCATGGAACTTCAATCAACAATGAAAAAAAAATCAATCCAATGAAAAGGATTGATGAAAGTGCCATTTTTTACCTCAGAGACTTCATGAATGCTCCAACAACCTCATGCAAGTATCAAATAACTGATCACTAGATACAACATCCACATCATGAGCATCTCAATAGCAGTATTTTAGCCAAATATGTGAATATAAAATAGAAGCAACATAAAACCAAAAAGACCTCCAGAAACAAGTCTATCAGAAATAGGACCTCCAACATATTATCACATTCAACTTCAAGGTCATCAAAGGAAACCTCCACATCTACAACAACATCCTACACAAGAAAAACACTCATGGTAAGTCACATGTATGAAACTCTTTAACCTAACCCTTTGTAGTATTCCTAAAATTTAGCTTTTAGCTAAATGGAATATTATAGATTATTTTGTCACTAGGTAGGTGAATAAGTGGGTAGGGAGGCCCATAAATCTCCTTATAAACAATAAAAACACTTCAAGTGTGAAAGGAGACCATATAAGCACCTAAATGAAGCACCTTTGAGTGTGAAGAGGGGTTGGAACATGTTTAATAGTTCAACTTTGACCAAATCAACATCGATGTTATGGAGGAGTGGACATTTAATGAGGAATAAAACAGTTTTGGAGGGAGAATGATTTCATGGAGGTAGTGACCTAATTGAGTGGGTCCAAGGGTAAGAAAGCTCATAACTTATATAAGAAAGAGTATGGAAGCCATACGAGGGTATTTTTTTATTATTATTATTTTGTATGTGGTCTATTTAGACTTCTTTCATTCTTCAGCTATTTAGTTGATATTGTTGTGTTGTTTAGCACCGGGTGTTCTTGAGCAGGAATCCCATCTCTTTCCTTGAGAGGCCTCTTGGAGGAGTATTGCACTTCATTTCCATACTCAGGATTAAGGCAAAGCTACAACTTTCTTCATCTGCACAATTTCTGCAGAATATTGTGCTGTGTTGCAGGGTGCGGTAGTGGAGAATTATATTAGGTGTCTTTCAGAACTATTTTTGCAGTGGAGGAAGGTTTCCATCAATTGGAAGGCCTGTAAAGAATCCCCTTGGGCTTATTTGAAATATTTTTCATCAGGCCAAGAATTATTTATCCCCTACAGCATAGTTTCGGTCCAGATCTGCGTTATTTTAGGGAGGAGTTGCAGGGGTAGTTGCAGTGGTTGTTTTGGGAGGTGATTTCTTCAGTGGTGGAGCCATTATTTCATCCAGAGGATCTATTGTAGAAGAGTTATAGGTTTATACATTAGCTTCAGCCATATCTTCTCATTTCTATTTTTGCATCATATATTCAACCCTAGGGCTGCAGCTTACATTGGCACATTGTGTGCATTTTACGGAAACCCTCTTGGGTTGTCTTGGAAAGTTGATCTAGTGCTTAGATCTATATGTCTAGAATCTATTGGGGCCTATATCAGTATTTTTATATCATTGTACCATCGCAAGATGTATTTATTCTTAATATGACTGCGTTGTAGTTTCTCTCTGACATTTTGTATTGTAACAACAACTCATATTTGGGAGTGATTGCTTATGGGAGGTTTGTTTCCTCATTGCATATGATTTATTCCTCACTATTTTGTATTGATTTACTATTCTTATGCATCATGTGATGAATCCACATTAGTCTCCAATCTTGATGTGTTGATTTACAATTCTATTTCCAGTTTTGTGTTCATATATTGCTACTTCCCCATTTGGTAATATTATAGTGGTATCAAAGGAAAATATTGGCTCAGCCTATGCATTCAGCCAATATGTCACCATAAGGAGAATATTCTCACAAGGAGAGAAGATGTATAGAAGGGACAAATACAAGAATCCAGTATTTGGAGAAGAGAGAAAGAGAAGCTCTCAAATCATCTTTTTCAAACTATGCAGAGCATCAATGAAGATATCAAGGAGATGAGAAAGGAGATGTGTAGGGAATCTCCAAGGGGATTTGAATTTGAAGCAAACCATAGATTCTCACATGTGGGGTGTGATCATGCAGCCATACCATATGATCCATAGTGCATTTTTATGCCTAGATTCACAACAAGAGAGATGGAGGAAGAATATGCACCAAAGGAGAAGACTTTGACTGACTATCTTCAGGAGTATGAATCTCAATCTTGGAGATTCAAGGAGCACTTGAAATTACAGGATTTTTGCTAACTCAAGGAGGAAAGAAGACCTAGGGACCACAACAGAAGCAGAAGAGGTAAATTATTTTTGCCAAATTTTGATGGGTCATCCACATGCACAACCAAGGATTGAATAGAGTAGCTAGACTCATACTTGTAGCTACATCAAGTTTCAGAAAGGGAAGCCCTTAGGATAGAAGCACTGAATCTTAAAGTTAAGGCTTATACTTGGTGGTTTTATGAATATTATTCATTTAATCATGCAAATATAGCTACTTATGATAGAATAACTAAGATATTAGTGAAGAGATTTGATGGAAAACAATTTGAAACATTTTTGATTGAGCTAGCCAAACCAAAACATTCAAAACCTTTGCATGAGTTGGAAATATCTATTATACCCACTTTTCTTCAGATTTCTATTGAGGGGGATAAAAACCAGTATGATACCTTGCCAAGAGCAAGATCCCCATTGCAGGAAGATCTTTCTTCTCAAAGGGAAGACCAAGATCTAGGGTCTCTCATCGTTGATGAGGTATTCTCAAATATTAATGAGGAGGAAGAGTAGAGAGGAAGTAACAACGCTATCACTTTAGGAGAAGAACCATCACCACATGGGGATGGGCATGAAGCTATTTCTTCAATTAGAGGAGCTTTTGCATCTTTGCAAAAGGTTCCCAAGGAGTAGCATGTGACAATAGTGATGGGAAGTAAGACCTTGATGGAAGGAGGAGAAGAAAAGGTGGATCAGCATCAAAGGATGGGGAGCATGCACCCTTGTTTATTTCAAGGAGTTTATATACAGAAGAAGGAGACTAATTTTTGTAGTGAAAGGAGGGATAAATTATTCCACTCACCTAGACAGTCTACTTTAGACTTTGATGTCTCATTAAATGAGGGCATTCCACCTAGGAGGCCACCAGATCAGGAGATGAGAGACATCTCACCACTCACTAATCCGGGAGGGGTGAGAACCTTGGGAGGATTTGGCATAACGTAGAGAGTATTAGGTAGGCTCAAGGAGGAGGGAGACATTATCTCAATATCATCATTACCCACTCTCATCACCTATTCTACGCTGAGAGAAGATGTTTCTGGGATGGAGGATGGCACCATCATGGTGCAAGGAGACCACTCCATGGCATTGGAGGACAAGAGGATACTTCCACATAGGGAGGAATCTTCCCCATTTGGTAGAGGAGGGTGGCCACTCATGTATGCATTGGCCAGAGTTGGGATATTTTGGAGAGGTAATAGCTCTCTATGGAAGTCTAACCTCCAAAAGCTTCAACCTTCACTTGAGCATGAGCATCTATAAGAGGGGCAGTAGGAACATGTTAGTAGCATACCAGTGCTTAAGTTTGGCATAGGAGATGTCAAGGAAGAAGGAAACCACATGATAGGGGCTACACAGTATAGATCAGAAGCACTATCATTAGAGAGTTTAGATCCTTATTGGAGATCCCAGTTATTGGTGGAATACTCTAAGGATCTCTTTACATGCAGGATACTTGATGACCAGTTTCCAGGATACACAGTGAGAGATGGGGTCATCTTTTATGAGGATAGGATCTTCTTGGCTAAAGCCTCAAAGCTCAAGGATAAACTACTACATGCAGACTATGAGATCTTGCTTTCCTATCCCACTAGATTCATTAGAGCATGCCATACTATCTTGGAGAGATTCATGTGGGAAGGCTTCAAAGTGGAGATGCACTATCATATGAGGAAGTGCATATATTGTTTGGAGGGTGAGGAGAAACATGACTCTTGGGAAGAGTTATCATCACCACCTCCTTACTCATTAGGTGTGGGATGGAGCTCATCCATGAGCTACCTCACTAGTTTGAACCAAGTGTATGGTAAGGATTTTTTTTTTGAGCATCATGATATATCTACTATATACTTTCATTTTCTTAAAACTCATGTATAGGGCATTGCTCCAAGAAGGGACACTCTTTTTTATTGGCTTCATGGGCTACTTGGGGCCATGAGAAATGATGATGTTGACCATTCCCTAGAATATTTTGGGGAGATGATGTATTCTTCATGGTGTGATTCATTAACACCAATCATCATACACCTTATCCACGCATGCAAGAAGAATGGGGTAGCAAACAAGTGGTGGGAGGAACACTTGTTATATCATATTCTATGGCAGTTAGGAGAAAAATTGCGCTAGTTTCACATAATTGACCATTTTCCTTCTCATTTACTACATATGGTAGCTAGCATGACTTTGATTATGATTCCATAGGATGATGACGTTCTTATCCTTGTTGGGAACAAGATTGGAGGGAAGGCACATTGGTTGGATGTGCACGGGGAATGAAATTTCCCACACCATTTATGCTTCATGCTTCAAGGGGAGTATGGGAAATGGTATGGTCACTATAGTGAATCACTTGTTTCTTTATGAGTTGAGCCATATGATTGTTTGGAGCACTTGGGATATGCCTCTCATGGATGTTTGGGAGGAAATTTTCTATGAATTACCATGCTGGAAGGTGATTCATTTCATTTGTATGATAGCATGGAGTTTGGAGCCTCTCATTGGGAATGAGATGCCATATGCTTGTCATCACTCCTACCTTGAAGAGGCCATTGGACAGAAAGAAGGTTTCCATATAGACCTTCCATTTTCTCATGATGAGAGCCATTTGGTTTATCCACCAAAGGCCAACTTGCGCATTTGGGAGGAACCATTGGGAGATAGAATTGTTGTAGAATATCTGAAGCAATGGTGGAGACTATTTTATGAGGAGGCCAAAAGAGGAGGGGATAATTTTTCTCAACCCTTACAGTTGCTTGAGGACAAGAAACATTTTGGAGGGGAGGACTATAATGTTCCTAAAACTTAGCTTTTAGCTAAATGGAATATTATAGATTATTTTGTCACTAGGTAGGTGAATAATTGGGTAGGGAGGCCCATAAATCTCCTTAGAAACAATGAAAACACTTCAAGTGTGAAAGGAGACCCTCTAAGTAGCTAAATGAAGCACCTTTGAGTGTGAACAAGGGTTGGAAAATGTTGAATAGGTCAACTTTGACCAAATCAACAATGTTTTTATGGAGGAGTGAACATTTAATGAGGAATAACATAGTATTGGAGGGAGATTGATTGTGACCTAATTGAGTGGGGCCAAGGGTAAGGAAGCTCATAACTTATATAAGGAAGAGGATGGAAGCCATAGAAGGGTATGTTTTTTATTATTATTTTTGATGTGTTCTGTTTAGACTTCTTGAATTATTCAACTATTTAGTTGAGATTGCTGTGGTGTTTAGCGTGAATCCCATATATTTCCTTGAGAGGCCTCTTGGAGGAGTATTGCACTTCATTTACACACTTAGGCTTAAGGCCAAGCTATAGCTTTAATCATCAGCATAGTTTCTGCAGAATATTGTGCTGTGTTGCAGGGTGCAACAGTGGAGTATATTTGGTGTCTTCAGAGCGAGTTTTGTAGTGGAGGAAGGTTTCCATCCATTGGAAGGCCTGGAAAGAATACCCTCGGGATTATTTGACACATTTGGTATCAATCCAAGGAGTATTTATCCCCTACATCCTATTTTCAGTCTAGATATACGTTATTTTAGGGAGGAGTTGTAGTGGTAGTTGTAGTGGCTGTTTTGGGAGGTGATTTCTTTAGTGGAGGAGCCATTCTTTAATTAAGAGGATCTATTGGAGAAGAGCTGTAGGTTTCTACACTAGTTTCAACCATATATTATCATTTCTGTTGTTGCAGCATATCTTCAGCCCTAGGGTTGCAACTTACATTGGCACGTTACGTGCATTTTCCAAAAACCCTCTTGGGTTGTCTTGGAAAGCTGATCTAGTGCTCAGATCTGTATGCCTAGAATCTATTGGGGCCTATATCAGTATTTTTATAACATTGTACCATCTCCATCTGTATTTATGCTTAATATTATTGTGTTTTAGTTTCTCTTTGGCATTTTTTATTGTAACAAAAACTCATATTTGGGAGTGATTTATTATTGGAGGTTTTTTTTCCTCATTGCATATGATTTATGCCTCAGTATTTTGTATTGATTTTATGTTATTATAAATAAAGTGATGACTTCAGATTAGTCTCCAATGTTGATGTGTTTATTTACACTACCATTTCCAGTTTTGTGTTCATATATTGCTGCTTCCCCATTTGGGAATACTACACTCTTTGAACCTATTATAGTTTGAGAAAACATTAAAAGTGTGAAAATGAAATTTATTTTATAGCCAAATTTAATAACGGGAAGCCTCGATCTTATCTAGCAAGTCACTTGACTTTTCTCCAAAGGAAAACCACATGTGTGGGAGATAAATGAGATAAAAGCGAAAAGAGAATTAAGAAAGTGGTATGATATCATGGAGTAAAAAAATTAGGTGGGGGCCAACTCAGTTAAATCAAAGCACTTTAAGTTTATTTTTCATGCAAAAAAAAAAGAAAAAAAAAGAGAAAAAAATTGAAAAAAGAAAAATAATGAAAAAAAATAAAATTAAAAAAATAAAAGAATAAAAAGGTGGATCCACCACCTCTTGGAATGCAAATAATAGTTGCTACAGGATTCATTTTGGTTGATACAAGAGTACCATAAGTGTTACAATAGTACCAACACTGCTACAGGAAGAACAAAGTTGCTACAGGAAGGGACATAACAACTACAAGAAGCTAACATAGTGCCATAAGAAGGAAAATTTTGCCCAGAACAACCGATAAGAGTCTTGAGAAGCAAGGAAATGTTCAAAGGAAATTGCAAGAGTGCAAACAAAAATGCTATAGGAGAAAACAAATTTTCTACATGGAGGAACATAATTGTTACAAGAAACTTTGTTTTTCTACGGGAGTGCCTTGTTTTGGTACAAGAGTTGGTCTGATATATTTCTGAGGGCAAGGAAGGTGTTATAAGGTGGAGGAAAGTGGATGAGGGTGGATGAAGGATGTGTGAGTCATTTTTCCAAGATTAGCACCCCTTAAAGGCCTATCTTGCACAAAAATTCATGCCCACGATGTCCTTCATTAACCCTGTAAAGATGATTTTGGTGGCAGAGCTTGAGAGAATTATGGAGTGTGTAGGAGGAGGATAATAATGACAAAGTGGATGTGGATGAGTGTGCCAACACCTACAAGTCACTAGAAATTTTTTCAAATTGGCAATCAAGGACATACAATAGGGAAAGAAGATGGATAGGTTTCCAGAGGATGAGCAATAATTTTAGTAGGGGGGTATGATGGGCCTCCAAATTAGACACAAATTAAGGCCCATATAACCTTTATTAGACACCTAGAGGCTATATTAAATCTCTCCTTCTACACTTATTAATGTTTTTTTAGCTTTAATACGTTCTTAGGAAGGTTTAGAGATAATTGCATATTATGTGCCTAATATTATTTATTTTTGCAGAATATTGAGAGAATATTAAGTAAATTACGAATGAGATAATATAGTTAATTTATCCCTACTACAATATGGACCAATATTGGATAATAAATGAACAAAATATCCAGAAATTATTGATAAATTTTGGAGCTCCACTAATTGAGAAAAATCTAGGATTGTGTTCCGTGTCATTAAATGAAAGATTCCTATTTTTAAGAACCGTATCAATTTTTTGTGGGATTTTGGAGAGGAAAGCTGCCTCATTTCAAGGAGGATGCTTCCCAATATATTTTTATAAGTACCAATTCTAATTTTCCTCTAGGGGAATGCATTTCTTATTCTTCTTGTGGAGAAAACTCGTTAGTTAGCAATGCCACTTTCATTTCTAGCAGGGATGTACTTGGATTGATTCAAATAATGAAGTTTTGTGCAATTTTTAGTTTATAAAGCTTGGTTTCCTTCATATAAATCTAATTATAATTGGGCTTGGCCATCCCAGGAGCCTTAAAGCCCTCTTATACAATTTATTTATTTCCTTTGAATGTCTTTTTCATTGACATCTCTTATTTCTATATTTAATGTTCATGCCTCTTTTTTTGTATGTTACATTGGTTAAATGATTGAAGTGAGTTTTTTTAAGGTAATTTATAGGTTCACAAGCATGATGCATCCTTATAAAAAATTTTAAAAGTCATATTCATCATTTAGCTACTTGGATTGGTTTACTAGTTCACAAATCTAGAATTTCTAGAAGTCTCTTGTGACAAAATAGTAATAATTTTATAATATTTTTTAGAACGTGTTAATAAGATTAATTTGAGTTTATTCCACTTGTGTTGGGTAATAAAAAAATCCAAGTTACTAAAAAAAAAATTCCCATATAATTTTCACTTGATTAGGTTAGGAATTTGGTAGGTTAACTAGCTCACTAATTCTAGAATTTCTGGTTTTTAGAGTAGTAATTGTCTGCTATTTTTTAGCACATGTTAACAGGGGTATTTTTTAGTGATTCCACTTGGAATATATTCCTAAGAAATCCTACTTAATAATGATAGTTTTCACATCTCATTTTAATTTGAGTTTCTTGGGCATTCAACTAGTTATCTTGAGGAGTAGCAGTCCCATAACAATTTGTTTCGAGATATTCCTTGCCCAATTTCACTCGAAATTCATGGTAGGAGTATATTTATAGCCTATGAATACTATGAGGCCACTTTTGTTGAGTTGAGTTTTGGTTAGGTCATGATTTAGATCTCATATTTCTTGCATCTTGAATGTTGATTTATGCAAATAGTTTAGATTTCCTTCCTGCAATTTACCTCATGTAAAGTGTGATTTCCTTCTTGCAAGAATAATCTAGGACTTTCCTATCCTGAAAAATAGAATAGAATTATTTTCCAGAAATATAGATTATACTTTCTTAATTTTTCATTATGATTTAGTTTTTTTTCAAATATAATCTATGTCCTTTATGCCATTTACTTTCTATAAAAAGTAGAATATATTTACTTATTTTTATTTACCTTATGATTGGTGGCTTACCTAGAGATGTGCTCGACTAAAGTTGCTTCATTGCCTTCTCTCACTTGCATCAAATGGAGTCATAATAGGAGGAGAAAGGTGGTTTATTCACATAAAATTCCAACCCCTCTCAAGTTTGCACAGGCCCCAGGTCGATAATTTAAGTTGGTAGCCCTGGAATTTGTAGAATTCTTGTTGCAATATTGGGGCTTATCAATCAACAAGCTACAAATTTCTAGACACTCACATTTTCAATTTTCATCCATTTTCACACTAGAAACGTGAATTCCTTCTCTTCCTAAAAAAAAATGAATTTCTCAACCACCAACACCTTCAGAAATCCCCGATGACTGAAAATACCATACCAACATATTTCTACAACAAAAGATCTATCTCCAAAAACTTGTGTAATTTCTGCCTTCTTAGGCTTGATTTTATAGATTTTTATTTTTGCTAACTTTGGCTTTGAATTTGTACATGAAGCCTTTATTTTTTCCTTTTTCCTTCTCATATCTAGCTTCTAGACTGTGTTTACTATCTCTGGGATTAATCTCGAAGTCAAATTGAACTTAAATTCCTTTTTTGTAACTTGAACTGCTTAGTTTTTTGCAATATGCCTTTTTTACGAGATTTAGCATTATGCCTGCTATTTTTGTCTACAGTTCTATTTTGGATTAACAACCAAAAATAGCTCTTAATAGGAAGTTCCACCTTTTTCCTTTTAAGCACATGTTCTATCAACTCCTTACTTGATTTTCCGCCCATAAAACCAGTCTCCGCAATCTTTGGCTAACTCATTGGGCACTTAACCCTTTTAAACAACCTTTTCCCCTTTGCTAACAACTTTGCACCATTTATCTCACCTCTACGTGAGGTGACCAAGGACCATCCCAAGGCCGAAACTCCTTTGTTTCTCCACCCCTTTTTTTCTACATGAAAAAATCCACGGGGATAGTGCTTAGCTGCTCCTGGAGCCTCCACAACTCTTTTAATTCCTCCACACCCTTTGTTTCTATGTGAAACCATCTAGGGATGGGTCTAGGTGCTTAGCCTTGGAACTCCCATATCCCTACATTTCCCTCTTGTGTACCCTTACGTTGATGGTGTTTGATTCTGCCAACATTTCAAGGGGATGTCCCTAATGTGAAGTCCCAACTAATCCTCACACAATTTTGTGTAGGAGTCCCATATGGTCATATGATCCAGCTACCGTTGGAATTCCTTTGTCACAATCGAAAATAAGAGAATTAAATAACTCTTTGGGTCAACAAGGACGTAAGCTTTGTGAGACACCCACTATAAGGTATACTAGGAATACTTATGCGATTGGTGAGATAAACAAGCCACCGATTAGAAAATTAATAGTAATATCCTAAATGGGGACTCGAGGAAGTGAGAAATATTTGTTGAGTACCTAAAAATTAGTCCACATAGTAAATAAAAATCTTTGAATAATAACAACATTCATTCAACAATGAACACAACTAAGCTACAAAACAGTTCATTAACTTAGTACGTGAATAAAGGAACATATACCGTACACATAACCATAATAATATAACTATATACATGATACATGTATAAAGGAATGCTGGATCAATGAGATTATGATTATAAGCATAATATTCCAAGTACAATGTTACATGGATGAAACACTCTATCCAATAGTGGACCATGAAGACACAACTTGCTTCTCCAATGAACAATATATCTCCTATGTGGTGCAAGAGAAGCCAAGGAAAATCCTCCAAAAGTCTGGCCCAAAAAAATTCCCTAACTAGAGTTATGAGGAGATATTTATAACAAATACAATGACTCTTGAGCTTCTCATGCCTCTTTGACTTCTAAAAATGTTCATATTATAATATGAATCATTACATTCCCATGAGTTTATTTTCATATTTGACATGTGTCTCTTGGCATGGCATTTATTACATAAAACAATTTACGTATGAGACAATGACCTAATAATACAAAATTGCAAAAAGAAAAAGCTCATAAAATGGATAGATCATTTGCTTCTTTATGAAGTTCATTTGTGATGTAATATTTCCAAGCACTGAACTCCTTTGTGATGGATTCAATTCGATTTGGAAAGTCTCATTTGTAGCACACTTTTACCTCCAATACATTTGACAATATGTTCTTGGACCTTGAATGGAAATTAGTCCACAACCATGAAAGCTTCATGTGTGCTTTGACTGGTGTAAAGGAATACTACTAAATAACATCTTTGATCACCTGCAAGCTCTCTTGTTCGCTCACTTTCTTTATTTTTCCAATGTAATCCCCGATCTCCTGTAAGCTGACCTCCTTTCCTCTGATTGATTCAAGAGTTCTGATGGTTGGAATCCCATGTTGCTGTGTAAGAGACTAAAACCCCTTATGCAGTTGGTTATAAGAAACCATAGTATTAATCGCCTGTTCTAAAAGATGCAGGTAGTTTTGAAGGTGGAGTCTCAATTGCACTTAGTCAATTTTTGTGGAAATATTTTCCTTCTTTTCAAAGTTCTCTGGAGCATATGGATATCTAGTATTCCACTCTTACATTAGATCATATTCGTTGGTTGATATCTTCATGAGTTTCACTACTTCTTGTATTTCCTTTTGAAATCCAATGAGAGGGGCCATGCCTTTTTGTATTAGTATCATCTCATCATATAGTCGTGCCATGGTATCCTCTGTTGGTCCCTACTCTTCTAGCATCGCTAACTTCCATTCTGCGGTAGTTCTATGATGATATTAATTGGTTCACTATTGCAATATGCTCCACCTATTTCTTTGTCGCAATAGTTTCTCTTTTCAACATGGAATTCTCATTCGGTAATGCTTAGAGTTATTATGTGCTATTGTAGTGAATGCAACGTTTTCCACCATAATTCCCCTCATATTTCTTCTAGTGTTGGAGGTAATCAACTTTTTTATCACTATTGAGATTGGGTTCTGAGGATCCTGTGGGAAATATATATGCCTTTGCTATATAATCCTCTTCTTCAACTGATCAAACTTTACACACATATATCCATGACTCGGTATGTTGGAGGAGGTTTGATCCCCATTTCACCGAATGAAATATGTCCCCCTATTAGTGGTTGTTCACTAGGAGTACTAGGCTCATAATCTATTTGATGTATGGTGTCGTCTTCCTTTGCCTACTCCTCCTCTAGCTCTTGAGTCAATTATTCTTCTTCCAGCCCCTATGTTGCTTCCTCCTCCTATGAGTCCCTATGCCATTCTTCCTCTTCCTGTCTTATGTATTATTCTTCTTCTACCAGTATATTTTCACGCAACTCATCCTGCTTCCCTCTGTCCTCCTCTTCTCATTCTTATTCTCCTTCTTCTCTCCTATCTAGATCTATTTGTGTAGCTATTTTATTCAGAGGATCAACCTTCCATTTTCTGCTTCTCTCACCTTGTGAGTACCTGATCCTTTTCTTGGGAGGTAACTTCTTAGCTTGATACATTGTCTCCTCCTCCTCATGTTCCTATTCCTGCTCCTGAAATTCCTGAGATGGTGAATATGAAGTAAACTGGTATCCATGGTTGGATGTGTCTTAATTTTGGATTTTATTATTTCTTTATCTTTTCATCCTTTGGTCGTCATATTGATGAATACCTTATATTATGTCTGATCCTTTCATAATGATGCCTGACAATTCATTTGGGATCATATGCATGGAAATATTTTGTGACGAAGTGTAGGCAGCTTAGCTCTACTATTTTGGCTACCAATGCTTTGTGAATCTTCAATTCATATAAGCCAATTATTAATGGAAAAATAGGCCAAGGGTCTTTCTTCCTCCTATGAAGGGTTCATGATAGTCCCTTGTCCAATCAATTTTCCACCTTCTGCATGACCATCTCGTTTGTCACATATTGTGACATAAGATGAGGGGATGTTTCACATCCAAAGCATCTGATGTATTTTCCCTTTGGAGCTACAAACCAGTCCATAATATCTCTAAGTAACTCCTTGAATTGATCTGTCATGCATCGTGAATTGGTCTCAAATATCAAATGAAATATGGCTACAAAGAAGTGTTCATCCAATCTATCATATGCATCTACAAAGCTTCCCTTTGATAACACCCTGAGTGGACATACATTGGGAACTTCTCTTTAGGATTCCAGTTCCAATATAGCTTCGGGAATGAATTCATGCACAAATACCATCTAGACAATATGCAGACAAGTAAAATTCTGGAGCTTGATTTTCTTGCAAAGTTGCTTTGACCTACCCCACCTGTGGCTGCAACTCATATGATAATATATCTACCCAATTAAAAGCTCTTCCTTAGTTCACCACCAGATTAAGCATATATATCCAATTCTCTTGGAAAACCTCAATGTTATTAAGGCCAAACATTTGATAATACATGGTTATCCAATACTGATATACTTATCTTAAGATCTTCATTGTATATACTACTAATGAGAGATGGCGGAACTTGGCAAGTTATCAACACCATTTTTTGATAACATTAGTCATGTCGAGGTTGCCCCATTTTGTGTAGAAAATATTATAGTATGTCTGAATATCCTCACCGTAATAGGTGGCAAGATGATTTCCACTCTCACTGCGTAGCACACGGTGTGAGTCATTCATATGTGAAATGATCCATTCAATAGCTTTAGCACATGGCATGACTGGATATCTACACGTGATCTTGTGTATCCTGGACTTATTTATGTTTATATATGCATGTACATCTTCTAAGTCCTAAGGGAATGTCTCATGCACGAACGTGTTGTATATGTTTCTCCAGGAAACCTTGGTCATCTTATTGATATAACACCAAGTGTCTGTGTATATAGGGACATTAGACTTCGAAACTTCAAGAAACTCAATAGGGCTTGCTTCTAAAATTTCTTTCTAGGCTACTTTGCATGGCGACATGTCTCCAAAAAATGAGGACACAATGATAACACTTGTAACACAAAAAATTATTTGTGGAATCACACTCATAGTGACAGGATCAACTTAAAAAAACTAACTATGTAAAAAAAAAATCTAACTAATGCTTAAAGAGTCACCAAGAATGATAGAGCATGTAAAATTATGAATGGAAAACAAAAATAACTTGCATGCAAGCAAAAACACACATGATAATTGTACTGATTAATTTTTCCTTAGACATGGGTTTCCTATACAACTTCAGTTTATAACCAATAACAAGTTGATGGATCCCTTCCTCATCAATGGTTCTGATCTAGACAACTCCATTTTCATGACATTTCTCTATCAAGTATGGTCCCAAACACCTTGTCATTATTTTTCCTTTAAAATACTTGAACCTGGAGTCATAGAGCAAGGCCCAATCCCCTTCTTGAAAAATATTTTCCTTGATATTCTTATCATGCCATTCCTTCCTTTGTAATTGTATAACTTCAATGTGTAGGAGGGCCTGTATTATAAAATCATCCAAGCCATTTAGTTGGATCAACCTTTCTTTCTATGCACTTGTGATATCTAAATCCAATTTGGCTACCATTCTCAAAGTGTTATACTCAAACTCAATAGATAGCAAATATTTCTTCCCATAAAACAAATCATGTGGATTTAATCTTGTGGTTGTCTTCCAGGTGGTTTTATAGGCCCAAGTGGCCTCCACTAATCTATCAACCCAATATTTCCTGCTGCTACTCATAACCTTGGTGAGGATGCTCTCCAATGCTCTATCAGTAACCTCTACTTACCCATTTTCTTGAGGGTACTAAGTAGTATATGTTATGTGCTTCATATTATGTTTCCTTAGGACATTCCTAATCAAATACGATGTGAATTGAGCTCCTTGATTAGTGAATATCTCCCTTGGATACCCAAATTTATAGAAACATTTTCTCTTAAGAACTAAACCACTTTTTCCTCTTTTGCTGCTTTGAAAACCTTTGTCTTGACCCACTTTGTTAAATAGTTAGTGCACACTATAATGTATTTCCTTTTTCCTAATGGTGGATCAATTGGCCCATTGAAATCCATGCCCCACTTGTAAAATGGATCTAAGAACACTTGAGGTTGTAGAGGCATCTTATCCCTTGAGTCTAAGACCATGGATCTAAGACCACTTGAGTGAAGGTAATGTCATAACAGCCTCGTTCCCATAGCATCTTTCTATCATCTAGTCTTGATTGTGAAGGTGTGAGCTTCTAAAAGAGGCCAGCGCCACAAGAAATGAAGATGGCTACGCAGAGGAAGACAAATAAAGGATGCATACCATTTAGAGATGAGCCTATAAATCCAAAATTAATCATGGAAGATCCCAGTTTCATGGAGGCTTTCAAAAAAGCAGGGTGCATGCAAATTTTCCAAAGAATACAGGGTCATCATATACAAGTTTCACAATATTTTTCACTGAATTTCAAGGGAACTTCTACAAAGGTGGGTATCCTCCATTTTCTAGTTTCACCCAATAGCATTTCCTAAGCAACATGAATCCCCGAGACATGAGAAGAGTGGTTTAAAGCCACAAAGTTCAATTTAAAAATTTGTGATGTTTTTTTGAAACCTGAGCATTTACGGATAAATATGACTATAGGGATTCCTAGAAGTTGTCTCAAAGATAACTATTCTAAAATACTGATGGTGATACAAAAGTACTTTACCTTCGAGGGTAGGTTTCATACAATCTACCTATATCACTTCACATTGTTGCTTCATTTCACATGTAAACAAATAATGGATATCCCTTTCTATATTTTTAGAAGTCTTGGAAAATTTCAGATAAAGTGCAATGTAGGTCTGAAAGAAGTGGAATTTCTATTTTTCATCATGGATTAATCAAATTGCTAGTGCTGGAAGAACTAAAAAAACTGAATAGATATTGGGCGACCTTTTTTTTTATGAGTGGCTATGAAATAGATGCTCCTAATCCAATGAAAACTCCTAAGTATAAGACTGTTACTCCTAGAAAAAATATGGATACCATTGCAGAGATAGAAGGTGATCATCAGGAAGATTTGCGACCTTCAGTTGAATCCATGGAGATATGGACTGAATTCATTCAAGAGGCAGCACCTCAGCCAACATCTAGAAAACATGTTATAGAGTCTGCTACAATCAGCAAGTCCAAACCTACTGCCAAAAGGCCTAAGAGAAGCACAAAAGACTCCACTGGAGGTAAAGGTAGGCTTGAATATATTTTACAAGAAATAGACATTTCAGAGACTCCTGTAGTGAAACTAGTAGAGGTAAAAGGATCCAATACTAAAAAGATAAAGGAAAAAAGCCATTGGTGGAAGAAATCATAGATTTGTAACCTACTGAGATAGACATTACTAAGGGAAAAAAAGGTAAATCCAAAAGGAAGGTTCAGACGAATTTTGAGGTAGATTTACTGAAAGAACAACTCAAAGATGAAGAAGAAATTGTCAAACAGAGGAAAGGTAAAGAAAAGGTCACAGAGAAAACTACAGGGGAGCTTCTTAAAGAACGACTAAGTGAGGCTAGAGAATATTTGATTGAATCAACGATGGATATGGAGAAATACAAACAAGATAGACAGTTGATAGATGAGATGGAAATGAGAGTAACTGATTAGGTCACCTTTTTTGAAGAAGCCCTTGCAAAGGCCAAGAAATTGCTGAAAAGAACCCAGCCTTTGCGCATCATGATGAAACACACAAGGAAAAAGAACTTATGGTTGTAGGCAGAAAGGAAGAATCTTAAGAGACAAGTCAAAGAATGGAAGGAACAAATGGAAATGGTGAAGGTTGAATTAGAGAAGAAGGGTTTGAAAATAAATATTGTAGAGGAACCTATTGAAGTTACTCATGAAGACCAAGCTTGTTGTGAAGCCAACTCCAAAAATAGAAGAAAAGAGATATCAATGCCTTTGAAATAAGCCACTTCAAGGGGGAAACCTCCAATAAATTACATGAATGAACAATTATTGGATGATACAAATTACAAAACCTCCTTTCTATATATAGGAGTCCATGGGCCACAATATAATCCTAGTGGGGCCACAACGTAATCCTAGCTGACCTAACAATAATAATGTAAGGGCACAATAATAAAAATATGGGGGTTACAGGGGTACAACAATAACAATAAGGGGGGATACACTAACATAATAAGGGACTACACTATTAATATAGGGACTTAACATGCCCTTCTCCTTCAAACAAGTATTGTCCTCAACACTTGATTATTTCTTGATGCTTCTGTATAAAATTCTCATCCTCCCATGTGGAATCTTCTACAGGAAAGTTCTTCCACTTTTTGAGATACTCTAAAATTGATCGTACTTGTTGAGTTATTGTTTCTGTGACTGCTTTAGAACTTCTTTCGATGTGATTTTGATCTTCCTATTGTTTCATTAGATTCTGTGCCAAAGTTAGGTTATCCTTTGAGAGTTGGAGAACTTGTTGTTGATGCTCGATGTGATCTTCCACTAATTTATCATCTATATTATAAGTTATTTGATCCTTCAAACCATCCAACTTAGCCTTAATTTATGCTTTTAAACCATCTATGTCATCTTCAATTTCTCTTCGTAAGATCGAAATTTGTTGCACTTGGTACCGTAATTTTGATATCTCATACTGCAATTCTTCCTCTTCATGCGTCATTGTAAAGATTTTTGAGGGATTAATGAGTATGGAATTATTTTTTTGAGGCATTATAGAACCCAATACTAATAAAAATTCTAAAATATGCCCTTGGAATCACTTCAAATTTCTTTTTCAAACAAACGCTATGCAATTTTAAAAACCAACTACACACCTTTTTCTTGATTTTTAAGGAGCTCGATATTGAAATTGAATTAACTTTGTGATTTCGGATATTCAATATCTCAAATCTGGCACTAAGGTATCCCACTGAATTCTCTTTAGAATGCCATAGGTCTGACCTAATTTGGATTCTTTAAGACAAAGTTGTGCCCAATCTCCTACGATGACCTAATTATGGACTGTTTTAGTAGATCAAACTTGTACGACTTGCCAAGTGTCATTGTTTTGTATTTTAGCTCTGAAATTGATAGCCCAGAAACCACAGTCTGTATAATTGTAGCCACTTTTTACGTAATTCAAATCCGATGCTCAGAGAGAGAGTTATGAATAGTTTCCCACGATAACCTCTTTGAGATGAAATTCAGGAGCCTGAAAAAGTCCTAACTTCCACAGATCATATCTCTGAACCTATTGCGAACCAAGCTCTGAAAGTTTGCGGAAATATTCCTTAGGATTTTGGCTTTGCTCTCTAAAAATTTCAGCTTTTGAACCTGCATAGACAAAAAGTTATAGCGCAAATGCCACGATGACATGTTTAGATTAAATTGAGGAGCCTGCAAAAAGACCTAACTTCCACAAATCATATCTCTGAAAATGTTGTGAACCAAGCTCTAAAATTTTGGGACGATGTTCCTCAGGATTTTAGCTTTGCACCCTAAACTTTTTAGCTTCTTAAACTTCGTATAAAAAAAGTTATAGAGAAAATTCCACGATAACCTGTTTGGAGCAGTGAAATCCTAGAATCCAAAGCTCTGATACCAAATGTTGTGAAGCCAACTCCAAAAATAGAAGAAAAGAGATATCAACGCCTTAGAAATAAGCTACTTTGAGGGGGCAACCTCCAATACATTACATGAATGAAAAATTCTTGGATGATACAAATTACAAAACCTCCTTTCTATATATAAGAGTCCATGGGGCCACAGTATAATCCAAGTGGGGCCACAATGTAATATTAGCCGACCTAACAATAATAATGTAAGGGCACAATAATAAAACTATGGGGGTTACACGGGTACAAAAATAACAATAAGGGGGGCTACACTAACATAATAAGGGACTACACTATTAATATAGGGACTTAACAATGCTACTAAATGAAGAGGTAACAATGAAAAACATATATTTTTTGTCTTATTTCATTATATATCACCCTCAAGTACACTCATGGACCTTTAATAGGCCTAAAATCCAAATTCTGTGAAGTATGTGGGAAATTAGGCAATTCCACAGTGTGTCCTAGGCTTGAAGCCCAGATTTCACTGCGGAATTGCTGAAGATGTTTTTTGGTTCAAAACCACCAATTTTGATGTGGTTGAGGAGCACTAAAGCCTGTAGTTGAATGTTTTTGACCACTCAATGCCATCCACTAGTCAGAATTAGAATTTGTATAACACAAGTGATCTAAGTTGCTTCGCTACAGAAAATCGATGCGAAAGTGCCTAAAAGATCTGATTTTGCAACAAAGTAATTTTTTTGGGAATTTCTGAAGGATAAGGAAATTTTCCAAGGTTTTTGCCATATGAAATGTCAAAGAGTATTGAAGGAGAGATTTGATGAATGAAAACAATCATCAAAAGGGTGGTTTGGAGATGCCAACTCATCATGCTACCACATCATCAACATGACAGTTTATAATCAGAATCTGAAGAACAATTCCTAGATTCCAGCCACTATGTTTTGTTGTTAAATCATGTTTTCTACCACCTCATAAGGCTGCTCATTTGATAAAGCCTTTCTATGTATGGAGTTTTAATAGTTAGTTAAGGTAATAATGAGTGAAAGACTCCTATTAGGTTTCTAATTCTTGAAAAAAAAATTATCTCTACTTTCCCTCCTTGTAATCAATTGTTAGTTAGATTATGTGTGCTTGAAGGTAATCAGTGGTCTAGCCTAGATGGTAGACATGATGTAACAGTTTCTAATTCTATAAATAGTGAGAGGAAAGAGTTTGAGAGGGTTGTAGATGTTATGTATGCACTACCATTGTAATATTTCCTATCATTAATATACTTTTGCAATAGCTTGTTTCAGACCCAATGTTCATTGTATGTTCTTATCTATTCTTGTTTATCTTAGTCCTTTTGATCTTTATGCAATGGCTCATGTGTAGTCACTTGGAATTCAGTAATATGCTACAATTCTTGTACACATGTAGTTTTTTGTTTGTCCTTTATGTGTGATTTGATAAGGATATAAGTGCCTTGGATTCCATGACATTTTCTGTTTTGTAATTAAGGTTTACAATGAGTCCATTCCCAATGCTAGTAATTCCTTTCATCATTCACTTTCTTTGAACACATAAACACCCAAAAAAGAAACCATCAAAGTTAGCCATCTACTTTTAAACTTCATTGAAAATCATTTATTATTATTTTGAGAGAGCCCTCTCAGATTGGAGAGGCTAATCTCTAGTTGCAAGTGGTTTGAAAGAGTTACTCCAAATTGACAATTGAAGCAGCCCAACAAGAACTCAATTTGGTGATAAAATTTTGGTGTGTCTTCCAGGAGAACTAAAGACATATTTCTTGAAGTTTGTGCTCAAACAACGAAGTTGAAATCTTGGAGGTAGTAGGAGCTCATAAATTTTTGAGGCTATAGAAACTACCTTGGTGACTCCACTACAAATTTTCATGCTTAAAAGGTGGCTCAAGAAAAATATATACAAGGAGCAATCCAGATCCTAACCCACCTACCATTGTGAATAATCCAGAGAGTATTCTCAGAGGCATTGGAAGTAGCTCTTAAAAATTAGGTATTCCATCACATTCAAGAGCTTTGTCCTCTGAAATTATTCGAAGTCCTAAAGATAAGAAATTTGATGATAAAATTGAAGAGGTTTTATTTAGGTCTAAGAGTGAAAATGAATTGATTGATATAATTATAGACCTGCAAAGACTAGGAATTGATACATCATCCCTAGTATCCAAAGAAGAAAAGGACGAATTCTGGGAAACAGTTGTATCAGAATTACTGTTAGAAAGGGAGTCTTTTGAAAACTTAAAGGAGTTAGATCCATTTGAGCTCTTGTTGAAAATAAAATCTGGTATACCTTTTCTTGAGTGGAGTTCATTTATATCTAAATTTCAAAGACCAACTACACCACCTCTTAATAGCTCATCTTCTCTTATTGTTTTTCCAATAAATCAGAAAGAAATATCATTTTCTATCCTTTCTCGTACCTCAGTTCCTATCATTATGGCTGGAATTTTTCCTCCACCTCCTCCTGTTGGACCTACAAGATATGCTCCACTTGTCCTCCCTGCTGTTCTTCATGACCTCCCAGGTAAATACTCAACTAGAATTAAAACCTTTGGGAGTGAAGAGGAAATAACAACTAAGGAACATGTAGATCAATTCAATGATTTCATTGATAAAGAGGAGGTAGACCATGAAGATGTTAAAATGTGATTATTTTCTCAAAGCTTCACTGGTGAAGTAAGAAAGTTGTTTAAAGCCCTAGCTCCAACAACCTTGCAGAATTAGAGCCAGTTAGAAGATATTTTTTTGAGCAAATGGGGGAATAAGATAAATCCAGTGCAAGCCCTGACTGAATACAAAAATATGAAAAGAGCCTTAGATGAATCTATCCAAGACTTCTCTAAGAGGTTTAACAAAGTCTATAAATCCATACCTACTCATCTTAAACCTCCCCCAGGAACTGCTCAATTACACTATGCAGAAGCATTTGATTATGATTTTTCTATTCTACTTAGGGAAAGAGAGTCTACTTCTGTAGCAGAAATGAAGAATGATGTTGTGAAGGTAGAAGTAAACATGATAGCTGCAAAGAGGTATAATATGGGAAAATCAAAATAAAATAAGAAGAGAAACCTTCATCCTCAGATGCTAAGTTTGACTATATGTTGAAGACCATGGAGAAAATCATGGACAAAATTTTCCTTGGAACCACTCCCTTACCTCCTTCACAACATGATCCACAAATAAAAAACCCACAGTTTAGTTGGCCTCAAAATCAACAAAGACAAAGAGAAAACATAAATCAGCCTAACCCACAAGTGAGGCCTCCCTTTCAACAGAATTTGATTGATGAAGAAGAAACTCAGCCTGAGTTTCAAAAGGATATCATCCACTGTTTAGATGAAGATATGTCTGGGATGTTTCTGACCAAAGAGGAGCATGATGAGTCTCGTCATGATTTGAATAAGGATGAGGGACAATCTGATTACCTAAAGGGTTATCAGCATGCTATATTCAAGATGCAGAAGCAATACAATATTAGAAACACAAATTTTCCCATCACTACAAATAAAACTCAGCTAAAGAAAGATGCTCCTAAAGTAGTTGAGCCGAAAAAAGACCCACCACTGCCACCTCCTTCCAAAGAAAATGAAAAAGTCACTTCTAATTTTTGTTTAGAGAATGAGATCTCTAAAACTAATATTCCCGTTCCCTTTGGAGAAATTATCAAGGTCAATGAGTATAGAAGAAAAATTGTGAAGATGTTGAATTCTCAACTAGGAGCTTCAGATATCTTTAATCTACAAGAATACCATCCTACCATCTTCATTGGACCAAGGTTGGAATTTGAGAAGAATCAAGATGTCCCTCCCTTCTATGTTAGCCTAAATATCCATGATATGACCTTACAAAATGCCATGTTGGATTCGGGGGCTTCTCATAACCTCATGCCTAAGGTGATTATGGAGAGGATGGGTTTGGAGATCACTAGGCCATACAAGGATTTATTTTCTTTTGACTCTAAGAGAGTCCAATGCATAGGACTGATCAAAGATGTTGTTGTTGGCTTGTCACAAGTTCCTTCTAAGACAATGGTGATGGAAATTGTGGTGGCTGATATCCCCTCCAAGTTTGGCATTCTCTTATCCATATCTTGGGTAGCAAAAATGAAAGGCACCATGCAGGTGGACATGACATATGCTACCATCCCTGTTTTAGTGAGGAGAGAAGCTTGTATAGGGAGAGTAGAATGGACTACATGGTAAGAAACAAGGATAAACCTAAAAATTTTCCCATTCATGTTGTTGACACTGAATTAGGATCAACAATTATTTTCAATGAGCTAACTTTTGAAGCATAAATTGAAGGGAAAACAGAAAATCAGCAAGTTGAAAACCATGAAATTGTAGAAGAGAAAGTAGAGGGTTGGTGGCTTCTACACTTTAATGGATCTGTTGGAAGAAAGGGGGCTGGAGCAGGCATATGGATCACTACTCTTTATTATGAAAGTAAATTTTATTCCTTTAAACTTAACTTTGACTGTACCAATAATATGGCTGAATATGAATCTTTGTTTTTGGGTTTGGAAATTTTGATAAAATTGGGTACCAAGAAGATATTAGTGTGTGGTGTTTTAGAGTTGGTAATAAAAAATGTTGAGGGACTATAAAAAATTAAGGATGTGAGGATGAGAGCTTACATAAATCTAATTATGGAAATTCTTGAAGATTTTCAAGAATACACATTTATTGTGAAAACTAGAGACCAAGTGGCTAATTCTCTAGTTGTTTCTGCAATTTTGTTTGTTATCCCTACACATTCCACTGAAAAGTATGATATTGAAGTCCAGCATCGGCCTGCAATCCCAGATAATATCATTCATTGGAAAGTGTTTGAAGATGACCAACAAGTCCAAAATTTCATAGAGTTAAAGGAGGATTTTGAAAACATACAAGTGGATCAACAAAACATGTTTGCTGAAACTAAGGTTAATTCTGAAGTTTTACAGCTGAAAAATAATTGTATACCCAAGGGCCTTATTCCACTTGAGAAAATTTTTGACCAAAATGATGTTTTTAAATCTCCTAGATGAAGGCTGATGATGAAGACGTAGAAACTTGTAATCTTGGTACAACAACATCACCTAAAATGGTAAATATTTCCAAGTTTATTTCTATGGATATGAGGCAGAAATATATTGAGATGATGAATAAATATATTGATTTTTTTGCATGGAGCAATGCTGATCTGAAAAGGTATGATCCTAATATTATACAACATACTAATCCCATTAAAGAGAATGAGAAACCTTTCAAATAGAAATTGAGAAGGATTAACCCATTGCTCATGCCTCTGATTTTGAAAGAGATTAAGAAAATTTTTGATGCAAAGATCATTATTCCTATAAGATTTTCAAAGTGGCTTGCTAATCTGGTACCAGTCAGAAAGAAGAATGTCAAGATCAGAATCTGTATTGACTTTAGAAATTTGAACAAGGCTTCCTTGAAGGACAATTACCCTCTTCCCAAGATGGATCAGATTTTGCAGAATATTGTTCACTCTCAAACAATGTCCATGCTGGATGTATTTTCAGGTTATAATCAGATATTGGTACACCCGGAAGATCAAGATAATACTGCTTTTACCATGCCATGGGGAACATTGATGTACGCAAAAATTCCTTTTGGTTTAATGAATGCAAGAGCAACGTTTCAAAGAGAAATGGACATTGAATTTGTCGAGGAGAAATAAAACTAAATTGTGGTCTACTTGGATGATATAACTATGTTTTCAAGAAGGGAGGAAGATCATTTGAAGCATTTGGAAAAAATTCTGCAGAAATGTAGAAGATTTAGTATCTCTCTTAATCCTAGTAAAAGTATTTTTTCTCTAACTTATGGAAAATTTCTTGGACATATAATATCAGAGTATGGGATAAAGATTGATCCTAATAGAGTTAATGTGATTCAGAAGATAGAACTACCCAGGAACAATAAGGAAATTCAGCCCTTTCTTGGTAAAGTAAAATTTTTTAGAAGGTTCATCCCAAACTTTGCTAAAATTGTCAAAGACATTACCAAGATATTAAATAAAGGAGCCAATATTAAGTGGAATGTTGAAGCCAAGCAATAATTTGAATAGATAAATAAATCCCTCACTCAAGCCCCAATGCGTATTAGTCCAATTTTTTCAAATGAATTTCTAGTTTTCACATTTGCATCTAAAATTACCATTGCTGGGGTCTTATTGCAGAAAGGACAGCAAGGTACAAAACAAACTATTTCATTTTTTAGCAAAACTCTTTCCAACTCAGAGCTGAAGTATAATATTTTTGAAAAACATGCATATGATTTGATCAAAGCTCTTAAAGACTCTAGAATTCATATTTTACACTCTCATATCATTGCATTTGTACCTAACACCGTGGTTAATTTTTTTTTGACAAAAGCTGATCCTAATGGAAAAAGAGGGAAATGGATAGCTAATTTACTGGAATATGACATAGAAATCAGGCCTAAAAATTTGGTGAAAGGACAAGGGTTAGAAAAATTAATGGCACAATCCAATTTTGAATGTCTTGACATGAATTTCATTGTGGAAATTTTAGAGTTGTCAGAAGAAGACTAAGAATTGATACCTATTGAAGAGAAGTTCATTTTATCTAAATGGTACAAAGATATTATAGTTGTCTTGCATCATCACAAAGCTCCTCCAGAATTGACCAAATCCAAATCAAGGTTTGTAAAGCTAAAATCATTAAGATAATGCATTGTAAATAAGAATTTGTATTGGAAAGATACCAGTGGAATCCTGTTAAACTGTTTGCTGGAAGGGGAAGCTAAAAGATCATTGAAGAGTTTCACAAGGGGTATTGTGGAGGACATCACTACTAGAAAGCTACATCAACCAAAATACTCAGAACAAGTTAATATTGGCCCACCATGCTCAAGGATGTCTTCAAGAATATTGTTGCTTGCCATGAATGTCAAATTTTTGATCGTAAGAAAAAACTAATTCCTTTACCTTTGATACCAATTACATGTTGAGGCGCCTTTCCAATAATGGGGGTTGGATTTTATTGGTGAAATACACCCAAAGTCTTCAGGGCAGCATCGCTAGATTTTAACTGCCACAAATTATTTCACTAAATGGATAGAAGCAATCCCAACAAGGCAGGCCATTGACTCAGTCATAATTCAGTTCTTGGAGAACACAATTTCATCTAGGTTTGGTTTTCCTATGAAGATTATTACTGACAGTGCATAAGATTTTAAATCCAAAAAATTTATTAGCTTTTGTCATCAATATCATATAACACTTGGGCATTCAACAACCTATTACCCCTAAGGTAATGGCCTTGTTGAATCCTCTAATAAAAGTATTGTGAGAATCATCAAAAAGGTACTATAGGAAAACAAGAGATAATGGCATCTGAAATTAAAATATGATCTTTGTGATGATAGGGTATGTACAAAGCGATCCATTGGTACATCACCTTTTGAATTAGTGTATGGATGTAATATTCCAAAATGGAAAAGACAGGAATATAGAACAAAATACTAGAAATAGTAGTGATAAATCAACACATAAAAGGTAATCAGATCATATATCCATCATATTAACATTATAAATTTTTTTTTTTACAATATATTGAGTTGAAAGACACTCAAGTTAGGCAAAACAAGCCTCAATCGAGCAAGTACATGAAATAGAAGGAACAATTGCTATACAATAATACCAGAGGCTAGGACAATGTAGTTTTAGTGGATAGAAATGTTACTAGAGAATTTCAATACATGGATCTACCATTATATAGCTCAAATAGTGCCTAATATATAGATATAAGCTCCCAAGCACACTTCCAAGACAACCCAGAAAGGGTTTCATGAAATACACAAAATGCAGAAAATACAAAATATGGCCCTAGGGCTGCATAATATTTACAACTGAATATCTAGAAGGAGGTGGATGAAATTGATGTATAAATTTATGGAAGTGCTCCAATAGATCCTCCAAGAGAAAGGTTGATCCCTTCACCGAAGATCTAACTCCTCAAATAGGGCTCCAAACCCTCCACTACAACTGATTACTAAAATAACACAATTCCTTTAGGAAATTGCACTGTAACTGATATAAGTACCTTAGCCTGATGCTAAATGATAAAATTAAGCTCAATAATCTTCCTTACAAGCTTCCTGGATGAAGGGCTGCTCCCTCCACTAGAAAACAAGCTCAGAAGTTGGGTTTCTCAACCCTCCACTACTGCAACCCTGCAAAAAAACACAATCTTGGAAGAGAATGCATTCTGGATGATGGCTTAAGCTTGGAAAAATGATGGATAGTGGAATTATGCTTAATAATACCTTTCCTGAGTAGGAAATCTAAGTCCCCCAAGGATAAGGGTGGGATTCCCGCTCGAGAACACCCTGTGCTAAACAACACAACGGAGTTAGCTAAACATCTGAAGTGTGAAAATAGTCATACAAGACCACAAAATCAATAATCCAGTTCATGTCTTCTATGGATGCCATCCTCTTCCTTTTATGATTGGTGAGCTTCCTCACCCTAGGTCAAACTCATTAATGGAGCTACTCTCATGCACACACTCCTCCTAAATGACTATGCTTTCCTCCACTACCTCTATGACATCGTTGTTGATTTGGTCAAAATTGACCTTGTCCACATGCTTTAGCCCCTGTTCATACCTCAAGATTCTTTATTCAGATAATACAATGATCCACATTCACATGAGAAGTGGTTTTATTCCTACTAAATAGATTTATGGGTCTCCCCACCCACTTATTCATCTGTCTAAATGACAATAGAAAAAAATAATATTCCAATTAGCTGCAAGCTAGTTTTGAAATATTACAGTCCTCCCCTCCCAAATGTTTCTTGTCCTCAAGAAAATGCAAGGATAGAATTGAAAATCATCCCCTTATCCTCATGTATCATCCTCATATGAGAAACTTCTCAACTAAACAAGATTCTCTCTCATCAACACGTCCCCTAGTTTCTCCTCCCAAGTGCACAAGTTAGCCTTTGGTGACAAATCCAAATGGCTCTCATCATGAAGAAGTGGGATAGCCATGGAGGCAACTATATGTTGTCTAGAGGCCTTTTTGAGGCATGGAATTTGAAAAATGTTGGGAACCTTCATTCCCATGTGAAGCTCCAATCCCCAACTATCATCCAAACAAAATTAATCACCCTTCAAAATGGTAATTCATAGAAAAAATCTTCCAACTTTGGCTTTTGCAATGTAGGTGGGCTGCATAGCTGAACGTGATAGAGAAAATTGTCTACCCCACACTTTCTCTCTCTCCATTTATGATATGTGTAGAGATACTGCTGGTTTTGGGCCGCAATAATGTTGCCTTCAAGAGGAAAAAAGGCAACTGGATCCTCAAAGACCCTCTCTCTAGTTTTATGAATCTTGCTTGCCCAAACCATCTTATATAGAGTGAATAGAACATCATCACAATATGGAATCCAAATGAGAAATATACTGAAGGTCATGTGTAATGATGGGTGGTACCAATAGTCTCCCAAGTGGTTACAACGAAATTTTGCTAACTGCTATTTCAGAACATAATGTGGCAAGTTATCTCCCAACCAACTGCTAGCTGTGCATGTTTTCTCATCCACTAGAAAGTAGTAAATGTCATTGTGTGTCAACTAAGCACACTAAGAATAGAATAATACTTGCCCCAAGCCATACAAGAAATGGCTATATCCATCACAAATGTTGGTCTTAGAAAGACTATGAAGCCTAAATATAAAATTTCCCTCTTATGGAGCAATGCCCTGTATATAGATGGCAAGAGAATGCAAATAATTTGTTAGATGATCAATAAGTACAAAAATACAAATCTTACCATGCACTATGAGTAGGATGAAAATGAGGTCAATGGATGAGCCCTCCCATGAGAATATCCCCATAGTGGTATGAAATGTGAAGGGATACATACTCCCCTTGTAACACTCCATCAATAGATACATACTCTCAAGTGACATCGTTGTTGGCCTTTGTGATAAGGCTCCTATCATCTCATAACTCCATTCTTTGACATGCCAAATGCCAAAGTTATCTTCCATAATGTTGCTACATATGGGGGACTCATTCCTATGTGGAAGTACCTCTTGATCCTCCAATGCTAAGGAGTGGACCATTTGAACAATGATTTTGCCACCCTATACTCCTAAAATATCATTCAAGGTATGGGATAAAATCAACCTATAATCTCTCAAGAGTAGCCAAAGAAACAATAACCTTTGTTTCCTCCTCATCTCATCATCATACAAGTCATGGAGTAACATCATGATGGTTGACTTGTAGAATTCCCCATAAAACCAAATCTTCTGGTGCCATATCATATGGGTGCAATGCAATTCCCCAAACCATAACACACCCTTTGAAAATGGATATGTCACATGATGGAAAAACTCTTTTCAGAGTAGCTAGCACAACCATGCCTCCTGCTGCCCTATGTCATATATCTACAAGTGTCTCACCAACCCCTTGCTTACCATCCACACCCATTCATCCAAATGTGGGTGTCTCCTACCATGCTCTAATTTTGTATCCATCCAATGGAGAATACCATCCTCCCAAATCTGCTCACTATCTTTGCACTTCATGATATGATGAAGTGAAACCTCCTAGAGACCTCCATATGAAGACCACTCATCAATGACCAAGTTGAACCCATAAGGTTCCAAATATGATGTAGCCAAAATATTTTCATTGAGTTGTGAAGTTCTCGTCAAGAAGGATCCATCATAATAATGGGATATGTCATCCATCATAAGATGTCTTCCATCAAACATCTGCCTATCCCATGCTACACAAGTGTAATGGTCATCAAAATGTCCCAAAAATAGCTGGGCCCCCGACTCATCACTATTGCTCAATGAAAGCAATGTTGATATCCATGATGGTGCATCTGCTATCTCAAGATCATGCACAATTCTGAACATATAATTTTGCATTGGATTGACTAGCATTATGTCGATCATCCTATCCTCCAAATCTATACACTCCAACCCAAAGTGTTGTGTGTAGCTCATCAATGCGATATCGAGATGACTATATATCTCCTCCTTGAACCAGTCAAGGGTCCTCTGCGCAGTGATAGTCTAATGCTCCAAATCAGTAGTGCGCTTTGACCCTAGGTCATACAATTGCCCTGATGGCATGTCCCCACAACTCTCCATATGACGTGCTGAAATAATAGGAAGTGGAAATGTTTGCATACCTTGGTTAAGCTGATCAGTTGGAACTTCTTGTACAGCTACAAGGTTTCCTTCTACCAGTTTGATGACTCCCCCAACTGCTGGTGATGGTGATGGCTACTCCTCTACTGCTACACCAATGCTAGTATCAGTCTCCTCCTCCTCATGCATCTCCTGAATAATGCATGGGACTCTAAATTTCAAGAGATCAAGACCACTTTGAAAGGATGTAAGTGCTCCTTCTCTTGATGCAAGTACTTCTGCAGCAAGTGGTGGTGGAAGTTGTTTTTCTTCCAGTTTTCTTCTATCAAAATTCTTGATCAGCCTTTGAGTAAAATCTGCATAAGTAGTCACTCTTGCATGTCTCAGATGGCTAAACCACCAAATTTTTTCTTCACCCTCAAGGTGCAACGCTGCAATCTCAAAAACTTCTCTTTATACTACTGAATGTAGCAGGAATAATGCATCTAACTTCCTTCTCCAAGCCCTTGCTGTGCATGTGGATGACCCATCAAATGTAGACAATATAAATCTATTGTGTCTTTTTCTTCTTTTGTTGCAAGGTATCCTCTCTTCTTTGAGATGAATGAACTGTGCAGAGTTAGATTCTCCTCGAAAGCCCTTGAATGAGACTTATACTCTGCAAGATAATCAATTGTATCTCATGATCTAAGTTTCCTCCATATCCATGTCTTTCAACTTCCTCTTCAAATAAATTGGACATAGTGGATCTCTTTGGATCTCTATGAAATACCGGTTTTCTTTGCTGCTGATAGGAAGTGCATGGATCTTCCTCATCTTGAAACCCTCTTGAGGTCTCATTGCATCTCTCCATTCTCATTTTCTTGACCTCCTTGGAGAGGGTCTTCATAGATCTGAAAAGGTATGAGGCAAAGCTCATTCCTTCCATCATTGTAGATCTCTTCTTCTTCTTCTGCTTCTTATTCTTCGAATAGAATATTGGCTGAAACTCACAGGCTGAGCCAAGATTATGCTCTGATACCACTATAATATTCCAAAATGGAAAAAATAGAAATATAGAACAAAATACTGGAAATAAAATTGATAAATCAACACATAAAATGTAAGTAGACCATATAGCCATCATATTAACATTATAACAGCAAATTGTGTACAAGATCTTGAGGTGAAAGACACTCAAGTTAGGCAAAAAAAGCCTTAATAGACCAAGTACATGAAATAGAAGGAAAAATTGCTATACAATAATACCAGAGGCTAAGACAACACAATTTTAATGGATATAACTACTCCTATAGAATTTCAATACATGGATCTGCTATTATATATCTCAAATAGTGCCGAGGATAGCTATCTAAGCTCCCAAGCACATTTCCAAGGCAACCCAGAAAGGGTTTCCTGAAATACACAAAATGCAGAAAATACAAAATATGGCCCTAGGGCTGCATAATCTCTGCAATTGAATATATGGAAGGAGGTGGCTGAAACTGCTATAGAAATGTATGGAAATCCTCCAACAGATCCTCCAAGTGAAAGGCTGATCCCTTCACTGAATATCTAACTCCTCAACTAGGGCTCCGAACCCTTCACTACAATTGCTTACTGAAATAATGAAATTCCTTTAGGAAACTGAGATATAACTGATAACAGTACCTTATCCTAATGATAAATGATAAAATTAAGCTCATGAATCTTCCTTACAAGCTTCTCGGATGAAGTGCTACTCCCTCCACTAGAAAACAAGATCAGAAGTTGGGTTTCTCAACCCTCCACTACTGCAACCCTGCAACACAACACAACCTTGGAAGAGACAACACTGTGGATGATGGGTGAAGCTTGGCCAAATTATAGATAGTGGAAATGATGCTAAATAATACCTCTCCTAAGTAGGCACTCGAAGTCCCCCGAGGATGAGGGTGGGATTCCCGCACGGGAACACCTTGTGCTAAACAACACAACAAACTTAGCTAAATAGCTGAAGTGTGAAAATAGTCATACAAGACCACAAAATAAATAATCCAATTCATGTCTTCTATGGTTTCCATCCTCTTCCTTTTATTCTTGGTGAGCTTCCTCACCCTGAGTCCCACTCATTAATGGAGCTACTCTCATGCATACACTTCTCCTAAATGACTGCGTTGTCCTCCATTAATCCTCCACTACCTCCATGAAAATACTGTTGATTTCGTCAACATTGACCTTGTCCACATGCTTTAGCCCCTGTTCATACCTCAAGGTGCTTTATTTAGCTAATACAATGATCCACATTCACATGAGAAGTGGTTTTATTCCTACTAAAGAGATTTATGTGTCTCCCTACCCACTTATTCATCTGTCTAAATGACAAAATAAAAAATTAATATTCCAATTATTTGCAAGCTAATTTTGGAATAATACAATGGAGCTGAAGTGATTTTCCCACTTCCTTGGGAGTTTTTATAATGAAGTTTCTGCAAGTGCTTTAATAGGAACCCAATTCCATTCATAGGAGGATAAACTAGCTCATAGCTTTGCAAGAAAAAAGAGAGGAGGTATACAACAACCATCAACAATCACAGAATAGAGTGAAGAAAACATTTGACAGAAAGGTTAAAGAAGAAAATTTCTAGATTCAAGATGTAGTTTTGAAGTGGGAAGTGAGAATTGAGGAAAAGGGGAAGCATGGAAAATTTGAAAATATCTGGAAGGGAACATTTGTGGTGGTTGCATATCATGGCAACAATACTTATTTACTTCAAGAAATGGATGGACAACTTTGTTTCGGAGGACCTGTCAATGGTAGGTTTCTAAAGCACTACTCCTCCTAAATTTTTACTTACCATGCACTCCATTGTATATATTTCATTTTTTTATTTTGTTATGCTAATAAAGATAAGCTAATCATCAAAATTGAGCTTGAGGAGAAGGCTATAATAGTTTGGAGAAGGCTTTGTGAATTTTAAAATTTTTTGTTTTTAGTAGAGGTGGCACTGGAACTACTAGTTCTTTGTTGTACCATAGGGGTACACCATCCCTAGTGGGGTGACTATTATCATCCATAACCTTTCAGTGAACATGTCAAGTTTGCAAGTAGATCAGTTAGGGGTCTAATAAAAATCATGAAAAGATAATTTTTATGATATGGTGTGAGTTTTTAGGTTACCTTAAGTTGTTAGGGGATTTATTTAAGTCATGTAAAAGGTAAAAATTCAAATTTTATACTCAAATTAGTCCAACTTGTCAAATCTAGCCACCTGTCAGAGTTTCCCTAAGTTCATAGCACATTTAGTGAACATTTAACACATTTTGTTGCGAAATCACCTAATAATTCCGCAACGAATCTGAACCTTGCTAAACTGAATTCGCTACAGATTTCTGTTTTCCTGCAATGGTCTCTACAAATTGATGATTTGTCAAATTATGAGTGGTTTTAGGTCATGTTGGTTAGGCTAAGGTCACCATTAAAGGATTTGAGCACATTTGGTCATCAATTACCATCCTTTTATGAATTTCATCTCATTCTCTTTCCTTATTTTGCTTTCATTCTCTATGCTTTTTTCTTCCATCCTTGTAAGATGATACCTAAGACTCTCACTATATCTATTCTCCTTTTAGAGTCTAGGTGATGTCATATGAGCCTCGTAATCCCATAACAACTTGTCGTCGTCATGTATTGAATGTGCAGGTGTGAGTTTCTAAAAGAGGCCAGCGCTGTAAGAAAAGAAGATGACTATGCAGAGGAAGACAAATAAAGGAGGCCTACCATATATATATGAGCCTATAAATCCAAAACTAATCATGGAAGATCCCAGTTTCATGGATGCTTTCACAAAAGCAGCGTGCATGTATTTTTTCCAAAGACTACAGGGTCATCATATACAGGTTTCTACAAATTGATGAGTTGTAAAATTATGAGTGGTTTTAGGTCATGTTGGTTAGGCTAGGGTCACCATTAAAGGATTTGAGCACATTTGGTCATCAATTACCGTCCTTTTATGAATTTCATCTCATTCTCTTTCCTTATTTAGCTTTCATTCTCTATGTTTTTTTCTTCCATCCTTGTAAGATGCTACTTAAAACGCTTACTATATCCATTCTCCTTTTAGAGTCTAGGTGATGTCATACCAGCCTCGTAATCCCATAACAGCTTGTCGTTGTCATGTATTGACTGTGCAGGTGTGAGTTTCTAAAAGAGGCCAGCGCTGCAAGAAAAGAAGATGTCCATGTAGAGGAAGACAAATAAAGGAGGCCTACCATCTATATATGAGCCTATAAATCCAAAACTAATCATAGAAGATCCTAGTTTCATGGATGCTTTCACAAACGCAATGTGCATGTATTTTTTCCAAATACTACAGGGTCATCATATAAAAATTTCACAGGATTTTGCACTAAATTTCAAGGGAACTTCTACAAAGGTGGGTATCCTCCATTTTCTAATTTCACCTGATAGAATTTCCCAAGAAACATGAATCCCCAAGATAGGAGAAGAGTGGTGTAAAGCCACAAAGTTAAATTTACAAATTTGTGATGTTTTTCTGAAACCTGAGTGTTGGTCGCTTTAATTATTTTAACAATTCAAGCTCCACATAAATTTTCAACCCGAGGAAGTCTGTTTATTCCAAAGACAATCACGCACTCGATATGCTCAATTCCAAAAGCAAAAAAAATGTTGTAGTAAAAAGCCACACAATTATTAATCATACAAATCTAATTATTCACACCCTGTTTAATCAAAGCTGAAGTTACTTATGTTATAGTAGAAGTAATTCCTCTATTGCAGTTAAGAATCCAAATAAAGGGAAATCAATCTGCAGGAAAGGAAACCAATCAACCATAATAGGGAACATGACCCTATTCCTTTAAATAGGAACTTCAGCACCTGCTGCCTGACACTAATCACTCTGTAGAAAAGATAAACTCAAGAGAACATGACCCTATTCCCATGAACAGGAACCTTCAGCACCTGTCTCCTGTTTCTAATCACACTGCAGGAAAAGAAAGGAAATCAATGGGAACATGACCCTATTCCTTTGTACAGGAATCTTCAGCACCTGCTTCCCAGCATCAATCATACATTCAAACAATTAACAGACATAGATCTCTTAACTTCTTAAGAATGAACGTACTAAACACACGCAACGTTAAAGGAAATAGAATACTCAATAAACTACAGAACTGTGTAATTGGTGTTTTAGCAAACAGAAGCAAAGTAAAGTGAGAATGTCATAAAGAAATCTAACAAACTACAGGAACAGTTTGGCGAAACTTGTGAGGAAGGCGGGCCCTTTCCTTCTCACAAGATTCCCCAGGGAAAGGATTAAATTGAAGCGCTCAAAAGGAACTTTTATTCATCTGTCAAAAGAAATGATACATTACAAATGGAGTCTAGCTCCTGTCCTCTCAAATACAATGTTCTCCTGTATTTTTCGAACTCCTCTCTAATGATGATGTCTCCTCTTTTTAAAGAGGAGACATCTCTTACAATTACATTAGAGCAAATCTATATTTATCCCTAAATCTGTTCTTATTTATTAAAACAGGGCTATTATGTTCTTCCATAAAAAGATATCGTTACAACAGATACAAAAAGAGTACTATCTTCAGAATAATCCATGTAACCACGTCTTCATGTTGTTGCCATTGTTCCAAGAAATACTCTTCCAGAATCGCAAATTACGAATAGTGACGAAATTTGCGTGCCTGCTGGTTGTTTCAGCAACGGAGTCGACTGTTTCAGCAACGGAGTTGACTATTTCAGCAACGAAGTTTGACTGTTTCAGGAACGGCCGATTGTTCCAGCACAGCATATAATTTATCTGCGATCTTTTAGACTTATGTTAGCAACAATATACTTCGATTAATGATGAAATATAAGAGTAATATGGAATTATATGTAAACAGATTAAATATATAATAAAGAAGAGGATTTTATATACCTTTGGATAAAGTGAATGAACATGATGATGGAATCCTTTTTAAACATGGTTATAAAGGTAAGGTGGTGTCAAAATATATAGTAAAAATGATACATAGTGATGTCCTAACATCCCCCCCAGCTGAAAGGGTTGCATGTCCTCAGGCAACTCCTAGTCTGAGTCTGAGTCTGAGTACTGACTCTGTGCATGCAAGTTGCTCAAGCAGTAGCTGGAGAAGGTGGCTTCTGTCGGAGCTCAGAATCCTCGATTGCTCTGCAATTGCTGCCATGCTACAAATTCATCCCTGTCAGTCAATTGGTAATGACACTGGTATTTTTCTGCAGGCATCCATAGAATTGGAAAATGAAAATGGTAACCAATCCAGTTTGCTCCACAATGCCGAATGCATCTGATATAATTAGGTACCCTGGAGAGTGCATCTTGAAGATTATCAGGGCTGAAAGGGTGGTATTCTTGTCTTTCCTTACATGACTGCTACCAAAACATAGTGTTGGCATTCAATGCAGCAGCCTCCTTTACTCTGATTAGCTGTAGACACTTTAAAAGTGTTGAAGCCTGCAGTTGTTGTATGTACCTATGCATTCCTGGCTTCTGCAAGAATCGGTGATATTGTGCTACAAACATGGCAGGATTTAGAGGTTCCGGTCTAATCCAAAGGAGCCTATTCTCCTCATTATGCCTACTTGCAATAAACGCAGTTTGCCAGGTGAGCTGATTGGCCAGGAATGAAACAAATGCCCTTATTTGTACATCACCTACAATTGGAGTGAGATTGACTTTTCTATTCTCAGGCATGGCCTCGTTATGGAGATAAAGTTCACACAACAAATGTTGGTCACTTTCAGGGGCCTCAGCAAAAGTCTTAACAAATTGTTCCGCAGTAAGCAATTCATGAGGTCTGCCATCCTTTATTGCCTTCAATTGAAAATAAACCAAACGTTCAGAGAGGAAGAGAGAGTAATTCACGGAGGGTTTTCGGGTAGCCATCAATTTTTGCACTAATGAAAACATCAAAACCAACTTTTCCTTTGATTCCTTGACTTCTTTCTTGGAATCCCTGAGCTGTTGCAATGTCTGTTCCTAAATATCCCAGTTGGCATACATGTGATTCTTCCATGCCAACTTATGCTGCTGCAATATTTTATCTTGATCTACAACATATTGTTTCTTCCAGTTGTTCATAAGTTCTAATTGTTTCCATGGCAGGGTCTGTGTCCCGGCATTAGAAGTACTGGGTTGGGGCATTGTCTGAGTGGCTGAACTGACTAAATCAGGGCTAGATATCTGTGGTTGGGGCATTGTCTGAGTGGCTGAGCTGACTAGCTCAGGGCTAGATATCTGTGGTTGGGGCATTGTCTGAGTGGCTGAGATGACTAGCACAGGGCGAGATATCTGTGGTTAAGTTTCTTTTTCCAGACTTTTTGAGAGCCCTACTGGTTCTTGTGGAGCAGTAGGGCATTCTTCTTTAATTGCAGCTGATTTAGATGCCTCAGATACCTGAATTTTGACCACTTTGTATCTTTCCTGTTGGTAAATATTACCACACTCATGGCACATGTATTCTTTGCATGGATCCTTATTTTGTGTTGATGCTGTGTGTGCTAGCATGTAGATATTCAATTCTCTATCAAAGGCTTCTCGTGCCATGATTAATTCATTCTTATAGGCCTCTAGTTATGACTTCAAAAACTCATTTTCCTCCAATAAAGATGCCATAGTGTGTGAACCCTGTGTGCTGGTTGATTCTGCTGGGGTTGCCTGTTGATCTGCAGCTGTAACTGGTTCTTGTGGAGCAGCTACAGCTGGTTTCCCTATATTATCATGCTTGGTGTATGATTCTTGTACCACAGTCGCTGGTTCTTGTGTTTCAGCCTCTGGGTAAGTGACTGGTTCTTGTGTGGCAGTCACTGTTTGAGCCATAAACGATGTCATGTTATCCCGGGGCACTGGTTCTTGTGTGACAGTGCCACCGGACGAGACGGGTTGGGGAATTTGAAATGGTGGTGAGGATTGAATTTTTAACAGGATAGTGGCGGGGTCAGGGGAAATGGGAGTAACTCCTGTTTCAACAGTCATTTTCATTTTCCTTTTTGGTAGGAAAGCAGAGAAGTCACTGCCTTTCCTTTTCTTTGTAGGAGAAGATTCTTTTCTGGGGGAAGGGATTTTGGAAGAAGTGAAAATTTGGAATGTGGCCCTTGTTCATCGTTTTGAGACAGAGACTGTTGGGGTTCGTCTCTTTCTTTTATGAGTAGGTGGAGATGGGGGTGTTGGAGAGTCATCGTTAGGGATAGGAATAGTGGGAAGGGGTGACTCTACTAAGTGGGACGAACTTGGGGGTAGGTCAACTGGCTCTGAGGATGGAATTACTGGGGAGTCTGGGATATCGTCCAGTTGCCCTTCATAAGGACTCTTAGGAGTTTCTTGGGAACTTCCGGCTTGTTGGGGAATTTCGGCTTGCTGGGGAATTTCGGCCTGCTGGGGAATGAGGAGTGGATTATTCAGAGGGGGGTTTTGCTGAGAAAAACCCCTCTGAATTAATAATTGGCATAAAAGATGATGGGTAAGGGATAACAATTGGAATTTAACCCATCTGCAATAATATGACATTTTTTTGATACAACCAAGAAGATAATAGGGAATATTGACTAATCGACCATGCCTTAAATGATTCATCAAAACGAAGTCGTGTTGATAGACTACCTAGTAACACCCTTCGCATGTCAAGTAGTGCTTGATGAATTCAGCTACTATTGGCCATGGTCGAGGTAAGGAATGTAGACTTATACCGCGGCCTTTAAGTTCAACCGGTTCCTCTAGAAGAAGAAAATCTTGCTGTGCATTTAAAATAACTTGCTTCCTACTGAACCAGCGAGCCCCTATAACTGGAAAACCTGAAACTTGAGCTATGTCCTCCTCTGTGACTGAAATTCAGACCCCTTGAAAAACTGAATAATTCCCCTGAAGATTCTGTGCGAACTCTAAAACTTGTTGCTGATCAAATTCTCCTAACCTTTCGAAGTATGTTGTCCATCCTACTCGTTGAAATATTTGATAGACCTCCGGGAACAATTGAATAAGAGTTATTGAACCAGACTCATGTCTGATAGCCGACCCTCCCATAGCTACTAGCTTGAGTCACATGCAGAGGTGCAGAGAACAGAAACACAGGCTTTGGTCAAGCTAATTGTTGCAACAGAGGATATGGAGTCTCAATGACGGCGGAAATGGATATGAAGAATGACGAAGGATTGGATGATGTGAAATGATGATTCAGTTTTCGAAATCCCCCCCCCCCCTTACGTATGGTGCAATGATGTTTAGGCATGTGGAGATTATAATCATTATGAGCAAGATCCTCTCTTTAAAATATTATTTAACTGCATTACATAAAAACCACATACCTTATATTTTTACCTTTGTCTTTAAAATTCAAAGTATAGAGTGCTTCATAATGGCTTGATATTAATGGAAGAATCTATATATTTCGCTGAAATGTGGAACAGGAGAATATCAGGATCTGCTCAGTACTGAATAATATTCACCCAAAGGATCTGAAGAGTAAAAGTGGAGAACTGAAAAGCTTGTATAGCAGAGGAAAGAAATGATGTTTTAATTATGAAAAGATAAATGACAGGTTGCTCAAAACTGGTGTTTTAGCAACGGAAAAATGAATGACATGTTGCTGAAACTGGTGTTTCAACAAAGGGAAAAATGGGATATAATGATTTGGGTTTAAGACAAGTGGGGGAAATATTTGATAAGGGATAATTTCAGCAGTGAGGAACGGGAAATACTAGCTGAAGGATGATATTTCAGGAATGGTAGAAGTGGGGAAAATGGAAAAAGGGAAATAATGTAGAAATGGGATAAAAGGAATATTGCTAGGAAATGGGTTGAAATGAGGGGAACACGCTTCTGTGATTGAAGCTTCAGATATTCTTATGATGAATCTGTCCTCCTTAATAAGCTTTTCCAGAATCTGCAAAATTCAATTGTAATATGCCAACCCTTGATAGGGATTATTAGTTTTAAAACTAATCTAATACTAAAAATACAGTGCAGAAAATTAAATGCTGTGAGGAGCAGAAGACTCCTCTAGAAAAAGATAATGTGTATCAGTCATGCAAGCAGTCTTGAAATCCTCTTTAGAAACAGGGCGCTGGTACAAACGAAGCCTATGACCATTGACTAGTAGAGGGGTTTTAGAATCATCAATTGTTAGAAGTCTTACTGTTCCATTAGAAAAAATAGCATCTACTTCATATGGCCCAAGCCAACGTGTACGTAACTTACCCTGAAAATTTTCAAACCGAGAGTCATACAACAAGGCCCAATTACCTTTTTGGAACTGCTTGTGTTTGATAATTTTATCATGCCACTTCATTCTCTATTGTTGAATCATGGTTGTTTGGTGAATGGCATCTAATCTCTTTTCATCCAATTCAAGAAGCTGCTGCAACCTAGTTGTCTGCACATCAGTCAAATCAAGATTAACAGCTAAAGCAGTTCTTAGAGTTTTAATTTCAAATTCCACAGGAAAAACAACATTTTTACCATAAACCAATTCATAGGGAGAAAAACCTATAGTGTTTCTCCAAGTAGTTCTGTAAGCCCATAGTGCTTCGGGGAGCCTTTGAGACCAATCCTTCTGGCTGTCCTTCACTGTTTTAGTTCGAATGGCTTCTAATACTTTATTTGTGCTTTCCACCTGCCCATTGGCCTGGGGGTGGTATGATGTAGTCATTCTATGATGAATATGATACTTCTGAAGGGTAGACTTAAAACCATGAGAATTGAATGGAGGTACCCCATCTGTAACTAGCTCTCTAGGAATTCCAAATCTAGTGAAGATTTCTTCAAATAAGAAAGCTAGGACAACCTCTTCATTGGCTCTAATAAGTGCTTTGGCTTCCACCCATTTAGTCATATAGTCTGTAGAGACTAATATATAAGTTCTTTGATTAGATGGAGGATTAATGGGCCCTATGAAATCCAAGGCCCATCTTTCAAATGGTTCAGAAAATACCTGGGGGTTTAATGGCATTTGATCTCTATGATTGGGCTGACCCATTCTCTGGCAGTTGTCACAAGCCCTCACATATTTCTTTGCATCCTTAAATAATGAGGGCCAATAGTAACCCATCCTCAAAATTTTGTGTGCTATTCTTTTATCAGCAAAATGCCCTCCACAAGGGCCATCATGACAAGCTTTCAGTATGTCATACACTTCATCTTCCCTAATGCATCTTCGGATTTCCTGATCAAGCCCTGTGTAGAAAAGACACCCACAATTCCAGCTATACCTGGCACTTTGTTGAACAATTCTTCTCTTTTCTCTGTATGACAGGTGTGATGGTAATTTTCCTGCAACCAAATAATTGGCAATATCTGCATACCATGGAGAGTGAGCAGAAACTGCAAACAAAGACTCATCAGGAAAAGAATCATCTACTGGAATATCATTATCATTTTTTAACCGTGAAAGGAAATCAACCACCACATTTTCTTTACCAGGCCGATCTACAATTGTGATATCAAATTCCTGCAGTAATAATAGCCTTCTGGTAACTCTAGCATTTGTAACAGATTTGTTCATTAAATACTTAATAGCTGAGTGATCAGTGTGGACAAAAGTAAAATAACTAGTGATATAGTGTCGGAATTTATTAATGGCATAAATTACTGCAAGAAGCTCCTTTTCGGTGACTATATAATTAAGCTCAGCAGGGGTCATATTCTTACTGATAAAATAGATAGCATAAGGAAGATGATTCTCCTCTTGTCCCAAGACAGCTCCAATTGCAGTGTCTGAAGCATCAGAAGATATATGAAAAGGGAGGGCCCAATCAGGTCCCCTCAAAATAGGAGCGATAGATAACTGATGCTTGAGTTCTACAAAGGCTTTCTGACAAGGATTAGTCCACTTAAATTCAGCATTTTTCATAAGCAACACAAATAATGGAGAAGCTATCTTAGAAAAATCTTTAATAAATCTTCTGTAGTATCCAGCATGTCCTAGAAAACTTCTCACATCAGTTTGTGTCTTAGGAACAGAAAGATTCTGAATGACCAATATTTTAGATGGATCTACCTGAATACCTTGAGATGAAATAAAATGTCCAAGCACTACTCCTTCGCTCATCATCATATGACATTTTTCAGTACTTAGGGAGAGGTGAGCTTGTATACATCGTTTAAGTACCTTCTCAAGATTTTGTAATGCATCTTCAAAAGACACAACATAAGGAGTAAAATCATCCATAAATATTTCCATAGAGTCATTCAGCATATCAGAAAAGATTCCTATAACAGCCCTCTGAAAAGTTGTTGGTGCATTACATAGCCCAAATGGAAGAACTCTATAAGAAAAAGTTCCCCAAGGGCTAGTGAAAGTGGTCTTGTCCTGGTCTTGGGGTGCAATTCTAATCTAATTATACCCACTGAATCCATCTATAAAAGAAAAGAATTTCTTCCCTGCCAGACTATCCAACACCTGATCAATGAAAGGTAAAGGAAAGTGATGCTTTTGAGTAGCTTTGTTCAAGGCTCTATAGTCAACACATACTCTCCATTTCCCGTTTTTCTTAGGGACAATTACCAATGGGGAAACCCATTCACTGTCAGATATGGGGTATATAAATCCCGCATTAAGAAATTTCTGAAGTTCTTCTTTAAAACTTTCTCGTAAATTAGGGTTCATTCGTCTTTGGGGTTGACAGACTGGTCAGCATCCCTCTTTAATGTAAATTCGGTGAGTACATAGTTCAGAAGAGATCCCTTTCATATCTGTGTAATCCCATGCAAATGCTTCCTTATTTTCATGCAATAACTTCATTAACTGCTGTGTTTTAGCAATTGTTAGATCAGGATTTATGTTTAATGTCTTGCCAGGTTCAATTTCAACTGTTATGCTTTTAGATGAGATGGTGGTTAATGTCTGAGATAAGTCTTCAGATTCAATCTTTTCTTGGGTATCTTTTTCAAAAATTGCAGTCAATTGATTGTGTGTTTCAGCAATTACAGAAGAGGGTTCACAAATAAAATTATTAATTATTTCATCCTCTGTATTGTCTTTAAGAGTTAAGGCTTGTCCAATAATTAGAATGGGTTGAACAACATTATCATCATAATCCATCCACATAGAATCTTCATTATTAATTATGGGTGTAGCATGAGGATAAAGAGTAAGTTGTTTGGTTTCATAACCATTAGAAATTGTCATTGAACCAGATCTGCAACTAATAAAGGCATCAGCTGTGGCTAGCCATGGCCTCCCCAGAATTAAAGGATGTCCCCCCAGCTATGTTTTAGTCTGCAATACAACAAAATCAGCTGGGTAATTCCAGGATTCAACTGAGATAAGTAGATCTTCAACAACTCCTTCAGGTTTAATTGTAGAATGGTCAGCCAACTCTAGAATGGTAGGTGTATCTCTGATTGTGTTATTCAGTTGTAACAATTGTGAAGTTTCAAGAGTCATTATGTTTATTGCAGCACCTAAATCTACCAGAACTTGAGGAATCATTGTTTTACCAATTTGAACTGTCACGGTAGGATGGCCGGGGTCACCATATTTCACATGAGGGGTTTTTCCGGACATTAATGCAGATAAATCACCCATCACATGTACTGTAAGGGGATCTTTAATTTTCCTACCAGGTTTCTTAACACAAATATCCCTTATTGTTCTGGCATAAATTGGTACATCTCTTAATGCATGTAAAAGTGGAATTTTAACATACAAATTTTGTAATTCCCCTAAAAGATTAAAAGCAGGTGTTTCAGGCGTTCTAGTTAAAACCAAACGCTCGAGGAATGGTGGTTCTGTTATTTCAATACTTTTGTTAGAGGGTGGTTGTGCTTTCTTGTGTTTCTCAGTTTCCTCTTTATCAGAATCAGAAGAAGTTATGTCATCAATAATAGGCTCTACTATTTTCTCGGATCTTAAATGAATATCATTACATTGCATAGTAGGAAATATAGACTGATTCTGAATATCAATGACTTGCACAACTTTATTATTGGGGTTAGGATTTGGTTGCACAGGTAGTTGGGGTCTCATTTGGTTATTTTGTGGAGCATTTGATGGTAGAGGAAGTGGTTGTTGGAATTGAGGCAATTGATTTGGATACGGGAGTTGTTGGCTTCTCCAATTTGAATTCCAAGGGTTAAAAGAATATGGTTGCTGTGGGGGCCAAGGAGTCCACATTGTAGGATCAATGAAGGGAGGGTTTGATTGTTGCATGGGCGGGAAATTCATTTGATTAAAGGGTGGGTATTGAATTTGATTAAAGGGAGGGTAATTTGTTTGACCGAAAGCAGAATAATTATTCCAACGATTAAATGGCATACTAGAGTTCATACCTTGTCCTTTTGGTTGCCATTGTCTTCTTTGAGTTAGCAGGTAAACTGCTTTAGCTTCTTCTTCCGTTGGCTGTAATGCTGCCTTTATTCCTGGTAGAGATGGACATTGTTTTGTTTCATGATCTTTCTCACAAAGGGTGCAGATTGGTATTTTGTCCAATGGGCACTCCCTTAGTGGATGTTTGTCTCTGCACTTCGGGCAAAAGACAGCCAGAGTTGCTTCTGCTTCAGCATGCTTCTTCTTAACCTGCAAAGTGTCAATTTGTGAAGCAAAAGAACTTAACATCTCAGTTTTAAATTCTTCAAGTAAATTACCTATTTCAGCTCTTGTTTCTCCCCCACTAGCTGATTTCTGCACTCTTGAATAGGTGGGATCTCTATTACTTACTCTGTTCCTTGCAGCTCCCCTTGAACACCTCTTACAAAGTTCAACAATCTCATCATATGATTCTTTAGATATATCTCCCTTGCCAAGCATGTTTAACATGTCTAAACAATCATCCCTTAAACCTCTAAGTAATATTGTTTTGCCAATTTCCTTACTTATATTCGGATGATCAGATCTCTGTATATTGTACTGCAGCCTTTCTACATAGTCCTCTAGATTCTCGTCCGGCTTTTGTGCCATATTGAATAGTTCATCCTTCTTTTCTCTCGTCTGACAGTAGTCTTGATATTTAAGCAGAAATTTCTGTTTCATCTGCTCCCATGTTGTGATTACCTGACTCCCAAGGCTCATGAACCATCTTAAAGCATTTCCTTTCAATGTTGCTGGAAACAGTTTCAACTTTTTAGCATTAGTAACATAATCATAACTTCTGCATAATATATCAAATTCAAAAAGAAATTCATCCGGATCTTCGGAGGATAAACCATGGAAGTTAGGTAAAGCTGAAAATGGAATGTTTTTCATAGGATTTGTTCCTCTAGGGAGATCACTGATAGGAAATCCCAAGGTAGAGAGAGAATTTTCATCCTTTCCTTCTCCTTCAGGATCTACATGTCCTCCACCAAAGAAGTCTTCATTGTTTCCTTCCATTGTCTGTTCTCCTACTGCACTTGCTCGATCGTCAAGATCTTCTACTGGCTCCTCAATGTTTTCCACTGGTCGTCCAATACTCTCTATTATTTCCTCAACGTGCTCTGTTGATTTGCTAGCACTTTCTTCTGACTCTCCAGCACTGACTGCTGGTTCTTTAATCACTGGCTCTTCTATGTTTTCAGGACCCACAACTTCCTCTGTTTTATAATCTGATTAAGGGGAGTGCTGAAGTTTTGGTCTTCGAGAACTTAATCTCTGTGATGATTCAGCCTTTGATACAATCTCGTCAATGAAAGTCTTTCTTCCTCCCCTTCCTTTGCCTTTGCCACTTGTGGGGTTAGTTTTCTTCTGGTTTCCGTGTCCTCTCATACAATCTACACATCTAGAAAGAAAATATTAATGCTTTTGAAATCTATAATTGCCTTCCCTGGCAACGGCGCCGAAATGTTGGTCGCTTTAATTGTTTTAACAATTCCAGCTCCACATAGATTGTCAACCTGAGGAAGTCTGTTTATTCCAAAGACAATCATGCACTGGATATGTTCAATTCCAAAAGCAAAAACAATGTTGTAGTAAAAAGCCACACAATTATTAATCATACAAATCTAATTATTCACACCCTGTTTAATCAAAGCTGAAGTTACTTATGTTATAGTAGAAGTAATTCCTCTATTGCAGTGAAGAATCCAAATAAAGGGAAATCAATCTGCAGGAAAGGAAACCAATCAACCATAACAGGGAACAGGACCCTATTCCTTTAAATAGGAACTTCAGCACCTGCTGCCTGACACTAATCACTCCATAGAAAAGATAGACTCAAGAAAACAGGACCCTATTCCCATGAATAGGAACCTTCAGTACCTGTCTCCTGTTTCTAATCACACTGCAGGAAAAGAAAGGCAATCAATGGGAACAAGACCCTATTCCTTTGTACAGGAATCTTCAGCACCTACTTCCCAGCATCAATCATACATTCAAACAATTAACAGAAATAGATCTCTTAACTTCTTAAGAATGAATGTACTAAACACATGCAGCGTTAAAGGAAATAGAATGCTCAATAAACTACAGAACTATGTAATTGGTGTTTCAGCAAACAGAATCAAAGTAAAGTGCGAATGTCATAAAGAAATATAAAAACTACAGGAACAGTCAGGCGAATCTTGTGAGGAAGGCAAGCCCTATCCTTCTCACAAGATTCCCCAGGGAAAGGATTAAATTGAAGCGCTCAAAAGGAAATTTTATTCATCTGTCAAAAGAAATGATACATTACAAATGGAGTCTAGCTCCTGTCCTCTCAAACACAATGTTCTCCTGTAGTTTTCGAGCTCCCTCTAATGATGATGTATCCTCTTTTTAAAGAGGAGACATCTCTTACAATTACAGTAGAGAAAATCTATATTTATCCCTAAATCTGTTCTTCTTTCTTAAAATAGGGCTATTCTGTTCTTCCATAAAAAGATATCGTTACAACAGATACAAAAAGAGTACTATCTTCAGAATAATCCGTGTAACCACGTCTTCATGTTGTTGCCATTGTTCCGAGAAATACTCTTCTAGAATTGAAAATTACGAATAGTGACGGAATTTGCGTGCCTGCTGGCTGTTTCAGCAATGGAGTCGACTGTTTCAACAACGGAGTCGACTGTTTCAGCAACGAAGTTTGACTGTTTCAGCAACGGCCGATTGTTCCAGCACAGCATATAATTTATCTGCGATCTTTTAGACTTATGTTAGCAACAATCTACTTTGATTAATGATGAAATATAAGAGTAATATGGAATTATATGTAAACAGATTAAATATATAATAAAGAAGAGGATTTTATATACCTTTGGATAAAGTGAATGAACATGATGATGGAATCCTTTTTAAACATGGTTATAAAGGTAAGGTGGTGTCAAAATATATAGTAAAAATGATACATAGTGAGGTCCTAACACTGAGCATGTAGGGATAAATATGACTGTAGGGATTCCTAGAAGTTGTCTCAAAGATAACTATTCTAAACTATTGATTGTGATATAGAATTACTTTACCTGTGAGGGTAGGTTTCACACAATCTACCTATATCACTTCAAGTTGCTTCTTCATTTCACAGGTAAACAACTAATGGATATCCCTTTCTATCTTCTTATAAGTCTTGGAAAAATGTGAAATAAAGTGCAAGGTAGGTTTGAAAGAAGTGAAACATCTATTTTTCACCATGGATTAATCAAATTGCTAGTGCTCGAAGAACTGAAAAAACTAAACAGAGATTGGGAAACCTTTTTGTTTACGAGTGGCTATGAAATAGATGCTGCAACTCTAAGGAAAAATCCTAATTCCAATATTGTTACTCCTAGACAAAAGATGGATACCATTGCAGAGACACAAGGTGATCATCAGGAAGATTTGCAGCCTTCAGCTGAACCCATGGAGATAGAGACTTAATTCATTCAAGAGGCAACACCTCAGCCAACATCTAGCAAACATGTTATAGAGTCTGCCATAATTAGTAAGTCCAAACTTGCTGCAAAAAGGCCTAAGAGAAGCACAAAAGACTCCACTGGAAGTATAGGTAGGCTTGAAGATATTTTACAAGCAATAGACATTGCAGAGTCTCCTATAGTGAAATTGGTAGAGGTAAAAGGATCCAAAACTAAAAAGAAGGTTCTCACTGCTAAGAAGTTAGATTTCTCTACTAAAGATTCAGATTTTCTTTTTAAACCTAAAAAACCTCTCATAAGATCACAAAGTGTTGAGGTTATTAAAGATGACAACAAGCAACAGAAGAAAGATAAAGGAAAAAATCCATTGGTGGAAGAAATCATAGATTTGTCACCTATTGAGACAAACATTAATAAGGGAAAAAAAAGATTAAATCCAAAAGGAAGGTTCAGAAGAAGTATGAGGTAGATTTATTGAAAGAATAACTCAAAGATGAAGAAGAAATTTTCAAATGGAGGAAAGGTAATGAAAAGGTCATGGAGAAAACTGAAGGGGAGCTTCTTAAAGAACAACTAAGGGAGGTTAGAGAAGAGCTAATTGACACAAAGATGGAGCTGGAGAAATACAAATAAGATAGATAGTTGATAGATGAGATGGAAATGTTAGGTCCCTATATCACTAGTATAGCCCCTTATTATTGTTAGTGTAAACCCCTTATTGTTATTATTTTACCCTTGTAACCCCCATTTTGTTATTATTGTGCCCTTAAATTATTATTGTTAGGTCGGCTAGGATTACATTGTGGCCCACTAGGATTACATTATGGCCCCATGGACTCCTATATATAGAAAGGAGGTTTTTTGAATTGTATCATCCAAGAATTGTTCATTTATGTAATGTATTGGAGGTTTCCCCCTCGAAGTGGCTCATTCTAAGGCGTTTACATCTCTTTTCTTCTATTTTTGGAGCTGGTTACACAACATTTGGTATCAGAGCTTTGGATTCTAGGGTTTCGCTGCTCCAAACAGGTCATCGTGGCATTTTCGCTATAAATTTTTTTCTACGAAGTTTCAGAAGCTGAAATTTTTAGGGTGCGAAGAAAAAATCCTGAGGAAGCGTGTATAAAAATTGCAGAGTTTGGTTAGCAATAATTTCGGAGATATGATCTGTGGAAGTCAGGTATATTTTTAGGCTCCTAAACAGGTCATCGTGGAATTTGCGCTATAAATTGTTTTCTACTAAGGTTCAGAATCTGAAATTCATATGGTGCGAAGATGAAATCCTGAGGAAATTCATCAAAAAATTTCAGAGCTTGGTTCACAATATTTTTGGAGATATGATCTATGGAAGGTAGTGCTTTTTCAGGCTCCTGAATTTCATCTCAAAGAGGTGATCGTGGGAAAAGTTCAATAACTCTCTCTCTGAATATTGGATTGGAGTGCCGTCAAAAGTGGTCACAATTACACAGCCTGTAGTTTCTTCGCTATCAATTTCAGAGACAAAGGAAAAAACAGTGACACGTGGCAAGTCGTACAAGTTCGCTCTACTGAACCAGTCCAGAATTAGGTCATTGTGGGAGATTGGACACAAATTTGTCTTGGAGAATCCAAATCAGGTCAGACCTGTGGCATTTGAAAGAAGCTTCAGAGGGCTACTACAGGGCTGAATTTGAGATATCGAAGATTTTCAATTACAGAGAAAATTCAATTTCAATATCGAGCTCCTCAAAGCTAGTAAAAGGTGTGTATTTTTTTCCGAATTGCATAAGTCTTGTTTGAAGAATCAAGTTGAATTGATTCCAAGGGCATATTGTAGAATAGATATCAATATTGGATTCTAAAATGGCCCCTAAAAAAAATTCAACACCCATTAAGCCTTTAGAAGGCTCTACTATGACTCATGAAGATGAAGAATTGCAACATGATCTATCAAAATTACAAGAGCAAATGCAACAGTTTTCACTCTCGCAAAGAGCAACAAAAAATGAAATGGAAGTTTTGAAGAAAGGCATGGAAGTGAAGATGGAAAGTTTGAAGAAAGGCATGGAAGCTAAGATGGATGACATGAAAGACAACATGGAAAACATGAAGAGTGATCTAAAAGCATACATGGAAGGCTTGATGACAAGCTTAAAACCAAAAATGATTCCTAATGGCGGAAATATAGGAGAAGAACCTCATGATGAGAACAAAATAAATGTTAATTGTGATTTCATAAACTCGAATGTTGGTGGGAAGAACCACCATATTCCAAAAATGGATATGAGGAAGTTTGATGGAAAGGATCCTGTAACATGGATACTACAGATGGAGCAATATTTTGATCTCCATAACGTGCAAAACACACGAAAGGTACGCATTGCAACTTTACATTTAGAACAAAATACATTTGTATGGTATCGATGGCTTTGTTCCCGTAAAAAAATTGTCACTTGGTCAATTTTTACGGAGGAAATGATAGCACATTATGAGGATACAAAGAGCAACACCTTCTTTACCCAATTGATAAATCTCAATCAAAAGGGTTTAGTGGGGCAGCACATTGAGGACTTCCAAAAATTGAGTATAAGGGTAACTGATATTTCAGAGGACCACAGGATTGATCTCTTCTTAGGCAGTTTAAAGGATAACATTCAACATGAAGTTCGTGTTCTGGAACCTGATTCATTAGAGAAGGCATTCGGGTTGGCAAGAAAAGTTGAATGTAAAATTATGGCAACAAGGAAGTCTACTACTCAATTCTATAAAGAAGGAAGTGTGGCTACATCTAGATTTCCACAACCTACAAGGTTGACACCACAACAATTGGAAGAAAAAAGAGCAAAAGGGCTTTGCTACGGTTGTGATAGCAAATACACTAAAGGTCATAAGTGTGCTGAGAAGAAATTATTTTACATAGATTGTGAAGAAGAAGAAGAAAATGAACAAGAAGAGGATATACACAAGGAACCACCCCTAGAAGAGGAAGAAATGAATCCGACCATATCGTGTAATGCACTGGCAGGAATTACCACTCCTCAAACTCTCAAGATAGAAGGACATATAAAGAATAAAAGGGTAATAGTGTTGATTGATTCAGGTAGCACCCATAATTTTATTCATTATAAGGTAGCCAAGGAATTAAATTGTTTCCTATACCCAGCACCAGAATGTCAAGTGATGGTTGCAAATGGAGGAACTATAAATTGCTCTGGAAAATACCATAATATCAAGCTAACCATGGGAGAATATGTATTTATTAGTCCAATGCTTGCCATTCCTATGGGAGGTGCTGATGTTGTACTAGGAGTACAATGGTTACAATCTTTGGGGACGGTAGCTTTTAATTTTCAAGAACTTTTCTTGAAATTTTTTTCAGAAGGAAAGGAAGTTGAATTATGGGGTATTGCGGGGAAGCCAAGAAGGATAATAAGCTCTAATGTCATGACAAAGCTTCTAAAGAAAGAACAGTGAGGCGTAATTGCACAATTATGCTCACTAGAAGTTCCAACATCAAAATCATCTATTTCTGCAGATCTCCAACAAGTCTTGGACAATCATTCCAAGGTGTTTGAAACTCCCAAAGGACTCCCACCTATTCATGATCATGATCATGCTATTCATTTGATTCCGGGAAGTGTTCCTCCAAACATCAGGCCTTATAGATATCCTTACTTCCAAAAGAGCGAAATTGAACGTATGATTGCAGAAATGTTAGAGGCGGGTATAATTCAACCCGGTCAAAGTTCTTTCTCTGCTCCTGTAGTATTGGTACACAAGAAGGATGGATCATGGTGAATGTGTCCGGATTATAGGGAGCTCAATAAGCTCACCATTAAAGATAAATTTCCCATTTCTGTGATTGATGAATTATTGGATGAATTACATGGAGCAATTTATTTTACCAAGTTGGATCTTCGTTCGGGATATCATCAAATTAGAATGAAGACTGAAGATATTCCAAAAACAGCATTTCGAACTCATGAGGGTCATTATGAATTTTTGGTCATGCCTTTTGGCCTTACCAATGCACCTTCTACATTTTCAAGGGTTGATGAATTCCATTTTCAAACCCTTCCTTAGAAAATTTGTGCTAGTATTTTTTGATGATATACTAATCTACAGCAGGTCTTGGAAGGATCATGTTGAACATGTTGACGGGGTGCTCAAACTATTGCAGGAGAAACAATTATATGCAAAAAAGTCCAAATGTTTCTTTGGAGTACAAGAGGTGGAATATCTGGGTCATATTGTATCTCACGAGGGTGTTAAAGTGGACCCTAACAAAATTAAAGCCATTAAGAAATGGAAAGTTCCCACAACCATAAAGCAGTTGCGAGGATTTCTCGGGTTAACAGGGTATTATCGCAAGTTTGTTAAGAATTATGGGAGAATAGCAGCGCCTCTAACAACATTATTGAAGAAAGATGCATTTTCATGGACTCCTGAAGCAACTAAGGCCTTTGAACGTCTTAAAGAGGCAATGTGCCTAGCACCGGTCTTAGCTACACCGGACTTCACAAAAACCTTTATTGTGGAATGTGATGCCTCGGGAAATGGAATTGGTGCAGTTTTAATGCAGGAAGGAAGACCCATTGCTTTTGAAAGTCGTCCAATCAAAGGAAAGTATTTACAGAAACCTATTTATGAGAAGGAAATGTTAGCAATACTGCATGCACTAAAGAAATGGCGAACTTACCTAATGGGAAGACACTTCAAGGAAAAACCGATCATGATAGTCTTAAACACTTTTTGGAACAAAGACTATCGTCAGAAGAGCAGCAAAAATGGGTCACAAAGATGTTGGGTTATGACTTTGAAATAATCTACAAAAAAGGAAAGCTTAATGTTGTTGCAGATGCACTCTCAAGAAAGAATGAAGAGGTGGAAGCATTGCTTTGTGCCATTTCTATTATCCAACCAGTTTGGATAACTGAAGCAAGAGATGAATGGAAGAAGGACAAAGATGTATGGATACTCATTCAAAAGTTGCAGCAAGATCCTAGTACATCTGATACATTTAGTTGGAAAAAATGATTCCTTATGGTACAAAGATCGCTTATATCTTTGTAAGAATTCCCAACTAAAACAAAAGATTCTTCTGGAATTGCACACTTCTCCTTTAGGAGGACACTTAGGATTTTTAAAAACTTACCACGGGGTGAAGAAAGAATTTTTTTGGGATGGCCTTAAATCTGATATTCAAAATTTTGTGGCAGAATGTTTGGTTTGCCAGCAAAATAAAGTGGAAACAATTAAGACCTCGGGACTTCTACAACCTTTATCCATTCCAAGTCAACGTTGGGAGGAGATTTCAATGGATTTTATCACAGGTTTACCTAAGTCTGAAGGAAAGAGTGACATCATGGTGGTAGTTGATAGACTTACCAAGTATGCACACTTTTGTGCATTATCTCATCCATTTAAAGCAAGTACAGTTGCTACTACATTTATGGATAGAATTCAAAAGCTACATGGAAGCCCAAGGGTTATTGTGAGCGACAGAGATCCCATTTTTACTGGAAATTTTTGGACGAGTTATTTTCTTGTTTGGGTACTCAATTAGCTCATAGCTCATCTTATCATCCTCAATCTGATGGTCAAACTGAGATCGTAAATAAATGTTTGGAAGGATATCTTCGTTGTTTTGTATCTGATAAACAAACACAATGGGTCAAGTGGTTACCTCTTGCTGAATGGTGGTATAACACTTCCTTCCATACTGCGGCAAAAATGACCCCATTTATGGCACTTTATGGATATCATCCACCATCCATCACATCATCTTTAAGGGAAAATTCGAAGGTTCAAGCGGTGGAAGATCACATCGAGCATCAGCAAGAAGTTCTCCAACTCTTAAAGGATAACCTGAATTTGGCACAAAATCGAATGAAACAACGGGCAGATCAACATCGTAGCGAGAGAAGTTTTGATGTAGGAGATTGGGTATTTTTACGGCTACAACCATACAAACAAATGTCCCTCAAGCAAGGAAAGAAGGATAATAAATTATCGCCAAAGTACTATGGTCCTTACAAGGTGTTGCAAAAGATTGGTACTATGGCATACAAATTGGAGCTTCCTGCTTCTTCGCGAGTACATCCGGTTTTCCATGTTTCATGCTTAAAGAAGGTTATAGGTGAAGATCTTCCAGTTCAAACAGTATTGCCAGAACTTGATGGGGAAGGGAAAATCATATTGGAACCTGAAGTAGTCATGGAAAAAAGAACTCGACAACTACGGAATCGATCAATTTCAGAGTATCTCATCAAGTGGAAGAACTTACCCACTGAAGATTCTACATGGGAGGATGAGAATTTTATACGGAAGCACCCGGAGCTACTCAAGTGTTGAGGACAACACTTTTTTGAAGGAGAGGGGCATGTTAGGTCCCTATATCACTAGTATAGCCCCTTATTATTGTTATTGTAAACCCCTTATTGTTATTATTGTACCCTTGTAACCCCCATTTTGTTATTATTGTGCCCTTAAATTATTATTGTTAGGTCGGCTAGGATTACATTGTGGCCCACTAGGATTACATTATGGCCCCATGGACTCCTATATATAGAAAGGAGGTTTTGTGAATTGTATCATCCAAGAATTGCTCATTTATGTAATGTATTGGAGGTTGCCCCCTCGAAGTGGCTCATTCTAAGGCGTTTACATCTCTTTTCTTCTATTTTTGGAGCTGGTTACACAACAGGAAAAGAGAGTAACTAATCAGGTCACCTTTTTTGAAGAAGCCCTTGCAAAGGCCAACAAATTGTTGAAAAGAGCCTAGCCTTTACACGTCATGATGAAACACACAAGGAAAAATAACTTATGGTTGTAGGCAGAAAGGAAGAATCTTAAGAGATAAGTCAAAGAATTTAAGGAATAAATGGAAATGGTGAAGGTTGAATTAGAGAAGAAGGGTTTGAAATTGAATATTGTAGAGGAACCTATTGAAGTTACTCATGAAGAACCTACTGCTAAATGAAGAGGTAGCAATGAAAAAAATATATTTTGTTGTCTTATTTCATCATATATCACCCTCAAGTACACTCATGGACTTTTTCTAGTCCTAAAATCGAAATTCTGTGAAATCTGTGGGCAATTAGGCAATTCCACAGCATGTCCTAGGCTTGAAGCCCAAATTTCACTGCGGAACTGCTGAAGATTTTTTTTGGTTAAAAAAACAACACTTTTGACTTGGTTGAGGAGCACTAAAGCCTGTATTTAAATGTTTGTGACCACTCAACACCATCCACTGGTCAGAAGTAGAAGATGTATAACACAAGTGACCTAAGTTTTTTCGCTACAGAATCTCGCTGCGAAAGTGCCTAAAAGATCTGTTTTTGCAACAAAGTAAATTTTTGGGAATGTCCAAAGGATAAGGAAATTTTCCAAGGTTTTTTTCCATATGAAATGTCAAAGTGTATCATAGGAGAGATTTGATGAATGGAAACACTCATCACAAGGGTGGTTTGGATATGCCAACTCATCATGCTACCACATCATCAACATGCCAGTTTATAATCAGAATCCAAAGAATAGTTCCTAGATTCCACTCACTATATTTTATTGTTAAATCATGTTTTCTGCCACCTCATAAGCCTACTCTTTCTATAAAAACTTTCTATGTATGGATTTTTAATAGCTAGTTAAGGTAATAATGAGCGAAAGACTCCTATTAGGTTTCTAATTCTCGAAAACAGAATTATCTCTACTTTTCCTCCTTGTAATAAGATGTTAATTAGATTATGTGTCCTTGAAGGTATTCAGTGGTCTAGCCCAGTTGGAAAACATGATGTAAAGGTATCTAATTATATAAATAGTGAGAGGAAAGAGTTTTAGAGGGTTGGAGATGTTATGTATGCACTACTATTGTAATCTTCACTATCAGTAATATACTTTTGCAGCAGCTTGTTTCAGACCCAAGATTCATTTTATGTTCTTATATATGCTTGTTTATCTTATTCCTTTTGATATTTATGTAGTGGCTCATTTGTAATCACTTGGAATTTAGTAATATGATCCAATTTCTTGTACACATGTAGTTTTTTGTTTTTTCCTTTATGTGTGATTTGATAAGAATATAAGTGCCTTGGCTTCCATGACATTCGTTGTTTTAATTGAGGTTTACAATGACTCCATGCCCAATGGTAGTGATTCCTTGCATCATTCACCTACTTTGAACACATAAACACCCAAAAAAGAAACCATTAGAGTTAGCCATGTACTTTTAAACATCATTAAAGATCATTTATTCTTCTTTTGAGAGAGCCCTCTTAGACTAGAGAGGCTAATCTCCAGTTGCAAGTGGTTTGAAAGAGTTACTCCAAATTGACCATTGAAGCAACCTAAAAAGAACTCAATTTGGTGATAAAAAAGTAAATGACATAGAGAAAATTATCATTTACTTGTCCCAAGGATGCCCCCACAACTTTTTCTGATGCATCATTATGGATATGGAAAGGAAAAGCACAAATAGGACCCCTAAGTATGGGTGCAGTGGTCAATTTTTATTCTAATATCTGAAGGGAATCTTAAAAAATACTTGTCCAACAGAATTCTGAGTCCTTGGCCATCAATCCAAAAAACAGTGAAGCCACTTTTCTAAAATATTTTATAAACATTATATAGTAACTAGATACGCCCAAGAAACTCATAACACCTCTTTGCTTCTAAGGGGTAGGGAACCTTTTTATGATAACAATATTGTTTAGGCCCACTTGTATTCCTTCTTGAGATATGAAGTGGCCAAGGAAAATCCATTCCCTCATTAATAATTCACATTTTTCCGGGGTAAATCAGATATGCATTTCAATACATTTCCTTAGGACTTTACCCATAATAGAGAGGGCCACCCAAAAATCACATCCATAGGGAGTGAAGTCATCCATGTAAATCTACACAGAGTCATGAACAAGCTTAGAAAATATGCTCAGAAGTGATATTTTAAAAGTGGCATGGGAATTACATGGGCCAAATGGTAGAACTCTATAAGTAAAGGTACTCTAAGGAAATGTAAATGCAGTCTTGTCTTGGTCTTCAGGGCTGATCTGGATCTTATTGTAACCACTGAATACATCCAATAAAGAGGAGAAATTATTTCCTGCAAAACTATCTAAGACTTCGTCAGTGAAAGGAAAAGGTAAATGTTCTTTATTTGTGGCTTTGTTCAATTCTCTATAGTTAACACATATCCTACACTTCCCATTCTTCTTTGGGACTAAAACTAGAGGTGACACCCATTCTCTATCTGAGATGGGGTGTATGAACCCTGCATCCAAAAATTTTTGTAATTCTTCCTTCCCTATATCCTTAAGGGTTGGGTTTGTTGGAGGTCCTATGATTTGAAAAATTGGCAAACCAAATGACAAGGCAACATCAAAACCACTTTGGAATCCTAGGATCTATCCCTCCTGGATTTGGAGATGGATCTCTCCATATGTGTTTTTAGAATGATATGCTTTTAAATACTATGATATGATATTAGGCTAGTTATGAAGTACAAGGGATTTTTTTGTTTGTTGGTTGGGGATCATTAACTAAGAAGGCCATGTGAGGTGAAGGAGGGAAAAAGTAGAAGGATGTTTCAGCATGGGAAGATAGGTCAATAAAAAGTGTCAATCCATTGGGCTATGGAGTCATAAAAGGGTTTTTCTTGCACAACAACTATTCAAGAGTTTCCATAGGGCAAGTCATCTATATTGAAAAATCTCTTTAAGTTGAGTTTGTGGTATGGAACATTAAGAAGTGTGGTGAAATAAGCAAACATATAAGAAAACAAAGGGCAGCCTAAGGTCAGGTAAGGACTTTGAACCTATACTGCTTTCGGCATACTCTCAAGGGAAAACATTTAAGATAAAAATAAAAAGTAGACTAAGATCAAGTAAGGACTTTAAACCTATCCTGCTTTCGGCATACTCTTAAGGGAAATCTTCAAAACAGCTGTTTAAGACTAAACAAGGGACAGGGCTAACCATAAACCTCCTTGATTAGGACTCTAATTAGCATGTAGTGAAAAGATGATTCAAGGAAAATGTCTCAAGTTTTACTCAGCAAGACATGGGCTCACCAATGTTCCTTCACTGGTTATACTCTATTGAATTATCCTAAAATGCACAATTAGAAGAAAACATAGAGATAAAGCTTATCAGTGAGAAATAGGGTACTTTGCAGTAAATCCTACTCTAAATTTGATGTTCTTTATCAGAGAAAATGGACAGTATGGAAACATAAGGAGAATAACAATTACAGTAAGAAAACATCACCAATAATATAGACCAGGATCCTGTGAATCTTCTTGTTTATTTGATGTCCAAGACCAGTCACATAATTTGAGTCCAATCGCTTTTACAGTATGATACTTCTCTTCCCAACCTACTATATTACAACTACTCAGCTACTTCCATTCAACAACAGTTCAAACAATTGATAACTTTCCAACCATTTACAATGAGCTCCTCATGGAGTCTTTATAGAATAATGAGGAGGTGGAGTGAAAGAAAAGGTCTCTGAAGGCTTCATAAATGACAGAGTAAATGTTTTGCGACCTTTGAGACCACGCAGGGCTCAAGGCAAAATGAATTAAAGTATATCTCTGCACTCCGTTAACTTTGTGAACCGTTTAGTAGCCTTTGTTGACCTTTGGGCTTTTTTAGGTAGGCTGGCAATAAATTCTGAGCTGCATTTGAAAAATATATCTAACTGTAATAACTTTGTGTGTATCTTTGAGAAAAATAGGTCGGTAGGTGGCATTTTGGTCCTTTGGTGGAGTAATAGCTTTTGTAGATGTGGCATTCAAGACTCTTCTTCTGTTGATCTGTGTGTTTAGGCCTTTAAACTCTGATTGGGCCCTTTGATATTGCTTTTGGCCTTCTTTAATCATCCTTGTTCTTCATCATCGTGTCTTTATCTTTAAACTATGGATTAAGCTTTAAATCTTCATACTTTTGGCTTTAATCCTTTCTCTTTAATCTTTGATTCTCTTATGATCTTCACAAACTTTTATTGTTTGCTGACAGGTACTTTGTTTGTGCGTTGGAGGGTTTCACGATTTGCATCGATGGTCATGAATTATCGACCAAAATTTGAACTAAATCCCATGGATCCATTTCTCTTTTTGTTTTATCTCCAAGGATCATCATCCCGAGACAATTAGGCACTTAATTGGCTGTGGGAGGGCCTACAAACTTCAGGCCGCCATTTAAAACCTGCACATAAAAAAAAAAATTAAAACAAAACCTGTGTTTGTGGTTTAAACTACTTTCAGAGGGGCTTATGAGGCATCAGAGTGATTTTCAGAGGTGGAGGATGAGCAGGGGAAGGTTTCCAGAGGTGGAAATAGGCAAAAGGAGGGAAAGATTTGAATTATGGTGTGAAGAATAAATGAGTGGTTTTGCAGAAAACCAGAGCTAGTTTTCACGTGGCCAGAAGGTGGTAAGTGGTAATGGGTTGGGGGAACGCGATACGGGTTGGAGGATGACATGTGTCCTATCAAAACTGCCCATTTTTCATGGAAGATGCATGGTGGGAAGGTTTGGCGAGGATGGGAGTGAAAATAGTTCTGGACCATCAGATCTGGGAGATCGACGGCTAAGATCAAATGCAAAGGGAGAAAATATGTGTGGCAGATGAATGGCGGGACCCGATGATGACGTCAGCTCCTTTTTCAAGTAGCAAAAGGCTATTGGGCAGAGTTAAAAGAAGAGGATTAATGGGAGTCGTTGGATCAGGGAAATGGACAGCGGAGGTTAACTTAGAGGATTGGAAATCGGAGGAGAAGAGGGTCTGGGAAGGAGGAATTTGGAATCGCGATGTGCCAATGGCCAATGGGAGAAGCAAGTGCGATGGATGGAGGACAGTTGGCTTGGGATAATGATCAACGGCAAGGATGCGATCATGGGGGATGATCATTGGCGGAGAAAGGAATTTGGAAGGGAAAAGGGTGAAGCCCGATGCGATGCACCGATGCGGTAGAGTGATGCGATGGTGAAGTGTGATGGCCGATGAGCGATAGAAAGCAGAGAAAGGAAATGTGAGAGTCATCGGATCTTGGGAATGTGTAATGTTCCCAATTTTTATGGAACATTAATTTTTTCTATTTTCATATAGAAGATAAATAAAATGGGTAGGAGACCCATTCATTTCATGAATAAGGAATAAAATTCCTCTTATCATGAAGGGGAATCACTTTTGGAGCTTAATGTAACACCTCCATGTGTGAGAGAGGGCTTTTGCAAGAAGGCTAGATCAAGTTTGACCAAGTCAAACTGCGCAGTATGCATGAGGTGGAGAGCACTTTGTGGGCCAGTGCAGTGGGATAAGGAAGGAAAATTCTAGAGGAAGGAAACCCTAATGAGTGGGGTCCATGGAGAGAGGTATCACATTGCTTAAAAGGAGGGCAAGGTTGCCATTGAAAATCATGTTGAGTATTATTCATCTCATTTTCTATTTAGACAAGAGAGAGCATTCTTTGTTGTTCAACAAGAATTTCCGCAGGAATTTCTGTTTAGGATTCCTTCTCCTTCTTGAGAGGCCTCTTGAGGGTTTTACTTCATTCTCCACACATCTTGGCTTAATGCCAAAGCTATTATCTCCAGTGACAACGTTATTCTTGTTCAAGGGTATTGCTGCATCATAGAGAGTTACAGTGGAGGGCATATACACCATTTCCAGAGCTGATTTTCAGAGGAAAGGAGTCCCTATCCATTTGAGGATTTAGTGAGGAAGATTTCAGAGCATCATTGTAGATTTGGCATCAAGGCCATATCATTCCCTTGCCTCTACAACGCAGTTCACCCAGTGACTGGGTTATTTTCTATAGAATATTTGTAGTGGGGCTCTTGTAGATTATTAGAGGGTGAAATATTAGGTGAATGGATCAGCCTTTCACTTCAGATCTTTATTGGAGGAGGATTCTTCATTGGGTGTAGCCAATTCAGCCTTCTCCTTCCATTTCCAGTTCTTGAGTTGCCGCTACCCAAAAACTCCGGCATTTCTGTAGATTTTCCAACTTGTACTTATTTTAGCCAATCCTTTCAAGGATTGTGTATTGCATGTTTCCAGGGGTTGAGATCTTGCTCCCCCTCATTTATTGAGCTACCATTTTTATATAATTTTATTCACATCATATATGTTGCAGCATCTTCCTATGACTACGCAGTCATAGCTTGAGCATATTGTGTAGCAGTATTTTGGAGATATGATTTTCTAATCTTGAGTAACATTCCTCTCAAGATCTTGTATTATTTACATTATTGGTACTATTTAATAGAAGAGCTATGTATTTCTCCCATTTTCATGAGTTCATGTGTCACTGCTAATTCCATGAGTGTATTTGCATATTGTTGTAACTTGTTCCTAATAGGAGATGTTACATATCTATAAACAAAGTCTACAAAGGGCTAGATCTAGATTTCACCCTTCCTTATGAAGGTGATGTATCCAGTAAATGTCCAAGTAGTAAATCTCTGAAATAGAATTGCAATATTTATAAAAAAGGAATATCTTAAGATATTCCCAACATTGCAGAAATTTCCCCATTTGGAATATTACAGTGGGATATTCCATATGATGATGAATTCCAACTCATCACATATGAGATGATTTGGGCCATCTTGATTTGCAACATTGAGGAGAGGTCCTTGGGGATCTAGACTTCATCTTGCCTCTTGAAGGCAACATTATTGCAGCCTGAGTTCAGCTTTCACTCCACATTTATCATGAGTGGAGAAGAGGACAGCATGGGGTAGGCCATGAAGCTTACCATGTTTAGAATTTCAACCCACCTATTCTACATGAGCACAAGGTGGAGGATTATTTTCAGAAGTTTCCTAGTTGGAAGGTGACTCATTTTGCATGGCTCATAGCTTGGATATGGAGGATCCACACGAGGAATATTTTCCTCAAACACTTCATAGAATCCATGCCTTGGGAGGAGGCTTTCTGGTTATGTCCTTGCAGTTGCTTGAGGACAAGCAACATTTGGGAGGGGAGGACTGTAATGTTCCAAAATTTTCATGCAAAAAATTGGAACATTAATTTTTGCTAATTTCACATAGGTGGAGAATAAATGGGTAAGGAGACCCATGAATAATTAAAAGAACAATAAAATCCCTCATATTATGAGGAGGGATCATTTTTGTATTTGATTTCATACCTCCATGTGTGAAAGGGGGCTATTTTGCAAAGTGGCTAGGTCAAGTTGACCAAAGTCAAACTGCGAAAGCTATGAGGTGGAAAGCACATTGTGGAAAAAAACAATAGAGAAGGAGGGAAGCTTCCTTGAGAAGGAAAACCCTAATGAAGTGGGGCCCATGGAGAGGGATCTCACAGTTGTATAAGAGGAGGGCAAGACAACCATTTTTTCTCATGAATGGATTATTGATTTCGTTGTCTTGAGAGATAAGGAGCATACTCCTGCTGTTTAGCAGAGTTGCTGGGGGAATTCCTGCTTAGGATTCCTTCCTCCTCATGAGAGGCCTCTTGAGGAATTGATCTTCAAATTTCTCCACATATTGTCTCAAGGGCAAAGCATTCTCTTCCATCACAACGTTATTCTTGCAGCAAGAAGACATTGTGTTGTTGGGGTTGCAGTGGAGGCTTCCACCACATCACTCTGGGGCTTGATTTGCAGAGAAAGGAGTATCCATTTAGTGGAGATATCATTGATGAGTGTTATTGAGCTCATTTGCAGATTTTGGTAGCAGGCCAAGCTTTCTTCGACCTTCATCAGCGCAGTCCCTTCCATAGACTGCGTTATTTCAGAGTTAGTCTACAGTGGGGGTTTGCACCATCACATTGGAGGGAGAGATTTCCAGTGTCAGGATCAGCCTTGCACTCCAGAAATCCTTTGGAGAAGATTAATTCAGATCATACAACAGATTCTACCATCTCCTTCTATTTTGATTATGAGTTGCTGCTGCTACCCAACAACTCCGGCATTTTGGTATTTTTCCATTCTATGTATCTAGTGTGGCCAATCCTCTTGAGGATTGTTTTATCATCATTGTATTAGTGTTTTTAGGTGTTGAGAGCACACTTCCCCCTCATTTCTTGAGCTAAATTTCAATATCATAATATTTCACGTTTGTATGCAGCAGTGTCTCCATAAGACTGCGTAGTCATAGCTAGGGCAGTTTATACAACAATATATTTTCATGCTTTCATGTACTTGTTCTTTGAGGTTGATCATTCCCTCTCTTGAGTTCTCTTTCCCTGAAGATATTGTACACTTATTTTTCTGCTATAAGCTAATACAATATCTATGATTTCTTCTATCATTTTCTGAGATTGTAGCAAGTTGCTCTTCATGTGTTTGTTTACATATTGCTGTAGCTCACTTTTGAGTGGGATTCTTCAATGAGATCTACAGACAGAGTTTGAAAAGGGCCAGATAGCCTTCAGATCTCACACTTCCTTGAGAAGGTGACATATCTGGTAAATGCCCCTTCAGTCAATCTCTGGAATATATTTCTGATTGTTGACATTCCTAAAAGAGGAACATCACAATGGTATCAGAGCATCTTTCTTGGCTCAGCCTGTGGCCTTCAAGCCCAAGAAAGAAGAATAAATAAAGATGAATAAGATGAGCTTGATCTCATACATTTTTAGAGCAAAGAAGAACCTCTCCAAGGAGGAGAAGCAAGAAGAAGAGGAAGAGCCCTACACTTCCTATTCTCATCAAGGAGACCAAGAAATAAGCAGGAAAAAGGCTCCATATTTTGGAGAAGAAAATAAAAGGGTTGAATCAAGGGCCAGTTCTAGATTTTTCCATGAGGATTGTGAGCATGCAACTACACACTAGGGGGTACAGCGCAGTCACATGGCTAGCTTTTCCATGAGAATATAATAAGAATAAGGAATACCAGAGAAGGGAACTCTTAGTGGTTTCTTACATGAGTAAGAATCTCAAACTCAGAAGTTTAGAGATCACATCTCTTTCTCGGAGTTTTGCAAGATCATGGTGAGGAGGAGCAAGAAGCATGATGAGGATAGATTTCTTCTATCTATATTTTATGGTTCCTCTACTTATTCAGCCAAGATTTGGATTGAAGAACTAGAAACCTTTTTGTAGTAGCATCAGATTCTTGAAGATGAAGCCATCAAAGTAGTAGCGCTGCACTTGGGAGGTAAAGTCTATGCATGGTGGTTATTTGAGTCTTTTTATTTGAAAAATGAAAATACTTCTTCCTATGCAATGTTCATTAGGGCATTGGTGGAAAAATTTGGTGGGAAGAAATCTGAAACACATGTGGAGGAAACAAACATTCTTAGAAAAACAAAACCCTTGCATGTGATGGAGGAATTCATGGGCTCAAGATCACTTCAGAAACCCTTAGAGGAGGCTAATATCTTGCATGGTTCTTTATTAGAGGCAAGACCTTCATCTTGCATTTTGGCACAAGGATTCATGGAGGTCTCTCTTTCAAGAGAGCATCTCGTTTTGGACGAGTTGCCCACATATGATGATGAGGAGAAGGGAAACAACGCTGTCAGTCATAGAGATGATCTAGTACCTCATGTAGATGAAGGAGGAGCACATGCTCCAATAAGGGGGATTCTTGCATTCTTTCAGGAAGGTCCCTAGGATCTCATACATGGAGGTCCAAGCGCAATCAGTAAGCAGCATGATTGCGTCATTTTGCAGCAGGAAGAAAGAGGAGGAGAGAAAGAGCATCATCATGTGATGAGAGGCACACACCCTTCTCAATTCCAGAATTATAAGGAAAATAGGAGCGAGGCTATAGTGTGCAGGGAGAGTAAGGGCAAGGTTGCCCAACCATATGTACAGTCCACCCTTGGAATTGATGTCTCATTGCACAGGGGCATCCCACTAGGGAGACCACTAGATCTATCATTGATGAGAGGCATCATGTTATGGGATTCACCGCTCTTGGATTTTGGAGGGGTGAAGAGTTTGGAGGAAAAATTTCGCATGAGGGATGTCAAAGTAGTAGACATCAGCAGGAGGAGAGCTACACATGCCAGATCTCCAGCGTTGTCTCTTAGGAGGATTGATCCTTACTAGAAATCTTCACTCTTAGTGGGGTACTCCAAGGATCTTGGTGCTTGCAGTATGCTTGATGACCCAGAGAGATATGATAGATATATGGTAGAGGATATGGTCATGTACTCACATGGCAGAGTCTTCTTGACTAGAGCTTCTAGTCTCAAGTAGAAGATGCTACTTGCAGCACAGGGGGACTTCTTTTCCATGCATCTTGATGTATATCTTTCCTTGGCAGAAGAGTTCATTTGGGAGGGCATCTAGCAATATATATATTAGCATACGGAGAGATGCATAGCCCGGATGATGATTATGAGGATGTCACAGCCAAATTCCTACTCATTGGGAGTAAGGGAGCACTTTCAGTTGAGCCATTTCAGCTCAATGTCCATAGTACCCGGTAGAGGAGGTATACATCTGTATTATTATTTCCTTCCTTTAATTTATCTGATCATCATGTGGTATTGAGGAGGGTCATCCTTTCTCATGTTTTATATGATGATGTACTTGGATCCACTTGCAGCATTGAGATTAGCTATTTCATGGGTGGACTGTGGGGGAAGCCACATGATTCTTGGTGGGCACTATTGACACCATATTTTATGTTCATGTCTCTATCTTATGAGATGATTGTGGCAGCAAAAAAGTGGCTGGAAAAGAACTTGTTGATTTCTGTTTTGATGCAGGTAGTGAGTGCACTGCGCAAGTTCCATGAGTGGAACTATGATCCACTTTCCGGTTGTCATATGAAAACTTGTTCCTACTTGTTCTTGCTTCCATGTGTTGCTGAGTTTTATTTTTACATGTGGAGCTTTGTCTGGAAAGTGGGATATGAGTTGGAGATTCCCTTTGGGAGTATGATTCTCCCTACTTTGCATGGTATATGTTTCTGGGGAAACAATGGGCAACCCATGATTGCCAAGCTTCACCTCTTTCCTTCATGTGGGAGGAGATATTTAGAGAGCCTGAATTTTTGGAAGAGGCATTTCATGGTTTATATGTTTGATGGGGTGGCTTGGGTCTCTCTTGAAGACCATTATGCTTCAGCCATATATCAGCAACAACCCCATATGTATCATGATGAGGGAGGAACTCAATGGGTGGATGTGCCCTTTGGGAGGAGGAACCTCCATTGTTTTTGCAGCTCATGCTCCAAGGGGAGTATGGGAGATGATGTGGTCACCTTGTTCAGCCATTTTTTTTTCCATGAGGTGAACCATATGACTGTTTGGATTCCATATGATGATGAATTCCAACTCATCACATATGATATTATTTGGTCCAGCTTGATTTGCAGCGTTGGAGGAGAGGTCCTTGGGGATATAGACTTCATATTGCCTATTGAAGGCAACATTATTGTAGCACCAGTTCAGCTTTCACTTCACATTTATCATGAGTGGAGAAGAGGACAGTGTGGGGTAGGCCATGAAGCTTACCATGTTCAGAATTTCAGCCCACCTATTCTACATGAGCACAAGGTGGAGGATTATTTTCAGAAGTTTCCTAGTTGGAAGGTGACTCATTTTGCATGGCTCATAGCTTGGAGATGGAGGACCCACATGAGGAAGATGTTCCTAAAACACTTCAGGGACTCCATGCCTTGGGAGGAGGATTTCTTTTCTGTCCTTGCAGTTTCTTTAGGACAAGCAACATTTGGGAGGGGAGGACTGTAATGTTCCAAAATTTTCATGCAGAAAATTGGAACATTAAATTTTGCTAATTTCACATAGGTGGAGAATAAATGGGTAAGGAGACCCATGAATAATGAAAATCACAATAAAATCCCTCATATTATGAGAAGGGATCTGTTATTGCCTAAATCTATCTCAGGCTGAAAAAGGCAGAGTTCAGGGTAACATCAAACCATGCTCAGTCTGGTAGCTAGCCTTACCAGAATAGGAAAGGGCTCTCTCCAGGTCAATCTCAGCAAAAAATAGTCAATAGGGCTTGAGATGACTGAAATAAAAGCTAATTTTAGGCTAGGTATATGAGTGAAGGAGTTTGATTATGTTTTTGGGGTTTTTTGTTGGATCAAAGGGAAAGGTAGTTTTGGGTGCGGGGATTAGGCCTAGTTTTTGTAGAATTCTGATTGGGGCAAGGAAGGAAATAATTTTGATGCTTTATATTAAGTAAATGGATGGATCATACTGGTGAGGATTTGAAGAGGGAAATAGGGTCTCAAGAGTCCTCCTCAAACAGATGAAAACATGAAAAAATAAACAAAAATGAAGGCAGAGCAAAGCAAACCAATGAATTCTACCTTTATAACTTGTTTGTTCAATTTAAGAAGAAAGGAGAATGAAAATGGTACACATAAAAATCAGTGAAATTATATATACATAGAGGAAAACACCATAAAAACACAGAGCCACAAGGATCCCAAAGAGGGCTGCAAACCCTGGTCTATTCCTTTGCCAAAATTGCAGAATGAAATGTACAATGAAGTGCTAGCAATCCCAAATGTCCAACCCTGAAAATGACTGAGAAAATACATAATTTAGACAAGCCTAACACATTCCCATGCCTCTAGGGGTCGATCTCATCATTCTAGGAGCTGTTTCAATCATATCTAAACTAGGAACTAGAAAATAGGCCATAAAACAACTTGCCTCTATATGCTAGGAAACTGATCCATTCACTTACATTTCACCCTTTGGTGAATGAATCTTCTAGAATGAGTAAAAATGTGCCAAAATTACATCATGTACATGAAATTAAATCAAGTTACATAAAAAATTACATGAAAAAGTGAAACTGGCCAAAACTAGGCGAAATTCTGAGCTGCTGAGTGAAACATAGGCCAAAATTTTCTATGCGCCGCGCCCAAAATCTCTATGCGTAGCACAACTTTGGAGCTGATTTTGAGGAACTTTCTGAATTAAAAATTGAGTTCATGATAGCTCATTGGAAAGCCCTACCTGTCTACTTATCCACCTAAGTAGAATTTCTGGATTTGGTGTCCATTTTCCCCTCCAAAAGTTGAATCTCCCAACACTTCTTTCTAGGTGCAAAAGGTGGCAGAAAGGCCAATTTTAGGGTGTTTTTGACCCTTTAGGAAACCCAGAACTTGATGAAATCCTTAGGTAATCCATGAGCATGCATAAATTTTCATGAAAAACTCAGAAATGCAAAGTTTCCCCCCTAAAGAGCTGCCAATCATAAGCGCGCGCCAAGTGGCGCTATGCGTCGGGCAGAAAAACCTGTTTTGTGACCAAAAAATTCAAAATTGACAAATTATTTTCCAAATTCCTTGAAATTTGGGTTGTATGTCCCTGATCAAATTCTATGCTCATCCAAAGAAGCTTCGGCCAAGATTTGGAGCCTATCATGCCTTTTACGATGCTTCAGTACCCTCCTAAGCCTTGCTTTCAAGATCTTGATCTTCGCTTTGCAAACATGTGTGCGTTCCCAATAATGATTCTTCATGTGTCTGAGCATGTTTTTCTCCTTGTTTTCTTTCTCCAACAGCTTCTTGAGATGAATTTTGACTCTCTCAAGCCAAGTCTCTCTATCGGCCTCAATCTCCCGCTCAATAGGTGTCATCTCAGATGGGCTTCTTCGGGCAACTTGCCGATTCTCATGGATGTTTTGCAACTCCATGATCGTCTGCTGATCCTCCAACTATTTGTTGCACTGATCCAGATAGTTTATGATCCACTGAGCTCTCTACAACTTGTCATTCAATGTGTCAATCTCAGCTTTCTGCTCCTAAATGATCTCCCTCAATTTTGAGCTTGGAGAGCTCAAATCCTCATCAAGCAATATGAAATCAGTATCATGGCCTCCTGAAGGGCCCTCCTCCTACATATGCCTCTTTCATCTATCTTGTACCTGTACCTGTGCTGATGATGATGGTAACGATACCCCTTCCACCTCGGCTAGAGATAGTACTCGTCGGGCTACTGCAAATAATGATCTCGTGCCTCTTTGATAAGTGACATACACTGGCACACCGATAGGCTCTATCTCGGGACATTCAAACTGATGTGAAGGTTCACCTGCATCATGAACAATCTCTGGAGGAGGCTGAGGGGATGTGAATAAGTCACGAGAAATAAAATCTTCCCAAGAAATGCCCTGCAATCCAAGCTCATGTACCACAATGATCTTGATGAGCGCATAATGATAAATGATGTTGTACTGCTGCTCGGGAGTTTTCTTTTGCACAAGAGTAGTCATCCTCTCTATGTTTCGGCACATGAAATATGGTATGTTCATCATCCTCACTCTCATGAAATGCATCAATAATCTGATGTGGTATGCATAGAGGCATGAGAAATAGCCCTCACAACTGAAGTATCTGATAATGAGTCTCATCAATGGTGCATAAGATTCCTTCAAGAACCGGAATGGGAATACCCTGTTGAGCTGCCTCACATAGCTAGGCCTAATGTAGGGCTCGTAATGCACTCTGTCTAGCTGCTATCTCTTGTTTCACTCCTCACCTACATTTGGTATTCCCGTTGCTTGAGAAATGGTTTATGGTGTCAAGGCGAAGTTTACACAAGCGAGAGTAACCTGACCACCACGCAAATGTAAAAAAAACAATCGGGCTAACTCCTGATGATTTTGAATCCGAGCAATCCTCTCAAAATATTGATAGCATCACTACTCTCGGAAACATGCCATGGCAAGTAGGTATGCCTACAACTGAGTCAATGAGGTGGGCTCCTCCCTCACATGTTTGCCTCCTTTATGAGGCCTTTTCGGTGCATGAAGCTCTGTGGTAGAATCACTGTCTTGCTCATATGATGACTCTGTGTTTGTCATGGTGTTTCAATGTGTATGTCAAGTGTATGTTTGGTTTGTTTAAAAATGAGAAATGAAAATTTGTGTCTTTGTCTCAAATTGCCAAAATATACCAAGTAGGAAGGAACTGTGGAAAAAAGGGACAGTGGGTATAGAGGACTGTCAAGTGAAATTAGAATGCAATAACAGTCACTTGAATGTGTTTTAGGAATGTGGGGTTTGGGAATTTATGAATTTTGCAAATAATATGGGAGAGTGATAGTGATAAGAAATGGTAGGGTTTAGGGACAAATGGGAACAAGTGACTGTATGATGATATAGTAGTGATGGTGAAAAGGGGAGGGACTATATGATGATATGATAGTGATGGGGAAAAGGGGACCACGGATGGAGAATGGGATTTGCAATACTTGGCACAAAAATCAAACTTTTAAAACTTGAAATCGAAACCCTAAGGAGCAGTTTTTGACCACATGAGAGGGTTTAAAATTTCACCATTAAAACTCTTATAACCAATATTGAACCCGCACCAAACACAAACTAATTGCAATTAAAAGTCATCACAAACTTACTTGGAACAAGGGAGGTGAAATCATTTTGCAATTTTATGGAGAAATGATGAAAATTTCACTTGTCGGCCTTGTGTGCTGCATCCTTTATATGCGTCGCGTTGGAGCAAATTAACACTATGGAAAACGGCTGTGTGCGTCGCGACATGCCAAAGCACTGCGACCATTCTTCTGTGCGCCGCAACCCTAAATTCTTCCCACAGTCCGCCCTTTAACTCATGGTTTTCGCTCTTCCACACTTCAACTCGGCTTCTCTCCTATCTTTTGCGTGCAAATGAAACTTGAATGTGGAAAATATCTTATATATCAATGCATTTTGATTTTTTTTATTTGAAATGACCCACTTTCTAATGTCTCAACTTTGGCACTTTTCACTTTTTAATACAAACTCTGTTTTGCTTGTTTCCACTTTGATTTTCTTTTTGACTTGAATGACGAAAATTTTGTCAATTTTTTGCAGGGATGATTGACATGGAATTTGGCAAAGGCGACCAGGGCTACGCCTGAAGAATTTGACAACTGAAATTTTTTGAAAATATACATGGCATTTATTACAAAGGACAAAATGATGATTTTCTTCAAAACAGAGTTTTGAAGAAAAAGTCACGATCAAGCAATATGACAATGAAATTTTGCAATGAAAACTTATTTTGATCCTCCCTCTAGCCTGCTGGCCTTATTGGACACTTTGAAGACAAAATTTGTGAAACCCTAGACCTAATGACTGAAATGACTCTTGCTGACTAAGAGACCAAAACAGGATTGTAAATGACTTTAAAATTGATTTTGATGAATAGACAAGGACCAACAGGTACATGATATGAGGGACATGAGTGACAAAACCCTTCCGTCAGAATATGGATGCTCCTAATGGAATGCAAATGATTAAACTAAATGAGACACCTAAAAATGAAATGCAACAAAAGAGGTTTTGATCTCTGATGGAGGGATGAACAGACTGACTCTAACATGATCATTTTTGTATTTGATTTCACACCTCCATGTGTGAATGGGGGCTATTTCACAAAGTGGCTAGGTCAAGTTGACCAAAGTCAAACTGCACAGGCTATGAGGTGGAAAGCACATTGTGGAACAAAGCAATAGAGAAGGAGGGAAGATTCCTTGAGAAGGAAAACCCTAATGAAGTGAGGCCCATGGAGAGGGAGCTCACAATTGTATAAGAGGAGGGCAAGACAACCATTTTTTCTCATGAATGGATTATTGATTTCGTTGTCTTGAGAGACAAGAAGCATACTCCTGATGTTTAGCAGAGTTGCTGGGGGAATTCCTACTTAGGATTCCTTCCTCCTCATGAGAGGCCTCTTGAGGAATTGATCTTCAGCTTTCTCCACATCTTGGCTCAAGGCCAAAGCATTCTCTTCCATCGCAACATTATTCTTACAGCATGAAGACATTGTGTTGCTGGGGTTGCAGTGGAGGCTTCCACCACATCATTGTAGGGCTTGATTTGCATAGAAAGGAGTATCCATTTATTGGAGATATCATTGATGATTTTTATTGAGCTCATTTGCAGATTTTGGCAGCTGGCCAAGCTTTCTCCCACCTTCATCAGCGCAGTCCCTTCCATAGACTGCGTTATTTCAGAGTTAGTCTGTAGTGGGGGTTCACACCATCACATTGGAGGGATAGATTTCCAGTGTCGGGATCAACCTTGCACTCCAAAAATCCTTTTTAGGAGATTGATTCAGATTGTAGATCATATTCTACCATCTCCTTCTATTTTTATTATGAGTTGCTGCTACTACCCAGCAACTTCGACATTTTGGTATTTTTCCATTCTATGTATCTACGGTGGCCAATCCTCTTGAGGATTTTTGTATCATCATTGTATTATTGTTTTTAGGGGTTGAGAGCACACTCCTCCCTCATTTCTTGAGCTATATTGCAATATCATCATATTTCACATTTGTATGCAACAGTGTCTCCATAAGACTGCTTAGTCATAGCTAGGGCAGTTTATACAACAATATATTTTCATGCTTTCATGTACTTGTTCTTTGAGGTTGATCATTCCATCTCTTAAGTGCTCTTTCCTTGAAGATATTGTACACTTATTTTGCTGCTATAAGCTAATTCAATAGCTATGAGTTATTCTATCATTTTCTGAGATTGTAGAAAGTTACTCTTCATGTATTTGTTTACATATTGTTGTAGCTCACTTTTGAGTGGGATTCTTCAATGAGCTCTATAGACAAAGTCTGAAAAGGGCCAGATAGCCTCCAGATCTCACACTTCCTTGAGAAGGTGACATATCCGGTAAATTCTCCTTCAACCAATCTCTGGAATAGATTGATGATTGCTGACATTCCACATCACAGAGCGGACGGTCCAGATTTTATCAGAGGATCGACCATTGGAGAAAAAGAAAACTTGGAAGCGAGAACTTGGAATTGACGAAGTGTGACTACCGATGGGCTTCAGTGCTCGATCATGGTGCTGGTCGCATGGCGGGAAATGGGCTAGGGGCTTAAGAAAAAAGCACTTAAGGCCCAAAGTTAAAAGGTTGGAAAATAGGCCGAAATGTGGTTTTTTAACCTTTTTTGAGGAGTTCCAATAGGTTAGAAAAGGTGATTTTAAACCAAATAAAGGGGATTTATCCAGTTAAGAGGGGTTCTCTTGGGAAAAGAAGGGTATAGAAGGGAAAATGAGGGTTTTTAGAGGGATTTGTAATTTGTGCAATGAGTGAAAATGGGGGGAACTTTTACAGGAGATTTATGAAGGTGAAATGATGGAGAAAATGGTTGAAAACAATCTCTTTTATCACAGCAGGGCTTTCTTTGAATGTTTTGAAGTGAAGATATCAAACAGGTGGATTTTTTGGATTAGGTACACAGCAAGGCTTCAAGAACTCACAATTTTGCTTAAAAATTGTTTCTTGAAGACCAATAGACCTGTTTTAGCCATCATTAATTATGAATTTTTTTTTTTAATGGCTAACAGTGGCTCCACTTGGGGAGGGCAGCTCCATGGAGGTGTTAAGAACCTTAGAGATAAATCTCTAGAAATTAGACCTGTGCCTTTGCAACTTGACATTCCTCTTTCTTCTTTGATCATTGTTACTTAAAAAGATGATTAGCATTACATTATAAGAAATCAATTTCTCCCGAACAACTACCTACACATCCTACTTTCCTAACATTTTTTCCTCAGCAGGGTGCACTTGGACTTGCAAACCCTTTGACATCAACATTTTATTCTTTTATTGAAAGCAAGAAACTAATCTAAATCTACCCTTATAACTTCCATGAATTCAGTTTAAAAATTTGAACTCAAAAGATTCTTTACCTAACTACTATCTGTCAGGATTAAGCTGTCTGACAGATCTTATTATATATATTCTAAAACAGAAATTTAAATACAGACAAACCAAAATCAAGATGTCTGATTTTTTGTAAGACTATGGCATAAAAAAAATCTGCACATAGACTGAAATTTACAGAAAATTGAAACAAAATTTTGAAGGCTTAAGATCTGAAAATTACAAGCATCCTTCTTTCTTTCTTTCAGCTTTGGTTTTGATATTTTTAGAGATGTCTTCTTCTTATTTACCTGGTTCAAGTTTTCAACATGTTAGAACTAGTCTTCTTTGTGCCTTTGGCTTAGTTTTTGATCTGATTTGAGCCATTCTTCATCAAACTTACAGGTTCAGGATTTAAGCTTGTTTGAACCTCTGTTTTTGTATCCTAATCTAATCTACTGATAAACCAAGATTAAAGTTTTTGGCTAATTTGATTCACTAACTTATCAACAGTAAATTGAAATCTATCTAGTCATGATTAGGCTGTATGACTAAAATATCAGTGCTCTCTTTTGGTAGTGGCATTTAAGCTTGCACACTTTCAGACTCTCTTTTTTTTTTTTGGTATGGGGTTGTACCTTTCTTCTTATTCTAATCCGCCCTCTTTTTTTTTTTTTTCTACTGTTTTTGTATTTTTCAATTTTGCTTTGAAAGAAAAAAATATAAAACTGAGTAAATGCTCACAGGCTGAGCTTTATTGACATTCCTACCTACCCTAACCTAACTCTGAAATATTTGTATGTTTAGCTGGCAAATTCTCTTTTCCAATACATCCATTCAATTATATGGTTCCATGGCTGGTCTTTGCTCATCTCTTTGAGCATGCCAGACAGACAGGGCCAATCCCATCTCACTTGTTCTTTAGCAGAAGTGCTAAAAAAATTTGTTACCTTTGGTGATACACTGCTCCTAACAATATCTATCCCTTCTTCAAATGTCTTCAAAAAATGAGCGAAGGGGTCTTGAAATAATACCTGGTTGGGAGTATTTGACAGTAAGTTTCAACCAGGGTTATTTTTTCTTCCACTGGATCAAGAAAAATACTCTTTTGAGAAAGAAAATCTTCTTCATCTTCATTGTGATTTGAACTGGAGGACTCATCATATTTGGTAGTGATGTCCTCTTGTAGTCTCGGGGTATTTTGATTCAGTGGACTAATTTCGGTGAAGATGTCATTATATTCTTGAGTAGAGGTCTCTTTGATTACCTTAACTCTTTTAGGAGAAGGTTCTTTAATTTCAACCGGCTCAAGAAGTTCTTCATTGTTTTCCTCCTCAACCTTTGAGTTGAAAGACTGCTGATTCCCAATCACATGAAGACTGTTACTGATGAGTTGTAATGAATCAGAGCAAAGATTTATATTTTCTTCACCCTCTTCTACATTTTTAAAGCTTTCTTCATCAGTTTTGCAAATAGCCTGCTTTGGCTCATTAGTTTCTCCGAGTTGGTGGAACTGATCTTCCTCCCACAAATCTACTAATGATGGTCCTGTAAGATCAAATTCTATTTGGAGAACATCATCATTAGACAGATCAAAATTAGGAAAATCATTAATGTAAGTAATGTCACCAATCAAACATACTGGATTATCAACAAGTCTTTCTTTATTCTGATCTACAAGGGAACTTTCTAAATTTTTACAAAAAAGTTCATTTGGTGAATGGGCAAGAGTGTTTGCTTTATAAAAATTTTTAGAGGCTGGCTATTTATTGATAATCTGATCGATTTATTCTTCTTTCAGAGGAGATGTTTCTGTGTTTCTTTGAGTAGAAGTACAATAGTTCTCTATCTCTTGTGAAGAATGGATTTGAGGCTGGATGTCTTCTTGAACCTCAACTAAAAGGGATGATGAATCATTATTTGTGCTCGTAGGGATATCTTGAGGAATTTATTTTATTTCTTGATTAATATATTCCTCAAATGATTCATATAGGTTCTTGAGATAGTTGTTTTGGGTATGAAATTCATGAATGGTTGCTAAGAGATCTTCAGGATGCATATTAACCAAATCCTCATCAATATCTAACAGGTATTGTATGATTTTTTGAGATTGATCACAACAATTTTAAACCCATGACAAGGATGGAGAGTTTTATTTATATTTTTCATAAAATACTTGGTGCATATCTTTTAAAGAAAACAATCTCTTAGGTTCTAACCATTCATACCAATCCTTTGCCTTTCCTTCTAATGTTAACGTGAACATTTTCATAAGGTAGTCTTCATGCCATTCAATATTTATCTTCCAAAAATGTATATGGAATTTTATGAGATGTATTGATGGGTCATCAAACTTTTCACCTTGAAAAACATGAAGGTTATCATCAAAAAACACCTTGTTGGAAATACTGAGAGGGGGGGGGGGGGGGGAGGGTGAATCAGTATTTCTTTCAATTAGAGCATTAGTTAATCTTCAATTATTATCAGTGTTTTTACAATGATAGTAGAAAAAAAGAGGAACAAAAATGCACATAATTTTTAAGGTGGAAACCCACTTCGGGACAAAAACCACCTAATGCTTTTTTAATAATTATTTTCAACTCCAATTGAAAATAAAGCTCCAACTTCCTAGAATCTAGAAAAGAATTCTTCTCCAGCTCCCACTGGATGGACGCTCCAATGCCCGAGATTCTTCAGTAGTCACTGAATGGATGCCCCAACACCCAATGAGATACAACTCACCCTAGCACCACCCTACCACCCTATAGAAGAATAAAATAAGAATGGACTCCCGTACTAGGGAAAATGGTCCACTTTACAATGGTATAGAATGATGTAGAAGAAGAAGATATACTAGACCATAACCCCAACTTTGACACAACCACCTAATGATAATCCTAGACCTCCCAACACTGCCTCTTCAACCCTTGCTCGATAGATACTAGTATAATTTGTACAATAATGTATTTACAGTGACTAAGTATAATGATACCTTTACAATGATTGTATGCAGTGCTGCCCACTTAAAGACTTCATATGATGAACTTCTTACTTCTGTTATGCACCTTGGTTGCTGCTCTTGTCATGCTACCCTTTGTTGCACCTTGTTTTGCTTTTATGCCATAGAAATTCTGGTCCTCTGCATCCTTGACAACACATGATCTAGCTTTTTCTTGCCTTCTAGGAGCTCGATATTGAATCTGGTGTATCTCTGTTATTTCAGATCCTCAATATCTAATTTTTCATCCTGTAGTATTCCTATGAGTCTTATTTCCAATGCCATAGGTCTGACCCAATTTGGATTCTTCAAGAGAGAGTTATACCCAATTTCTCACACTGCCCTAATTATGGATTATTTCAGAATAGCGCACTTGTACGACATGCCACGTGTCACTTTTGATTCATTTTCTTCTAAAATTGATAGAGAAAACATTAACGACTGTGCACTATTCGTCATGTTTTACGGAATTCCAATCCGATACTCAGAAAGAGAGTTATGACCAATTTACCAAGGTCACTTCTTTCAGATGAATTTCAGGAGCCTGCAAAAACCCTTACTTCCACAGATCATATCTCCAAACATATTGCGCAAATTGATCTGAAATTTTTACTGCAGCTTCCTCAGGATGTCTGATGCACCTCATAAAAATTTCATCTTCTTAGCCTTCGTATAAAAAAAGTTAGAGATAAAATTCCACGATGACCTGTTTCAGATGGCCGAATCCCTTGCCTAAGGAGGAAATGAAGATCACAATATATATGAATGCTTAAGTTGAGAGGGGCTTCAAAAAGTGAACGTGGGAGGGATTTTATGAGCTTAGAAAATATTAATTATGACTTTTCAATGACCCATGCTCCAACCCCATGGGGTTTTAGCCCACTAACTGGGGTACAAACTTCAAACATGAATATCTCTCAAACTGTGAAGAATTACATGGCGTGCCATATATCAACGGAAACATCTTGACAAGTAGAAACCACAAAAATAATTATTGACCCAAAATATATTAATTTTGTAGGTCAAAATTCTCATTCAATATTGGGTTAGCCCTTGGTGCTGCTTGGGTTGACATCAATGACAACTGCTGATCAACACACCTCGGGCATCTTATGTGGGAACCCAGGGATATGATCTCTACTCATTGAGGCATATCTTCGTTGTATCCTTGGAATCATGTTCGTAAATCAGAAAAGAGGTCACTGTGTCTATTCAACTAGTTTAGAGTCTTCTACCAGTGGATTCATTTTGTCTTTTATGAGATGTGGAGTCGCCAGGTCGAGGATTTCAAAAATATTGAGATGATTTGATGTCCACCATCAGTAATTGAATACCAATCTAAGGAGGTTTGTGGTCTTCTGAGGCCTTAGGATGTATAAGATGTAATTCACTGAAAACTCCCCAGAGGAGTTGCCATTATGTTGGAGGTCCTGTGATTTGGTAGATTGGAAAACCAAATGATAAGGCAACATCAGAACCACTTTGGAATCCTAGGATCTAGCCCTCCCGGATTTAGAGAGGGATCTCTCCATATGTGTTTTTAGAATGATATGATTTTGAAGCTTATGATATGACATTAGGCTAGTTATGAAGTACAAGGGATTTGTTAGTTTGTTGGTTGGGGATCATTAATTCAGAAGGTCATGTGAAGTGAAGGAGGGAAAAATTAGAAGCATGTTTCAACATGGGAAGATAGGTCAAGAAAAAGTGTCAATCCATTGGGCTATGGAGTTATAAAAGGGTTTACTTGCACAAAAAATATTCAAGAGTTTCCATAGGGCAAGTCATATGTATCAAAAGATCTCTTTAAGTTGATTTTGTGGTATGGAACATTAAGAAGTGTGGTGAAAGAAGAAAACATATAAGAAAACAAAGGGTAGCCTAAGATCAGGTAAGGACTTTGAACCTATCCTACTTTCGACATACTCTCAAGGGAAAACATTTAAGATAAACATAAAAAGTATCCTAAGATCAAGTAAGGACTTTGAACTTATCCTACTTTCAGCATACTCTTAAGGGAAATCTTCAAAATAGTTGTTTAAGAAAAAACAAGGGACAGGGCTAACCATAAACTTCCTTGATTAGGACTCTACTTAGCATGCAGTGAAAAGATCATTCAAGGAAAATGTCTCAAGTTTTACTCAGCAAGACATGGGATCATCAACGTTCCTTGATTGGTTATACTCTATTGAATTATCCTCAAATTCACAATTAGAAGAAAACATAGATATAAAGCTTATCAGTGAAAAATAGGGTACTTTGCAGTAAATCCTACTCTAAATTTGTTGTTCTTTATCAGAGAAAATGGACAGTATGGAAACATAAGGAGAATAACAATTACAGTAAGAAAACATCACCAGTAATATAGACCAGGATCTTGTGAATATTCTTGTTTATTTGATTTCCAATACCAGTCACATACTTTGAGTAAAATAGATTTTACAATACGATACTTCTCTTCCCAGCCTACTATATTACAACTGCTCAACTACTTACACTCAATAACAGTTCAAACAATTAATAACTTTCCAACCCTTTACAATGAGCTCCTCATGGAGTCTTCATAGAAGAATGAGGAGGTGGAGTGAAAGAAACGGTTTCTAAAGGCTTCATAAATGATAGAGTAAATGTTTTGCAACCTTTGAGACCACGCAGGGCTCAAGGCAAAAAGAATTAAAATCTATCTCTGCACTTCATTAACTATGTGAACCGTTTAGCAGCCTTTTTTGGCCTTTGGGATTTTTTAGGTAGGCTGGCAATAACTTATGAGCTGAATTTTCAAAATATCTCTGACTATAATAAATATTTGTGTATCTTTGAGAAAAATAGGCCGACAGGTGGCATTTTGGTCCTTTGGTGGAGTAATAGCTTCTGTAGATGTGGCATTTGAGACTCTTCTTCTGCTCATCTGTGTGTTTATGAATTTAAACTCTGATTGGGCCCTTTGATATTGCTTTAAGGCCTTCCTTAATCATCCTTGGTCTTCATCATCATGTCTTTATCTTTAAACTGTGGATTAAGCTTTAAATCTTCATACTTTACACTTTAATCCCTTCTCTTTAATCTTTGATTCTCTTCTGATCTTCACAAACTTTTATTGTTTGCTGACAGGTAATTTCTTTGTGCACTAAAGGGTTTCACAATCTATGGTCATGAATAATCGATCAAACTTTGAACTAAATCCCATGGATCCATTTCTCTATTTGTTTTATCTCCAACGATCGTCATCCCGATACAATTAGCCACTTAATTGGCTGTGGGAGGGCCTACAAACTTCAGGCTGCCATTTAAAACCTGCACATAAACAAAAAAATTAAAACAAAACCTGTGTTCGTGGTTTAAACTAATTTCAAAGGGGCTTAAGAGGAATCAAAGAAATTTGCAGAGGCAGAGGATGAGCAGGGGAAGGTTTCCAGAGGTGGAAACAGGCAGAAGGAGGAAAAGATTTGAATTATGGCGTGAATAATAAATGAGCAGTTTGCAGAAAATCAGAGGTGGTTTTCATGTGGCTAGAAGGTGGTCAGCAGTAATGGATTGGGGGAACACAATACGGGTTGGAGGACGACACGTGTCCTATCAAAACTTCCCATTTCGCGTGCAAGATGCATGGTGGGAAGGTTTGGCGAGGATGGGCGCGAAAACAGTTCTGGACCATCAAATCTAGGAGATCGACGACTGAGATCAAAAGCGAAGGGAGAAAATATGTGTGGTGGATGAATGGTGGGACCTGGTGACGATGTTAGCTCCTTTTTCAGGTAGTGAAAGGCTATTGGGTAGAGTTAAAAGGAGAGGATTAATGGGAGCCGTTGGATCGGGGAAATGGACGGCGGACATTAACTCGAAGGATTGGTAATCAGTAGAGAAGAGGGTCTGGGAAGGAGGAATTTGGAATCAAAATGTGCCAATGTTTGATGGGAGAAGCAAGTTCGATGGACGGAGGACCGTTGGATCGGGATAATGATCAATGGCTATGATGTGATCGTGGGGGATGATCATCGGTGGAGAAAGGAAGGCAGAAGGGAAAAGGGTGAAGCCCGATGCAATGTGCCGATGTGATTGAGCGACACGATGGCGAAGTTCGATGGCTGATGAGCGATAGAAAGCAGAGAAGGGAAATGCGAGAGCCGTCGGTTCTTGGGAACAGATGGTCTAGATTTTATCGAAGGATCAGCCATTGGCAAAAAAGAAAACTTGGAAGCGGGAACTTGGAATTACCGAAGTGCGACCACCGATGGGCTTTAGCACTCAGTCACAGATTCGGTCGCATGGCGGGAAAGGGGCTAGGTGCTTAAGCAAAAAGTGCTTAAGGCCCAAATTTAAAAGGTCGGGAAATAGGACGAAATCGGGTTTTTTTAACCTTTTTTGAGGAGTTCCGATAGGTTAGAAAAGGTGATTTTGAACCAAATAAAGGGGATTTATCCAGTTAAGAGGGGTTGTCTTGGGAAAAGAAGGGTATAGAAGGTAAAATGAAGGTTTTTAGAGGGATTTTTAATTTTTGCAATGAGTGAAAATGGGGGGAACTTTAAGAGGAGATTTATGAAGGTGAAATGATGGAGAAAATGGTTGAAAAAAGTCTCTTTTATAACAGCACGGCTTTATTTAAAGGTTTTTAAGTGAAGATATCAAAGAGGTGGATTTTTTGGACTAGGTACACAACAAGGCTTCAAGAACTCACAAATTTTCTTAAAACTTGTTTCTTGAAGACTAATAGACCTGTTTTATCCATCATCAGTTATGACAAAATTTTAATGATGGCTAATAGGGTTAATTCTCCTTTGGGGTTTGTGCACAAGTTTTTATCCATATTTGATGAAGATGTGATGAGTACGAACCAAGGGATTCACCCCTATCATTTCTTTATAGTCCCATGCAAACACTTCTAAGTGTTCTCTCGACATCTTGCACAAATTTTCTTCTTGTTTGGACGAGAGAGATGGATTTATATTTAAGGTTCTATATGGGCAAAAATCTATAGTTTTGACATGTTCAGGGCTTGAGTCAACCGAGAACAATTCAGTCCAAGATATGCTTCCATATTCTCTCACAAGTTCATCAGGTGGAATGGTAGTGGGGGGTTGGTTATAGAGGATATGGTCAATGAGGTCATCTCGATCAGGTTCCCCCCCTCCTATAACAACATATAAGGTACATATTGGGTATGGTGTTGCATGATTCACTTCATCTTATTCCTCATCCTATACCCACAAAGTTAGATCATGTTCAATAGAAGGTTGAGTAGGAGGATACAATATCAATTATTTTGATAAGGTCCCATTCTTGATAGTCATGTTCCTAGCCCTACAACTAATATAGGCATCAGTAGTGGCTAAACAAGGTCTTCCTAAGACAAGAGGATAACCATTAAACTTGGTTTATGGGTTGAAGCACTAGGAATCCAGTGGGATACTCCTAAGAGTCAATGTAGACAAAAGCATCCTCAACAAACACCTAAGGAGCTACTGTGGATCTATATGCAAGTTGCAACACTGTAGTGGTGTTTCTCAAGGCTCCTTGGAGGTTGAGCTTCAACATTGTTTCTTTAGTCATTACCTTGATGGAATCCCCTCTTAGCACTGTATTTTCATCCCACCCACCCAACCTTATTTTTCTATGTTTTCACCTCATCTCCGTCATTATCATTGACCTCGCTTCGTTTTTTTTTTTTTTTTTTTTACTATTTTCACCTTTTTCCCCAATATCCAAACATTTCATCTCATTTTCTAAATTATCCAAGTTATTACTAAACCCAAACATCATTTACTATATAGCCTAAACTATATTTAAAAACCCATAGTTTAGTGCTTTTAATTCGATTTAAAATCCCATTCAAACCCCCAAAACCAACATATATACTCTTTCGGGACTTATTATTTTATAAACCCACTTATATAAAAGTCCAAAATTTTTTAGATGTTATAAGATCTACCACCCATCGAACAACCATGTTATATAAAACTTACCGTTATATATATTACATATCATATATATATATAAAATCCGCTTAAACCATTGGTAGGACCCCTTGTATCTTTATCACATATCGCCATTGCAAGAAATGTTACCATATTCATTGGTTACTGCTCCAAAAACCCCGATCGCGATTAAGGTGGGGCCCTCATCACATTTCACAGATTTTACGTGTTTCACATTGGAGCTAAAATTTTAAAAATGCGATCGTCGATTTGCGATATTGCATCACATATTTTTTAACTTACTTTTAAAAGCACCCACAACATATTTATTTTAACTTGCAATGAGGCAGGTTGGTCCCACCTCAGCAGCTCCGCCCCCACTTTACAGCCTTTGCAATACATTAATATATCGTAAAAAAATTATAAACTTCATACACTTACCGCTTAAATTGTTCGCCGATTCATAACACTCCACCAATTGCAGTGGGTCCCTCTTCTCGCTTTTCGCATAGTTTAGATGTTAACCCTGCAGCTTATAACTAAAAGCTAAAAGCTATGATGTGTGCCTATGGTCCGGTCCCACTTCTTCCCCAACACGTCATTCACCACTTCCCCCACGCGTCGCACTTTGTAGTTTTTAAATTTTACATCCTCCGCGCTTATAACTAAAAGTTAAGAAATGTGATATGCGCTACGGTCCGGTCCCACCGACCCTCCACATCACCTCCCTTTTGCATCACATCACCGATTTTATTATTTATAACTTAAATTGTAAATATTGTGAAGTGCGCAGATGCGATCGACATCAGAATTGAAATTTAAAAGGTTTCAAGTCTGGTATTTTGGTTTTTCACATTTATTTGTTTATAAAATGGTTTTATCACAACAAAAGGATTTTAGGTAACAAAAAGGCAGAAAGGTCGAGTTGAGGCAGCAAAGGCATTCAACACTCTGTTTCCATAGTATATCTGCTAGCATAGCTCTCAGCTTGTCTGTTAACATATCATTGAATTGAGGTCCACGTCCTAAACTGCTCCACTACATCAGCAGATCAGCAACATCACAACACAGAAAAAAATGGTCGATTCAACTCAACTGTCAGCATAATGAAACAAATTTTCCCTGTTCTCAAGGTGTATATTTTCTAGGGAGGTTTCTCCAAATTCCTCCAAATCATGAATTCGAAGACTTAGACAAGCAATTCAATCTAGTTTAAACAAATAAACAGTTTTATGTTCCTAGAGATTAGGAAAAAAGCTTTGTTGTTTGAAATAATTCTGGATCTGAGATTTGCCTCATATTTTGTAAATTGGTCTATAAATTTCAGAATTCAATGTAATAGTGGTTGGAAGTTGGCAATTTGATTTAGCTAGTTGATCAAGGGAACTTGTACTCGGTTTTGGACAAGCTAATAAAGAGGAGTTTCAGCTACATTTATGGGATACCTGTGGTATTGAATGTCTTTCATTGTTTCTTATTTAGTCACATATGTTTGAATGTATTATTCATGTCACTTTCATGTCTATGTTATGATTTTACAAGTTTTAAATTCATAATACATGGTTTCACATGCTCTGTTTTGGGTAACTGATCATATTTTGTTCATTATCTTCTTTCTGAGAGAAATACATCCCTTATGCTTTTCTTAGCCTTTCTTACAGTTTGAAAACCATTCCATGACCATTCCCTTCAAGTGATTGTCATTGTACCTACCTTGCCCCATTTATCCCTGCAACCCTAACTCTATTTCCCTGACCTAGCTTTCCTTGACCTAATTACATTATCTACTGATTCACCCAACCAAAAAAAAAATCAAAACAAATACCCTACAATCTATACCTATCCTAAAATCATAAATTCTCTAGCAATCTTGGCTGTGACCCTTTTAGAGAGAGCTCTCTTCGGCTTGATAGGGCTAGCTATCAAGTCAAAATCTTGGTTTGTGGTTACCTTTGTTCAGATTCCTTCCTCAGACTTGGGAATTTGGTGGAGTGATAACGTAATGGCGCTGTTTCTAGAAAAATAAATATCATATCTTCCTAGGGAAATAATGACAAATATTTAGATTTAATTGTTGATGGTGAATATAATTTGGACACATGTGAAGGATGAATCATTCACCTGGCGACTCCATTGACTGAAATATCTAGAAAATGAACATTTCATGGCGACTCCATTGTATGAAGATCAATAGTTTCAAGAATTTTCCAGATGGAAATTGTTGCAAGAAGGTATGCTCCCATGAGCTAGGATCACATTCCAAGTTTCCCAAATAAAATGCCTAAGGTAGATTGGAAAAGGAATTTTCCTATGTTTAAAGATGATGATACGAATGACGCTTCTTTACATTTGGTTAAATTTCACATGCATACATGCAATTTGAAGGTTGAATTTCCTAAATATTGTCTTTTAAAGATTTTCATGGCTTCTCTTGAAGGAAAATCACAATCTTGGTATGAAGGTTTTCCACCTTCCAGTATTTGTTCTCTTAGAGTTTTCCATTCAATATTTTATGAAGAATACAAGGAGTCCTACCCTTATTTGTCTTTTGTTAATAATTTTTGTGATCAATTTGGGGTTTTCATTCAAAACCTAGAGGATTATTATGATTATAATGGGTTCATGGATGAAGAGATCTTGGAGGCTTTGCATGATAATCCTTTTCATCACCAAAAGGAGCAAGTTTTTTCTCTCATGGAAGAAAAGGATGATGTATATTGTCTTGATGTTCATAAATAATTCCTACAAGATAAAATACTTGCAACGGTACAACAAGTTGATGAGCCAAATGTTAAAGAATATATTCAACATCCTTGTGAATCTTTAGAAGAAAAAGTTGACAATCACCATGTTATCAAAAGAAAACAAAAAGTACTTTCTCCCTTGTCTGAAGATGAGATAGATTAGCTCCTGAACAGTCATATTATAGCCCAATATAATGCTATTTTGCAGTGTTTACATAATCAAGAAGGTGTTAGTAAAACTTCTTCCACTTTTGAAAATGAAAATATAAGTAAAAATGAGGACAATCCTAAAACTAGATTTATAGATTATCATGAAGAAAGACAATCTCCTTTTACAATGTTCATATTCGATGAAGTTTCTCTTGAACCTGATTTTCCTAAGTACGATGAATATGGAGATAATTTCAATGAGGAGCTTGATGAAACTATACAGGAAATTGTAGTGAGTAAACCAATTTATGAGGATGATTCCCTGCAAGGAGATCAACTAACAGATATTGTTTTATTTCATGAATATGATAAGGCTATCATGTTTGATAATTTTGAAGAAATTTTCTTGTTTAAAAGGATTACTTAGAATATGAATTTGAGGAGTATGAACCAGAGAGAGAAAAAATTCCAGATATTGAGTCAAAATTTCTCATGCTTAAGGAATTTTCAGCCAACACTTATATAACAAAAGGTTATACTTCCCTATGCCTTCCTATCGATCAACAAACAAGCGTTCTTTCAGATCAGAATGAAGGGATTACTTGTATCTTTGCTGTTGGATCTCAAGAAAAGGTAATTCTTCAGGATTTTCAAGATCCCTTCAGCAGTCTTTTGCAATAATTGGAAAAAATAAATGTTTTTTTGTTTGTTAGAATAAGCCTTGGTTTTAGTTTTGATTGTGAGTTTCCTACATGTACATCTTTCTACTTGCTCAAGGAAAGTGAGAGCATAACTTTAGTAAGTAGCCATCTCCAGGATTGGTTACACTGGAAGGATCATTTCAACTAATCAACAATTGTGCATCAGATTAGAGTAGGTTGCTATCATTTCAGTTTGATTTTATTTTATTTTCAGCAAGTGTTGATAGAATTCATGAAGGTTTGAAGCTTGAGGTGAAGGCCCTAGGGCTTTTATGATCTGTTAGTGTGTGTTGAATTTTTCAGTGTGTTTTCAGTTTCAGTTTTAGTTTCATTTTACAAATTGGACTCCATTTCCCAAAGGATAAGGAACTACAAATTCAAAGATCTGCGGTTCTAGACATCTCCTTCAAAGCTATCTTTCCTAGTTGGAGCCAATGTTAGAACTGGTATTTGCATCCCACCCACCCCACCTTATTTTTCTATGTTTTCACCTCATCTCTATCATTATCATTGACCTCGCTTCATTTTTTTATTTTTTATTTTTTACTATTTTCACCTTTTTCCACAATATCCAAACATTTCATCTCATTTTCTAAATTATCCAAGTTATTACTAAAACCCAAACTTCATTTACTATATAGCCTAAACTATATTTAAAAACCATATTTTAGCATTTTGAATTCCATTTAAAATCCCATTCAAACCCCCAAAACCCACATATATAAACTTTAGAGACTTATTACTTTATAAACCCACTTATATAAAAGTCCAAATTTTTTTAAATGTTATAAGCTCCGCCACCCATCAAACAACCATGTTATATAAAACTTACCATTATATATATCACATATCATATATATAAAAAAAATCTGCTTAAACGGTTGGTAGGACCCCTTGTACCTTTATCGCATATCTCCATTACGAGAAACATTACCATATTCATTGGTTACTGCTCCAAAAACCCAGATCGCGATTAAGGTGGGGCCCTCATCACATTTTGTAGATTAAACATGTTTCACATTGGAACTAAACTTTAAAAAATGTGATCGTTGATTTGCGATATTGCATCGCATATGTTTTAAATTACTTTTAAAAGTGCCTACAACATATTTTTTTTAACTTGCGATGCGGCAAGTTGGTCCCACCTCAGTAGCTCCACCCCCACTTTACAACCTTTGCAATACATTAATATATCGTAAAAACCTTATAAAATTCATACACTTACTGCTTAAACCTTTCACTGATTCATAACATTCCACCAATTGCAGCGGGTCTCTCTTCCTACATTTCGCAAAGTTTAGATGTTAACTCCACAACTTATAACTAAAAGCTAAAAGCTATGATGCGCGCCTGCGATTCGGTCCACTTCATCCTTGCCATGTCATTCACCTCCTCTCTCGCATGGTGCACTTCCCAATTTTTAAAGTTTACATCCTTGGCTCTTATAACTAAAGGTTAATAATTGCGATTTGCACTGCGGTACGGTCCCACAGACCCTCCACATCACCTACCCTTCATGTCACCTCCCCTTCGCATCACATCGCCGATTGTACTCTTTATAACTTAAATTTTAAATATTGCAAAGTGCACGGATGCGATGCGACTTCAGAATTGAAATTTAAAAGGTTTCAAGTCCGGTATTTTGGTTTTTTCACACTGTTTTGTTTATAAAAGGGTTTTATCACAACAAAAGGATTTTAGGCAACAAAAATAAAGAAAGGTCGAGTTGAGGTAGCAAAGGCATTCAAAACTCCATTTCCATAGTAGGTCTACTAGCATATCTCTTAGCTCGTCTGTCAACATATCAACGAATTTAGGTCCACATCCTAAAATGCTCCACTACATTAGCAAATCAACAACAACGCAACACAAAAAAAATTGGGTTGATTTAGCTCAACAGTCAGCATAATAAAATAGTTTTTTCTTGTTCTCAAGGTGCAGATCCAGAAGGGAGGTTTATCCAAATTCCTCCAAATCATGAAATCGAAGACTTGGGCTAGCAATTCAATCTAGTTTAAACAAATAAATAGTTTTATGTTCCTAGAGGTTAGGAAAAAATCTTTGTTTTTTGAAATAATTTTGGATCTGAGATTTGCCTCAGATTTTGTAAATTGGTCTATAAGTTGCAGAAATTAAATGTAATAGTGGTTGGAAGTTGGAATCAGATTTATTTTGCTATTTGATCAAGGGAACTTGTACTCAGCTTTGGCCAAGCTAATAAAGAGGAGTTGCAGCTACATTTATGGGATACCTATGGTATTGAATGTCTTTATTGTTTCTTATTTAGTCACATATGTTTGAATGTATTTTTCATGTCACTTTCATGTCTATGTTATGATCTTTTAGAAGTTTGAAATTATAAATACATGCTTGCACATGATCTATTTTGGGTAACTGATCATATTTTGTTAATTATCTTCTATCTGAGAGAAATACATCCCTTATGCTTTTCTCAGCCTTTATGACAGTTTCAAAACCATTCCATAACCATCCCCTTCAAGTGATTGGCATTGTACCTACCTTGCCCCATTGATCCCTGCAACCCTAACTCTATTTCCCTGACCTAGCTTTCCTTGACCTAATTCCATTATCTACTGATTCAACCAACTAAAACCAAATCAAAACAACCCCCCCTGCACTGTATACCTAGCCTAAAATCCTAAATGCTTCAGCCCTCCTAGCTGTGATCCTTTTGGAGAGAGCCCTCTCGGGCTTCATAGGACCAACTATCAAGTCAAAATCTTGGTTTGTGGTTACCTCTATTGGGATTCCTTCCTCAGCCTTGGGAATCTAGTGGAGTGATAACATCCCCAAGATCAGTTAGGGTATGAGGGACAATGATACCATCAATGTGCACATCCACTACTAGACTTCCAAGGTCTAGGTATTTTAGGAAAATCACTCTCCCCGTTATCAAATAAGATAATTGACCAACAACATTGATGGTGGCAGTGTCTCTCTTCTTTATACAAATTTTTTTGAAAAAATTATCCTTTATAAGATTATTATAGATGGGAAAATCATTAATAGCCTAGAGAAGGGTTATCTTAACACACAAGTTATTACATTCTCCTAGAATTTCAATCTCTTATGGGGTGTGTTGGCTAGGGTGGAGCAATCTCTTAGGAAAAGGAGGTGGATTTACTTGAGGGGTACTCTCTTCCTTTTCCTCTTCAATATCTTTAGGTGGAAATGGTGGATGGTTATCTGGGAGCACTCTCCAAGACCTAAGGTTAATCTCTTATATCTCCACAACATATGTAGGGTAATATGTCTCTCCACTGTAGACTTTCTATGCCCATTTGTTGTTCGGGTTCAGACTGGGTTGAGCAGGAATCTGAGGTTGCTTCGGTGGAGTAGGATGAGTGAGTTGTGTTTGAATTGAGGTGGGGCAGTAAAGCATGAGGTTGGTTAAGATGAGGCCTCCAACCATGTGATGGGTTGATCCATTGAGGAGGTTGGGAAGGATATGGATGAAAAGGATGATTGAAAGGTTGAGGAAAATATGGAGGAGAATAAGGCCAAAAATGAGGTGTGGGCCATGATGGATGGGTGGAAGAGTACGAAGGATGCAAAGGTGAAAAATTATTTGAATTTTCATAAGAATAAGGTGCACCTTGCATGCCTTATTGGTATGGTTGAGGTCCTTGAGGCCTCTTTTGATTGATGAAGCAGAGTTGCTATGTCCCACCTTCCACTCCTTGATATACAGATTTTAGGCCTTTTAAAGAATGGAATTTTTCTGTTCATGGTTTTCCTCATAGAATAAGAATAATTCTATGAAATTCATTAGGAATTAATTCCTATGGTGTCTTCTAGTGCATCTTGGGCCAAAATAGCTAGGGATCTCTCTACAGCAGGGCTAATGTTCTTCATCTTGGCCTCCCAATTAGTTTCTCATATGGAAAAGGTCTCATTGTTTCTGTTATCAGCCATAGCTTGGGTAGGTGAAGTAGGTTCTTCTTCTTCCCCAGTAGGTTCTTAAGTTTTTTTAGCGTGCTCACCTAGAGGGTATTCTAACTCCCTTGCAGTCAGATAGGGAAGCTCACAGTCACTGAAGAAGATTGAAGGTTGACTGTGTGAGGTTGTGGGGGTTTTTGGTAGAAATTTTCCTTGGTTATCCCTACTCCTACGAGGAATGAAAGAAAAATTTTGTTGTTTTTTTTCACTTTTTCCAAACTAAATGCGAAACAAAAATTAGAAACAATGCTTAACCAGAAACATTCATCTACTTAGAGAAATCCTCGGTAATAATGAAAAAAAGTGGTAAGACCTGGTATTACACCAAGAGTGTTGCAACTCCCAAGGGATAATAAAATATATTCATCAACCCATGGTTCATAAAAACTTAGAGGTGACAATGCTATATGCACAATAGATGAATTATACTCATGCCACCCTCAATTAGGTATTCTGATCAATAATGTTCCAAGGAAATTATTCCTACTAAATCAAAGTGAAACTTGCTAATGTATATGCGATGTTTAAACTACTTCTAACTGAGAAAATGAAAATTCTATCAACTTCAACTTACTAATGCTATTGAAAAAAATCATGAATAGGAAAAACCTAACCTACTTGAAGAAAGGAAATTACACTATATTGCAATCATTTATCTAGTTATAAAACCTATTTGTAGAAAATTAACTAGTTTATCTTGTTTTAAAACCATAAGTCAAGATTCTATATACTATTCAACTAGCTCACACTTGCATTACAAGGCTCCTATAACTATGCTACAAGAGGCTACTACAAGAGCTCTGTATTGCTACAGGAAACCCTGTAATGCTACAGAAAGGCTGCCGAGAAGGTTCAAGAGGTGAAGAAGATGGTTGGGAGGCGTGGGAAGGTGAATGGAAGTGAAGGTAGATGGGTGAGAGGTGACCAACACATATATACAAGCTCAGATCCCCTTGAGGATCTGTTTTTCACTAGAAGAGATTCTCTCAGTGATCATGACAAAACGACCTCATGAAACCAAATTTTGAGGACATAATTTGGAGTTTGGGAGAGGAAGTGATGGAGTCCAAGATGTAGGTGGTGAAGGTTCCTTTTCTTGAATATTCAAACAACCCCGCAGTCATCACATGCATACATTTAATGATCATTGACAAATTGAAACAACTATATTGGAAAATATGATTTGAATTTAAATGTTATCTAATCTATCCTAAAACTCTGATCTAATTAACAAACCAACTCCTAAGCTACAACAATAATATGAATAAAAATATAACCACAAAAATATGTTTCCAATAAATCATAAACAAAATTCTTTTGGGATGTGGTTGGAGGTCCTTCTACTCATGCTCCCATGAGAGAGATGAGGGAGAGGCTACAATCACAAAATTTAATGGAGTATAATTCTACTATGATGAAAGAAACTAAAAAAAAATTGAAACTAAAATAAAGATACAAGTACACAAGAGGGACCTAAGCCACTAGGTTGGGCCCAAACCCAAGAGCCTCAATCCTCTGAAACTAACTTAATGATGGATCAAAATAGTAGGTTCTCATTATCATTGAATCAAGGTCTAATACAACACATAACAGTAAAAAAATAAAAATGTCAATTACTTGAGCTCAATAGCAACCTAGATAAAAAAAAAAATCCAATCATAATGAGCTCTTTTACATGTTTATTTATACAAGAGGGTAGCTACCAAAAAATCTCTAGAAAACAGGAATATTGTCTCTTAAACTTTGAGAAGAGTGGAGCTTGTCTCCTCATGAATTTCACTAGCTTGGATGCCAATGAACTCAAGCTAATGAGAGAGAGATCTTGATGTGATCTTGGGATGATTGATGGAGTTAAGGAGGTGGAAACCCCCTTATAATCTCTCCTTTCTATATACTTCGAGCCCCTACATATGAATTATATCAAAACTTGCTCCATTTCCATCAATTAAACCATTTTAGGCCACATGATATGACAAACATATTTCACCCTTCTCACTAAGAATAATATAAAAAAAAATGTAAATGGAAGAGAGAGATAGTTTAATAAGCTAGAGGATGACATTATGATCGTTATGAAATACCTATTAATGAGCCTCGCCAAGTACAATAATATAATTCTTCATTCAATAGAATATCCAACAAAACCAACCAAACAATATCCTAGAGATGAACCCAACAATAATACTAATAAAAATCATGATTCAGAAGGCTATGGTCAACTATCAACATCTAAGGTCAATTGTAAGAAAAATCCTAACTCCTGATTGTAGGGAGCTGAAGGTCATGTGTTGACACATTCCATCCATAGGGATATGTATGTCATGCATGTGGCTACAGCCGAAAATACCCCATGAAAACCCTGTGACTATTGTCCCGAGTTCCGTAAACTCGAGGATATCTTCGACTCAATTCCTCAACTAGGGAGCTCAGTTAGAGGGGAAGAGCATAACTCACTGTCCTCGATCATCCCATACCCTTACCTAGAATGTTCACATAAATCAATCCATTCTACTCTTTGTAGATTAGAAACATATCAACATTCTGATATATTGTACCAGCTTGAAAAACTCACTTAAGAGTTTAATCACACTACCTAATACATTACCAAGAGAATAAATCCTATGTTTTTATTTTTTTATGCAGGAAATCAATAAAATATTATGTTAGAACAAATACATGTCATAAAAGGGTACCTAATTCATGATTTTTCCCTCTTGTTATCACTCTTCCAGCTGAAGAAGAGACCCCAACAGAGGTAACCACAAACTAATGATTTGGCTTGGTATCTACCACTACCAAATCGGAGAGGGATCTCTCCACAAATTCACAGCCTAGATGGCTGGATGAATTAGGATTTCAGGCTAGGTATAAGTACAGGTGTTTTATTTGGTTGAATTGGGCTACTTAATGAGGATTAGGTCAAAGAGGCTAGGTCAGGGCAAATATGATTAGAGTTGCAGAGATTTAATAGGGAAAGGTAGGTAGAAAATCTAACACTTAGGGTTTGAGGGTGGGATGGATTAGACAGGTGAGGTGATAGAAAGAGCTGGGAAAGGATTGATTTTTTCTAAACTAAAGAGGATGGATAAAATATGAAGGTTTTTCCAAAATAGAGCATGAGAGATGTATTATGTTCATTAACCTAAAAACCAACATATCATAGAAATGAAATGGATAATGATACAACACATTCAAACATAATGAGACATAAGAAAAACAATGCTAAATTCTCATACCATAGGTATCCCAAGGAAATAGCTACAACATTTTCATATTTCCTGCAAAAATGATTACAATAGAGTCTATGATCGATGCCTTAACATTCAACAATTTCCAACTTGTGTAATGAGTCAAAAAGTACATGATATAGACCTCAAAAAAACTCCTCCCATCCTCAGGGGTCGAATCCATGAGAGGAGGAGTAGTTCCACCAAAAACTGAGCTGAATACCTAGAGTGTACGGAGTTCAAGCTAACTCATCCCTCACTTTTTGCAAACTGATTCATTACATGTCATCAAAACTTTTCACCTAATGTATTTACCCTGGGTAAGTCAACCAAATCATGTTTACTTTTACATTCATGATAGACATTGGAAAAAATCCTATTGACCATGGTCAAACTGAAAAAACCGAGAAAATAGGAAAATAAAAACAAACTCAGAAAATTTTTCCTATGCACAGTGCCATTGTCCTATGCACAACTCCATTGTCCTATGCACAACGCCACTTTCCTATGTGCAGTGCCAACTTCAAGCTAAGTTTTGGTGGGGTTACCAGTGTACAAAAATGAGCTTAGGATAGCTCATTGGAAAGCTTATCGAGTATTCTTTCCAAATATATGATTTTTTTGTAGAGTTGACTTGATTTTACCTCCCAAAAAGTGATTCTCCCAAGACTTCTCTATGCACAACACCAGGCTCAAAAAGAGGGTAGAGACATGAGTTTTTGGGTGTTTTTTGCACTTTTCACTGACCAGTTTGTCCAAAAAAACTTAGAAAATTGCTAGGGTTCATGGATTCATCATTATGAATCCAATGGTGGTCACTGTTTGGCCAAAATATGCCTAAAAAAAGTGCACAACACCTACGGCATTGTGCATAGGAAAATCCAATTGTCACATGACTGTCCAGGTATGCACAAAACTTCAAAAATTTGCAAAATTGTGCCAAAACTTGTCAAAATTTTCTGAAAGGTGGATGATGATGATGGTTAGGCATGGAGTGAGGCTTAATCAAGGATATCAATCCTTCTTTTCTCTTCTTGCATGGTCAAGGTTTCAATTTTTGCATTGGATTGTTTAAGTTTGACCTTGCAATTTTGTTTTTCTTGGCGTAGTGCTTGGCCCTCTTTCTCAATATATCATTATCCTTGTTTGCCTTCCATAGAATATTCTCAAGGTGTTGGTTAGCCCTATCAATCCATTTCTCTGAGTTCTCATTGATTACCACTGAAAATTGTTCATTCAAAGTGAGCTGATTAGCAAGATCAACTTCCTTTTGCCTCTCAAGTTCTAGAGCTCTTTTCAGCCCTCTAGTCCTAAGATTTCTCCTTGGCACTTATTCTTCTGCCTCATTGGTTTCACTATACCTTCCATATGCCTCATAAAGCAAAGCCTTTTCCTTTTTTTCTTCTATTTTTTCCTTGAGAAGCTGAATTTCCATGATGGTCTGCTTGGTTTTGAGTTGTTCATTTTATTGCTCATGAAATGCAATGAAAAATTGATATCTCTCTAAATTGGTCTGAAGCTTATTGATTTGGGCATCCTTCTATTTGATAATAATTTTGGAGGCCTCATCATCATGATCATCATCTAAATCAACATGGTCAAAATAAGTCTATGTTTCATGGAGGTCATCCTCATCATGAATGGTTGCCTCATATACATACTCCTCTACCATATTTTCTTTGACCTTTTGTACCTGATTTGTTGGTGAAGAAGGCAGGGCCCCTTCCACAAAATATGGAGAAAACACCTGCCTATGACCTTTCTGATATGTTTTAGCCAATTTCTCTATCTCAGCCACTTTGGTCTTTTGATGCTCACTGTTCTTAACCATGTTGGATGACCCAATCTGAGTGTGAAATGGTGATGACGGGGGTGAAATTGGTGAATTAATTTGAGCTAATGAAGAAGTAGGTACTGTGGGCTGATATGGAGGAATGGATGTGGAAGGATGTAATGGTGGAGTCACAACTTGAGCATGTTGAATTAGTGGAGCAATAAAGATGTCATTAGCTATGAAAGTGTCCCATGAGATATTCAATTTATCAACATGATGGAGGAAATTTTGTATTTTCTCACAAAATTCAAAGCATCCTACATGCTTGAAAAATCTCACAACCATGGGAGAGGCCATGAGTTCTATGGCGTTTGTAGTTTCAAGTCTAAGGATATTCCCTCCTTTGTGTGGCCTCCTCTCTTCCCTTTATTCTTCCTCACTGAATTCTCCATTTTCTTCTTCCATGTGTCTTGGCTAGAAACCCTACAGAGATGAATTGGGAGTGAAATGCTGGTTTAGGGAGTGGGGAATGGGATGGAAAAAATTAGGGAAATGGGGGAAGGGGTTATTGAATTAAGGGACGTGACATGGAGTGGAAATGTTGTGGGATTTTGGAATAGGAATTTTATTACAGGTATGGGGATTTGGGAGCCTAGGAATTTGAAATACCTAGGTCTTAGGGTTTATGGGATAAAGGGGTTTTGGATAGGGATTTAATGATATAGGGGTAGGTATATGATTTATTGTGATGTGGGAAGGGTAAAAGGGGTATTCAAGGATAAATTTTGGGATTAGGAAGTAAAACTAGGGTTTTTAGCCTAGAACTCTCTGAAATTTTAATAAAAAATTAAATACCATGAAATTTGGACTTGAGGAATGGAAGGAGGGTGCATTTTCAGGTTACTTACTTTCCAAGAAGTATTGAAAACCTTTCTTGAAATTTTGGAGTCATGGTACAAATTTTGGGAGCTTGTAAGTGAAGTTTTCAAGGTGCGCAGTGCCCTGGCTATATGCGTAGAGCCTTGGCTCTATGCACAACACTTCTTACTCTATGTGCAACACCTCTTTCTAGGTAAGCATCACCTTCAATAATTTCAACCTTTCAGCCTTCAATTCCGATTTTCTGAGCTATGTGACTGATGGCTTGATAACATAGAGGAAAAATGAATGCCTTGAGGGCTTTTATACTTCATGAAGTTGATGAGTTGGGCCTTGGGAGCCACTTTCTTCCTTTATCACTCACCTAACCATTTGAAACATTACCTTTCATTTTGAATTCTTTTATTTTGCAATTGATCATTTTGATGGACTAGGAACTCTTTGAATTTACATTTTGATGTTTAGGCATCTTTGTAAAATTGAGTTAGCAGCTTGGGATGATGAAATTATTACATTTGAAAGACATAAAATTACATAATGAAAAATATAAAAAATTACATTTGAACTTAAAATCACATGCTGAAATGAGATACTTTCTTCACAAATCATCTTCACATAGTGAATAGAAGTTTATTTGGATCACCTTGGAAACCCTAATGACCTAATGAAACCTTGAAAAACCCTAAAATACCTAATGAGACCTTGAAGGACTAGATTTCAAGATTACATGACTGATATTAATTTTATGGATAATGTGCAATCATTAAGTTATGAAGATATGCTAGCAAGTAATCAAATTTGTGGAAGAGTGATGATTTTTGGACTTGGGGCTACCATTAGTGACTAATTTTTTGCATGACCTAGTGGAATGATAAAAAATTTATGAGTGGGACTCATAAAATGATAGGAAAAGAGGATTTTGATCACTGATGGAAGGATGCAAATACTGACACTAACATTGGATGTATTAAGGATGATAGCTTTGAAAGAGGTGTCAAGAACCACATAACCATGGATTTTTCAGATTAACACCTTATCCGTTGGGCCAATACGGTCAAAAAACTCAAAGTAATAACATGAATGAAACTAATAACTCAAGAAAATAGACTGACTCAAGGCAAACTCAAATGACTGAAAATTGACTCAATACTGACTTACTTGACTGAAAACTGAACTTTTTGAAAATGGCAGAAAATCAATAAAGCTCCATGGTGTTCAGTTTGGGCTTCGAACTCCAGTGCTTCTCTACTTCACACTTGCAGAAAATGTAACTAATATTTACAATGAAATGGAAAATTGATCGAGAAATTTGTTTTAGAAAAGATAGTGTTTTAGGAGTCTACAACTAACTCGTCCTCCTAAACACTCTTGTCCATTCATCTCTTTAAGAAAATAAGCATTATGTCCCTGACAATCTGAAATATAATATGGCCCTTTCCATAAATTCTCAAATTTTCTATGCTTACCCTTGTCTTCATTTCTGGCATCCGAGCGGAGTACCAAATATCCAACCTTGAAATTTTCTTCCTTAGTTTTTCCGGTCATAGATCTTCTTGATCCTATCATGAAGTTTTGAAGTACTTTGAAATACTTCATTCTTGTCAGCTGAAGGTTTATTATTTGATTAATACAATGTTCTATGTCATTTTCCTCAATCCCTCTTCTTGCAGCAATTTCATTACTAGGACTATTAATGATGAAGGAAACACAATATCGACACCATACACAACTTGAAAGGAGACATGCCAATATACTTCTTATTACTCACTCGGCCTGCCCACAATGAATTTATCAACTTCTTATGCCAATTCTTTTTATTTGCCTCTAAAATTTTATTAATGATACTGATCAAGGATTTATTAGAGGACTCCTCCAATCCATTACCTTGTGGGTAGTAGGCTATAGAGTGTCCCAAATTAATGTTATATTTGTCAGAAAACTCAGTCATCTTCTTATACTTGAATGGTAATGTGTTATTTGTGATAATATTAGTAGGACAACCAAAGTGGGACAATATATTACTTTCTAAAAATTGAATGATGACATAATCTGTTGCTTTCCTGGTCAAGATCACTTTGATCCACTTTGTAAAGTAATATGTGGTTGTCAATATCTACTTGTGATGTGTGGATGATGCTGGGTGAATCTTACCTATGAAACCTAGGCCCCACTTCTGAAATGGTGCATGTACTGAAATAGGTTGAAGAGGTAATGGGAGAAGGTTTCTCCTACCCTGGAAAACTTGACATTCATAGAAACTCATTAATTCTTTGTAAACATCTACAAAAATTGTCGGCCAATAATGTCCTACTCTCAATATTTTATTAGTTGTCATCTTCCATTATAGGTGGTCCCCAAAATCTCCTTTGTGGAAGTCATTCATCACTTCCTTAGATTCGTCTTCGACCAAATAGTTCAACAACACACCTCCGAGATCCTTCCAGTAAAGTGTATTGTCCATTATGAAATACTTTGAAGCTTTGAGTTTCAAGGATCTGCCTTGACTCTTAGTCATGCCTACAGGAGGGTTTAAGTGTTGCAAAACATAAACAATATCAGAATATCAAGGCAATGAAAAAATTATATCAAACACCTAAATGAGATTCACTTATTCTTTATTTTTGGACAAGGTTGAAATCAAGTTGATGTCAAGAGAATGAAGGTTTGACTCATCCATGAGCTTGGCTAAGCCCTGACCTTTGATCAACTTGGTGGGCTTGATATCAAGGTCATATTCCAATAAATATGATATCCATATTCCTCTACTACCTTATGTGTATGTTTGCATGAGAACTTCTTTTATAGCTTCATTAGGTACATAGGCAAGAGTATGTGAATGTAATATGTAAATATTGAAATCTTTCAGTGCTTTAACCAAAGCTAGAGCCCACTTCTCTATGATGTTGTAGCGAAGGGATACATATCTGATATTGTGATTGAAAAATGCAACTGGTAGCTCTGTTTTATCCCTTTTATTTATCAATACTGTTGCCATGGTGTGCTCAGAAGAAAATGAGAATATTATGAAATCACTAGTATAATCGATACTTATCAAAATGGGGGTAGTAGTCAAGGAAAACTTAACTGAATGAAAGGATTTCCGAGCATCTTCAGACCACTCCAAATCACTATATTTCTTCAACATAGTTGTCAATTCTCTAAGATTCTCTGCCAAATTAGGAATGAATCTGCGTAAGAAATTAATCTTACCATTGAATTCTTGTACTTCATTTTTTTTGAGAGGGAAATCAATCTACTGAATTTCTTGAACACGAGCAAGGTTAATCTGGATCCCATCCTTGGAGATGATGTGACCAAGAAGTTTTCCCTCCTCCCTGAAAAAAAGTATTTTCTTTGGGTTGAGATATATTCCAAAATTTCTACATCTCTTGAAAACAATTCTTAAATGGTGAAAATGTTCATCATCAAAATGTGAAAACACTTTCAAGTCATCTAAATAAACAACAAAGAAAACATCTTTTTCATTAGCGAATGCTATGTCCATGCCCCCCTGGAATGTGTCCCCTTAAATTTTCAAGCCAAATGGCATTTTTGCATATTTGAACATGCCCCAAGGTGTAGTAAATTTTGTTATCCTAATCATCCTCGTGCACCAAAATTTGGTTGTACCCCGAATAACCATCCACAGTGACATCTGGGAAGAACCGACCACTCTTTGAAGTATATGGTCCATCTTCAGAAGTGGATATTTGTCCTTGAAGGAAACTTTGTTCAAGTTTTTGAAATCTATGCAGAGCCATATTTCTAGTCTTCTTTCTTAATGGGACCAAATTTGAAATCCAATCAGAGAATGTAATATTTCAAATCTGGAACAACTAGCAAGGCATGACTGGAAAATGCATTTTCCAGTAATGGGTGCTATAGAAATGAAAACCAACACTTGGATCCCTTGTATTTGAGTATCTAAGTCCAAAACCCAAGAGGGCATCAAAAATAAATTCTCCTAGGTGGGTTAAATAGATATCCCACACCTAGTTATCTTCAGAAATGACTCAAAGAGAGACTGCAACAATAACAAATGATTCTGCTGATGAAATAACGTAGTTTGTGTAGAGCAGTGATAAGAGGCTCATGAAATATGTTTCAATAGTATTTACAGCAGCAAAAAATTCTGAAAATTAATCTCATCACATATATGGCTGAAAATACAAGGCATAGACAGAAGAAATCCCCTCAAAAGAGGGTTGAAACCATGTGTTTTATAGAAAGATGCCTTGACAACGTTATTCTTATTAAGCTACATTGTTGTATATTACATGTCAGATCTAGAGCACATATATGCATAAAATATTAGATCTATATCATATCCATGCACTAGAAGAGCTCCTCTTTCAGATCCCCTTGGAATTTCGGGGTTTGCACCAAGCATAAGTAGTAGATCTGAGATCTAAGAAAGCTGATCTACATAAATATTTAGGATTGCTGAAGCATTCAGATTATGCAGATTATATCTAAAAATTACAATGTGTAGATCTCCTCCAACAGGTCTTCAAAGTGAAGGGTAGATCCCAAACACTCAGAAACCAACTCACTAAATGATGCACCCAACTCCCTGCAACACCTCCTACATGAATAACGCAGATCTAGAGCAGAAAATATGTTGTAGGGGTTAGAAAGCTGATGGCCACATGGCAAGATCAGAAACTGAGGCTCATGCACTCCAATACACTTCCTCCAATAAAGGAGAGGGCTCCTCCACTAATAAAGAGCACTGAAATGACTTAGATCTAAAGAGATCTGATCTCCATGAAAATAATGGAGTCCCTCAAGGGAGACTATGCTGCAGCTTGATTAACTGTGTTGGCCTAATGCCAAGATACAAACTGAAGCTCAAATAATGGATGCACTCTTCCAGGAGGTTAAAAGACACAATCATTGAGAAGAGGCTCCAATACAAGCTAGATCTTTGCATATTTATAATTCCACTTGTTGCAGCTTACATGGACAACCAAATCCTAAGCAGAATTACGCTGTAGATGCAAGATGTGGCTTGGCCAAATGCCGGATAGTGGACTAGACAAACATGGCTCCTCCAAGAGCTCCTCAAGGAAGGAGGTGGGAGTTCCTAAACAAGAAACCCCAACAAATGATGTATAAGTAGACAATACCTTCAGAAAATAATAAAATCAACCCCCCTCTCTTGTTGTCCTCCTCCTTCTTTTATAGGATGAATGCCTTGTCAAACCCTAAACCACCTCAATGAGTTAACCCCTTTCACATGTGGAGCCTCCATCTAGAACTGCGTTGTATATTCATGAGGTTAATTTCACCTAGACTGCGCTATTGATTTGGTCAAGGTTGACCCAATCTTGCGATTTAAATCCATTCACACCTACAACAGTTTATTTACATAGCCCAGAAATGTCTATGTTCACATAGGCATTGATTTATTTATGGTTTTCAGGAGTTTTTCATGTCCTCCTTTACAAATCATGAAATGCAGAATAAAATAAGGCAAAATAGAATATTCCCATTAGCTTGGCTAATTGGGAATATTATAGAGAATTTGATTGGGACAATAATACCGGACTTGAAAAGTTTTTTTACCTCTTTTTAAATTGAAGGTAGAAATTTGGGATTTATCCTTCTCAACTTTTGTCGAAAGGTATTTTGATCGGACTTGATCGGAATAGTGTGCTGAATGATGTTATTTTCATACACCTTTAGATCTGCATATTCCCATGTGAAAACATCAAAAAATTCAAAAAGTAATTTAACACATTTAGCCTTTACCTAGGGAGATAAGGACTTGGATAGTCTAAATATCTTTGGTCTGTTAGCTGTCCCAATATTTACAACTTCAACACACTTTTCCATAGGCATTGTTGAGTTTGAACTTTACCCATTTTTGACACCTATGCTAAACCTTCACTCCCTATTTTTGAACCCTTTTCGCTCTCTAATTATACCTATTTTGGCTATGTTATCTAGTTTTGGCTAAAAAGGGTACCATAAGCCTAAGGTATGTTAAATTATTATAAGCAGTGTCATTTTATCTAAATTCGAGTATTATTTGATCTAGCTATGTCTTTATTGCATTACTACTCTAACTAGTCTAGAACTCATGTGCAAATTTTCTAGATTCAAACAGTTCCGCAAATCCTCCAGACAACTCATCTGGCTGAGCTTCCTGCAGACGTTCCAGATTTCCTGTAGATACGTTGATTTCCTGCAACTATCTCAATTACCTGCAGCGATATTGATGGTTGGCCATGCTCCACTCATCTCCAGATTGAGTAAAGACATGGGTTTTGAAGGGAATTTGCTACATATGGAAGCTATCCTATTCACTGTTCTGAATCCTCTTTTGCAACCTACCCAAACCTCCAGATCTTCTCTCGTTCCCACATGGAGAAACAACTTTAGCCACACAACATAAATCGTATAATACATGCTTCCAGTCATGGATTAGACATAACAGGATTGTCAATTTGTATTTGTATCATTGGATGTAGGCTTAGAATAGAGATCTGCTTTGTTCAAGCCAAGTATGGGCTACGAGATGTTGGAATAAATACTAAGAGGGGGGGGGGGTGAATTAATATTTATAGTTGACTGAAATTTTTTTAGTTTTTCTTTGTTAAAACCATACACTACTTTACTGAATCCAACTTGCATATACACGTGGATATCCTATATGTCCATAGATCTTATTATGCATCTAATTCTTTACTTAGATCATTGCATCATTCATTCATCAGATTTTTAGTAAGCAGTAAGCATGTGCATTAATAACAGAATAAACCATCACACATAAGCAACACACATGAACACCAGTATTTAAGGTGGAAGCCCAATTCAGGAGAAAACCACCGCTGCTATCATCTCTGTCTTCAATATTTATTATAAAGAAAACTTCTTACAATTTTTGTACTGGCGCAGAATTATACCAGCACGCAAGCACCCACCTGTAGAAGCCTACCACCTTCTCTCGTTCTCTAGTCACTACTGGAAGGGAGCTCCAACCCCTTGATCTCGTTTACCAACCTCTCCTAGAAGGTAGCTTCGACCCCTAATTTAACATCAGCTTGTAGAAAGCTTCCACTTTCATACTAAAGGCTTCAACCCTCAGATCCACCAACTTTCTTCAATTTCTTCATCAGACTTGCGCCAGGTCTTCATGATTTCTTTTGCAGATCTTCCTAGAGATTCATCATTTCTAAATATAGAGATCTTGAACCTTCATCATATCCATAGGTGCATCATAGATTCAGATTTATCAGAAACAGAGTTCAATCATGCAGATATCTCTTAAAGATATTTATTCATTAACAACCCCTCCACATGCACACATTTTACTATAATCCTCTTCTCCTTATATAGTTTTGGCCTTTATTAATACCATGAGTCAAAACCACCCAACCGCTGATGGTATTTCTAGATGGGATCAAATAGATAATCCAACGGGGTCTACCCAAGCCCCAAACAATTTCTTATTGTTCTATTTTCTTGGTCTGGCAATTAGATAATTAATCTAAGGCTTTTTAATATCTCAATCTAAGATTGAGATATTAATCCAAATTTCTCCTTTAGTAATGACCTTCCTAAGGCATACAAAAATGCTCTTTTACTAACAACCCACGTATTAAAAGGCGAACCAATCCAAATTGGAACCACAACCTACGCTCTTCCATATACACTAATGCATACTCTCACAACATGAATCGACCCAAAGGTAATCTTTATCTCCACCGTATAATATTATAGCCAAGGTTAATAAACATTTAACTTCGGGCCCCACGTATATGATCAATAGTCCAATCAAATTCCCGCGCCATACTTTGGTTAACCTTCGTGCATCTTCTTCATACGACCGCCATCCAATGGCTTCCCTCCAGATCGATGACGCTCAACAATATCGTGCGGCCTCCTTGGTCGATCGTTAACGTGCGATGGCGCGCAGTGATGGCGGTTTTGGAACTTTGCCCGACACCACGTGTCGACTGTTCTATGGAATCGCTCCCAATTCTCAAATACCACTTTCACTGCAAAGGTGGTGCGATAAAAACCGCTTCCAGCCTTAAACTGCGTTCACTATTCATCCACAAGGTTTCGCTCCTCTACTCCAGGTTCCATCTGCATACTTTCGCCAATTAGTTTTTCCGCGTTATCAGTTCATATAACCACAATACTGTTATACAACTTTGATGAAATCCTTATTGTCTATTCGACTTGGTTCTCTTGCATTCAATAGGGACACCCTTATTTGTATTGTCTAACACATGCGGAACACACTATTACTTTGACCGACAGAGCTAATGTGCCCTGCACACACAGAACACGTCCACACAGAGTTTCAGGGTATTCTACACTAGAATTGAACCAATCAATACCCAAATACTCTCAGTATTCTCCACCCATGGTTAAAATTTAGTGAATCATAACACATGACTCTTAATACGTCCATATTCACATCAATTCTCCCAATAAATACAGAGCTTCGATTAATGTACATTCAGTATTATATTATGCTTGTATAGAACTGCTGATGGTTTTCTGAGTTCTTCATACAATGATTATCTGCATCCTTTGTCAGAGAGTTTCCATCAAGGAAAATCAATTCAATATAATAGGATACTAGAAACATATTTCCAACAATCTCCCCCTTTGGACTTGATGGCAACCATGACCAGAAATACATGCAGCAATATTACAGTCATTATCTGCATCCTTTGTCAGAGAGTTGCCATCAAGGACAATAAATTCAATATAATAGGATACCATAAACATATTTCCAAAAATCACCCCCTTTGGACTTGATGGCAACCATGACCAGAAATACATGCAGCAATATTCTCCCCCTTTGACATCAAGGGCAAATGATATATCAAGATCCTTTTTACCGACAATACCATGCTCCCCCTGAGATCATGCTGCATCTTCAAACACAATATTCAATGAAATAACAAAAATGACTTATACAATCAAGATCAAAGATTCTCAAGCATGAGATCAGACTACAACAAATAATTAGAATGCCAATGCTCCCCCTTAACCTGTGTATCCAGAGATACCCAGAAAATTTTTGTCAGCAAATACCCATACGCGGTTTTCTGTGTATAAAATTGCATATATATACGCGACTGTCCGTAGGAAATCCACATATCCAATTTAATCTTTTGTATTTAAGTAGATCTAATCTTTTGCATGGCAAAGACTACTCCTAGCTTTTATCTGAGATATTCGAACGCTTCCCTGGGTAAAGGTTTGGTAAATATATCGGCAACTTGTTCTTTGGAGGGAACATACTCCAACTTCACCTTTTGTTCAAGCACTTGTTCAAGTAAGAAGTGATACTTGATGGGAATGTGCTTGGTCTTGGAATGCATAACAGGATTCTTTGAAATACTGATGGCACTTGTATTATCACACATAATGGAGATAGGAGGTGAAAATTTTATTTGAATGTCTTGTAAGGTTTGCATCATCCAAAGGAGTTGAGTGCAACATGATGCTGCAGCCTCATATTCTGCTTCTGCTGTAGATAATGCAATAGAAATTTGCTTCTTGTTGAACCAAGATACTAACCGGGGCCCCATATAGAATGCACCACCACTAGTGCTTTTCTGATCATCAACATTTCCAGCCCAATCTGCATCAGTGTAAGCATGAAGAGTGAGATCAACATTCTTTGGATACCATAGTCCAAAGTCTTGAGTTCCTTGCAAATATTTGAATATTATTTTGACAACCTGAAGATGAGACTCTTTTGGATTAGCTTGGAATCGTCCCACAATCCCAACTGCATGCATAATGTCTGGTCTAGTCCCAATGAGATAAAGTAGACTTCCTATCATAGATCTATATTCTGGTTGATTCACCGTGGGAGAATCATCATGAGAACTGAGATTACATCCGATTATCATTGGTGTACTTACAGGTTTGCACTCCTCCATGCCATACTTCTTCAGAATTTGCTTAAGATATTTTTCTTGTGATAAGAATATGCCATCTGTTGCTTGTTGTACTTGCAAGCCAAGAAAGAATGTTAGTTCCCCAAGTAAAGAGATTTCAAATTCTTGCTGCATAGCATAAGCAAATTTCTGATTCATAGACTCTTCATTACTTCCAAAAATGATATCATCAACATATACAACAACAATAAATAGTTTATCATTTTCATTTTTTGTGTATAAGTTGCTATCAGCAGACCCCTTTGAAAATCCTTGTTGATGAAGATATTTGTCAAGACGATAGTGCCATGCCCTTGGAGCTTGTTTGAGACCATATAGAGCCTTTTTAAGTCTACAAACAAGTTTTTCGTAATTTCCCAAGATGAATCCTTTTGGTTGTTCTATATAAACTTATTCTTCTAGATCACCATTGAGAAAAGAATATTTAACATCCATTTGATAAACTTTGATTTGTTGGAAGCTTGAAAAAGCAAGAAACATTCTTATGGCTTCAAGTCTAGCTACAGGAGAAAAAGTTTCTTCAGAGTCTATACCTTCTTGTTGAGCATACCCCTTGTAAACAAGTCTAGCTTTATTTCTCATAGCATCCCCATTCTCATTTAACTTGTTTTTGAATATCCATTTAGTTCCAATGACATTTTTGTCGTGAGGTCTTGGTACTAATTCCCAAGTGTGATTCTTTTCAATTTGATCAAGCTCTTCATTCATGGCTTGAATCCAAAATTCATCTTTGCTAGCCTGATTGACATTGTGTGGTTCAATAGTGGATAGAAATGTCAGATAGCTAGAAGATCCCACAAGAGTCCTTCTTGTTTGTACACCCGATCCCTTTTCTCCCAAAATTTGAGATTCTGGATGATTCTTTTGAACATATCTGGATGGAGCTTTTTTAGATAAATCATCTTCGGGTTCTTCATTGGGTTCACTATCTATATCATTCCTATTTGATGTAGAAGGATATATGTCATCATCGTCTTCATCTGTTGTTTTTTTTTCTTCTTTTGGAGCTGCAGGAGACTCATCAATAACAACATCAACACATTCAACAATCTTCCAAAGTCTTTTATTGTAACATTTATATGCTCTACTCCTAGAGGAGTAACCAAGAAGTATTCCTTCATCTGCTCTGGTTTCAAACTTTCCAAGTTTTTCATCATTATTTTTGATAAAGCATTTGCTCCCAAAAACTCTAAAATGCTTCACAGTGGGAGGATTACCATACCATAGTTCATATGGAGTTTTATCACTATTTACACGAACATGTGCCTTGTTAAGAATATTTACTGCTGTATGTGCTGCTTCTACCCAAAATGTGTCAGGTGTTCCAGAATCATCAAGCATAGCTCTAGCCATTTGTTGAACTGTTCTATTAATTCTTTCTGCTACGCCATTTTGTTGTGGAGTACCAGCTATAGAAAACTATCTTTTTATGCCATGTTGTTCACAAAATTCAAGGAATTCATCCGATATATATTCTCCTCCTTGATCAGATCTAAGACACTTGATTTCTAGATCTAATTCATTTTCAACTAGTGCTTTGAAGATCTGAAATTTCTCAAATGCTTCATCTTTGTGTTTAATCAACCCAATCCAACACATTCTAGAGAAATCATCAATAAATAAGATATAGTATTGTTCACCCTGTGGTGACTTTTTCCTCATAGGTCCACATATGTCAGTATGAATGAGTTCAAGAGGCTTACTTGATGAACCTTCCTTGGCATTAAATTGCGCTCTGGTTTTCTTACCGAATTGGCAAGATTTTCATATGATACTTTCAGGTAGTGTAATATTAGGAAGATCACGAACAGCTTTAAGTCTGCTTGATTTGTTGATTTGAGAGAAGCTCAGATGCCCCAACCTTCTATGCCATAGCCATTTTTCTGAATATTTACTCAAGTAACATTGTTCTTTGCAGTTTTTTAATACACACAGGTTGCTTGGAGTTCTATTTCCTTTTATAATTGTTTTACCTGTATCAAGATCACGTACCACACATTCTTTTAAAATAAAGACAACTTCAGTTCCTTGATCACACATTTGACTTACACTTAACAGGTTATGCTTTAATCCATCCACATACATGAGATTCTTCGCTTTCACCTTTTCTTTTAGAAAAGCAAACCCTTTTCCCTTAATGACAGCCGGAGTATCATTTCCAAATGTAACACTCTTTTCTTTTTCTAGAGCACTATATGCAAGAAGTTTGTTTTTGTCACCTGTCATGTGTTTTGAGCATCCACTATCAATGTACCATTGATTTTCTTCTCCTTCTACAAATAAAACTATGCCACAATTTTCAACCTGTAATTCCTTATTTTTCCATACTTTGGAGCTTGAAGGAAAATTCTCTTTTGGCTGGCCTTTTCTCCTGCATTCAGATTCTTCATGGCCAAAGTTATTGCAATAAACACATTCAACTTCATTTTGAAGAGGAGAAAAGTTGTTATATGTATTCTTCTTTGTTCCAATATCAATCCTTTTCTTTCTTGCTTCTCTTGTCATGATGGTTTTATATGCAACACATTGAACATCTTTATGACCAAAATTGTGACATGAGAAACATTGTCCATTGAAGAAGAAATTTCTACGATCATGAAATCTTCTACTCGAATTTACCTGCTGATTGGTGTTTCTTTGAAAGGTATTCTTGTTAGTGTTCTTTGAATTGAGATGGTCATGCTTTACCTGTAAAGATTCTTTATTCCCTTGCTGAGTGGCATAATGTTGTATGCTGGCTGTAGATACTTTTAGATAATTTGGTGCTGAAGCCTGAGAAGATTCTCCGATATATCCAAGACCTATCTTTATGATAGGAGAACGTTGTACCTTGATAATCTCATCTAAGGTTTCAGATCCTTTAGCAAATCTAAGATTCAAAATCTTTTCTTTCTCAATTTCTTTTCTTAGACTTACTATTTTATATTCTAATTTCTCATTATGTTTCTCCTTTTCTTCAAGCTGGTTTTTCAGAGTTTCTATGGATAATTTAATTTCTTCTAAGCATATTTTGAGTTGATTGATTTTATCAAGAAAATCATTGTCCTCTAAAGCATCCATGAAAGTATATTTTTCTTCTCTAGACTCTTTTTCAAATGCCATGAGAATTATAAGATCTTGTTCACATTCTTCCTCATTGTCTGATAACCCATCACTGTCTTCATGAGTATAGTAGCTTTTTCTAGTGCTAAAATGATTCTTATTCCTTCTTGCTATTTCCTTTCCTTTTTCATGTGTTTCTTTGTGAGGACTCTTAGCAGCATAATGACCAACTCTTCCACAAGCAAAACATTTGAAAGGAAGCTTACCTCTAAACCGTCCTGTACCAAGTTGGAGTTTCTTTAAAAAATTTACCTCATCTTCTTCTGAGATATACCCTGATCTTTCTGTCTCTTGTACTTCTTTCCCTTTTTTAGAAGATCTAAAGACGGCTTCTTTGACTTCAGATGGTCCTCCTTTTCTCATTTCACATGCAATTAGTATGCCATGAAGTTGCACCACAGTAAGATTCTGAAGATCCTGCTTTTCTTCAAGAGCATAAAATTTTGACTCAAATTTTGTCGTTAGTGATCTTAAAAATTTCTCAACCAACGTAGATTTGGTTATTGTTTCTCCTAGATTTCTCATACAATTTACAATATCATCAAGACGTAAAAATAAATTAGCAATGCTCTCCTCATTATGCATTTTTATATTCTTATATTGAATTCTGAGAGTTTGGAGTTTAGCACTTTTTACCTTCGCATCACCTTCATAACTTAGAATGATTTTGTCCCATATTACCTTTGCTGTATCCATCTGCATGACTTTGACAAATTCTAATTAAGTTAGAATTCCCAATAGAGCATTGACCGCTTTTACATTTGTTTCATAATTCTTTCTTTCCGTTGGATCTGTTGGTACTGTGGCTGGATATTGATATCCTCCTTCAACTATAGCCCATACATCTGCTCCCAGAGACTAAAGATAGGATCTCATCCTTGTTTTCCAAAAGATTAAATTGTTTCTATTGAAGAGCGGAGGCCTGATAGATGTTGTTCCTTCTTGATTGCTCATTTTGTTTGATCTTCCTTCTAGCGGCTAAGCCTTTTCAGAAGGACCTACTCTGACACCAATTGTTGGAATAAATACTAAGAGGGGGGGGGTGAATTAGTATTTATAGCTGATTGAAAACTTTTTAGTTTTTCTTTCTTAAAACCATACGCTACTTTACTGAATCCAACTTGCATATACACGTGGATATATTGTATGTCCAGAGATCTTATTATGCATCTAATTCTTTACTTAGATCATTGCATCATTCATTCATTAGATGTTTAGTAAGCAGTAAGCATGTGCAGTGATAAAAAAATAAACCATCACACATAAGAAACACACATGAAAACCAATATTTAAGGTGGAAACCCAATTTGGGAGAAAACCACCGCTGCTATCATCTTTGTCTTCAATATTTATTATAAAGAAAACTTCTTATAATTTTTTTACTGGCGCAGACTTATTCCAGCATGTAGGCACCCACCTGTAGAAGCCTACCATCTTCTCTCATTCTCCAGTCACTACTGGAAGGGAGCTCCAACCCCCTGATCTCGTTTACCAACCTCTCCTGGAAGGGAGCTTCGACCCCTGATTTAACATTAGCTTGTAGAAATCTTCCACTTTCATACTAAAGGCTTCAACCCTCAGATCCACCAAATTTCTTCAATTTCTTCATCAGACTTGTGCCACGTCTTCATGATTTATTTTGCAGATCTTCCTAGAGATTCATCATTTCTAAATCTAGAGATCTTGAACCTTCATCATATCCATAGGTGCATCATAGATTCAGATTTATCAGAAACAGAGTTCAATCATGTAGATATCTCTTAAAGAGATTTATTCATTAACAACCCCTTCACATGCACACATTTTACTATAATCCTCTTCTCCTTATATATTTTTGGCCTTTATTAATACCATGAGTCAAAACCACCCAACCGATGATGGTATTCCTGGACGAGATCAAACAGATAATCTAGCGGGGTCTACCCAAGCCCCAAACAATTTCTTATTGTTTTATTTTCTTGGTCTGGCAATTAGATAATTAATCTAAGGCTTTTTAATATCTGAATCTGAGATTGAGATATTAATCCAAATTTCTCCTTTAGTAATGACCTTTCTAAGGCATACAAAAATTCTCTTTTAATAACAACCCACATATTAAAAGGCGAACCAATCCAAATTGGAACCCCAACCTACGCTCTTCCATATACACTAATGCATACTCTCACAACACGAATCGACCCAAAGGTAATATTTATCTCCATTGTATAATATTATAGCCAAGGTTAATAAACATTTAACTTCGGGCCCCACGTATATGATCAATAGTCCAATCAAATTCTTGCGCCATACTTTGGTTAACCTTTGCACATCTTCTTCATACGACTGTCGTCTGATGGCTTCCCTCTAGATCAACGGTGCTCAAAAATATCACACGACCTCCTTGGTCGATCGTTAACGTGCGATGGCACGCAGTGATGGCGGTTTTGGAACTTCGCCCGACGCCACATGTCAACTGTTCTATGGAATCGCTCCTGATTCTCAAATACCACTTTCGTTGCAAAGGTGGTGCGATAAAAACCGCTTCCAGCCTTAAACCGCGTTCACTGTTCATCCGCAAGGTTTCGCTCCTCTACTCCAGGTTCTGTCTGCGTATTTTCGCCAATTCATTTTTCTGCGTTATCAGTTCATATAACCACAATACTGTTATACAGCTCCGATGAAATCCTTATGGACTATTCGACTTGGTTCTCTTGCATTCAACAGGGACACCCTTCTTTGTATTGTCTAACACATGCGTAATGCACTATTACTTTGAATGACAGAGCTAATGTGCCTTGCACACACAGAACACGTCCACACAGAGTTTCAGGGCATTCCACACGAGAATTGAACCAATCAATACCCAAATACTCTCGATATTATCCACCCAAGGTTAAACTTCAGTGAATCATAACACATGACTCTTAATACGTCTGTATTCACATCGATTCTCCCAAGAAATATAGAGCTTTGATTAATGTACATTCAGTCTTATATTCTGATTGTATAGAACTGCTGATGGTTTTCTGAGTTCTTCATATAGTCATTATCTGCATCCTTTGTCAGAGAGTTGCCATCAAGGACAATCAATTCAATATAATAGGATACTAGAAACATATTTCCAACACGAGAAATGTATAAATTGGATGTATTTCGCTTTGTAAAGGAGGTTGGGTTGAGCTTTATATTTATAGAAATATATTAGACTGTACTTGACTATAAATCCTGGATTAATAAAGTATTCTATGTTCTATTTATCTTTCTGAGAAACTTCTTTGGCTTTTGAAATTTTGAGTGAGGGAGGACCCCCTTTCCTCACAACTCCCGCAACATAGTGTGTGTTTTATTTCTATTTAATTTATGGCTTAATAATTCGTGTACATAGGTATGATTTCTTTCTACATTTCCTGTAGCAAACTATTAATTGGTTAAGTGATTTAATTATTTATATTAATGATTTCTTTTAATTTGATAAATGTTTGGATTCATGCTCTTTAAGTTGGATTCTTGATTATGATTTATCTTCTATCTTTTATTGCATCAATATCAACAAAATCAAGTGTTGTAGAGGGATTATATATGCCACTCCATAGCCATTGCTGCAAAGTATTGATACAGGAAAGAACCATGAGTTGGTGATTGTTGTTTGATCTTTATCTTTTCATGATCAATATCAAAAATCCTAAGTGCTATTGAGGGATGATATATGCCACTCCATAGCCATTGCTACCAAGTATTGACATAGGAAAGAACCATTAGTTGATGTTTGTATAATGTATTAAAACTTGAAGTAATTAGCTTGCATATACTTTACACTGCATCTCACTAGTTTACCTTCTTGGTTTGACAATTCATGATTGGAAAATTATAAGCATATAATTTGACTCAAAATTTTGGTGTCGTTGTCGGGGAGGTGCTAACGGATTATATTGAAAGTTTTTTAGTTTGATTTTGTTGATTTTTTTTTCAATATTGGGGGAGTCGAAGTGCAAAGACAAAGTGAAAAGTCCACACACCCACAGAGGTCAGACACTCAGCAAAGCCGTATCCTGATTGTTTGGTAAGTTTTTAATTTTGTTTGAATATTAGATGAATAGGGTCCAATATTTCCTACATTTTTTGTGGTGGTGTGAGCACCACTTAATTTACTAATACACTGGCAAGAAAAAGGAAGTTTGCAAGAAACAAGGCAATAAAGGAAGAAGAATATGAACAAGAAGTCTGCAGTCCGGAATAGATTGACGCTTCGATAGAAAAACACTCTGCTGGAGAATACTCCATTGTTTCCCATATATAATCTACCTTTTCAAGGAATACAACATCTATACTTAGTGGTCAACCCGAAGAATATTTTCTTGTGAACCCTGTGAAAGAACTAGAATTCCATACCATTGACTCTAAGGAATCTATAGCCTTACAAGGTCCCACTCTTTCTTACATTGATATGGCTCACGGAGAAGGTACTAGTAATACCAATGGAGGATTTGATGATAAGGAGGAGAAACTGGTCACATTTGAATTCCCTATTAGGGATACTAGTGGAGCTACTCAGATAAAAAATATCCCTCCTTCGCCCTTGCCTAATTTTCGTGGTACTTCTAGTGAGGACCTTGATGCCTTCCTATTCGAATTTGATGTGTTGTGTCAGATCTATGACTATTTTTCCAATGCTCAGAAGCTGAATTTGTTTCTTGCTACATTGAAGGATGCAAATCTCATGTGGTTTATGGGGTTGGGGTCAAACTCCATTGCAACTTGGGGTGAAATGAAGAAGATATTCCTGAGAAAGTACCAAGACTACTGTAAGACCAGAGACCTCAGAGAAGAGATTTTTGGGATAAATCAGAAGGAAGAGGAGAGTCTTGAAGATTTGGTAGAAAGGTTCCAATACAATTTGTAGAGATCTAATATGAATCAATTGGATAAAGAGACCAAGAGAACCATTTTCCTTAGGGGAATCAAACCAGGATATATGGAGGTCTTAAATCTAATAGGAGTAGGTGATGTATCGAAGCTAATTTATGATAATGTGTTTGAGCTTTGTAAAATATATTCAAGAGGAAATTCTAAGGTTGGAGGAGGACAAAGAGATCCTTCTTCCAAGCTTGTCAAATAAATTTTTGGAGCTAGAGTAACCAGAGCTGAAATGGGTAATTTATTTGAAAATTTTAAAACTGATATTCTTAGCACTTTATCTTCACAATTGGAGGTTTTGTGGGTTAAGAATAAACAGGAGAAACACGATGAACTGGAGAAAGCCTTAGCGGTGTTCTTCTCCAAATGTAGGAAGAAACATGATCTAAGGGAATGCCTTGCTGATAGTATCGAGGTATGTCGAATTTGTGAGGTTGAGAATTCCACTGATCATGTCCTTCTCTACTTGAAATTAAAGCAGCATACATAGCAAATCAAGGAACTAACAATGCAATTTATGAAATGGTACATTAGAGGCCATGGAAGCCATGTCTTGTAGGTATGTCACAGTCAAATTTTCAATTTCCTTATGCTCAAAATTAGATGTGGAATGTTCCTATGCCCTGGAAGCCTTGGGCTCCTCAACAACCTTGGCAGGGGAACTATTCTTATCCTACTACACAAATTTTCCCAACTGAAAATTTTTATTCATAGCCCACACCGCAACAAATGATACAACCAAAACAACAACTTCAATTGATTGACCCACCAAATCAACTTCATCCCACATAGCTTCCTTCTCAACCAGTGTCTAATCCCAATTATAAAACTGTATGATGCTCTCACAACATTGGATTGGTCACCTATCCCACTATTCCTACCTACTATATTTCACCTCAACCACTGCAGGAAGTTTCTCACTCTTTGTTACAGGAATTTCCTGTGTATTTGCAAGAAGTGTTTGTTCCTATAAAGTTGCAGGAATTACCTGTGCAAATATAGGAAATCAACCTTAGGTCGGGAAAGGTGGTGAGTCAGCCCAAAATAATTGAGGAGATTGTAGAGGAAGATACCTTAGGAATGCCTGAAGTGGAAATCACACCTGAACTAGCAAAACCATCCACCTCAAGGCCACAATAACCATCCTCATCACATATATTCCAACCTCCTTTTATAGAGAGGTTGGAAATGGAAATTAAAACAAAACAGGCTGAATTTGATCTTGTGTCTAAATTGAGAAACATGTGCATCAAGATCCCATTACTGCAAGAAATAAAAGGACATCCCAATATATGCCAAAATAGTGAGGGAAATATGTACCAAGAAACTAGGGAGACAAAAGAAAGAACCTTCAACAATTCAAGTAGGTGGAAAGCTTCAAAATTTATTGTCTACCGGATTTGTTACTGAAAATTATGCACATCCCGAAATCCCTGTGGTGACCACCTTCATCAATGGATACCCCATAAAGAAAACATTGATTGATTTAGGTGCAACCATCAATGTGATGACTATGGAAACTTTATCTCATATAGGATGCTTTGACTTATTACCCACTCCTACCATGTTATAATTAGCAGATAGGTATAAGGTAAAGACAAAGGGGGTTTTATAAGACATTTTCATCTCATTGGATTCTTGGGAGTACCCTGCAGATTTTTATGTTCTTAAACTTAAAACTAATTTGGGAGGGCACCCATTGATCTTGGGGAGACCATGGCTGGCCACGGCTGATGCTTATATAGAGTGTAGATCTAGAAACATGACTATCACTTATGGGGCTGAACTAAAACATATCAACTTGTATCCCCCCACTAAACCCCTCTTGAGATCAGAAAACACACATTGGGTTGAAGAAGAAGAAGAACATGATTCAGAAGGTACCCAACCAATTTTAACAATATCCCAAGCCATGAGTCTTAAGAAAAATCCTAAGGAAGAACTGATAAATTGTTGTATTTCTAATCCTGATTTCCCGCAACATTTATAAGGACAGTCTAGTCATAATTTAGATATCATTACTGATCTGCAGGAATTTTATGAACATAGTTCAGCTTCTGAATTACATTCAACCCTCTTATCTGTATTTCCTACATATTCAATGTTTGAATGGGGGAGTAAGGTAGTGGAATTTTTTCTTGAAAATTCTTGAAACATTAATTCTGCCTAAAATCATGAACAAGAACAACAATTTATTCAAACATTGAAAATTTTTTTAGATACATTTGCATGGGAATATACTGATATGAGGGGCATTCGGCCAAGAACATGAATTCATCACATTTATATAGAAGAAAATGCTAGGCCTATGAGACAACCACAAAGGAGGATGAACCCTGCTTTAAGGGAAATTGTAAAAGATGAATTAAAAAATTATTAAATGTAGGATTCATCTATCCTATCTCAAATAGCCAGTGGGTATCCCCACTAGTCATTATTCCCAAGAAAAATGGTAAATGGTGAGTGTGTGTAGATTAGAGGGAATTGGACAAAGCTACATTAAAATACCATTTCCCTTTACTGTTTATAGACCAAATACTGGATATTGTAGCACGGAAAAATTACTTTTCCTTCCTAGATGGATTCAATGAATACAATCAAATTAGGATAGCCCCTGAGGATCAGGAAAAGAAAACGTTTTACATGTGCTTGGGGTACCTATGCATACAAAGTATTATCATTTGGTCTATGCAAAACACCATCCACATTTCAATAGGCGGTCTTTGTTGTTTTCTCTGATATTTTTCATGATTGTGTAGAGATTTATATGGATGATTTTACAGTTATGGGTGATACTTTTGATGAAGCTTTACTTAATCTTGAAATTTTTTTGCAGAGATGTAGAGAAACTAATATTTCGTTAAGTAATGAAAATGTTTTATGATTATGACTGAAGGTATTTTTTTGGGTCATCATGTTTCTGCTGCAAGAATTAAGGTTGATCCAACAAACATTGAGGTTATTGTAAAGTTGCCTCCACCAACCAATCAAAAGGGAGTTTGTATTTTTCTTGGACATTCATGTTACTATAGGAGGTTTGTTGAAAAATTTACAAAGGTAGCCTCTCCATTGTTTAAATTACTGATCAAAGAATCTGAATTTCATTGGAATGATGAGTGTCAAGATGCATTTGATAAACTCAAGGAAAATCTTTCTTCAACACCTGTCTTGCGAGGCCCAGATTGGAATTTTCCTTTTCATATTTCCACTGATGCCTCTGATTCATCCATAGGAGTAGTATTGGCTCAAAAGGAGGATCCTGTAACCCATGCCATTTATTTATTTAGTAAAAACTTGACTCCTGTAGAATTGAATTACATGGTAACTAAAAAATAATTACTTGCTATGATTTATTCTATTAACAAGTTTAGACACCACATTACGGGTTATGAAGTTTTTGTGCACACAGGTCATTCTGTTATTCGTTATTTCATGAATAAACCAATCACTAATGGCAGAATTACTAGGTGGCTATTTCCAGTGAAGGAATTTGACATCACAGTATTAGATAGATCAGGAAAAGAAAATCAGGTAGCTGATTTCTTGTCTAGGCTTAACCATGCAAGTCAGGATGTTCCTGTTAATGATGACTTTCCAGATGAAAATTTATTTTCCATATCTGTTAAAGCACCTTGGTTTGCAGACATGGAAAATTATATTTCTACAGGAGATTTTGTGATACTAAAATGGTTTAGATAACTTGTATTCAAGACCAAAATAATGAGAGAGTTATGACCAAAACAACTTTGCCCCAATTTCCTCCACTAAATGTGGGGCAAATGCCAGTTAACTCCACTAAAAGTGGAAGTCCACCTAAATTTGGGAGTGCCTCCAGAATCTCCGCCATATTAAACTCCAATTAATTAAAGCTTAATTAAATATTAAACCTAAGATTAGGCTCCTTAAGTGCTCTTAACATTAAGCTCCCACACTGGTCTTATGATGAGGTTCCATGGGAGGAGGGCTGGCTCCTCCGTGCTCTGTTGGACCCACTTAGCATTCAAAGTGCAATAACTTCTTCATACAGTGTCCATTTTTCAAACCATTTGCGGCGCCCGAATTAGGAAGAAGATGCCTATGCAACCATATTAGTTTCAACCCAATCTTGTAACTTTGAATTTTGAGCTAATCCTTAGGTCCTTGATCCAGTTTTGATCACACCTCCCAAATGAGAAGCTTTTGGACCCCAAAATCTCTCGTGGACTACTGAAAATGATCTGTACAACAAATGAGAGTGTTGCACCCTCTTCTCTTCAGCCTCCAAACACTTGCCTTGCATGGATAGTGACTTTAACCACAACTAGAGAGCAATTAACACTTCCCTTCCTCGATGTGTTGATCCTCCTGTCAAGAGTTGCCTTTCTTGCACGCACTCAGAAAATTTCTGGCGAGAAATTTTCAGAAGAAATCTGAACATCGTTGCCTTGATCAATGATCCAAGGTGGCTCAAACATAATTCATGCAACATGCGACATCAACAACAAGTCGTCATAAAATGTGTTATACAATTGACACAAAATCAATGTAAAAAGTGTGCAACACAATCAACACAAGTCGACAAACATGTGTGACACAATCGACACAAGTCGATAAACAACATGATTCATCTTGAAAATCACATGTGCATGTATAAATGTATAATGAACCTATTTACAGTTCGCTATTTACACATACAACTTCCATGCCCATGTACACCTTCAAATCTTCCCTTCAAGTAAGAACAAGTACATAATCCAAAAAACATGTGGGTGACTATAAGAGCTGAAATAAAATATATTGCCACAATATATGTGAGTATCATACTCATCTTTTACACCTCCATGATGAAATTTTGCAACAGTAAGGAAATTACTTTAACTGAACCACAGTTATATGCAATCTTGCATCAGACTTTTCAACATAAATACATGCATACAACCAAAATGTGCATATGTACAAAGGAGTATTTTTTATTGTGTTAAGAATTCCATCCACTTCTTTCCAACCCACCTCCATGGTGATTTTTTCTTCTTCAACACTTCTTCATTTGAATCTTTCATTTTCACATCGATAATGGAATCCTTAGTTCCACTTGTGCCAATCTTTCTGTCCTCTTGTTGCATGTGCTTTGGACAACTAGTTGGATGTAAAGTCCAACAATGAGAGACAACATGTCCCCTCTTTTGGAAATATGTGCAAAACTCATGAACCTTCTTTGAAATTTGTCTTTGCCTCATCTTCTTCCTATATGCTTTCTTCCTCATCCAGTATCTCAAAACAACATGGTTAAATCCACCACAATATGTACAACAAATATTTCTTCCATTTAAGCATGTAAAATTATCATGCTTTGCAGAAACACAATCAAATTGATCATGAGAAGATTTATACCTCTTTTACTGCTTTGAATGTTCATCCTTTTTTCCTTCTTGAGGAGATGAACTAGTAGAGGCTACAACTTTCATTTGTAGACTAACATCATCGTTCTTGTCTTGAAAACTGTTTGAACTTGCATGCTCGCCATAAGCTACATGTCTACCCTCTTCTTGCTGCAACAAAGGCTTAAAGTAATGGAAATCATCTTTGAAACAAATTTGAGATATTTTCATCTTAGAACTTGGAACAAAATTTCTCTTTAAAGTAGAATCACATGCCTTCAAGGATTTGGAATCTTCGCCATTAAACCGCACATAACCAAGAATAAGATTATTGGGTTGTTCCTCAACCGAAATGGGATCAACTATGCCTTGTGCATGCTTGCCTAATAATTTGCTTTCATAGCCCATTTTAATCATCAATTTGGACCCTATACCTCTTGTATGATTTTTGAAAGAACCAACACATCTTTCTAAAGAGGAAACTGAAGACAAGTTAGAATGGATTACCTCTTCCTCATGCATTTTCTTAGTCAAAGCCTCTTGGTCTTGATGGAGTTTCCTCTCCATATCATGCAATCTTTGAAGAATTTCTTCCTTCATTCCTTCATGGAAAACAACTTTTCATGGAGTTTAGTGCTTTCTTGTTTATCCTCAAACAAAATCCGCACCATGTCCTTCAATATAATAAAGTCACGCTTCATATCATCATCAAAGAATTTTGTGAAGGAGGAAAATTCACTTGTAGAAGTTGTCATTATGACATCAATGAAAAAAAGGAACTTCAACAAAATTCTCAAAGCTTTAAAAAAAAATGACAAATCTTTTTCAACCAAATGGCTGTAGAGACAAACTCTTATTAAAGTAGCCAAACAACAAACAAACTCCAAGAGCTTCTTAACAAAAAAACGTCAAGAGGGTTTGTGTTCCAATGTTGACCATAAGGTACTTTAGGGTAAGGAGGAAGCCTTCAACTCTTTCTTCCTTTTTTTTCTCTCCAAGACTTAGCTAATCAGTATCTATCCCCAAATCTCAAGCAAACTCAAACAACAATCAGTTTGCAAACAGTAAAAAAATCAATCTTTTACACTGTTTAAACACCTTTCAAGCTATAAAATCAAGGAACCAAGTGCTCTGTCAAGAAAGCAACTATGCTTTAATACCAACCTGATCTGAAAATGTTCTGGATAAATTGTATGTAGTTCAAGAACCTACCTCTCAGTTTTAATTAAAATTATCTAGCTTGTACTTGACAATTTTGCGGAATTATTTACTTGAAATTTTATGTGTCTTAAGTTCATTTTTTATTGTTTTAATTTAACATGTATGAAAAAATAGCAACAATTTTAATCTAGGACTTCACCCGAAATCTTGTGGACTATGTCTCCTTTGAGCTTGGTCATAATGACTCAGCTCTTTGGGATTATGGTAAGTTTTTTTTACAAGTAAATAATTAATTCCAATGAATGCAAAAATGATCCAAAGGACTTAAAATACCATTTAAATCCCTCTAATGGCTGTCCAAACTTTGTAAACAACTTTAGGCTCTTGTTAACATGATTCCTTCTGTCGGTGCAGTAAGCTACTCTGAGCTTCTAGATGGCACAAACTCCCTCAGAATTATGTTTCTGCCACTGAAACCACTATTGATATATCTAATACATATCAAACATCAAATACCAACTGATAAATTGGTCAAATTGAGCAGTGCATTCCCCAAATAGGCTATCCTCCACAGTTTGCCCAGGGCTACCCATAACTTCACATCAGCTTTTTTAGCTCTATAAGTTCTAAAAATGCTCTGAAACCACTTCCATTGGTTCAAAAATTACTGAAATATTCAAGATAGATTTTTGGTTCATCAAAAATAGCCTTCGGCTGCTCCGGTTTTGCCTCAATCACCCATCGGCACCCCTTGGCACTTGGGTCAAGAACAACTTCTCTACTGATTTTTCGAGCTCTAAAAGTATTTAATACTTGCTGAAACCTCTGTAAATATATTCAAAATTATTTTTTCAGTCGATAATGACCACTGGTTCACTACAAATGGTCTCAAACAACTCTTTCTAAGCCTTGCACTGCTGCTGGCAAAAGCTGGCACTAATGGCCCCTGGAACTTTAATGAATATTTTTGGCCTTCAAACATTCCATAAAAGCTCTGAAAACCATTTCATCAGATTCATAACATCTGAATTATCCAATTTAAATTATTGGAACTCTAGAAAAGGACTCTAACTCCCCTGGTTAGGCCTCAAACTGAATTTGTCTCATGGTGGCCCTGATGGCTCCATATTCCCTGAAGCAAAAGCTACTAAATATTGTCTCATGTTCATAAGGTCGATGAGACCCAAAATTGACTAAAATTTCATCCAATTTGGTTCAATAATGAGAGAGTTATGACCCAAACAACTTTTCCCCAATTTCCTCCACTAAATGTGGGGCAACTGACAGTTAACTCCACTAAAAGTGGAAGTCCGCCTAAATTTTGGAGTGCCTCTAGAACCTTTGCCATATTAAACTCCACTTAACTGAAGCTTAATTAAATATTAAGCCTAATATTAGGCTCCTTAAGTGCTCTTAACATTAAGCTCCCACACTGGTCTTATGATGAGGTTCCATGGGAGGAGGGTTGGCCCCTCCGTGCTCCGCCGGACCCACTTGGCATTCAAAGTGAAATAAATTCTTCATACAGTGTCTATTTTTTGAATATTTTGCGGTGCAAAAATTAGGAAGACGAGACCTATGAAACTATCTTGGTTTAAACCCAATCCTTAGGTCCTTGATCTAGTTTTGATTGGTTTCCACCTTATTTTTCATCTAATCAGAAAAAGAGAATCATTAGGAAAAGTACTGATTATTTTTGGATTAGGGGAGATCTCTTTTTTACTAGACCTGATATGATTATTCGTAGGTGTGTCAAATAAGATGAGATCTATGACACCTTTAGAGATTGTCATGATGAACCTTGTGGAGGACACTTTGTAGACAAGCATACATCTTATAAGATCCTTCACATAGGTTATTATTAGCATAATCTCTTCAAGGATGCAAAGGAGTATATTCAGAAGTGTGATAGCTACCAAAGAATGGGGCAGCCTGTACAATCAGATGAGATGCCTTTGCAGCCACAGGTTCTCATATAGCCATATGAGAGGTGGGCTCTTGATTTTGTAGGTCCCATCAATCCTACATCCAAAGGTAAGAAGTATATTTTGGTTTGTACTGATTATGTCACAAAGTGGGTGGAGGCAAGAACACTACCTAGAGCAACGGAAAAATTAGTGGCATATTTTATTTTCACTGATATTTTTGTAAGATTTGGAGTACCTAGGGAAATAATTACTGATCAGGGTGTTCAGTTTGTATCTAACCTTATGCTGGAAATGGTGAAAAAATATCATATTACCCACTGTAAGTACACCTCTTATCATCCACAGGTCAATGGGCAGGCTGAATCAACCAACATGGTGCTGGAAACAATTCTTACCAAGACAGTGCAATTAAACAAGAAGGATCGGTCTAACAGATTTCTTGAGGCCTTGTGGTCTTACCAGATTACATAGAGGGGTACCACTGGTTTCTCTCCGTATGAACTAGTGTATGGAAAACAAGTTCTGTTGCCCATCGAATTTAAAATCAAAACCTTTAGAATGACATCATATTTGGGTATAAAACTTGATGAATTACAACAACAGAGAATCTTGTAGCTAAATGAGTTAGATGAGATTAGGCAGGATGATTTTCAACATACTGACTTTATCCAACAACAAAGGGATAAATGGCACGACAGATACATAAAGAAGAAACAATTCAAAAAGGGAGATTGGGCATCGTTGTATGATTCTAACTTTAAAAAATTCAAAGGGAAATTTAATACACATTGGCTAGGCCCCTATGATATTGAGAAATATTTTGATAATGGATATGTTCGAATTAAAACTATTGATGATGAGAATGTTAACTTCTCGGTGAATGGGCATAGAGTTAAGCTATATCAAAAACCCCAATCTAAGAAGGAATTTGTGGAAGAAATTGTGAATAAGAAAGAGCTGGAAATGGTAAGGGAAGGGATCCTTCCTTCCACTGTTTCTTCCTAATTTCCCTACTGATACAATGAGCTCACTCTGTTCCTCCTTGTGCTCCATAAAAAATGAGAGGAATGTCTATTGGGTATATTTTTATTCCTTTTTCCGGGCCCAATGGACTATTTACGGAAAAGGAACCCCTTCGAGTCTTCTTTTTCAGTATTTCAGACTCTCTAAAATTAAAATCTAGTGATCATGGAATGCCGCTGGGCTCGTTAGAAACACAGGTCAATAGATCCTTTTGGATCCTCTCAATAATTTTTTTTTTCCTCAGTTAATCTATGGATTTCCCATGTTGGACTAATGTGGGATTTCTAAAGGCCCTCCATCCAACAATTCTGGCCCATTGACATAAAAAAATTATCTGGGTGCAAGATTAGAGCCTTGTGATGCCTTGAAGCTTGTATGCCCCAATGACAGACTATATCACCAGTGGTAATGGGGAATCATCATGGCTTCTTTACTATTGGATCCTACAGAGGGTTCGAAAATAACTCATATATTCACACCTGATAGGATGCATCAGGGTACCTTGGTCCTCACTCTCATTAATGGTGATGGACCTCACATTGGTTAACAATTGACCTCAATGGCTGGTAATCCATGAGGCCATTACACATTTTACATCAAAACATTCATTCATGTGTAGTGGAATGTACATAATGGGTGGAGAAAGCAGTTCCTACAGATTCAACTTCAATTCCTGCAGAATGTTCAACAGTTGCAGTTTTTAATTCCTGAAAAATGTTCATAGTTGTTTCAATTCCTGAAGAATGTTCATCAGTTGTAGTTTTAATTCCTGTAGAATGTTTGACAATCAGTTTTAAATTCACACAGAACACCTGTTAGGCACAAAACCACCTGGGTTTCCTGAAAGACAAAAGAAAAGAAAAATAATTAAACAAAACATTAGATTAAAATCATGTAATAAAGTACTAACAATAATTATTTGGTTAAGGTTGTGGATTATATGTTTGATGTAATAGGTTATCATCGCAAGATCAAGCTACGTCATCGAGGACAGGACCGTTGGAGGTAAGCGGTAAAGTACAACCGATGATAAGATGCTGGAGGTAAAGGTAAAATGATGCTTTAATATTTACAGTTTCGCATAACTAAGGCCTTGGTAACCCTTGTGGACATGAACCATTGCGACATTAATACCATGACCTATTATCATCACATCGACGGTGGTTGTACTTTCGAGGTCTATCCTACATGTCGGATCATGATGGCAATCATGATCATGACCTGCTGTCGAAAAAGCCCTATATTTCCTATTTAGTCCCTTCCATTGTCGAAACTGTTGCATAAGTCTCAGACTATCTTCACGCAACCCACATTTTCCCTGTTCCTTTTGTTCTCAATTTCCCTATCTATTTCCTCACTTACCTGTCCATTTCCTCCTCCACCATGTCTAAGCTTCAAGCCCCCACCTGATTCAAGCCACAGAGCCTTGCGTTGCTTGAAGCTGATCCTCGCAGTAAGGCAAGAATAGAAAAGGTGGGATGGCTGCCTTTCTTCTAGAGGTTCAACGGCCATAAATTTTAAGTAACAAAATATTTTTCCCTAAACCTGAATGGGGATAAAGCACAGGTTGGAAACATACAGTTCAGGTTGAAAGAATATTTGGTGGTGCGGGCATGCGGAATACCGCAAGACGGAGAGCGATGGTTTAAAAAACGTCGCTTAAACAAAGAAATGTGCACATCTTTCTTGCAAAAGGATCACTCAAACCATGACTGGAGTACGGGGATTTCGTAGGAGTTTTTAAGGAGTAAGTATCGTCAGTTACTATTTTTCCTGTAGAAGTATGTTACATGTGAGGGTCACTTTGGCCTCGAATTATTGTTTCATATTAGGCTTCTTAGACAGGTCTAAGACAAGCCCTAAATTTTCCCGATTATTTAAAAATGTCATTGATCAAAATGTCCACGACTGTGAAAGAGAGGGTCGCCCACATAGAGGAAAACCTCTACCATCACGGGTTGGTGAAGATTATTCTGGTGGAAGTCCTGTGGAAACAGAAAAATTCATGGGAGGACTTTCTAACAGAAAACCATTTTGTGAATGTTGGAGATTCTGACTCCCGGGGAGTCAGGGAGCAAAATCCCATAGAGAAACTGAAGAAGAAACTGCGGACCCATGGAACAAAGGTGAAATAAGATGATAGGGATGACGAAGTTATGGTGACCGGTGAAGCTACTATGGAGGGATCCCAGCAGAAGAAGCCTTCTACCCCTGCTAAACGATATACTAGAAGCCAGGCTGCTCGGCTTGCCATTAAGGATAAAAAAAATAAGTGACACCACCCAAAATGTTTACCAAGAATATAGTGGAGTCCCCTAGCAAGGCCAAGGGAAAGGAGAAGTTCAACCCTGCTACATTAATTGACAAGGACACTGTGTCTTTTCAGGATCCTTCAATGCAGGAAATTCAAAATGAAGCTATGAAAGCGCAGGAGGATTTTAGTGTGCCCCAATCCTCACAGGACATCATGAGGGAGAGGTGACTCCATTGAAGAAATTGTCTCGACATATGTTGGAAGAGACCATTAAGGAACTTACCCTCTTAGAATGGGCCTCTAGAGAAGAAAATGTAGTCTTGAAGGAAAATAGTGTTAAGATGTAGAAATAACACGAAGAGTGGCATGAGAAGGTAGCCCACATTATGAAAAATAGGCAGGCCCAGATCGACTACTTGAAAAGAAAGAATGAAGCCTATAGGGGGGAAAATTCAAGCGAAATCTAGTCAGGCCCAACTAGATCAATTGGTTGCAGTAGCTGCAGCCCAGGAGAATATTTGATTTTCTATTTGGGGGTTGCATTAGTTTTGCTTGCATAGGGACATGCAAGCATTTTGGTGTGGGGGGTATGTTGAGTCTGAAATTTACCCATTTTTTACACCTATCTGTGACCTTGCCTCCCCTATTTTTGAACCCTTTTTGCTCTTTAACTATACCTATTTTGACTATGTTATCTAGTTTTGGCTAAAAAGGGTATGATAAGCCTAAGGTATGTTAAATTATCATATGAAGTGTCATTTTATATAAATTCATGTATTATTTGATCTAGCTGTGTCTTTATTGCATTACTACTCTAACTAGTCTAGAACTTGTGCACAGATTTTCTAGATTCGAACAGTTCCACAAATCCTGCAGATAGTGCATGCGGTTGAGATTCCTACAAACATTCCAGATTTCCTGTAGATACACTGATTTCCTACAAGCATCTCAATTACCTACATCGAGATTGATGGTTGGCCATGTTCTGCTCATTTCCACATCGAGTAAATACATGGGTTTTGAAGGGAATTTGCTGCATATGGAAGCTATCCTATACATTGTTTCCTCGTGCCCACATGGAGAAACAACTTCATCCGCACAAAAAAAAAAATTCATCTAATCTAGCCTCCAATCATGGATTAGACTTAACATAATTATATATTTGTATTTGTAACATTGGTTATAGGATTAGAATAGTGATCTGATTTTTTCAAGCCAAATATGGTCTACGAGAAATGTATAAATTGGATGTATTTTTCTTTGTAAAGGAGGTTGGGTTGAGATTGTTGTTGATATCAAGACATCGGATTGTACTTGATTGTAAATTCTAGATTAATAAAATAATCTATGTTTTGTTTATATTTTTGAGAAGCTTCTTCTACTTTTGAAGGAGTTGTGAGTGAGGGAGGGCCCCCTTTGCTCACAACTACTGTAGCATCATGTGTGTTTTATTTCTATTTAATTTATGCCTTAATAATTCCTGTACACATCTAGTGCTTTCTTTCTACATTTCCTATAAAAACTATTAATTGGTTAAGTGATCTAATTCTTTATATTAATGAGTTCTTTTCATTTGATCAATGTTTGGATTCATGCTGTTTAAGTTAGATTCTTGATTATGATTTATATTCTATCTTTTCCTGCATCAATATCAACAAACTCAAGTGTTGTAGAGGGATGATACATGCCACTCCATAACCATTGTTGCAAAGTATTGATATAGGAAATAAGCATGATTTGGTGATTGTTGTTTGATCTTTATATTTTCATGATCAATATCAGCATTCCTAAGTGTTGTTGAGGGATGATATATGCCACTCCATAGCCATTGTTGCCAAGTATTGACATAGGAAAGAATAATTAGTTGATGTGTGTATAATGTATTGACACTTGAAGTAATCAACCTGCATATACTTTTCATTGCATCTCACTAGTTTATCTTCCTGTATTGACAATTCATGATTGGAAAATTATAAGCATATAATTTGACTCAACATGCACCAATGTACGCTTCCTTTCTACGTCATCTTGGTCAAAAAAATCTTCCAAAGGTATGAGACCTTTTAGAATATTTTTGTCTTTTAGCTGTAGTATATCCATCTGAGTTGCTTCTATATCCTATTCATATTTATCACAAATCTGATCTTTGGAAAAATTCTCAAATTCTTCTTCACCTTGAATAAATTTATTTATCTGCTTATCATCCTAGAAAACTTGCCAATACTGCAATTTATTGGGAACAGTGGGTTGGTGTTTCACATGAATCTCAAACTTCCTGTTTGAAAATATGGGGATCTTAAAATTTCTTGTAGCTTTAGCCAATGAATCTGCCATGAGATTTTGATTCCTTGGTACCACTGTAAGTATACATTCCTGAAACATTTTCAAAATATCTAGTACAACATTCCTATATTTTCTGATTCGAGGATGGTTAGCATGATATTCACCTTTAACTTGCTTGATCACAAGTTCTGAATCACCATACACAACAATTCTTCTTGCTCCTAGTTTCTTCAAGCTCTTTAGTCCAATAATCAGAGCTTCATACTCCACTTCATTGTTAGTGAAATCAAAAGGTAACTTGTAAGAGCACAATCTAAAATTTGTATGGACCTTATTCTGCTGATGAAAAGGGTTGTAGACCCAGATTCCAATGCTTGGCCCATATTTTCCTAGGGCATAATCAAAGTCAATGGACCACAGACCATTCTCATCCTCCAAGTGCTGAAACTCTGATTTCTATTTTGGATCTATTTTCTGAATTGTCTCTTCACGCTTTTTCAAAATTTCTTCCACTTTATCCAATGGTTGTTCTGAATTTTTCACTACTTCCTCTTATTGTTGTTTTGATGAGCTCAGAAAATTCACTTTTTATTTTGCTATAACTTCTCTAATAAAATTATGGATATCTAGAACATCTTCTACATCTACTAGCTGGATATCTACCTCATTTAAGTCGCTATCATTAAACAAAATGAACGACTCTAAATATGTATGTACAAAATTTATCTGATCATTGTTAGGCTTTTCTTTTCTTGTGATCATATATTTAATCTTGGTTTCATGGTACAATTTTCTCAATTTCCTGAAAAAAGGGATAGTTGCATAAGAAAATTCTAATTGCAATGTGCCTCGTAATTTCACCCACAGGATCTTGACAACAACATGCCAAAGCGTGGCGGTATGTGAGCTACCACCACATCCATTAGAAAATTCTTTTCTGGAATCTTCTCTAGGGAGACTACCAAATCTTTAATAAGGCCAATACAATAGACTCTACCTTAATCAAAGGAGTATAAGTCATGGTAGGGATGAGTGATGTCAAGGCCCAACTTCTCCATTATGGCTTTTGGCATTAGATTGTGGGAGGCTCCATAGTCTAACATGGAATTATGTAAAATGCACTGGTGGATTTTTAGACTCAAGTAAAAAGGAGGACCCTCGCTATCTTCTAATTAACTGTCAGTAACAGGACCAAAAATGAGTTTGGGCTAATCATCTTCGACATTTACCATGTCATAAAAAGGATATACTTTAAGCATCTTGGAAACATGGGACTTATACTGGTTATTATTAACAAGCTTGGTTAAAGGAATAAACACTTTTAACTTTGAAATTTTTGTTTCTAGACTGAAGAGAGTGGTTTTGTTTACTTATTTAATGACGATGTCTCGTTGTCTAGCATGGTCCTTTGACGAAACTTCTTTCTTCTAATTTTCCTTTTCCTTATTTGATGAACTTGTGGATGGTTGATTTACCTTATTTAGATTTTTGACCATAGGCTCTTTTCCCTTACTTTTATTTCTTGGAGTATTATACCTTGTTTGAGTGTCTTTCTACCGAGATGCTCTCTTCTAAATGGAATTAACCGGCACATCTATGCTCCTCAATGACATCTGCCTATTTTTTGAACTAAGTTCTTTCAATTACCCCCACTAGTAATCATCTGATTCAGTCTCCAATTCATGATCATTGGCAAGGATAAAATTTTCATCTTTAGGCTGATATTCCTTTTCAAAATACTCCTCATCTTCAATAAAAAACATAGGCAGATCATTAGCTTTGAAAAGGAGATTTTCCTCAACAATTGTGTCTTCATCTTCTTCTTCTCCTTGAGCATAGTTCTGCTACAAGGGTGTCCTGATTTTTGCTACTGCTGTGGTGGTTTCTTAGGAGCCCTCTGTTCTCTCTGCTTGATCCTTAACTAAGGCTTTTGTTGGCCTCTATAGTTAGGATTTCTGACCTTAGGCCATCTCTCCATGATGGACATCCTGTCAACCATCCTCTCGATATTTCTTGTCAGCGTATCCATTTTAGCATAGGAAGATGTGGATGGTTCATCTTTAATAGTAACACTTCTCTCATTCCCAGTTGTAGCTCTCTTCATTAGTATATTTACTTCAATGCTGAACACGTTATTTTACATATCCTCTAGTTTAGCTCGATTTATTTCCCTTAATTGGTAAGCCATTTTAGGATCAAATGCATCTGGACAACGTATGAGAGCTAATCTTGGAGGAGGCTTGATATCAACGGGAATTGCACTATAAATTATATTTAAGCGAGTCTTGAAATCTTGGATTGATTCATTGAGATTTATTTTAATGTTATCATATTCGGCAAGAAACTATAAATTATTTTTCTTTACCTCCCACCAAGCTATAAATTCATCAATGAGAAAGTCTGGAGTGGAAATGGAATTAGCAGCCAAGGACCTAAAACAAACTTTGACATCTCCAAAGAAAATCTGGGCTATAATCCTCATTTTTACATTGTCGGCATCAACTTCCTCCAAGTTTATTAATTTAGTGACAATAACAATATGTTGTCTTGCGGATATGGTAGATTTTTCATCAAACAAGGGGATTCATTGACCATAACCATGAGTTAAGTCATTCAATTGGGAATGTAATTTAAGTGGGGCAAATCTTGCCATGATTCCTACTGAGTGAAGTTCTGGATTGAAAATAGGAGGGATTGGCTGAATAGGTAATGGAACTACAGTTGTAGGTATTGAAGTAGTAGATATGAATGATGAGGTCAAAGTTGCAGATCAAAAAACTACAATTGATTGAGTTTGAGTTTGAGTTGAGACGAAAATTACCTCTTGATGGTAGAATTGGATCCAATCTTTGATGTCAAGATCAGATTCGGGTTTAATCTCTTTGAAACACTAATATTTCAGAGGATTAAGTTCTAATTCAGACAATGAATTGACCTCGGATAGTCTTAAAGGATCGAATACTATGTGGGATAAAGAGTTTTTAGACTTGGAATTAAACAATGACAATTAAAATTTCATATCATATGGTATATCTTCAAGAGAAAGTAGTTTAGTAGGTAGAGAAATAAATCTTACCAATGGAATTTGGCTTGACTGAATTTTTGTAGTTTGATATCAAAGCCTTTGAAAAATATTCTCTCGATCATCTACTGGATCAGCTGGATCAGGATCGAGATTTTCTTTGGTATATATTTCAAAGCTAGCTCTACAATATTAACACTGCAATTATTGAATCAACCAAAGGATAAAACTCCAATATTTCTTGTCATATACCCAAGGAAAATAAATATTTCATTCCTTGGCAATGACACCAGCATGTTATCACTCTGCCATATCTCTAAGGCTGAAGAAGAAATCCCAAAGGAGGTAACCATAGACCAAACGTTTGGCTTGGTTTTAGCCCTACCAAACCGGAGAGGGGTCTCTCCACAAAGTCAAAACTAAGAGGGATAGATGGATTCAATTTTTAGGCTAGGTATAAGTACATGGGTTTGATTTGGTTGAATTGGGTTGTTGAATGAGGATCAGGTCAAAGAGGCTAGGTCAGGGAAAATAGGATTAGGGTTGCAGAGATTCAATGGGGCAAGGTAGGTGGAAAACTTAACACTTAGGGTTTGAGGGTGAGATGGATCAGATAGGTGAGGTAATACAAAGAGAAAGGCAAGGCTTGAATTATTTCTAAACTGAAGAGGATGGAAAAACTATGAAGGTTTTTTCAAAATAGAGCATGAGAGATGTATTTTGTTCATTAACTTAAAAACTAGCATATCATAGAAATGAAATGGATAATGAAAAAAAAAATCATACATAATGAGACATAAGAAAAAAATTCTAAATTCTCATACCACGGGTATCCCAAAGAAATAGTTGTAACCTTTTCATTAATTTCCCGCGAAAAATGATTACACTAGAGTTTATGACCAATGCCTTAACATCTAAAAATTTCCAACCTTTGTAATGAGTCAAAAAGTACATGATATAGACCTCAAAACAACTCCTCCCATCCTCAGGGGTCGAATCCATGTGAGGAGGATCTATTCCACCAAAAACTAGGCTAAATACCTAGAGTGTAGGGAGGTCAAACTGACTCATCCCTCACTTTTTGCAAACTGATTCATTACATGCCATCAAAACTTTTCACCTAATGTATTTACCCTAGGTAAGTCAACCACATCATATTTACTTTTACATTCATGATTTAGATTGGTAAAATTCCCATTTACCATGGTCAAATTGAAAAAAATGGGAAAATAGGAAAATATCAGCAAACTCAAAAAATTTGTCCTATGCACAATGCCACTTTCCTAAGCACAATGATAACTTCAAGTTGATTTTTGGATGGGTTACCAATGTCCAAACCGAGCTTAAGATAGCTCATTGGAAAGCTTATCCAGTATAATTTCAATTGTGTGCTTGGTTTGTAGAGTTGACTTGATTTGACCTCCCAAAAAGTGATTCTCCCAAGGCTTTTCTATGCGTAATGCCAGGCTAAAAAAGAGGGCAGAAACATGATTTTTTGGGTGTTTTTTTCTTTTTTGACTAACTAGATTGTCCAAAAAAAATTAGAAAATTTCTAGGGTGCATGTATTAACCATTATGAATCCAATTGTGGTCTCTCTTTTTCCAAAATATTCCTCACAAAAGTGCGTAGTGCCTAGGGAGTTTCTCATAGGATAGTCCAACTGTCACATGACTGTCTAGGTATGCACAAAACTTAAAAAATTTGCAAAAATGTGTCAAAAATTGCCAGAAATTTTTGAACGGTGGCTTATGATGATGGTTAGGCATGGAGTGAGGATTCAGCAAGGATATCAAGCCTCATTTTCTCTTCTTTCATGGTCAAGGTTTCAATTTTTGCATTGGATTGTTTAAGTTTTGACCATGCGATTTTGTTTTTCTTAGCATAGTGCTTGGCCCTCTTTATCAATATATCATTGTCATTTTTTGACTTCTATAGAAACTTGTCAAGCTTATAGTTAGCCCTGTCAAGCCATTTCTCCGAGTTCTCATTTATTACCACTACAAATTGCTCATTCAAAGAGAGCCGATTAGCAAGCTCAACCTCCTTTTTTCTTTCAAGTTCTAGAGCTATTTTCAGCCCTCTAGTCCTAGGCCTTCTCCTTAGCACTTTTTCTTCTACCTCATTGGTTTCACTATACCTTCCATATTCCTCATCAAGAAAAACCTTTTCCTTTTTTTATTCTCTTTTTTCCTTGAGAAGCTGAATTTCCATGATGGCCTTCTTGGCTTTGATTTTTTCATTTTCTTGCTCATGAAATGCAATTACAAATTGAGATATCTCTAAATTGGTCCTAAGTTCATTGATTTTGGAATATTTATATTTAATAATCATTTTGGAAGCCTCATAATCATGCTCATCATCTAAATCAACAAGGTCAAAATCAATCTCTATTTCATGGAGGTCATCCTCGTCATGAATGGTTGCCTCATGTACATCCTCCTCTACCATCTTTTATTTGAAATTTTGTACTTGATTTGTTGGTAAAAAAGGTAGGGCCCCTTCCAAAATATGTGGAGAAATCACCTGCCTATGACCTCTCTGATATTTTTTGGCCAATGTCTCTCTCTCAGCCACTTTGGTATTTTGAATTTCACTGTTCTTAACCATGCTGGATGACCCAATATGAGTGTGAAATGGTGATGATGGTGGTGAAATGGGTGAAGTAATCTGAGCTAATTGATAAGTAGGTACTATGGGATGATATGGAGGAATTGATGTGGAAGGATGAAATGGTGGAGGCACAACTTGAGCATGTTGAATTGGTTGAGCAATAAAGATGTCATTAGCTATGAAAGTGTCCCATTAGATATTCAATTTATCAATGTGATGGAGGACCTTTTGTATTTTCCCAAAAAATTCAAAGCATCCTACATGATTGAAACATGTTACAACCATGGGAAAGGCCATGAGTTCTCTAGTGTTTATAGGTTCAAGTCTGAGGATCTTCCCTCCTTTGTGTGGGCTACACTCTTCCCTTTCTGCTTCCTCATTGAATTATCTATTTTAATCTTCCATAGTGTCTTGGCTAGAAACCCTAGGGAGATGAATTGGGAGTGAAATGTAGGTTTAGGTAGTGGGGAATGGGATGGAAAAATTTATGGATATGGGGGAAGGGGTTATTGAATTGAGGGAGGTGACAGGGAGTGGAAATGTAGTGGGATTTGGGAATAGGAATTTTATTATAGGTATGGAGATTTGGGAGCCTAGGAATTTGAAATACATGGGTCTTAGGGTTTATTGGATAAAGGGTTTTGGGATAGGTATTTAATGATATAGGGGTAGGGATAGGATTTACTATGATATGGGAAGGGTAAAAGTTGTCTTCAAGGATTAAATATGGGATTAGGAAGTAAAACTAGGTTTTGTAGCCTAAAACTCTCCAAAATTTTCATAAAAGCTTAAATACCATGAAATTTGCACTTGAGGAATGGAAGGACGGTGCATTTTCATGTTACTTAATTTCCAAGAAGTAGTGAAAAACTTTGTTGAAGGTTTGGAGTGTTAATAAAATGTTTGGGAGCCTGCAAATGAAGTTTTCCAGGTGCGCAACGCCTCTAGCTCTATGCGTAGCGCCCTGGCTCTATGTGTAGCGCACTAGATCTATGCGCAGTGACTCTAGTTCTATGCACAATGCCTCTTTCCAGGTGAGCATCACCTTTAGTAATTTTTACCTTTCACCCTTCAATTCTGATTATCTGAGCTATGTGGGTGATGGCTTGATAACATAGAGGACAAATGAATTTCTTTAGGGCTTTTATACTTCATGAAGTTGATGATTTGGTCCTTGGGACCAAATTTCTTCCTTTATCATTCACTTAACCAGTTGAAACATTACTTTTCATTTTGAATTCTTTTCTTTGGAAATTTATCATTTTGATGGACTAGGAACTCTTTGAATTTACATTTTGATGTTTAGGCATATTTGGAAAATTAAGTTAGCAGTTTGGGATGATGAAATTATTACATTTGAAAGACATAAAATTACATAATGAAAAATAGAAAAAATTACATTTGAACTTAAAATTACATGCTGAAATGATATATTTTCTTCACAAGTCATCTTCACATAGTGAAGAGAACTTTATTTGGATCACCCTTTACTTGTTGGTCTTATGCAATGGAATGGAGCTTTATTGAACCTTGGAAACCTTAATGACCTAATGAAACCTTGAAAAACCCTAAAATACCTAATGAGACCTTGAAGGACTTAATTTCAAGATGACATGACTGATATTGATTTGATGGATGATGTACAGTCAGCAAGGTATGCAGATATGCCATCAAGTAATCAAATTTGTGGAAGAGATGATTTTTTGACTTGAGGCTACCATTATTGAATAATTTTTTGCATGACCTAGTGGAATGATAACAAATCTATAAGTGGTACTCCTAAAATTATATGAAAAGAGAATTTTGATCATTGATGGCAAGATGCAAATATTGACACTAACACCTCTGACGAAGGAAACAAACACAAGCCTAATCTTGTCTCATATAGTAATACTATCTCAATACATGAAGATATATTTGTCCCAAATATATATGGGATTCTATGCCAATATGATCCTACTCTTGTTGTCACAATATGTCAATGTATTATCCAAAACCTACTCAAATATTTCTCCAAAGAGCTTCCTTAATGAGACTTCCTCATAGCTAGCCATGCGCTTAACTAGATTGCCTCATAGTTAGCCATGCTAGAAACAATGCAGTCAACCTCGACCATGCTTAAAGCTATGGACTTGTATTTCTGTCTCATCCAAGATATCATGGAAGAAACCAAGCTAAAGAAACACCTAGATGTGATCTTCTTATCAATAACGTTTCAACTCAGTCAATATTAGCACATCCCATGCAAATTATTTCGAAATATTCTTAGTGGAAAACCAATTTTTATGAAGAATATCAAACATGAATTGACTCAACTAGCTGACTGCAAAGCATATATCCAGATGGGTGTTCACAAGGAACATCAATGCCTCAACCAAGTCAGTAGCATATATGCATAATTACTTGAAATTCATTGAGGTGGCCAAGGATTTTCATTTTGTCATTCCAAATCTCTCTAATAACTTCACGACATACTTTATTTGAGAAAGGAAAATTTCATCTGGTGTCTACCAAAATTTTTGGACTAACTTGGAGTATAGGTTCAAATAGACACTGCTTTCAAGCTTCACCAGGTAACTCTCAATGAGAACATACGAGCCTTGAGGAACTTGTTTCAAACTGTACAATGCTTTCTACAAATGTAACATCACCAAACCAATATACCAAGCTTCAAAAAAGAAAAATATTGTGCAATAAAATCAACCAAGTCTTCTTATCAAGCCTTAAATTCCAGACCAAAACTAATATCAAAGCCATGAAAGTTTCTTCCAATATCACTGTTAAACTTTTCAATCCAAGTCCCCAAGTACCGTGTTACAATATTGTCTATTTTAATGATGATAACTGTCATTTACCAAGAAATATCAAGCCATCCACATGATAATAATATGATTCATTTCTGTCACTAGATGTGAATGCATACACCAAGGATATTTCATATAAGTTTCTTCCATCTATTCATTGTGATATTTTTACAGTAGCCATAATAAAATCAATGCATACTAAGGAGAAATCCTTTACTGTCATACTAGATTCAATGATAAAAAATATATTTATATGCATACTAAAAAATCTTACAAACACAAGGTTTGTAAATTCATTCACTTTCTATGTAATAGGTCAATCATTATGTAGGTCTCACAGTTCCTTAAACTTCCTTGCATATAGAACTCTCTATCAATTTCTCCATGTATTTAAGCTTTTCGTACTCCTGGTGCGCTCCTGGTATCATGCATAATATTTTAGTTTTTTTATCCTACAGGCTTAACTACACCCGTAGGCCTTTTTCTGTGCATCCGAGAGGCCTATAAATACACTTTTAAGCCTTTCTCTCAGTGAATGGGGCTTGGACTAGGAGAAACCATTTTTTCTCACATAAGAAATTCAACAACATCAAATGGTCATATATTCATTCCAAAAATCTTGTTTCAATAATTAAAAGTCTTCTATTCATTTACTTCAAATAATAATAGGTTTTGGGATCTCATGGAGACTTTCTCCCTCTGAATGAGAAGCTTATTTAGTCATTATCAATAAAGACATCAACCTATCTATAATACTATCATGCATCAACAAATTTTTAGATCAAATAGTCAAACTATATTAGGTTATCAAACATATATTATAACAAATCATCATCAACTACTTCATCATCACATATGAACATGACATCAAACATTCATCAAAGTTTAGTGTCATATAAGTGTACGTTCACACTTCAAGGATCATAATCACAACATCACTTCTTTACTCAATCATCAAGTTAGGGAATCCAATTGCCAAATTTACTAAGCTTATCAAAACCTAAACAAGAGCAACATGAAGATCTTGAGTATCAATCTTATTGTCACACTTTTATCATTAGGATTACCATGCTTATCATATGCATTAACAATAGTATCAAGTTTCCATATATCAAAATCAATGTTTTTAGCTTGCTTTATCAAAACAATAAATACACCATGTGTAATAAAATGTAATATAATTTCCAAATATAAAGTGAACCAATATATCACATACGATAAATCAAACTTACTTGAATATGAATGCATGAGCCACTTATGAGGGTAATATTCTTGTCATACCTCAAGGCTTAGCTTGCCATCAAATATTGCAGCTATAACACTGAAATAATATACTATACATACCTTTTAATATTCATATACCTTTGCAACTTGTAGCACTTATTTGAAATTTCTGGATTTTATTCTACTTTGTCAACTTTGTAAAAACTTTCATTAGGTATTTCTTCCTATTCCAGGACCAACTCTTCATTTCCTACAGTTACTCTCTTTTTCTACAACTTAGATGAACCTCAAGAAGGATCTTCTTATCACATCTCATCTGGAGGTTAAAGGTATTCATATACTCAATAATTCATGTAGAAAGTATAATAAATAATCAAATCAGTAAGTCAAAAGCATAAAATAAATATAAACGGTACTTATCCTTTAATGAGAGGAAATAAAATCCCTCTTTAACCAAAATTCAAGAGTTGTTACAATATATTATCTATGTAACAATGTTTCCTTTAATAATTCCGGTCATCTTTATCAACAACTAGGCCTAATTGAGACTAGCCCATCATGAGCCCATAAAGGGTTACATTGAATCTATCACAAGTGTTAGAAAAAATTATCACTAATCATGCTATGGTTTCAAGGCTGCATAACTCAAACCTTTTTTATACTCCATTGTGTCTTCCAAACCATAACCTCGTAATCCATCAAACACTAATAACTATATTGACTAGAATTTCCTTCAAAACCTAATAACCATATTTCATAGGGTTTCCTTCAAATCCTTGTATTCTTTTAGGTCTTCTCCATCTAATCTTTCTTCCATCAATGGTGTCTTCACAGGGTTGATATTTAATTCCTTTTCTTCAGCCTAGCTCTGATACCATGTTAATTTTTTTCGTAGGGATATATTTTTATTTTCTTTGATAATGGAATTTAATTATTTACATATTGAATTCACCCCATAACATCGTAAAATCATTAAAAAACTTTGCAATTATATAGAAAGAATAATTCCATCCTCAATGCAGTGGAACATAAAGGACGAATAGAAGAAAAGCATTCACACATAGAGACACTGAGATTGATTTGAGACCGAGGAAAAACCCTAAAAGGGGAAAACCCATTCAAATTCTTCTTCTTATTAGATCGTCATAAAATGTTCAACAAAGAGAGAGTACAATAATCCAATTCTACATTCGAAAGTATATATATCAAAACAAACCAAATAATATCCTAGAGATGAACCAACAATAATATTAATCAAAATCATGATCCAAAATCCTACGCTTAACTATCAAGTTTATTGGTCAAATTTCAGAATATACTGTCAATTGTCATAAAAACCTTAAGTCCCGATCACATGAAGCTAATGGTCATGCATGTAGCTTAAGCATTTTGACTGCAGGGAGATGTCTATCATGCATGTATCTACAACTAAAAATACCATGTTACAATCTTGTGGCTACAACTTAGAAACCCTAATTTACACATGCGAGCTCAAAACCTACCATTTCAAACCAGTGTGAACCATCTCAGCGAACCAACTTCAAATCCGTGCGATCCAAACCAAAGAAGAGAAAAAGAAGAAGATGCTTCATGATGATCTCCAAATGGGGGGCACTTGAATTGTATTTATAGCCATCCAATGATGTCCAAATTATCTTTTGTGTCAACCTATCCTTTTGTGCACATGAGGGTTTCCATATTAACATATATTTTTCCTTAACTAAATTAAATTCTTCCAAGGACTAGCAGGGGTATTACTTGATGAGGAAGATTGTCCAAAGGAGGGAATTTTTCCCTGAGCTACCAAATTAACACACGTAACTTTGATTATCACAATGTATTGTGTCCATATATAACACTTAATTAAACAATCCTACAAGTAGCTTCTATAGCCACATTGTTTCACAACTTGTAAATACACAACCTATGCAATATTCAGTGTGACAAATGTCTACTTCCTAGTCATCCAAGATATCATAGAAGAACCAAAACTAAAGCAACATCTTGATTTGCTCTTCCTATCCATTGTACACCTTGACCAATCTGAATCAATCTATCTCAACAACATCACTTCACCACCTAAGACATATATTAAACTATATCCAATTGTATTTCATATGTACCTCAAAATGATTCTCCACATGCATGGACTCAACCATAAACTGAACAACTTAATTCATTGGATTCTTCACCATAGTTACTTTTTCTCAACCTAGCTGGGTGCTCCCTTTGACACTGAAGAAGTTCCTCCTATGGAAATCTTGTTTTCTCCCTTTATCAAAAAAGAAAATATTCCTACTACTTTTTCTCCCTTTGTCACTAAAGCATACCTTATTGTTTGACATGTTCCCTCATAGAAGGTATATTTCTCCTATAGACCTCCTGCTTGTGATAATATTATTTAATAATCTCAATCCATGACATCCTCTTAGAAGGTTTCTCCTTCCACCCTTCCCGACTATCTGCTCCCTCTGAAATGGAAGCTCTTCCAATAATCTTGCACAGTCCTAGATATTTTAACAATTTAGACAACCCTCCCTCTCGAACACCAATCACTTTTACAAAATATATGCTTGAGTTCTTATTCCATACAAGGAATTTTCCATCATCAAATGCAACTCTATACTCTTTGTCTTTCAAGGATGAGGTAGAGGTCGATTTCTTTTAAAAAATTGGTACATAAAACACATCATTTATATGAATATTTTCTCATTAATCCAATTTTAAATATGTTGACACAACACCTTTGATTTCATACTTGGTATTGTTGTCAAGTTCCACTTTCTGTGTTGACTTCCTCTCTACCAATTTTGTGAGACTCTCGTGGTCACCTGTCATATCTTTGGGGCCACCACTATCCACTATAACAATGTCATTATGATATCCAATAGAGCCTATAAGGGTAGAAAATAATAAGTAATCCATATCTTATGTACCATCATGCCTGGATCTCTTATGATTGTGATTCCTATAATCAACAATGTTTGATGTTGAAGTATGTTGCTTTCCCTTTCTCTTCCTATCATTCTTCCCTTTAGGACATTGGATTTTATAATGACCAAACTTGTGAGAACCATAACAATAAATATTTGACATATCCTTCTTATTATTATTATAAATGGGAGCAGGTATTCTACCTATATTACTTTTATGAAAATTTCCAAAATTTCTTCTTAATTTACCATTCTTCATATGAGCTACAAATTCTCACGACTCACCATATTGGGTTCTTTAAATATTCTTCTTCAATACTAGCCTAGAATCCTCTTGGATATATGAAGCTCATAGTTGATCAAACTTTGGAATTTCTATTCTGCCACAAATTCTTGATACAAATAAATCCCATGAATTTAGAAACCCATTAAGGGTCATAGTCACAAGTTATGATTCATCAATATTTTCACTAATGGCCTTGAACTGATCTGTCAACTAAGAGATCCTCATGAAGTAATACACAAAAATGTTTGATTTAGACTTGAATACCATAAATTTTATTCCTCAAGGTCATCTTATATCCAATGTTTTTAACTGTACATCCATACTAGGGAATCATATATTTTCTTTGAAATCTCTAGTCTAGAAACAAATGGAATCAAATTGTCTTTGATTTATTAAAAAAGAATCACCTTGGCCTAAGTTTCCATCTTGTTTTGCTTAAAATTTCCATTATCATCCTAAGGTTAAGTAATATTACTTTCCACATATTTCATGACATCATTCTCTTCAATAATGAGATCTATTTTGGTCCTCCAAGACCTTAAATTTGTTTCATGTTCTAGCCTATCTTCAGGATTGTTAAAGGGAGCCATCTGGTTAAGGATATGGTCACATATTCGATTGTAGAATAAGTGCCATCAAGGGGTGATCCAAATGGCCTTTATTCACCAAATCTTTGATACCATGTTAATTTTCTAGTTCTAATTAGACAAGCACAACTTTTTGCAATTGATAATTACTTCAAATGATATATGATATTAGTTTAACACATTACAAATCATCATTAAGTTATCGCACTCAAAAAATTCAACTGGTCAAACATTGGGTATCTTAGAAATTCAACTCCTTAGAAACTTAAAGCTCTTCCTCTTTCTCCTCACATGAGAGAGAGATAGAGAGAGATAGAGATAGAGAGAGAGAGAGAGAGAGAGAGAGAGAGAGAGAGAGAGAGAGAGAGAGAGAGAGAGAGAGAGATAGAGAGAGATAGAGATAGAGAGAGAGAGAGAGAGAGAGAGAGAGAGAGAGAGAGAGAGAGAGAGAGAGAGAGAGAGAGAGAGAGAGAAATGTGAGTGATGAGTGAGTGAGTAAATGAGAAAAGTGTCTTTTTATAGTGATATTAGGATGCCCAAAGAGTGATATCTCTTTGCAAATTGAATTTGAAAATAAATTAAATTTTCTTTCTTTTAATTTTATTTATTATAAATAGTTGGGGAATACCTTCAACAATTATCCCAAGATCAACATGAATTAGGTTATTATCCACCCACATAGTGTTTGACTTTGTTAAATTGTTCCTCCATAGTTTATGCGATTGTTTGCATAAATTTAGGTAGAGGTAAAAAATAAATATGCAATACAATATTTATATTTGGTAATTAAACATATTTACCATGATTTATTTCCCACCATAACTTATCAAATTATTTGTTTAAATTTAGGTAGAAGTAAAAACATTTTATACATAAATATTGTAACAACCCTAAAAATTTAGCAGTAAGTACATTCCTTACAAAAATACCTATATATGATATGTTTGAACATGAAAGTGATCCAATATTTAGGTGTTTGTATAGAACTTGTAATTGTTAACTTTTAGGTCTATGTATATTTTCTTAACAAACTGAAATATGACATCCAATATCTAGAAATTTCAATAAGTGTTCTTTATGAGTTGTCTATGATATAGATTTGATCCTTCTATTGACACATTATCCATCCATTTCAAATGCAATGTTAGTATGAATTTTATGTGGAAGAATACATCAATAATAACACATCACTATCAATCAAACATTAAAACTTGAAAAGTCAAATAAAAATATGTTAAGGGTAAATAATGAGACTATAAAATAAAAAAAAGGAAAAATTAAAACATAGTCATTTTGGGCATACAAAGTGTTTAAAATAAAACTCATGGTTTAAAACAAAACTCAAGTATTTCATCCAAATCTAGATATGAATTCCCATGAAAAATTTATCCATGATCTGTCTCGAAAGAACCATAACAGTTTAGAAATCATTCAAATATCTGAACAAAATTAATAACATGTAGCATTAGGCTTAAATTGTTTCGAATGAAAATTGCATATAATTGGGCATCCTATATCTAGCTTTATCGATCTAATAGAACATAAATTAGATTTGGATTCAAATAGAAAACAAAATTTCATCAAAATTCATGACATTATGCACAATAAAAACTATATCAAATAAGTAATTATGCTTAAGGAAATTTTTTTAGACAAAATAAATCAAACTAAGAAAAAATTGTACAAAATTATAAATAAGTAGAAAATTATAGAAAATAAATAAAATTTGGAAGGATCCCCATTATTTAATGAAAAATTCATATCATAATGGGGATTGTTGTACAAGTTACAACACTCATATACCAAGATCTTAGGCCAAGCTAAACATTTATATGGTCATAAGTAGTTTTCCCTTTTTGGACCTAAATTATGTGTAACTAAAGAAATATACCTAATAGATTTCTAATTCATTCTTGAACTTGCAAAATGCACAAGTGGGTATGGATATTTTGGTAAGACTTAGTCAAGTGAACATATATTACATTTCTACTTCATCATTTTATAGTTTAGTACATTTTTTACATTATCACTTTAGGCGATAGTGTAAATTGATCATTCCTAATTTGTAAGTGTGTTTTCCTTATAAACCATTAATTTAGTTATTGTAGTCTTCAATTTAAATATTTATGGAACCATTTTCGAGATCTAAAATAATGCTGGGTGATCATCACATGTTGATTATGAAAATTGTCAAACCAATTTTGATAACTCCACAAACTTATGGATTCTATGTAGAATTTCAGATTTAAAATATAATATTATTAGATATGTTGTGATAATATATCGAATGGAATATCAATGATAGTTTACATACCATATTTGAATTAAATAAGAGTATTTTCTGGATATTTACAGGGGATTAGATTGCATGGGAAAAAAATCGTAAAACCCTAATCATGGTCGACGAATCTGTGAATAACATTTGTGATCCTGGAGATGAGAGGTTTTTGAGGTTGGAACAACAAGTCATGAACATAAATCATAATGTGAATATTCTCATGCCAACACTAAGAAATAAGATTGGGATATTTGGATAAGATGGGATTTCAAATTTAGAGGACACATTAGAAGGGGGATCAGGAGATCTAATGAAATGAAGAATCAATCGAAGAAGGATCTTGTAAAATATCAACCTAGTTAAAGTGTCGTGAATCAATGTCAACCCCTATTTAAAATGGAATAAAAAGTAAATATCAAGCCATACCATGATGAGATCGACATTATAAAGCTAAATTACTAGTTTCGACAATCATAATTTTATTTCATCATCCATCAAATTGAAGAAGGAAAAAATATTTCATTTGCATGCTTGAAATTAGAGGGCCATGCACTGAATTGGTCAAAGAGCCACACATAGAACTTGAGGCTGGAGGGAGATCCTATAATGACTAAGTGGGAGAACTTAAAACTCTCATTAATTCAAAATTTTACCCTATTGGGTACGTAGAGGAATAATGGATCCGATGGCATTAATTTAGGCAAAATCCAGGCCAAAGCATGTAGTAGCACACCAAAGAGTTGAGAAAGATGGCCATAATGCTGGGTATATCCCCAAAAAACCTAGATGTACTCATCAAGTATTTTGGGGGGTCGACACTACCTTCTGTGAGAGAAAGTGACGTTTTTCAAGCCCAAATTAATGGACGAGGCTTTCATACAAGTACAATACCTAGAGAACATATGCCTGAAGAGAGAAAAATTAAGTGGATCGAAGTAAAAGGAGAAAAAATATGCTTCTAAGGAGGGGAAGAAGAAGAAAAAAGGGGAAAAGATAAAAATACAACAACCACAACACATCAGTGCAAATATCCCAACAACTAAGGAAACCACTACAACATTGATGACCATACAAAGGAGAAGTGTTGGAAGTTACATCCAAAGCTAAAGCTGAAGAACAAAAAGAAAAATAATAAGAAGAATACTATCATAGCCACAGATTTTAGAAGAAAAGTTGAAATAAAAGTGCATATGGATGAGAATATCATCTGTACATCATTGAGGAAGGAGGTGAATCTTAGTAGCCTTCAACAACAAGAAGACAAAGAAATTGCCAAACTCTTCCATATAAAGATACATGTCAAGAAGACAAAAATTGATGCTTTATTTGACTCAAGATCACAAGTGGATATCATTGCAGTAGATATAGTCAAGAAGTCAGGGCTTGAATTTTAGCATAATTCAAGCCCATATTCACTAGGATGGGTAAATAAGGATGTAGAGTTGAAGGTAATAAAATAGTACAAAACTAGATTTCCTATCAGTGCTGGTTTTATTGATGAAGTAGAAATATATTTGATTCCCCTTGATGTATGCGGAGTCATGTTTGGAAGTACATAAATGTACATGCATGATTAAATATTCATGTAGAGAGCCAATCATTACCGACTCGTCAAGGATGGAAAATCGTTGATCATCAGCACACACAAAGGAAAGTTGAAAATTTCACTCATAAGTGTCGAAAAAGCCAAGAAATTTAATGGTTCCAACAATAACTATGCTTTATTGTTTTTAAGATAAAGTCAATTTATATAGGAGTCAGTAAGAGTCAACACATCCCTGGAGGGGTGTACTAAGAAATAGAAATAACAACTAGAATAGTTTCTATAAGCATACAAGGATGTCTTATGAGAGCCTAAAATGTTAACACCTAAGAGGGAAGTGGAGCACGAGATCCAACTATTGCTGCACTCTGCATTCCAAACATTGGGTTGTACAAGAATTTTGTTATAGAAGCAAGTGTGGTGAAAAAAAAACCACAACAACTAATGGAAAATTGTTTCATTTGACTGACTACATCACCATGTGGTTCATCCATCATCATTATCTTGAAGAGGGATGGGACTTGGTGGGCGTGTATAGATTACAGGGCGTTGAATAAATTCACGCTCAAGAAAATGTACCATATTTCCTAAGATAGATGATTTGTTGGATCAATCGAAACACATAAAATACTTCATCAAGTTGGAATTAAAGTATATATATCGCTAGGTTCAAGTCAAAAGAATATACATGGAAGACCACCTTCAAAACCAGGCAAGCATTGTATAAGTGGTTATTCATGTCATTTGGCCTATGTAATGCACCAACTACATTTATGATATTAATGAATGATGTACTGTTTCCTTTTATATATTAATTTGTTATTGTCTATGGATGCTATACTAGTATACAATGCTACCTGGGAAGAGCACATATTTCATTTGACGTAGGTGTTAGAGACATTAAATAAGCACCAATTACTAGAAAATCTTAAGAAGTGTGAGTTTTCACAACAATGTTTTGTGTATATGGGGTATGTGATAGGTGGAGGAGAGCTGAAGATATATCCTGCCAAGATGGAGGCCATCATGAAATGGTCGATGCTTACTAATGTTTATGAGGCCAGTACCTCAAGAAATTCATAGCCTCATTTTCATCAATAGCATCACCACTCCATGCCATAATAGTAAACAGAAAGAGTTTCTAGTGAGGAAAGGCTTAGTAGAAGTCTTTCAAGGAGCTAAAGAAGAAGATCATTCAAGAACCAATTATAGAATTACTAAAATTTCAATGACCCTTTAAAGTTGAGACATATGTGATTGAGTATGTTATGGGAGTAGTCTTAATGCAAGGAGGAAGCTTTGTATGATACTATTTTGAAGTATTTCATGGGATAGTTCTTAACTAACCTACCTACAATGAGGATCTCTATTCCCTAGTGCAAGATGTGGAGAATTTGATGCACTATCTAATGGGAAAGGAGACAATAATATGCACAAATCACTAGTCACTATAGTACTTGTAGGCCCAAAGTGAGCTACAAAAAAAAATCATTACAAGTGGATGGAGTTTTTACAACTGTTTCATTTGGTGATCAAGTAAAAGAAGGGAAGCACAAAAGATTTTTCTAACATGATTTCAAGGCCACCCACATCAAAGATCATAACTTTAGGAATCTTATGCACATGGATCCATTCACTCATGATGCACATAAAGCGGCATATTTAGAGGATGAGGACTTCAAGGAGGTGTTTCAGTAGTTGTAGAGTCAGAGTCATGTGCATGATGGTGAAAACACCATTGACTACCATATCCAATATGGGTTACTATACAATATGGATAAGCTATGTGTTCCTAAAGGTGAGTGATTGCAACTTATTAGAGAGGCTCACACCTCTAAGGTTGTAGAGCACTTTATTTTAGGGAAGACTATTTCCAACTTGCAGAAGTATGTGTATTGGACCAATATTCAAGATAAGGTAGCTAGGTTCAAAAGAGGATGCATGTTTTTTTGTACCAAAAAGCCTAGCAGCAGGAAACTGGGTCTATATCATCGCTTAATTGTACCCACTCATTCATGGTAGTTGATAGGTTCACCAAGATGTGTGTTTTTATTCCTTGTAAAAATACCATAAGTGGGAAAAAATCAACAAAATTTTTCTTTGGACAAGTTTGGGTGCACTTTGGGACACCAAGGAGCATCGTTTGAGACATATGTTGTCTCTACTACAACACCCTCAAAAATTTTTGGAGCATACATTTCTATTGTATAATGCATTTCTTTTGGTCACAAAATGTTGTCTCGTGTTATTTTACATGTTTTAAGTGTTCTTTTTCATTTTAAGTGTCATCACATCGTTAAGAACATCTACAATGCTCTCCATAGCGATGCTCCACTTTCTAGTCATAAAGTGACACTTTTGGTCACGATCACATACACTTTGTTTGTAATACTTGGAGAGTGTCTTTGAACTATAATTTTGACATAGAATTCTCAGTATTAGGTCCTGTCTAAGTCTTACAAATGATTTCATGTGTATCACACTTGATTTTACCCAAAACTTCTTGTGTTTTCCTATGCCTTTTCGTCCAAACTTAGAAATTTTTTCAACTAAACTTCATATCAAGAAAGGGAAAGTGCATAAAACACTCTCAAAGCTCAGTTAGACCTTCCTCCTTGTTTGGAATATGCCTTGTGCCTTTCCTTGGCACATATCACACTCCTAATAAATAAGCTTCCCTTGTCTCTCTAAACTGTAGCCTTTGCAAGTCTTCCTCTAGTTGAGGGCATGAGACACCAAAAATGGACAATGGAAATTCCTTCAACATTAAGAGTGAACCTTGAACCTATCCAAGCACACTTCATATTATCAGTCATCATTCAAGCCTCCCATCCCTCTTCAGGATGCACCCTACGCCCTCCACCAATTCCTCACTCTTAGTTGACCATATGGTGCAAAAAAAAGCATCATTGAGTTTACTTTGCTCTTCCTAGTGTGCCCTACACCCTCCATAAAGAATTATCATTTCACTAGAGCACACACTACATCCTCAGTCCTTAGCACCCAACCCTTGTGCCTTGATAGTGCGACTTGCGCCCAAAAATATCCCTTTCTCTTCCCGAGCACACTATTAACTCATAAATAGAAAATTTGAATGAAACATGATATAATGAGATATTTTATAGTTTATGTTTGCTTTATATGAGTGCTTATACTTGTATGTGTTTCTAGAACAACTTGGCAAGAATTCATGAGGATATATATTGAGAGGAGAAATATGAGGAAGCATTCAAGAACAAGAAAGCATATGTTCAAACAATTCAAAGAACATTGAATCTGAATGATCAAAGTGATCCACAAAGACTCCATATGATATTAAGACCCTTTGGAGGGTAAATATAATCAACAATAAAATATAGGCATCAATAATCAAAGACTTAAGTGGTATCTTTGTCGCCTCCCAAAATATCCATGTCATAAGTCACTTCAAGTCCAAGTTTCTAGTGTCAATGACATGCCATAATATTGCCACACAATGATGTGGGTAATTATTATGTGGAAGTATAAGGGTCATATATGGACAAAAGAGCCACATGGAGGAGTCAAAGAGTCATTATAATCTCAAAATTTATATGGAAGTTCAAAAGTAATTTATAAGAATAAATGTTGTAAAGAAGCTCTAAGGGCATTTGAAGTTGAAAGGTCATGTAGGAAGTCTAAGAGTCATGGGGATATGAAGGGTCATATATTTAGCTATAAAGGAGGCCTAATTACTCAAATAAATAAATTTTAACATTGGCTTCTCCCATAAGAAATTAGAGATATAGAGATAGTTCTTTTGGAGAGCATGTAGTGGCTTCAAAACCCCACTATTGGAGCCAGCGGTGTTCATTATACTCATGTATCTTGGAAATTTTGATTAATACCTATTTGGTCAAATTTTCATGCATAGATCATGGATTTTTTTAGAGTACTCTTTGAATGTTTGTGGTTTATGTTGGCATTAATTGTACTAAAAAAATTGAACTATTTTAGTGGCTTTGGTGCTCATATGATGGAAAGTGTGTTGTGATGTTATAACAATCGTTGAATCAAAGTGAAATATTTTTCTTGATGATAAATTATTCTCATTCATCCGTATGTGTGTGTCTCTATTTGAGTAGTACTATTACTGTTGTTTTAGAGGCTCATTTAATTTCCGTGCAGTAAAATAACATTGATACACTTGAAATTTAAAATTTCACAAGGCATACTCTCTTGCTCATTCAAAAGTACCTGTGCGCTACTCTCTTTTGCTAATTGTTTAAGCCAAGGAAAATCTTTAAGTATAATGGTAGCTATTCCATATTTTTGGATGAGAATCCTATACCAAACAATGTTAGGTCTAATTGGGACTTCATATCGGGGAGATCCCCTGTATGTTGGCGAGTCCAACATCGTCAACATTTTGGCACTAGAAGGAGGGAGGCCACATTTTTATGGATGATAACTCATCAAATCCCATTCGTTTAACTTCTGGAAAAGGCAATACTATTTTGGTTTCTACTCCAAATCCTATTCCTGAAGTAGCAGGGTATTCTAAATCTATTCTAAAGTTAGATTATGAAGTTAATTATGACCAACTTTGGGAAATTTGGCTTATTACTTGCTGGTTTTCAAAAGATCTTGGTTTACTTACTGTCACTCATAGTCTTACTCATCACCTTAGGAAGAAAGAAACAACGTGTACTATAGTTTTGGTACATCAGTGGAATATTTGGTTTTTTCCACTCTTGAAAAATTATCAAAACCTTCAGAAGAAATACTTCAGCAAGAGAGAATTCCAACTATTGATGAAGGGCATGAGGAATATTTTATTCTTTCCAACAAAGAGCAACTAAGAGTTGATTTTGAATAAAATAAAGACTTGAATGGTGAAGGAGAAGGATCATTAGATTCAAAAAAAGAGGAATAAATGGAAGATGAAGTCATGGATGATCAAGATTTGGATTGGATGACCCAGGGGCCACTCACTCTTCCAAATAATATTCATATAATTCCTAAACATTCAAAGAAGTTTCTATCAAAGTTTGATCCTAACAATAAGACTAAGGCAAAGGACCATATTGAGAATTTCTACGTGCATTTATGAATGCTAGAGGTATGATATGATGATGTTTCTTGTAGATTATTTCCTTTCAATTTATAAGGTAGAGTATCAATATGGTACCATAATCTTCCAGTTGATTCAATCCATGGTTGGGGGGATTTTAAAAGATTTCTTTTGGAGAATTTTGTGGATGATAAAAATTCCACCATGTTGTTAAAAGAGCTTAGTAATTAAGATGGGGGAAAATGAGAAAGTTAAATATTTTCATCAAATATTTAACCACATATTGAATAAGTTCCCCAAAAATATACAACCCCATGATTCTATCACTATAGCTTATTACATGGCTCCCTTGCCAAATAACATTTTTATTTTTGTTAAAAGAGCTACAAAGGAGACACAAACTTTAAAACTTGTATAATCTATCACAATTGAGAAAGACTTGTGTTCTATTGGAGCCATTAATGATGATGAAGATCCAAAATAATCCAAATATGCTGGAAATAAAAATCAAACCTCTTCCTCTAAGGCCAAATAAAAGGATTCATTCGATATGGAAAACTTGGCTAAATCCATAAATTTGCTTAATAATGAAGTATCAAAATTGGAAAGAAGGTCAAGCAAGGCATCCAGCAATAACAAGCCTTTCAAGCCATCTTTTCTCAAAATAAACAAAAATAATCCATTGTCTAAATCCACTCAGACCTCATCATTATGTTCAATGTCAAAAGTTTAGGAATGGCTAATTTTTTCACTTTCAATCAAGAACAACATTATAAAAAAAAACATGCCGGCAATGGAATCACAACATGAAATCTATGGTATCCCATATTGTGGATACCTTGTTAGTATATGAGAAATTTGAGAAAATGGAAGAATAAAATGAACTTTCCACAACTGAATAAAATTCAGGTGTTGGGCACATAGTCAATGCATTTCATATTATATTAATTGTTGATAAGAAAATCATTGAAGAACCACCTGAGAGTGAGGCTCCTCCACAACAAACAACTAGTAGATATAGTTTGAGGTGTAAGGGACCTATTTTTGAGTGTTGAAAAATGTGTAACTATGTTCGGTCTTCATAAATATGAAATTTAATTTTGATTCTCGTATTTTGTAAAATGAAAGAAAAATTATTATTGCTATTTTTGGAGCATGGGTTTCATCGTAAATGTCTTTTATTTTTAGAGGTAAATCACTCATTGAGTGCTTGTAGGGTTTTTAATAGGCCAATAAGTCAAAAGAATCATTGTAATAAGTTGAATACCCCATCAGGCACATTTTAACTTGTAAATAAAAGTGTCGAAATACCCTTCAAGGCGAAGTCGACTTGGAAACTAAGAAGTCAACCTATTTTGAGAAGCCACACCCACCTTGAGAAGCCTATATAAAGGAGGGAACTCAACCTCCTTAAGATACATTTATCACTCACTCATTCAAGCAAAGGAGAAGAGAAAGACGGCTAAGGAAGAAGGAAGAGGATGAAAAATATTGTTTTTGGGCTAATATTCTCTCACACGTGCGAGGAAGGGAAGTTAGGGTTTGCTGCTACAAGGTCGATATTCTATATCTACTAGAAGATGATCAAATTTTCTGGAAGAAGGGTCTACTAGGTCACCTTCTAACCGTAGAAAAGGAAGCAAGGCAAGTGAAGTTGTTGGGAGGCCTTGAAAGGCTAATTTTTAAAATAATTCTTCTAAGGCATATATGATCTACATAAAATAAGGACATCGAATAGAATTTAGTCTAGATGTGATATTTCATGAAAGTAATGCATTCAAGAAATCAAAAGATCACCCTATTGACTCTGATGATGAAGAACTTCTAGTATTTGAAGAGGAAGTTACTAGGGAGGAAGAGAAATAAAATCATGAAGATGAAGGTCCGAGTGAACCTATATAACTTGAAGTAATTTCCATGACTAAAAAGATACCTAATTGGTTGAAATATACTCTATTAGATGTAGAGGGACATGGAGAGACTAAAGGCACATTTGGGAAAGAAAGAAGCCAAAAATGTGTTATACATATGCATCATATATGACAAATCTAATAGAAGTAGAGGCATCCAACTTTGATGAATTTGTCACTAATCAAGAACGGAAAGATTCAATTAATGAAGTATATCAATCAATAATAAAGAATGGGGTTTGGGATATCATACCTAGGCTTGAAGACAAGTCTATAGTAACTTTAAAAAGGATTTACAAGATAAAGCATGTGGTATATGGAAGCATTGACAAGTATAAGGCATGATTTGTGGCTAGGGGCTTCTATCAACAAGAAGGCATCGACTATGAAGAGAAATTTTCTCCAACAACAAGGTATACAACTATATGATCATTGGTACCTTTGGAAGCATCAAGGGGATGTAATATACATCAAATGGATGTCAAAAATGATTTCATGAATGGAAAAATTGATGAGAAAGTCTCTCTAGATCAACCCTTGGGATTTGAAGTCAAATATAGAGAGACACATGTTTGTAGATTGAAGAAGGAATTGTATGACATTAAGAAGGAACCAAGGGCATGGTATGCAAGGATGGATGCGTACCTACAAATATTAGGCTTCACAAAGAGTTTATCTGATCCAAATCTCTACATTATGGTTTTAAAATGTGAACCTATGATTATTCTTATGTATTTGGATGATCTTCTCTTAACATGTGTACAAGGTCGAATCCAAGAATGAAAGAAACAGCTAGTAGCAGAATTTGATATGAAGGATCTTGGGATGATGCACTACTACTTGGGACTAGAATTCTTGCATGAACCTGATGAGATCTATCTAGGTCAAGGGAAGTATGTGATCAAGATGTTGAATAGGTTTTCCACATATGCATTTCAAACCAATGGCAAACCCAATGATGAGAAACTTGAAAAGAATAAGGAGTTACGAATCAAGCCTAGTGGATCTGACTAAGTTTAGGGAATTTATTGGCTCACTGATGTACTTGGTGAATACTCGACCAAGCATATGTTTTTCAGAAAAATTTCTTAGTAAATTCCAAGTGGATCCTAAGCATGATAATTGGATGGTATCCAAGCACATTTTGAGATATCTGCAAGGAATAATTCACTACTGTTTGAAATATGAAAGAAGGAATTTTGTCCACTTGATTGGATATATAGATTCCGAATGGGGAGGAATTCAAAAATATGGAATAAGCACTATAGGAGGATCTATCAGTTGAGGATCCTCCATGGTCTCATGGATGAGCATGAATCAAGAATCAGTTGCTTTGAGTAGTGTTGAAGTCGAGTATATTAAAGCTTGTGAAGTAAGCATAAAAGTTGTCTAGTTGAGGAAGCTACTATATGAATTATTTAAAGGACCAATATACCCAATAATGATACATTGTGATAACACCAATTGTATAAGATTTTCTGAAGACCCAGTTTTTCATGGAAAGAAAAATCATATAGACAACAAGCATCACTACATTCAGAAGCTTGTACAAGATGTTGTGTTGAACTTAAAATATATATCCACTAATGACTAGGTAGCTATATTATGATCATGTAGCTCCTCCTCCCAAGAATTATTCCATATAAAAAAGACTAAGTTTATCACTTTGGATGCATCGAAATAGGTTATGCCTATATATACTTCAGCGTTACCTTCTAAAAATGAAATTATTAAATACAACATCTTCAAAGACATGAAAAGAGCCCAGGCCAATATTTCAATATTTGAACTCGTCAAGATAGCAGGCTAGCATAAGTTTCTTGTCCAAGCCTTTTCATCTTAGCGTTAGTCAACTAATAAAGCCTCTGCATCTCAAGCTAGGTTAGGTAAATCTCATGGATTTCTTGAATCTATAGTAAATACTATGTGTTATGCAATTTTTTGTTCATATAACCTGTTATTATTAGATGGACTAAGGTAAGCCATGTAAGACCAATTTTACCATAGTAAAATTTCTTTCACTATGAGAAATAATTTAATAACCCATAGTTTATTAAAAAAAATTTGGTCTAAACAAGATACCCCATGAGGAATAATTAAATAAATCCTTATTTGTTTGATTTTCCTCTAGGGATAATTAAGTAAACCACTGTTTAATTAATATTCCTGGTCATATTTAACTGAAAACATGAGAATTAATTAGATAAAGGATTATTTATCTTATTATTCTCTAGGAATAATTATTTAAATCATTATTTAACAATATTCCTTGTTAAATTTGACTAAATCATTTATAAATGATTGGATAAATCATTATTTATTTAATTATTCCTTAACCTCATCCTTGAAATAATAAATAAATCATTTATTTATTTATTATTCCTAAATAAAGGGATTTAACCAATTCTAAATTCCTTTTCTGTCCACCAAAAATAATAAAATATTCCAAGTAAGTTGGATCTAGATTTGGTTAATAATATTTTAATTACAGACCAATATCTAGACTAAATCAATATTTTGTTATAAATAGAAGGGTTTTCCATTCAGTCATCACCATTTTGATCACCTTTTGATCTATACTTTTGGTCTGACTTTGATCCTTCATCATTGTCATATTTTTTGTACTTTTTCTTGTGAGCTCCCTTTGAGTTTTATTTTGTCTGGGTTTTTTGCACCATCAAGAGAGAGAGATCTTAGATCTGAAGTGTTGAGGACATAAAATAGCCCATCCCATTGATGGGGACTAGTAACATCTTTCTTTGTTCCCTTCCTACGTGTCATAATAGAAAAAATTATTTACAAATTATTTTCTTGTCTATTGGATGTATGGAGCAACTCTTGTTTATTTTCACTGTTTTGTAATGTTCCGAAATGGAAATCAGCAGATTTTTCTCCACTGAAGTGTTCCTTTGTCGGAAATATGAACAAGGCTATTTCAGAGATGGAATGAGTGGGAATTTACCGGATATGTCACCTAGGGAAAATTTTAGGGGCTAATATTCACAAGTGGGCTAATATTCCATGCTTTTTCCAAAAAAAAGATTTGCCAATTTCCATTTTTCTGAAAATGAATTCGCCAAAATTTTATAGTATAAAATTATTTTACCTTAAAATTTTCCAATATTATATATTTTCTAATATAAAATAATTACAAATCTAAGCATTTTTACAAAATTATCATCAAACATTTTAAAATTTGGATATTAAGGACTAGTAAGATTCACCAAGGTTTCTAAACTTTAGGATAAACTTCCATTCTTAAAATTTTCCTCGATTTCACCTCTAAAAATAGGATGAGATCCAGAGGCTAGCTGGCCCCTTCTCAGGCTTTGTCTATAGCTATGTAAATATTCCTCCTTGGGAAAACTCAGGAAGCAAGAAGAAAAAATGAATTTCCAGCCATGCATGCAATAAAATACTGAATTGAAATCTTGAATCCCATATATACAGCAATAAACAATCTAAGTCCAAGAATAGAGCTGAAACAAATCAAACTAGGTGGGCTAAACAGGCCTCCCACACTAGTGTAGTCAAAACTAGTGAAAAAATCCAAGAATGCAAAATGCTGAAGTAGCTGCTCAAGGGAATGTGCAGTATAAGAGAGGTTTTGCACACAAAATTATCACATAAAAATATATATACTCATATATTAATAAAAAATTCTCAAGGAATAAGATCTAGTCTCCTTATACAAAAGCAAGACAACCCGACAAGGGTTTCTTGTCAAACACTCAAAATACAAAATGTAATATTCAGAAATCTCTGAATACTCACTACAACATGAAGCATGAGAGTGTAAGAGGCTGATAGAAATATTATCTGATGCATATCCTTAAAATTCTTCCTTCCATGAGAGAATTAACCTCTCAATCACAAGGAAAAACCATAAAGAAGCCACCAAACCCTGCAATGAAATCTACCTCCCAAAATAACACAGTTCCCAGCTACAACTGCCCTGGAAAATTTGAGAAGTGTGTGGTATGATACCACTGGTCTGAAATCTACTCCAAGACCCTCCAAACATATCTCTGGATGAAAGGAAATCTCCCTCCAATAAAAGATTAGCTCAGAAATAGGATATCAATCCCTTCCACTGCTGCACCCAACTACACTGCACAGTATCTACTGCAGAAACTGTACTGATGAAGATGGATGAATTTTGGCCTGAAAAAATGATGTGGAATGATAAATTCAAGCTCTCCCAATGAGCCTCCTCAAAGGAATAGGTGGGATTCTTTCTCGGGAACACCCAAGTGCTAAACAACACTGCTACTCTGCTAAATAGCAAGAGTGAGCAAATGTCTAGAGAGGCATGAATAATGATATAAGCATAAATAGCAATGCTCCCATCCTCTTCCTCATATAGAATATGAGTTTTATTCTCCTTGGGCCCACCCAATTAGGTTTCCTCAATCAAAAGATGCACTTCCCTCCAAAATTGCGTTATTCTTCCTAGGGTTTCTTCTCCTCCAAGACTGTGCAGTTGACCAAGTAAAAGTAGTTGCATTTTATCCTTGTTCACACATAGACGTGTTTTATTAAGCTTGAAATAATGTATCCTTTCACACTTGGAGTTTTTTATCCTTCTTAGGAGACTTATGGGATTTTATACCCATTTATTTGCCAACTATAGCTGCTGCTAATTCTAATGTTCCATTTAGCTTGGAAGCTAAAAATTTGGAACATTATAGTCCTCCCCTCCAAAATCTTCGCTTGTCCTCAAGAAAATGCATAAGGAGAGAGAAATATCTCCCCTTCTCCTCATATTTCCTCCATCAATAGCCTCCATCACTGCATCAAGAGAATCTTCCAATAAAATGTCATCCAATGCTTCCTCCCAAGGGTGCAAAGCGAAAGTGACCACATCGATCAAAGGTGGAAAGTGTGAATGGAAACATGCTAGCTGTCTCATGGCCTCCAAAAAGTAGGGGTGATTATCATCATGGTGAATGAGTGCCTCCCTCATCCATGCAATCATCCAGATGAAGTGAGTCACCCTCCAACACGGTAACTCATAAAAAGTCTCTTCCACCTTGTGCTCCTGAAATGAAGGTGGGCTGAATAAGCGAACATGATAGGCAAGAGGGAATACCCTACACTATCCTCCTCTACACTCATGATAAATGTAGAGGGTATGCTGATATTGGGCTGAGACATGATTTCCCTCCAATGGCAAGAAGAACATTGAGCCTCCAAAGGCTCTTCCTCCGAGATCATGAGTCATGCCAACCCAACCCATTCCATACAAGATGAATGGCACATCATCACCACATGGCATCCAAATCAGAAAATGGCTGAAGGTTATATGCAACTTTGGATGATAGATATGGTCTCTCTGGTGGATACTGTGCAGTTCTCCTAACTTCTACTTGAGAATGTCATATGGCAAGTGTTCTTGCAACAAGTTACAAGCTGAATATGTATGTTTTCCCGACATGTGGAAGTAAGCATAAATGTATATCAGTTGTACATATACAAAATAACAATACACCTGCCCAATTTCATGTATATATGGGATACTATCATCATAAACATTGGCTCTAAAGTGACCATGAAACCCAAAAATAATCCTGCTCTTTTGGGGAGAAATTCACTGTCCAAACATGGTGAGAAAGTACAAATATTCAATATAGTAATCAAAAAGTACATAAGTGCATTCTCTACCATACATAGTGACTGGAATGAAAGTGAGATCCTCTAATAAGTCCTCCCATGAGAATATACTCATAAAAATCTGCAAGAAGAAGGGATACCTCCTCCCTTTGGAATATCTCATCCATAAGAACATGCTCCTATGTGATAGCACTGTAGGCCTTTGTAATAAGGCTCCATGACTTCTCCCTTTGAAATTACACATGCCAAAGCCATCCACCATAATGCTGCTATGTGAGAAGATCATATTCTGATATGGAAGTCTCTCATGATCCTCGAATGTTGAAGGGTAGCCTCTTTACACCATGAATGTGCCTTTCTTCTCTTCAGAAATATCATGAAAAATATGGGAAGAATTTTCCCCATACTCTCCCAAGTGAAACCATAGCAAAAATTTTTTTTTTTTGCTGCCTCATCTCTCCCTCATACAAGCTTCCTCTGAACAAGAACACATCAAAAATACATGGAAGCAAGATACAATAAAAACAAGTTGAAAATTGACAACCAGAGAGTGAATCTTGGTCCCTCTTATGGAACTAGCACAGTGCACCCTTGGCCTACATCAAAATGAGAATCAACAAGTGATTTACTAGCCACTTGTTTTCTTCCATAGTCATCTCATGAGATGGAAACATGAATTTACAATATGGTGTCATTGGTGCACACCAAGAGACATATGGCTTCCCCCACAACTCATCAAAAAGATAGCCAAAATCAATGCTACAAATCGCTGCAAGTACATCATCATATAATATGCAAGAAGAAGAAACTCTTCTTGATACATCATGCTGCTCAAATAATGAAAATAAGTACAATACAAAATGTGAAATTATACCTCCTCCATCATGTACTTGAGGTCTTGAGCTGAAATGGCTCAACTAAAAATTCTCCCTCACTCTCAATGAGTAGGAAGGTGGCTATGACATCCTCTCTATCACCATCTAGGCTATGCATCTCTCCATATGCTGATATATGCCATGTTGGATGCCCTCCCAAGTGAACTCCTCCATCAACTGGAAATATGCATCAAGGTGCATAGAAGAGAAGTCCTCATGTGCTGCATGTAACAACTTCTCCTTAATACTAGAAGATCTAGTCAAGAAGATCCTACCATAGGAATATATGACCACATCATTTATCATGTATCTGTCATCTCCATCTGGGTCATCAAGAATCATGAATGCACCAAGATCCTTGGATTACTCTACAAAAAGCTGAGACCTCCAATAAGTATCAATCCTCCTCAGTGACAGCGCTGGTGATCTGGCATGTGAAGCTCCACTCATGCTGCTTCCTGCTACTTTGACATTCCCCATGCCAAAGTTCTCCTTAAAACTCTTCACCTCTCCAAAATCCAAGAGTGGTGAATCCAAAGACAAGACATCTCTCATCAACTGAAGATTAGGTGGCCTCCCAGGTGGAATGCCTCCATATAGTGAGACATCAATGTCAAGAGTAGACTGTATAGATGATTGGGCAATCTTGCCCTTGCCCTCACTGTGCAAATCAGCCTGCCTCTTCCTTGCATTATCTTTTTGAAACAAAGAAGGGTGTATGCCTCTCATCAACTGATTTTGATCTTCCTCCTTTACTCCTCCTTCCAGTTGCAATGCTGCACAATCTTATTGTTTACTGATTGTGCTCAGACCTCTATGTGTGAGATCCTAGGGACTTCCTTGAAAAGAAGCAAGAATCCCTCTTGTGGGAGAATGTGATCCTCCCTCCTTTGCATGATGCACTGGATGTGCTCTAGATATGATAGTGTTTTTGCCCTCCTCTTCAGTAATGTGTGTGGGAAACCTTCCAACAACTTGATCCCATTGTGAAAAATAGACCCCCATGTACTCTTGTTCAAGAATATGAACTGAAGGTCTTGCCTCCGACAATGTGAAATGCAAGATGTCAGCTTCATTCCTCCATCTCAAGATAGATATGGGCTCTTGATTGCGCTGTGCACTATGGTGTGCAACTGCATGCTCCTCCTCATCATGTGCAAATCTAGACTCTGCTCTAGATTCATCCTCCTTTGGAGATCCCATCTCCAATATTGTGTTCTTTAGCTCTCCTTGAAAGCTATGTATAAATTGTGGAAAAATATTTGTCAGCTTATCTTCCCTTCCTTCTGCACATATAGAAGCTTTCTGGTTTCTGTCCAGTTCTTATTTCTATGAAATGTAATGGCTTGAGAATCTCATTGCAACCTCTTCTTCTTTGAGACCCCTTTGAAATCTCAATGCATCTTCCCTCTTTTTCTTGAGATATAAATATGGATGAGAGTAAACTCATATTATTCATCCTTGAGCCCTCTTCTTCCAAATTTTGAAATTTACAGGCTGAGCCAAGTTCGAAGCTTCGATACCACTGTAATGTTATGAAATGGAAACCAACAAATTTTTCTCCACTGAAGTGTTCCTTTGTTGGAAATATGAACAAGGCTATTTCAGAGATGGAATAAGTGGGAATTTACTGGATATGTCATGTCTAAAAAGAGGATGAGATCCAGAGGCTAGCTGGCCCCTTCTCAAGCTCTGTCTATAGCTATGTAAATATTCCTCCTTGGGAAAACTCAGGAAGCAAGAAGAAAAAAATAATTTCCAGCCATGAATGCAATAAAATACTAAAATTAACTCTTGGATCCCATAGATACAGTAATAAAAAATATAAATCCAAGAACAGAGTTGAAACAAATCAAACTAGGTGGGCTAAACAGGCCTCCCACACTAGTGTAGTCAAAACTAGTGAAAAACCCCAAGACTGCAAAATGTCGAAGTAGCTGCTCAAGGGACCGCGCAGTATAAGAGAGGGTTTACACATAAAATTATAATATAACAATAGATCTACTCATATATTAATAAAAAATTCTCAAGGAATGAGATCTAGTCTGTTGAGAAAAATACTAAGAGGGGGGGGTGAATCAGTATTTAGTGCTGACTAACAATTTTTCTTTTTCTTTCTCTTAAAAACATATGTTACATTACTGCATCCAACTTGTATGTCCAGAGATATTATTATATCTTTACTTAGATCAGTGCATCATTTATTCATCATATCAGCAGTAAGCATGAACATAAATAACAGAACAAAAAACATAAGCAACACATATGAACACCAGGATTTAAGTTGGAAACCCAATTCGGGAGAAAACCACCGCTTCTGTTATCTTAGTCTTCAATATTTATTATAAAAAAAAATTCTTACAATTTTATGCTGGTGCAGACTTATACTAGCATGCAGGAACCCACCTGCAGAAGGCTACAACTTTCTCTCGTTTACCAGCCTTTCCTGGAAGGGAGCTACAACCCCCTTTTCTCATTTACCAGCTACCACTGGAAGGGAGCTACAACCCCCTGTTCTCATTTACCAGCTACCACTGGAAGGGAGCTACAACCCCCTCACTGAAGGCTTCGACCCTTAGCACCACTGTGGACCACCTTTCATTAATTTTCACACTGGATCCACCAATTTCCACACGACATACCTTGCAGGCCACTAGATTTATTTATTTTCTTCAACGGGTGCATCCTTAATTCAACAATCTGTTACCCATTCCATACAGATATACTTCAGAGTGAAGTATTCATTCACAACCCTTACTCATGCATACGTTCTTCATGATTTCGTCAGTCGATTCAACCAGAATTAATCATTATCTGATCTAGAGGTCTTGATCAATCATCATATTCACAGGTGCACCATAGATTCAAATATATCAGAGTTTATACAGATATCTCTAGAAGAGATTCGTTTATTTTCAACCCTTTCACATGCACACACTTCTTCATGATTCTCATCACCTTATATATTTTTCACCTTTATTAAAACCTTGGGTCAAAACCATTCACTTGCTAATGGTATTCGTGGACGAGGTCAAAATAGATAATCCAGCGGGGTCTCCATAACTCTCACTGTTCTATTGATCTTGGTAATTAAATAATTAATTTAATACTTTTGAACTTAACTTTAGGATTAAGGTTAACCCTTCGCATTTTAACGCTTTCAAACAATATGATAAACCTTTGACCCTGGGCCCACAAATATAGTCAATAGTCAATCCAATATGCGCACGATACCATAAGTAATTTTTGAGCAAGTCCAGCGTCCGATCACCGTTAGATTAGAAAGATTCCAGATCAATGGCGTATATGCATATCGCTTGACCTCCGATGCCAAACATTAACGTGCGATGGCCCGCCGTAACTTGGTTAGCCTCTGCGTAGCTTTATCAAATGACCACCGTCTGATGGCTTCCCTCCAAATCAATGGTGCACAGCAATATCACTGAGCGTCTTGGGTCGAACTATAACGCGCGATGGCACATAGTGACAAGTGGTTTTGTGGGGGTCCACCTTGCCACGTGTTGAAAGATCTATGGAATCGGAGCCAACCTCTTGAATACTGCTTGCCCGTCGAAAGCGGTGCGATGAAAATCGAAATCCACTTTCATTGTTTATTTTGCACGTGATTCTGCTTCGCTTAAGGTTCTGTCCATCTTTCGGATTTTACGTTAAAGGCTGTGTGGTTAACTGAGATCAATGGTACTGCGGGGGCACAAACAGTCCGATGATTAACCCAAGGGGGTGCCTCCGCAGTTGACTCATCCATCGAACGTTGACCACAGATCGACGGCTATTGTTAACTATAGTAGCACAAGCCCGATGATATTTTCGTACTGAGGAGTGCCTCTGCATCGCATATTCATTACTCTGCCTCTCTGTTTCTTTCGTTGATTGCGATATGCGATCTTCTGCCTCTCTGCCTTTTCTTCTCTTCACTGTCTCTGCGTTGTCTGCTACCTTATTTCTTCTCTCTTTGCCTTGTTGTTGATCAGATGCTCCTTCTTTGCCACTTCCATTGCCATCAATGACAACATTTCCAACAATCTCCCCCTTTGGCATTGACGGCAATATTCTTCGTTTGTTTGTCTTATAGAAGTCCTTTTTTTCTTTTCCTCCCCATTTGACATCAATGGCAAAGAGTTGATCAAGATCCTTTGAACCAACAATACCATGCTCCCCCTGAGATCATGCTAAATCTTCAAACATAATATGACCAACAATGCATCCTTTTCATATGACCAATGCTCCCCCTTAGCTTGTGCAATCAGAGATGCCTAACGGCACCTCACAACCAATTTAATCTTCTGTATTTAGGTAGACCTGATCCTCTGCATGGCAGAGACTACTCCTAGTTTCAGTCTGAGATATTCAAACGCTTTCATGGGTAGAGGTTTGGTAAATATATCAGCAACTTGTTCTTTGGAGGGAACATATTCCAATTTCACCTTTTTTTCAAGCACTTGTTCATGTAAGAAGTGATATTTGATGGGAATGTGCTTGGTCTTGGAATGCATAACAAGATTCTTTGATATACTGATGGCACTTGTATTGTCAAACATAATTGAGATAGGAGGTGAAAATTTGATTTGAAAGTCTTGTAAGGTTTGCATCATCCAGAGAATTTGAGTGCAACATGATGCGACAACCACATATTCTTCTTCTGTTGTAGATAAGGAAATAGAGCTTTTCTTCTTGCTAAACCAAGATACTAACCAGGGCCCCATATAGAATGCACCACCACTAGTGCTTTTCTAATCATCAACACTTCCAGCCCAATCTGCATCAGTGTATGCATGAAGAGTAAGATCAACATTCTTTGGATACCATAGTCCAAAGTCTTGAGTTCCTTGTAGATATTTGAATATTATTTTCACAGCCTGAAGATGAGACTCTTTTGGATTAGCTTGGAATCGTCCAACAATCCCAACTGCATGCATGATGTCTGGTCTTGTCCCGGTGAGATAAAGTAGACTTCCTATCATAGATCTGTATTCAGGTTGATTCACCGTGGGGGAATCATCATTAGAACTGAGATTACATCCGGTTATCATTGGTGTACTTATAGGTTTGCAGTCTTCCATGCCATACTTCTTCAGGATTTGCTTGAGGTATTTTGCTTGTGATAAGAATATGCCATCTGTTGCTTGTTGCACTTGCAAGCCAAGAAAGAATGTTAGTTCCCCAAGTAAATACATTTCAAATTCTTGCTTCATATCAGAAGCAAATTTCTGACTCATAGACTCTTCATTACTTCCAAAAATGATATCATCAACATATACAACCACAATCAATAGTTTGTCATTTTCATTTTTTGTGTATAAGTTGCTATCAGCAGACCCTTTTGAAAATCCTTGTTGATGAAGATATTTGTCAAGACGATAGTACCATGCCCTTGGAGCTTGTTTGAGACCATATAGAGCCTTTTTAAGTCTACAAACAAGTTTTTCGTCATTTCCCAAGATGAATCCTTCTGGTTGTTCTATATAAACTTCTTCTTCTAGATCACCATTGAGAAAAGCAGATTTAACATCCATTTGATAAACTTTGATTTGTTGGAAGCTTGAAAAGGCAAGGAACATTCTTATGGCTTCAAGTCTGGCTACAGGAGCAAAAGTTTCTTCAAAGTCTATACCTTCTTGTTGAGCATACCCCTTGCAAACAAGTATAGCTTTATTTCTTATAACATCCCCATTCTCATTTAACTTGTTTTTGAATATCCATTTAGTTCCAATGACATTTTTGTCATGAGGTCTTGGTACTAATTCCCAAGTGTGATTCCTTTCAATTTGATCAAGCTCTTCATTCATGGCTTGAATCCAACATTCATCTTTGCTAGCTTGATTGACATTGTGTGGTTCAATAGTGGATAGAAATGCCAGATAGCTAGAAGATCCCACAAGAGTCCTTCTTGTTTGTACACCCGATCCCTTTTCTCCCAAAATTTGAGATTCTGGATGATTCTTTTGAACATATCTGGATGGAGCCTTTTCAGACAAATAATATTTGGGTTCTTCACTGGGTTCACTATTTGTATCATTACTATTTGATGTATAAGGATATATGTCATCATCATCGTCTTCATTTGTTGTTTGTTTTTCTTCTTTTGGAGCTGCTGGAGACTCATCAATAACCACATCTATACATTCAACAGTCTTCCGAAGTTTTTTATTGTAACATTTATATGCCCTACTCCTAGAGGAGTAACCAAGAAATATTCATTCATCTGCTCTGGGTTCAAACTTGCCAAGTTTTTCATCATTATTTTTGATAAAACATTTGCTTCCAAAAATTATAAAATGCTTTACAGTGGGAGAATTACCATACCAGAGTTCATATGGATTTTTATCACTATTTACACGAACAACTGCCTTGTTAAGAATATTTACTTCTGTATGTGCTGCTTCTCCCCAAAATGTGTCAGGTGTTCCAGAATCATCAAGCATGGCTCTAGCCATTTGTTGAACTATTCTATTCATTCTTTCTGCAACACCATTTTGTTGTGGAGTGCCAGCTACAGAAAACTGTCTTTTTATGCCTTTTTATGCCATGTTGTTCACAAAATTCAAGGAATTCATATGATGTATATTCTCCTCTTCGATCAGATCTGAGACACTTGATTTTTAGATCTAATTCATTCTCAACTAGTGCTTTGAAGATTTAAAATTTCTCAAATGCTTCATCTTTGTGTCTAAGCAGCCCAATCCAACACATTCTAGAGAAATCATCAATGAATAAGATATAGTATTCTTCACCACGTGGTGAATTTTTCCTCATAGGTCCACATATGTCAATATGAATGAGTTCAAGAGGCTTACTTGATGATCCTTCCTTGGCATTAAATTGTACTCTGGTTTTCTTACCGAATTGGCAAGATTTGCATATGATATTTTCAGGTAGAGTAATATTGGGAAGATCACTAACAACTTTAAGTCTGCTTTATTTTTTGATTTGAGAGAAGCTCAGATGCCCCAACCTTCTATGCCATAGCCAATTTTCTAAAGATTTACTCAAATAACATTGTTCTTTTTAGTTCTTCAATACATACAGGTTGCTTGGAATTCTTTTTCTTTTTATAATTGCTTTACCTGTATCATGATCACGTACCACAAATTCTTTTGAACTAAAGACAACTTCAGTTCCTTGATCACACATTTGACTTACACTTAACAATTTATTCTTTAATCCATCCACATACATGACTTCATTAGCTTTCACCTTTTCTTTTAGAAAAATAGACCCTTTTCCCTTTATGACTGTAGGAGTATCATTTCCAAATGTAACATTCTTTTCCTTTTCTAGAGCACTATATGCAAGAAGTTTGTTTTTATCACCTGTCATGTGTCTTGAGCATCCACTATCAATGTACCATTGGTTTTCTTCATCTTCTGCAAATAACGCTATGCCATAATTTTCAACCTGCAATTCCTTCTTTTTCCATAATTTGGAGCTTGAAGGAACATGTTCTTTTGGCTGAACTTTGCTCCTGCATTCTGATTCTTCATGGCCAAAGTTATTGCAATAAGCACATTCAAATTCATTTTGAAGAGGAGAAAAGTTGTTATAAGTATTCTTCTTTGTTTCAATATCAATCCTTTTCTTTCTTGCTTCTCTTGTCATGATGGTTTTATATGCAACACATTGAACAACTTTATGACCAAAATTGTGACATGAGAAACATTGTCCATTGAAGAAGAAATTTATGCGATCATGAAATCTTCTACTTGAATTTACCTGTTGATTGGGGCTTCTTTGAAAGATATTCCTGTTAGTGTTCCTTGCATTAAGATGATCATGCTTTACCTGTAAAGATTCTTTATTCCCTTGCTGAGTGGCAGAATTTTGTAAACCAGCTGTAGCTTCTTTTAGATAATTTGGTGCTGAAGCTTGAGAAGATTCTCCAATATATCCAAGACCTGTCTTTATAAGAGGAGAACGTTGTACCTTGATAATCTCATCTAAGGTTTCAGATCCTTTAGCAAATCTAAGATTCAGAGTCTTTACTTTCTCAAGTTCTTTTCTTAGAATTACTACTTCACACTCTAATTTCTCATTGTGTTTCTCTTTTTCTTCAAGCTGATTTTTCAGAGTTTCTATGGTTATTTTACTCTCTTCTAAGAAAATTTTGAGTTTATTGTTTTCATCAAGAAAATCACTGTCTTCTAGAGCATCCACAAAAGTATCCTTTTCTTCTCTAGATTATTTTTCAAATGCCATGAGAAGTCTAAGATCTTGTTCACATTCTTCCTCACTATCAGATAACCCATCACTGTCTTCATGAGTATAGTAACTCTTTCTAGTACTAAAACGATTCTTATTCCTTCTTGCTACTTCCTTCCCCTTTTTATGTGTTTCTTTATAAGGACACTTAGCAGCATAATGACCAACTCTTCCACAATCAAAGCATTTTAAAGGAAGCTTACCTCTGAACTGTCCTGTGCCAAGTTGAAGTTTCTTTACAAAGTTTATCTCATCTTCTTCTAAGATATATCCTGATCCTTCTGTTTTTTGTACTTCCTTCCCTTTTGTAGAAGTTCTAAATACTGCTTCTTTGACTTCAGATGGTCCTCCTCTTCTCATTTCATATGCAGTTAGTATGCCATGAAGTTGCACCACAGTAAGATTTTGAAGATCCTGCTTTTCTTCAAGAGCAGAAACTTTTGACTCAAATTTTGTCGTTAGTGATCTTAAGACTTTCTCAACCAAAGTAGATTCGGTTACTGTTTCTCCCAGATTTCTCATATGATTTAAAATATCATCAAGACGTAAAAAGAAATTGGAAATTCTCTCCTCATTATCCATTTTTAGATTCTCATATTGAATTCTGAGAGTTTGGAGTTTAGCACTTTTTACCTTTGCATCACATTCATAACTTAGAATGATTTTGTCCCATATTTCCTTTGCTGTATTCAGCTGCATAACTCTGACAAATTCTCATTCAGCTAGACTTCCCAATAGAGCATTGACCGCCTTTGCATTTGTTTCATAATTCTTTCTTTTCATCAGATCTGTTGGTACTGCAGCTGGATATTGATATCCTCCTTCAACAATTGCCCATACCTCTACTCCCAGAGACTGAAGATAGGATCTCATCCTTATTTTCCAGAAGATTAAATTATTTCCGTTAAAGAGCAGAGGCCTGATAGATGTTGTTCCATCTTGATTTCTCATCTTTCTTAATCTTCCTTCTAGCAGCTAAGCTTTTTCAGAAGGACCCGCTCTGATACCAATTGTTGAGAAAAATAATGAGAGTGCGGGGTGAATCAGTATTTAGAGCTAACTGATAATTTTCTTTTTCTTTCTCTTAAAAAAATATGTTACATTACTGCATCCAACTTGTATGTCCAGAGATCTTATTATATCTTTACTTAGATCATTGCATCATTTATTCATCAGATTAGCAGTAAGCATGAACATAAATAACAGGACAAACCATCAAACATAAGAAACACATATGAACACTAGGATTTAAGGTGGAAACCCAATTCGGGAGAAAACCACCGCTGCTATTATCTCAGTCTTTACTATTTATTATAAAGAAAATTTCTACCAATTTTATGCTGGCGCAGCATTATACTAGCACGCAGGCACCCACTTGTAGAAGGCTACAACCTTCTCTCGTTTACCAGCCTTTCCTCGAAGGGAGCTACAACCCCCTATTCTCGTTTACCAGCTACCACTAGAAGGGAGCTACAACCCCCTCACTGAAGGCTTCGACCCTCAGCACCAATGCGGACCACCTTTCATCAATTTTAACACTGGATCCACGAGTTTCCACACGACATACCTTGTAGGCCACCAGATTTATTTATTTTCTTCAAGAGGTGTGTCCTTAATTCAACAATCTGTTACCCATTCCATACAGATATACTTCAGAGTGAAGTATTCATTCATAACCCTTACTCATGCATACATTCTTCATGATTTCGTCAGTCGATTCAACCAGGAATTAATCATTATCTGATCTAGAGGTCTTGATCAATCATCATATTCACAGGTGCACCATAGATTCAGATATATCAGAGTTTATACAGATATCTCTAGAAGAGATTCGTTTATTGTCAAACCTTTCAAATGCACACACTTCTTCATGATTCTCATCACCTTATATAGTTTTCGCCTTTATTAAAACCTTGGGTTAAAACCATTCACTTGCTAATAGTATTCTTGGACGGGGTCAAAATAGATAATCCAGGGGGGTCTCCATAACTCTCACTGTTCTATTCATCTTGGTAATTAAATAATTAATTTAATACTTTTGAACTTAACTTTAGGATTAAGGTTAATCCTTTGCATTTTAACGCTTTCAAACAATATGATAAACCTTCGACCCCGGGCCCACAAATATAGTGAATAGCCAATCCAATATGCGCACAGTATCATAAGTAAATTTCGTGCAAGTCCAGCATCTGATCACCGTTAGATTAGAAAGCTTCCAGATCAATGGCGTATATGCATATCGCTTGACCTCTGATGCCGAACGTTAACGTGCGATGGCCCGCCGTACCTTGGTTAGCCTCCGCGCAGCTTTATCAAATGACCACCGTTCGATGGATTCCCTCCAAATCAATGGCGCACAGCAATATCGCTGGGTGTCCTGGGTCAAACTATAACGCGCGATGGCACACAGTGACAAGCAGCTTTGTGGGGGTCCACCTCACCACGTGTCGAAAGCTCTATGAAATTGAAGCCAACCTCTTGAATACCGCTTGCCCATCGAAAGCGGTGCGATGAAAACCGGAATCCGCTTTCACTATTTATTCCGCACGTGATTCTCTTTTGCTTAAGGTTCCATCCATCTTTCGCAGTTTACATTAAAGGCTGTGTGGTTAAATGAGATAAATGGTACTGTGGGGGCATAAACAGTCCGATGATTAACCCAAGGGGTTGCTTCCACAGTTGACATGTCCATCTAACATTGACCGCTGATCGACGACTATTGTTAACTGCGGTAGCACAAGCCTGATGATATTTCCGTACTGAGGAGTGCCTCCACATCGCATATTCATTACTCTACCTCTCTGTTTCTTTCACCGATTGCGATATGTGATCATATGTATCACATCTTCGTTACCTCTACTTCATAGTCTACCTTTTTTCCTTTTCCGATCGCATTGCATCTTCATTACATTGCCTTTTCTTCTCTTCACTGTCTCTGCGTTGTCTGCTACCTTAGTGCTTCTCTCTTTACCTTGTTGTTGATTAGACACTCCTTCTTTTCCACTTCCATTGCCATCAATGACAAAATTTCCAACATAGTCTCCTTATACAAAAGAAAGACAACCCGACAAGGGTTTCTTGTCAAACACTCTAAATAAAAAATGTAATATTTAGAAATCTCTGAATACTCACTGCAACATGAAGCATGAGAGTGTAAGAGGCTGATAGAAATCTGATCTGATGTAGATCCTTCAAAGGCTTCCTCCCATTAGAGAATGAACCTCTCAATCATAAGGAAAAACCACAAAGAAGCCACCAAACCCTACAATGAAATCTGCCTCCCAAAATAACGTAGTTCCCAGCTACAACTGCGCTAGAAACTCTGAGAAGTGTGTGGTATGATACCACTAGTCTGAAATCTGCTCCAAGACCTTCCAAACAGATCTCTAGATGAAAGGAAATCTCCCTCCAACAAAATATTATCTCAGAAGTGGGATATCAATCCCTTCCACCGTTGCACCCAACTACATTGCACAGTATCTGTTGCAGAAACTATGCTGATGAAGATGGATGAAGCTTGACCTGAAAACCTGATGTGGAATGATGAATTCAAGCTCTCCCAATGAGGTTCCTCAAAGGAAGAGGTGGGATTCCCACTCGGGAACACCCAAGTGCTAAACAACACAGCTACTCTGTTAAACAGCAAGATTGAGAAAATGTCTAGAGAGACATGAATAATGATCTAAGCATAAAGAAAAATGCTCCCATCCTCTTCCTCATATAGAATAAAAGTTTTCTTCTCCTTGGGCCCACCCAATTAGGTTTCCTCAATCAAAATATGCACTTCCCTCCAAAATCGCGTTATTCTTCCTAGGGTTTCTTCTCCTCCAAGACTGCGCAGTTGACCAAGTCAAAGTAGCTGCATTTTATCCTTGTTCACACATAGAGGTGTTTTATTAAGCTTGAAAGAATGTCTCCTTTCACACTTGGAGTTTTTTTAATCCTTCTTAGGAGACTTTTGGGCTTTTCTACCCATTTATTTGCCGACTATAGCTACTGCTAACTCTAATGTTCCATTTAGCTTGGAAGCTAAAAATTTGGAACATTACATGTTTAATGTCTTTAACTGCATAGATCTAGATTTTTGTAGCATTTATTCTGATCACCTACTAAAGATCGAAGGAAATTGACAGACACATTTGATGTTAGGGTTGTTTTTTATGCACAGCCAAAGTGAATTTTTTTCGTATGCTTGCGATTAGAAGTCACACTAACAACTGGTGAATTCAGAAGGGTTTTTAGTTACAACCATTGTCGTTTTTCGGATCCCTGCATGAATAGCTACTTCAGTCACTAGGGTTTTTATTTAGGTTCTTATTTTTCATTCCTTGATGTTTTTTTAAACCTTTTTTACCCTAAAACAGTAAAAATTCTAACTTCCGTGTGTTCCTGGGCCATTTGCGCAGGTAACAAGTATCAACTGCGACATAAAAAACACTTTTTTTTTAAACTTGCCACCAAGAAAACTAAAAGTGCAGGTCATAATTTTCATCCCAAAACCTACGACCTCAACTCTTAGGTAGTGGATATCTGCCCAAAAACTGTGACCTCAGCAAAAAACAAGTCAGTATCTGCGACCTGTAGTTTTTTGAGAGATTTTTTCTGTAATTTTTAGGGTTTTTCGAGGGCACTGTTCAGGGTTCTCTGACCTCCGTCTTTACCCATATTAGACCTGTACTTGCTTATTTCTACTCTTCAAAGTAGGAACGAAGCCCCTTAGCGCTTCATTACACTTCTACCTTTTTAGGAGGAGTTTAGCTAAAGCAGGTCTTCTAATATTTCAATGTTTTTCAGTAGTTTTTTTAGATCTGAACTTGTCTTCTTAGATCCATTTCAGATCAATTATTTGTCCATCCAAAACACCTCTTTTCAATTTTTTCTGGTCCTCCCTTTAGGGTCCCCTATGCTTCCATTTAGGTTGTAGCCTCTCGCCACCTATCTTTCAACATTTTTCACTCTAGTTTCTTGCTTTTTTCTGCACCTCTTTTTAGTAGATCTGACCTTCAAATCTCTGTCCCTCTTGACCTTAGATATATTTTCCATATTGTTTGTTTTGATTAGATTTTTCCCACCCTTAGGCTAGTTGTTGGGAAGCCCTCCTTTTTAGGTTTAAATTTATGCATCTTTAGTTGTTTATTTTACTATTGCTTTCAATTTTATTTACTGTCGCTTTCAATATTATTTACAGTTATACAACATATTTTTTCTTTTCTTTATACACACATCTAGGCTTAGTAAAAAATAACACTCTTATCATACACACACACAACTAAATCAAAGAGTGTCTGGTTTACACCGCCAGACCAAGACTAAAACATTGTAATTAATTAATCTCCACTTTTGTGCCCTTGTTTACCTCTCTTCCTTATTGGGTTCCATGTATATTTTCCCTCATTGCGCCCCAAAGGCATTTATCCTAGAGACTCCAAGGCCTTCATCCTCAGTTTTTGTTAGGAAGACTTACTCCACCGCGTAGGGTCTGAGTTAGTCCTCCGTTGAGTCCCCATTCTGACTCTAATTCTAGTTCATCAGGTTCTCCTTCTATTTCTATCCTCGTTTCTCCTCCACCTTTCACCTTCATTATGTCTGTTGCAGGACCTACCGCTGGTGGTGGCCTAGGCTCTAATGCTGGAGCCACTACTAGTGGAGCTACAACAGGAACAATCCTGGCTACTCCCTTGCTTCCTTATATGGAAGGCTTAGGACTTGCTGAGTTAAGCTAGTTGATTAATGACCCTATACACCATGATCCAGGTTGGCTTGTTATGCCAACTAATCTTCCTTCAGACATCCCTAAGTTTGAAGGAAATGCTGGAGAGGATCCTACCAACCATGTTCGTTCTTTCCACATGTGCTGTTTGTCCAACTCTATCACTAATGACTATCCGTCTTGAGTTATTCCAGCATACGCTTACAGGAGAAGCTTCCAAGTGGTATGTTGACTAGGTCACTGACTCTCATGCTACTTTTGTGACTCTTGCAAAGGTGTTTATGTCCTACTTCGAGCTTCCCCTTTGCTATGACACTGGTACCAAAATTTTGACCACTTTCCTTCAAACTTCTACCACCCACATATCTGACCATGTTCAAGACTGGCGCAGAAGGAAGAGCTTATGTCGAGGTCCAGTTTTTGAAGACCGTGTCTACATGGACTGGTTTCTTATATTCCTTTTGCCCTCTATTGGTAAAGAATCCCTCCAAGTTGCATTGAAATATGACTTGATCTATGCACAATTTGGTTATGTTTATACCATCTTACCCAATCCCCTTAGACTTGATGGTGCCAACGCACCGGGGGAATCTCATGTCGCTGATGGTATTGTTGGATCCCTTTCACATCCATACACTCGTCCTCCTATGTGTTATGGTTTCCCTAAGAGAGGGGCTAGCTCCTCTAGCACTTTTCCCCCTCCCGATAGCATGTATCTAGGACATGACCTACCTCATGCCTTTTCCTAACAACATCCTCTGATGCTAGGGACTGCTATTTCCCAGCCTGTTTTCCCCAATGTTTCTCAACCTCCTTACTATCTGTATCCATAGTCAGGTGCTCCAACTCCTCCAACACAACTCATCCAACACAAGCACCTCAGCCTCCCATGCCTTCTCAAGCTTCGTAGCAAAAACTACCCCCCCCCCTTAGGGTCAGGTGTATGCGCAATAGAGTGCGACTAATCCTCCCACTTCCAAAAAGAAAAGGAAAGGCAACCAGAACCAACCAACTCAAGGTCATGAAATAAAGAATCCCCAAGGGAATACATCTAACACTCCAACTCAAAAACATGGTGATCAACCCAAGTAGAACAAGCCCCTTCACATGAATAAGCCTTGTTCTTGTTACGGTGTCCATGGTCACTATACCCATGATTGTGCCCTTTTAGCTCAGATTTGTCAACTGTGGGAAGCTCAAGCAGCATCTCCAGGACAACAAGCCTTTGCTTCGGTTCCTCTTAATGCTTAGCCTACTCAACTAACTGTGTTTACCAATCCTTTTCCCTTGCAAGGATATGTGGTTGCCCAACCCCCTGAAGGTCAGGTGGCCGCTCAGCCTCCTCTATCTGGTACCTCTGATTGCCATATCCTTATGATGAAATATGACCTAGCCAATATCAACGATCTCAACCTTCAGACTCAGTCATGCCAGTACACCAGGTCCCACAAAGCCAATTTCGACACCCAATGGTCCTTTATAGATCCCTCAGCCTAAGGTAGAGGTACATACCAAGATCCTCAAAGGACTGCTACATAGAAACACTAATTTTGGTAAATATACCCACACCTATAGTATAGTAGATGACTTGGTGCAATCCCCTGTCGCCATGTCAATGCTTGAAGTCCTCCAGTCATGCCCTTCATAACGTAAAGTTATACTAACTACCATGTGTGTTTTGGATCCTTTGGATGATTATTTGATTGTCTTCAATGTTGACAAGTCAGAGCATCTGCCCCTACCTGCATCTGTCGCCTTCCAAAAACCTATCAAGATCCGGAATGCAAACGTCTCCCGATGCATCATTGATGAGGGGGCATCCACCTACGTGATGTCTAGTTCTATTTGGAAAAATCTTGGATCACCTGAGTTAGCCCCTTCCAATATCACCCTTCATGCGTGGGATGGTCACTCTTCCCAACCCCTTGGCATGTTCCACAACTGTCCTATTACTCTTGTGGGAAAAACTGTTTGTGTTGACATTGAAGTCATTGATTCCCCCTTAGACCACAACATTCTATTGGGTTGTAGCTACACTTATGTGATGCTTTTTGTCCCATCTGGGTTTCACCGTAAGATGTGCTTTCCTCACAATAGAAATATCATCACTATCGATCAACTAACATATTATGAACTGAAGTATCAGACCTCTCAAGGGTCCATTATTTCTTCGGTGGCCAATAAAAAAATATTTGAACCTTTGACCAATGTCTCACCCGAAGTCTATAAAGATTCCTCTTTTCTTGGTTTATTCCTTGGTCTCGCCCCTCTTATCCATGATCCTAGCTCATCGAATGTTTGCATGATGCAATCATCTCGGTCTGACCTCAAACGGTCCGGTTCGACTAGTCAGTAGCCTAGCCCTTTGTAACCAGCTCCTAGTACTTAGACTCAGCCTTCAGGACCTCCTCCTCAAGGCCCTTCATCTGTCGCTAGTGTCCTTGATCCTCTTTTTCCTCATGGAATGGTTCCCCCTAGCCTTAACCATTTGGGAGCTATTCTGCTACCATTACCCCTCTAATTAGATACCATTTCTTGCTCCCCCTTCCAGAGTATTTTCGGCACCTATTATGGCTACCTTGACCCTTCCCAAAATGACCTTGGGGATCACAATCTAGTACATTGACCCCCCAGCCAATACCATTCTTGGTCAGCTCAAACCTTACATTTCTTTGACCCTGGTACAATTAGTCTCTATGACCCCTCCCCTCGCTTTTGTGCCTCATCCACCTCAACAGGAATCTACTTCTGTTGCAAAAGTCTCAGCGAGGGGGGAAAATACCGCAAAAAGGCACCTAAGGATAAGGCTTCTGAGACAACACATGCTCCTCCTAAGCCTCCAAAGTGTACACCTCTGTGTTCTTTGTGTGATGTTTTCAGTCATGCTACCCACAATTATCCTGAGTTTTCTCATATCAAACCCATTGTCAACAAAAAATTTCTTGAGTCTGATATCCCATAAATCCATGTTACTTTATTGACATCAGCCAAGAAACTCAAGAATTTGCACATAAATCAACCTTGTGATTTGTGTGATTTCCATGGCCACTATACTCACCTCTTTCCTCACTTTATTTTAATGCTAACACTATTTGGCCCCCTTTTATTTTAATATTTGAAACATTTAATTACAATATCCATATTTGTTTAGTTGATTCAAGTGTTTTTTAAAAGGTAATTCCTTTATTTGTTGATAAGAAAAATAATGCTAAATTGGATAAACCAATGCACGAATCATACAGCTAGAAAAATCACTCATCCAAGCCATTGGTGAGCTCAACCATGCTATTATTAATTTATCGCCAGACCACGGAATACACCAATGTATAAAAATTTTCATTGTGGACATATTAGAAGCCTATGCATTAATATTGAGTAGAGACTAGTCTAGTAAGATACAAGGATATTTTTCAACAAACTACATGCATTTATGGCTTCCATAAAGGGGTAGAAAAAATTATATTTAGGTAGAAAGTGAACCTTATATGAAGTATACCACCACACCGCTCGAGGGACAAAACGAACTAGTTAACCTTGCAGACATCACATTCAAAAATTGTTTTTTAGAGGTTAATCATGAGTGTTATTAGGTGTAGCCATCACCTGTCCCATTATATATATAGTTGTAATTCCTTCCTTGCAATCCAACTGGTGTAAATTAGTCCTGTAATATATATGTACATAGTATTAATGTAGGAACTGCTTAGTAGCTACTAGTTTTTGGACACTATATTTCTACTGATATAAAAATATTGTTGGTTTTGGAGGTGGTTATATACTTATAGACCCATCATAATAATTATCTTCTATCATGTCACTTGGAGTTCAATTGCATGAATAATAATACCAAATATGAAGTGCTCATATTAGGATTGAAGAAAGCCATAAACCTCAAGGTAGAAATACTCAAGGTAATTGGTGATTTAGAAATATTGACTCATCAGGTACAAGATACTCTCCACTTTGTTTCACCAATTTTAAAAAAATATCAGCAGGAGGTATGGAATTTGATTCCTTATTTTAAAACATTTAACATAATTTATATTCCTAGAGCTTCTAATGCTATCAAAAACTTATTAGCCAATGCAACTACTAGAATTTCACCTATCAAAGGTGGTTTTTCTATAATGATTATTTATAAGCCATTTGTGCCAGATAATGTCACTAACATCCATTTTTTCAATGAAAACCAACATATACTACATTTCATGGCCAATGTAGATGTGTTCAAAGATGCGACCATTGAAGAAGATGAGCACGAAAAGGATTTGCAGGAAACAATGGAAGAAATGAAAGGGAATACTATGCATAAAGGTGTGGTGTCTCTTGAAAAATTATACGACCTGCAAAATTGATTCAATGGACCAATTAGTACCAAGACTTAGAGCTCCATGTTATCACATGAACAAGTATCTTGGGAGCCAAGGATGATCTAAAGTATGTGAACCTTGGTACATGTTGTTATTCAAAATAATGAAAAGCATTTATCTAACTTTTAGAACAAACGTGTTTACATGGACCTATGAATATTTCAAGCCATATCACACATGTACTATCCAACACGCTATTCCTATCAAAGAAGGGGCAAAGCCTTTTCAACAAAATATAAAGAAATTTCATCCAACTCTTGAGCCCCTGATTCATAAGGAATTAAGGAAGTTATTAGATGCTCAAATTAAGACATTCAACTTGTGTTTCCAACTTGGTCCCTGTAAGGAAAAAGTCTGGTGAGATACACTTGTGTGTGAAATTTCAAAACCTTAACTGGGAATCAGATAAGGATAATTACCCCATGCCAGCAATGGATAGTATACTCCAGACGGTATTTATTTCAAATATGTTCTCCGATAGATGGTTTCTATAGATATAATCAAGTTCTAGTTGTAGAACCAACCCTTTCGAAAACTACCTTCAGAACAAAGTGGGGATATTTTTCCTTTAAGTGCATTCCATTCATGCTTATCAATGGCAGCACTAAATTTCAAAGGGTTATGGACATTGCTTTCCATGGCTTGATTAGAGAAAGTGTAGTGATCTATTTTGACAATGTGAGTGTATTCTTAAAGAAAATATTAGATTGTGTGCATCATCTAAAGTAGATCTTTGAGCAATGTTGTGGGTATAGGATTTATCTCAATCCCAAAAAGAGCATCTTTGGTGTGTTAGAAGGTACCTTATTAGGGGACATCATTGCAAAAGTGGAATAAAAGTTGACCCAGAAAGTCTTAAACCTACAACTTAGATACCTTTTCCCATAAAAAAGAATGATATGCAATCTTTCTTGGGAACATTTAATTTATTGCATAATTTCATCCCTGATTATGCATATATTTTCAAGACATTGAAAGAGATGATACAGATATATGGAGTTTATAAATGGGATAAAAGGGATAAGGATGATTTTTCCCATATCGAACATGCCATTACATATGATCATGCGTTATTTAGTTTGGATTATGGAAAATATTTATTTTTGTACACCATTGCTGTTGATTCAACTATTGCGGCCATATTAACCCAAAAGGATAATGAAGGAAATGAATGAACCATATATTTCATGAGTGTTGGTCTACATGGGTCATAGCTAAATTACCCTACCATTGATAAACAAGATTATGTAGTGTATAATGCGATAAAGCATTTCAGGTCCCATATTCTAAAAGCACACATGATTATCCACGTGCCTCACCCGAAAATCATAACACTTTTTGTGCAACAAGAACTGGTCAAGAAAAGGGAGAATTTGATGACTTGCTTACATGAATATGATTTTAAATTAAAAAAAAATTCATACAAAAAAGGGCCTTTACCTCTATCAAATCACAACAAAAGTGAGTGATTCTCTAGAAAAATATATTTTAGGATGGGAAAAAGAAATGTAAATGCATAATATCGAGAAATTTCCTCCCACCTCTTCAACCACACCTTGATATTCTGACATATGGAAATATTTGGAGCATGGCACCTTGTCCACACATTTATCGAACAAACAAAAAAGGGAAATACACTTTAATTCTCTATCATACCAGATGGTATGTGGGGTTATTTTCCCAAAGCATCATAATGGTGTCCGACTAAGATGCTTAGAGCCCCGAGACACATAAACAGTGCTAAAGGGTTTGCATGATGGACCAGTAGGTGGACACTTTGTGGGTGATAGAAATACACATAAAATAATGATGGATGGTTATTATTGGTGTAATTTATTCAAATTTTCCCATGAATATTCCTGAAAGTGATCAACATGATAGAAATGTGTTGGTTGAGATCAAAATTCAGCTGCCCCACTGCTTCCAATAGCAGTTAAGGAACCTTTCCAATTGTGGGGACTAGACGTCATATGACAAATATTTCCACATTTGTATAATAAAAACCAATACATCCTAACAAAAACAGATTACTTTACTTGGTGGACTGAAGTGGTTCCTTTGAGGCAAGTCAATGATAAGGAAGTCATCCAATTTATAAAGAAAAACATCATAACCAGGTTTGGTGTTCCGACATCACTTGTTTTTGATAATGCAACACATTTTTATTCATTGAAGCTATATGATATTGCATTAGAAAATAGGATTGTTTTAAAACATGCATCTAACTATTACCCATAGAGAAGTGGTTTATAAAAGTTGACTAATACAAATCTCATTCGTACAATCAAGAAAATTGTTTTCTTTGAATAAAGGAACTGAAACAATGCTTTGGTGAATGCATTATGTTTGAATGTGTAACCGCTAAACCATCCCTCAAAATTTCACCATACTTCCTCGTATATAGTAAAGAAGCTATCCTGCCACCAAATGTGTATCTCCTAACCTTGAAACTTTCTCAAGAGTCCCAAGGAAAACCTTGTGTTTTGGTTGAAAGTAGGATATGCACCTTGCTTAAGATTGAGGAGGAAAGGCTCAGGGCCAAGGAAATATTTTTCGTACATCAACATCGAATCAAGCATTGGTTTGATAAAAAACCTATAGGAACTAAAAAATTTGATGTGGGTGACTTAGTGTTGAAGTGGGATAAATCCCACAAAGAGAAATGCAAACACACAAATTTCCAATCTCTGTGGATAGGCCCCTAAATCATTGATCAGAAACTCAATAATAATGCCTTAAAAATGAAATACTTAGATGAGTAGATTGATCCTCTTCTCGTAGATGAAAAATATCTCAATAATTATTTTTAATAAAAAAAATATTTTTGTTCCTTTTACAATTTGTTGTTTGTTGCGAGTCTTGTGTTTTTTGTTTCACGTCATGTCTAGTCTTGCTATTGATCACTTTACATTAATAAGTGCTATGTGTAAATATGTGTTTGGATGTAAAGGGATTTGTGGTGAAATAGATAAGGGATGTGGAAACTACAACACTTGGTTATTTGTTAGTTCCCCTTCTTTGTTTGGGAGATTTCTTAGGTTGAGTAAGGCCAAAATTGAAAATATAATACATTCAGGAAGAGAACCTTGAGTAAACCTCATGATACTCATACTAATTTAGCATCTCCACTCCTCAACTTGGTGTTTTTCATGCTTGTCAAATCGAGTAGAGAAAGTGTTATATGGAATTGTGATCTATGGCTAAACCAAACTCCTTAAGTGTGGTTTTTATCACTTAGAACAACAGAAGAAATAATAACTATCAATTTCTCTAAAACAAGCAGATATACAAAATGGGAAAGGAGCCTACTTGTGATTCTTTAACTTCTCTTTCTCCTTCTATCACTGTTGCCATTGCTCTCAATCCAACTCAAGTCACTAGATCAATTCGTGCAAACACAAACAGAAAATATAAAGAAGATACAAGATATAAATATCTACTTATCTTACTCAAATCAAAACGATTAGATCTGAAATACATACATAATTCAAGGATACATTGCACAATAAATAGAGACATATGTATGGGAAAATGAACAACAATCTTTATTAAAGAGTAGAAGGGGAAGATTACAACCAATGGATCGATTTTTTGTCAACTAGCTCTGGCTTCATCCCAGCCTCATCACATTCAACATTATCCTAGGAGCATATCAGTACTTTCACTCTCTTATCAAATGAGAATTCAAAAACATAACTTTACCAAAGTTCTTCCTTCCCTAGCACTAGGATGAGTGCTGAATTCATAGGGAAACTGATGGTAGTTTCTCAATGAATGAATTTGTAATAATAGTAAATACATGTTTGCAAGTTCATAGGTGTTATATGGACACTTGGATTTGAATTTTTACACATATGGACTATTCTAGAAGGCAATCCCCATGTGGATATTCCCAAAACAATGAGAACTCTGATCCTAGGTGACCAAAACACCCTTGAGTGTCGAGAAGTGCATTGTAGTGCACCCTTGCATGGAGGGTTTGGAACTACAAAATAGTTAGTCCCTTGTAGATGAGCATTGGTGAGTCAGTAGGTACTATAACATATAATTCAAACCTTGAAAATCTCATAGTAGAAGCCATGAATGAAATGTTCTTCACTTAGGGCATATAACAACTAAAATATAAGGGGATGATAGACCCTATTTCATTGGTCCTAGGGATGATGTCCAGTTTGACCAGGCCTTGGGGGATGATGCCCAAATTGACCTATAACAGTTGCCCCCTAAAGCATGAAGTCAAAATAATAATAGTATTTGAATGAGATGCTTTACGATGTGATGATCTGGAACTAAAGTGGATGGTGACCTCCATGAATATAACAATACATTACAACATGATATATTTCACCTTGATCACGGATTTTTGAGGGAGACATTCCCATGCTCAGCACATAAACTATCTAATAACATGAACATAGTTCAGAAAGTTGTCTACATTGGAATGTTTCCAAATATAGAAATGCCTACAAATATCATGCCCATGTTCAAATGATGATCTGTATGTAAAGTCATCATACAGATGATGTGTACAACAATCCTAAAATCGCAGCCCAAATGTACGAAACTATATCTAGGGTCTTCTTATCTCATTAACTCAATCGTTCAAGTACAAGTCTAACCATGTGAATATATGATTTGAAGTTGAACATGGTAAGACATTGTTTGATTACCAGTTAATGATGTGAGTTGTTAACAAACATGAGAGAACCACCATTGATGTTAATGGCTCTCAAGGTACTGTAGTATAGTTTGCAAGGCGTGAATAGATGATTTGATGTCAAATGCCAAAAAAAATCTTTCATTCAAATGTCTAGAAGCGAGAAACCTATTGATGATGTAACAAGACTCAGGGTTCTGGAAGATGTTTCTAAGTAAACTTCCTGGATGATGAGCTGATGTCGACAGGAAGCCACTTTATCGTGAAATGAGAGTTACTAATTTTGGAGACAAAATGTGACTTGATATAACAATGTTCAAAGATGGATGTCATGAAAATGAAGGTTTATTTGAGGATTCACTGGATGACTTCTCTGGAACATATCAAGGACACTGAGATGAGTTGGTAGCATTGACCCAAAACTAAAGTGAAGGTATGATGAACCATAGGTATGAATGAACCATCAAGAAGATTCCCCAACCCAAAAGTCACAATGATGGAGTGAAAGTGTCATGTTCAAGAGTGATCTACTACCATAAAGTGTTCTGTTCTTTTTCCCAAAATTTTCCCAATCATTTGTCGACTAGTGTCTCTTTATTTTTAACAAGTTTAAGGAGGGTAACATATGCTTGATCTATAATTCAACCCTTCAGGAAAATGCATCACTATTTAATAATTTAACTCATCTAGCGATAAATGAAACTCGAGTCTTTCCATGATTGACAAGTCCATCGCTATTTTATGTTTTAATGAGGCTAACGATAATGATAGGCCAGTCCTTTTTCATATTTAGAGAGTTTGAAAAATAGGAGAAAATAAAAATACATGAGTCCTTTTTCGTAAATTTGTCGCTTAGGTCTAAAAAAGTGTAAAATGATACCTGATAAAACCTCTTAGCCATTTTTGACTAAGGTTTTTCTTTTTTTATAAATAATCTATCTCAGCCCAGAAAAGGGTTAAACTTATACTGAGTAGATGTCGTTTCATTTACTTTTATGAGCTTGAAAAGACAAGTGCTCGACAATCTTTGCACATTATTGGATTCTGAAAAGAGCTAAAAGAAGACTCTATGGGATCCTTTTTGGCCATTATCAAAGCTCAAAAAAGAGATAAAAGTGCGCTTCAAGTCATTTTTCATTTTTATCAAAGCTGGAAAAATAAGGATAAAAGTATGCTTTGTGGTCAAATCATTCTTGAATAAGTGTGCACGACTAATATGCTATATTAGCTGTAAAACCTATTCATAAAACCATCAAATGGATTGAAAATAATTGTTTTATAGTAAAAATGAAGAAAAACCATAGTCACAACATTAAATATTATTTGAAATAATCAAATTGACTAATTAAAAGAGTTTTTACCATTCATTTTTACGTTTTGAAAGTTACCGTTTGAAAAATAGGAACTCTAAACCAGTTTTTGCACCTGAACTTCAACAGTTGATTGCGGAAAATTCTGTGGAAAATTTTCTTTATTGTCCGATCCAGGTTGGAGATTTGAACCTTCTCCTTCTTTTAGTATCATTTTCATTTCATTTCATGGTAAATTTTTAGGTTTTTTAGCTCCTTAAGGTAAATTTACTACTCTAAGAGGGAAACACATCCTTGAATGTCGAAAGGTGAATTGCAGTGCAATGAAATTCAAGACCAAAACCACTGCAATGCTTTGTCCCTTAACCTGGGGTGTGTTGGGTGCAATTTCCATTCTTGTTTGTTGCTGTGTGCCTAGAATTTACCATTTTTTTTGCATGCAATGGATCCTAATGAGTCTTATGGTTGTGTTTTAGGTATTCATCGAATCAAAATGAAAATTACATAGAGGGACAGAGAACATGAAGAAAAAAACATGATTTCCCTAAATGATCCCGGTACAGTAAGAGCCCTCAGAGATTGTGGGTTGATAAAGTACTTCAGATTGTCGGGCATGAGGCAGCAAATGGAACTATTGGAGTTCCTTGTTCATTCATGGGATCCAACGATACAGGATTTTCATATTGGGGAAAAAGTGGTCCCAATATTAGTGGAGGAAATTTATTTCTCACAGGATTATCGAGGCGTGGTTCACCCATTTCTCTTTCATGGTCTTCTCTTGGAGGAGAGAAAGTGAAAGATTACATACTGCAACACTGCCATCCAGGGACTGAACCTAGTAAGGATGGGAAAATAAACATCTATGAGGTATGTGATTTTCCTTTGAGAACCATCATATTCACTATCACAAAGCTTGCCCATTCTGCAACACTACATGTGGCAAATAGATCATACATGCAGTATGCACTGGAGTGTTTGGAACCAATAATATTTAACTGGGCCAAAGCTATCATCTTTTAGATGAAAGAAAAGTTGACCAAGGAAAAGGGAGAAAGGAATAATAATTTCAACTATGGATCGATCCTGATCTCCTTTTCCTTAGAGAGGATTCCGTTGATTTATCCCTAGCATGTTACACTGGGTATATTTAGCCTTAGAGATCCACGAATGTAGAGATGGGTAGAATTGATGTCTAGACATGTTGGTCAATTGACCATCGTATATCTACTTCATTTTTCTTCTGTTTTAGACAACATATGATTGCCATCGATGATTATGGATATGCAGATGTAGACTTTTGAGGAGATCTAGAATTGATTCTACCAGACGATGCTCAATGGGGTGCAATTGGTAAGAATGTTTTGACCATGTTTTTTGATTTTTTCTAAGGTTTATACAGGTTTTTATGTTTTGATGTTTCCCAAGAATAAACTAAAGTTTTTATGTATGCATATGCAGGTTGATTTCAACCAGTGCATCAGCTAGAGCAAAGAGAAGAGGAGCCAGTAGAGAGGTTTGTTGGGAGAGAAGTCCTTCAGGATTTAGATGTGATCGAGAATCTTGTTGAGCTACAACAACACATAGAGGGATTGAATCTCAGGATTCAAGATTTCTGGATTGAAGAGTTACCAATGAGACTGTACCGTCACATTATTGGTGTTCCTAACTGTTGGATGCAGTTTTTGCGTAGGATAGCTAGATCAGTAGCTTGTTATCATGAGCATCACTAGTTTACTTTGACGTTTTGCATACATTTTGAGGTCATATGACCAATGTGTCTTGGGCACCAATTTTGTAAAAACCTATAAATATCTATCTACTTTTTTTCAGTGTTTTCATATGTTTATTGCACAATTCTATTTAATTATGTGATGTGAATTGAAAATATGTCTTTACATGTGCTACAAATGTATCTTTAAAACACGATTACCTAAGGAATCAGTTAATGTGTTCAAATTTATGGAAATGTGTTGATATTGAATGAAATCAAAATGTCTTTCCAAAATTCAAACTCTTAGGAACATACGATGCATTGTTGAATTTTTGATAGTATAAATGCTTGTAAGTTGCAGTACAACAAGTTGTGAGTCTAACCTAATGATGATGTGGTTAATACCAAATGAAATGGCATCAGAGATAATTTTGATCAACGTGTTATACTCAACCATATTTTTTGTAGATCGAATGATACAAATCCCTTGAAAAATCACTAACTTTTCGTTCGAAGCGAAAATGGCCCACGCTGCAGAGGATAGATTCTGCATACTATGACTAGCAACATCAACATACCCAAAGAATGGTTCCAAAAATTTAGACATCTGCGATGAAATGTAAAGTGAATTACTAATTTCAAGAAAACTCTAGAAAAACAAACTAAGATAGTAAATGAAAATCAAAATCATATATACAATATAATACAAAAGTTTACAACGCTGATGTTTAAGCATAGTAATGTTTGAGATAAAACCCATTTCGGGGTTGCACCAATGGAATTCCATCATAATGTACCAACTCATAGGTGCCCTTAGCAGGAACTCTTATGAATATATAGGGGGCATGTCATAACGGCTCAAACTTTCCTGTACCTATTACATCAACTTCCTAATAATAAAGTAAGACCAGTTCACCCTCTGAGAAGATGCGAGGCTAGACATGTTGGTCATATTGTGCCTTGATACATCTCTTATGCATTTCGTTGGACAATGTAGCTTCACGACACGTTTCATGAATATGGATGAGGTTAAAAAGAGGTGCTTCTTCAGTATAGGTATCAGGTAAAAATTAAACAACGAATTTTAGCGATGATATTTCACATTGGATAGGAAAGATAGCTTCCACACCGTAAACCAATTGAAAGGGGGTAAATTCGGTCACATTTGTTACCAAGGTTCGATTTTCCCACAAAGCCAAGTACATGAATAAATGCCAATTTTGTTTATGAACTCCTATCATTCATTGACGCATTAGTTTAAGAATTTTATTAATAGCCTCAACTTGTACATTTGATTGTGGATAATAAGGAGTAGAACTATCATGGGACAATCCTAATTTGGCAGTCGACTCATTCATCATGTGATTGTGAAAATGCTTACCATGATTTGTGACTATAGTATGTGGAACACCAAACCGTGATATGACATGATTTAAAAATAATAATGCAAATATTTCACCTGTGTTATTGAATGTAGGCATCACTTTGGCCCACTTGGTAAAGTAGTATACTACAAAAATAATATAACCATGCCCCCCGGACGAACGAGGGTTGTAGGTCATGAAATCAATTCCCCATTTTTCGAATGGTCCCACAACAATAATATGATGCATCGACGTTTCTGGTTTGTGTATTTTACGGTCAAATATCTGGCATGCATGAGAACTTCTGACCGCGAGGATGCAGTTGCAAAATATGGTAGGCCAAAAGTAACCCGCGCGAGTATATTCTGCGCAGTAGCGCATCTAGACAAGTGTCCACCACAAGCATAACATGAGAATCATTTAGAACCTTCTTGGCCTCCTCATGAGTGAGGCACCTCCTTAAAATTATATCAAGACCACGATGATAAAGTGTATCACCGACGATCAGATAATCTTTGGCTTGGTATCAAATACGTCACTGCTGAGAGCGAGAGGTATCGGGCCAAAAAGTGTGGGTTTTGAGATAAATGATAAAATCCCCATACCAAGGATTAGATGATTTGATCTGAAACAGAGACTTATCAGGAATTTATGGTTCCTATGTACTATTAGAGGGAAGGTCACAGAGAATCTCAACCAAAACTAAAGACTTCTTTGACTTGGATTTGATGAATTCCAAATCAAATTCCTGTAAAATGATGATCCATTTTCAATATTCCCCCCCAGCAATTGACGTGACAGAATGTAAGTCATGGGGTTGCAATTCAAAATGAAAATGGTCTTCTGGAACAAGATATAATGGAAAAATATTTGGATAGCTTGAATGGCCACCAAGGCGATCTTTTCAACTTATGAATACTTCACTTCCGCATCATTGAGATTACGACTCAAATAATATATTATATGTTCTATCCCATCTTCTTCTTGGACCAATACCATAGAAATGGTCGTATCAACTATGTCGATATATAAGAAATAATTTCTTTGATAATTGGGGGGATACATTAATGATTCTCGTACATGTGTATCCTTGACAAAATCAAAAGAAGCTTGCACAACCTTATCCCAATGGAAGGGAATCCCCTTTTTCAAGAGTCTAGTAAATCCTTTAGCCATTTCAGTGTAGTTGGGTATGAACCTCCTTAGGAAGTTAGCCTTTCCTTGAACTTTCTATAACTGAAGTAAATTTGATGGCACAGGTAAATCAATAATGGCCTGGACCTTCAGTGGGTTGATTCGAATTCCTTCTTTTGAGACGACGAATATTAGTAAATGACCAGAATAAAAAAAACAAACACACACACATTTATGTGGATTGAGGCATATTTTGTAGTGTTGGCAGCATAAAAATATGGCTCTCAGATGCATTGGGTGATCAATATAGTTTCGTGAATGCACGGGTAAATAATCTAGATATGTTTGACCAATGTACTTGATGTCATTGAAAGCATAATCCATTGCTCTTTGAAATGTTGCACCAACATTCTTTAAACGAAATGGGAGTTTACAAAAAGTGAATGTGCCCTAGGGACAGATGAATGTTGTCTTATATTGGTCCTCTAGGTGGATATTTATTTTATTGTAACCGGAAAATCCATCCATGAAGGAAAAAATTTCACATCCAGCACAATCATCAATAATCTGGTCGATAAAGGGAGTAGGATAGTTGTCTTTTTGAAAAGCAAGATTGACATACCAATAATCAATGCACACTTTGATTGTCCTTTGTTTCTTCATCACATGAACAATATTAGAAACCAAATCAGTAAGAGGAACAAGGTAAATTAAACCAACACACAAGTTTTTCAACTTATGTTTTAATGGAAGCAACCTTCTTTGGATGAACAGGATGAAGGCTTTGACGTACCGGTCTAACATTAGGGTACATTTTAATGGTGTGTTCAACAATACTAGTATCTATGCCTAGAATTTCCTCGTAATACCAAGAAAATATATCACGAAATTAATGAAAGAGAGAGTGATAAGTTTCGAGTTAAAATGGAGAACAAGACATGCCGACATGAATGTTTTATACAAGGTCGGGTTTGATCGAAATATCGATATAAATGGTTTCTTCAATGTTTGAAAAGTTTCGCTTGGATTCAATTGCATTAATGGGAAAAGAATTTGAAAATAAATTTTTGATTAATGGGTGATATAGTTTAATAATATTATCTTCTTCATAATCCTGAATATGGGAATGATGATGATGATCTTCCCATGGTTATCCTTCTGGCATCATGGATTCCACAATGTTCTCATTAGTCAAGAAAGTGGATGAGAAAGGATCAGATGGAGTACCAAAACCTAATGAATTATTGACCCAAACTATCAGCGACGATGATTTTAGATTCGCCAGCCTAGACATGTAGATTGATTGCTATGCTATCTCAATTGGGTTGGGCGGCATAAATTAATCCAACGTAACAACTTCAGAATCATCTGTAATATTCCTTAATCTGGATGGAGTGGAAGATATCATGAAGCAAGTTTTTATACTTGTGATTTCTGCCGACATCGCTGGTGACTGTAATGCAAAGGTTCCCATTAGTGAAGAATCCCTTAAGATTCTTACACCAATTTTTTGAAGTGCTAACTGGGGTGCGTGAACTAACAGAACATTTCCAGTTACCTGGAAACTAGAGGCAAAGAAGCAGAGTTGATTGATGACTGTAATAAAACCTTTATGAGGAAAGGCGATCATTCTAAAATATGTAGAGATGATCACAGTCATAGTGTAAACCCATGGCCTTTCGAGTAAAATGTTGTAGTCAATGGGTCTGTCAACAACCTCAAATTCAACAGTTACTATTTTTCCACCTATTTCGACATGCATGTTATTGATGATACCGCAAAGCTTATATGTATGGTCGTCAAAAGCTTTCAACATCGTAAGTGATTGAGATTGGCACGGTGAGCCAAGTGATTTCCAACATTTTAGAGAAATAATGCTGGTAGATTCTCCCTAATCAATAATAGTATGATGAACGAGGTGATTGAGAACATTTACTTGTATGGAGAATGCCAATTCTACTAGTAATTGCAGCACATAGCACGTATGATTAAAGACTAAAATATTGGAATATGTCAGATCGATTCCACCAAATTTCAACAACAAAGCTTGATTTTGGGAGGGAAAATATTGCATTACCTCAAGCGTTGACATAAATAAAGTGGATTGATACAAATATTCAAATATATTATAATTTTGAGTAGCTCGGGCTCGAGGATTGAATGTTGATTTATGGATGACTCCCTTCGGTGGTTTTATTGTTAACTCAGGAATAACAATTGGTGGAATAGATTTCGTAGATGGATTCATGGTTGAGGTACTAGTTTGATTAGTAGTCTGACTACTATAATATTTATTACACGTTGACACCAAAACATCATTTTTCGGCTTTGTGACAGATAGCATAAGAACTTGGGAACTAGAAGTTGGATCCATAGCAACCATATTTGTGTCTGGATTCAGAAATGGATCTGTCAACACAGTAGATGCATTCAAAGTCTTAAGAAATCTTGAGACTTTGACACGATGATGGTAGTCACGAAAAAAGTGATCCTCATTACATATTATGAAAGGGTAACTAGGTTTCCAATTGTTTCCAGTTTGTTGATCAGATGATCATTCCCATGGGGTTGAATTTTGTTTTTTCTTTGATTTCCCCTTTTTCTTATTGTTGGGTTGCTTGTCAATTTTTCCTTTGTTAGATGAAACGGCATGAATTTTTTAAGAAGGTGTAGGATCAGATGTAGTAGAGTGATGTGTTCTTGCAGTACCGATCATACTTTCACCAGCATGAGAGTTTTTAGATGGAGGAGGAACAATAAAATTAGATTGCGGTGCATTGGGAATTTTCTCATAGAGAATGCTAGACTGAGTATAAATCAAAACTAAGTATTGGGCACAAGAAATGACCTGCTCTTTAGTGATGACACCACCCTTAGCCACATCCTCAGTGATATATGGCAGCAAGGACTTAATGAACCACTCAGAAAGAAGCTAATCAAGAACAAATTCCTTGACTATTCTATGACGACAATGCCACTCATGAATATGATCAGAAATGTGAGGAGCATTATTTTGTTTAAATTTGGCCAAGATTTCCTTTCCAGCTTCATATCGTATGGGTAATGGGAAGTGGGCCGGAAAGGTAGTAGCTAAGGTAGTGAAATTATCAAACGAAGCTTGTGGTAACTCAATGTACCACTTTGCAACCGGACGAGTGAGAAAACGCTGGAAAATACGTAGTCGAACATAGTTATCATTTAAGGAGTTGGATGAAAACCACAAATGATAAGTCATAACATGCATTGACAATTCTTCTCTAGGGTTTCCATTGAACTTATGAATATTTGAGGTTAATTTATGTGGTATCACCGACCACCAAGGAGCATAGCTGATTGGATCGTTGGTAATCTAGTTTAAATCAGGTAATTCTAAAGTTGCAACAAAAAGAAACTATCGATTTAAGTCAAGTTGGGCATAACCAGGGTATGATTAAATTTCTTTGGAAATGGGCCTTTGAGCACCAGCATAAAGAATTTTTCGTTGGTAACCCAGATAGGGGTTGTTTTGATAAGAAAACACTTAAGGATTTTGTTGACCAAAACCTAGGTAAGCTACTTGTTGTTGGAATGATTGTTGTGGAATTTTCACTTGTGGTTGCCAAGGTGTTTGTCCACCAATATTATAGGCAAAAATGGAATATATTGGATCCAGTTGTGAATAGGTAAAACCCGGTTGTGCCTGCGACATCCCATAATAGGGTAATTCAAATTGTGAATAAATAATTCCAGATATAGGTGGTTGTTGTAAACCAATCGAAGGAGTTGGAGTCTGAGGGCCCAATAATTGACATATTGGTTTGAAGGACCTGACTGAGATGGTTGAGGTATATCACTCTGATCCTGTAACAGGGGTAAGTGTGTATTAACAAGTGGAGTAGATGTGGTTGAACTGGTTGATATGAATGCAGAACCGTTTGTGGTTGAATGGACAGGATATGTTTCCATTGACAAACAATTATTCTGACATTAGGGTGACCATATAACGACATAGGATTGTCAAATGGGTGACCATAGGTTCCCCCCCAGCATGAGGAGTATAATAATATGGAATATATTTTTCTGCAAATGCTGGGAGTCTAGTTGAGATTGTACTGTATGGAATATACATAGATGGACCAACTTGATATTTCCCTGATGATGCATATAAAGGATCAAGTCGTTCAATACTCATTAGAGATGTACCAGATAGAATACCATATGATGATATTGGTAAATTCCATGGGTTTGAGGATGCACTAGAGAAGGTTTCAGATAAAGGTTGGTAATGAAGTGGGACAGAAGGGCCACCATATAAATGTGACTCCGGTGATGTGGTGAACATCGACGGGCTAGCAACAGTAGATGATGTTGCAACTGCAATAGATGGTACAACTGAAGATGTTGACTTAGCCATGTTCATATGATCCAATGTATACACTATAGGATCTATGTGAACTCTAATTGACATAGGATGAAAGAAAGTAGAGTGAAGTGATTGAGGAAAAGACTCGTAAAGATAAATCACCTCCCAAAAATGACTTGGAGTTGAAGGTATTTCGTCTTGAGGTATTTATTCAATCAAAATCAAACTAGGTGGAAGGATTTTGCCGTTAGGCCTGAGATATATTTCAGGTAGTTGACTATGCGATATGGGAGACTCTATGGCTACAATTGATTATGGAGTGACTGATATAGGAACAACTTCTAGTTGTTCGACTTCAGGATATAGATGTTCTGGTAAAAGAATGACAAGATCTGGATTAACTTCCAGTTGAGCAACATTGGGTTTGGGAGGTATGGTCTCACTGATTGGATGGATCATGACCACAAGTAGCTGTGATGAATTCATCTCAACAACAAAAAATGAACCAATATTTGTATAAACAACTCGAGATGACTCTGGTATATGTGAAGATGATGTCACACTAGAAGTACTAATAGTACTAGTTTCAATAGAACAATGTCGCCTTCACCGACTAGAAATGGATTCCAGTGGTAAAGGTGTTTTAAGTGCTATTCTACATGAACGGAGGGGAAATGGATGTTTTTATTCCACAATGAATAATTGATTTTATGACAAAAAAAAAACAAAAAAAAAGTGTAATTCTAGGAAAAAGGTTTACCAAGTAATTGTGAACTGTAGAATACCTCCTGGTGAACCAAGAAGTACGGGTAGGAAATCTTCCAGAATGATGTGTTCCATGTATCACAAGTTACAGGGCGACTGACACAGTTAGCTATGGATGGATATCAACCTAAATTTTTCCTCCCAAATATATGCGAAGGTACGTGGAGGCCCAAGTATGTATTAGCATTATCTAATGCTAAACCGCACAATGAGAGCACCCGCTTATACTTTTCATACTAGAACATTGCCCTATATACACGAAGGTACATGGAAAAGCTCAAATATACTTATGTACGTGGAGTGAGGTATCACACTTGGAATGTATTGCAAACAATTTAGCGACAATTTCTATGTTTAAGGACATTGGAACACGTCTCTAGCCTAGACCTTCTAAATGTTATCGTTAATGTTGCAATGATTTCTTAGGTTGATTGATGTAAATTTTATGTTGATCTTTTTTAAAAATTTGTTTTTGAGGTTCACTCGATGATGTAATGGAAATTCCTAAAAATGAAAAATAAATGATAAGCAAACTTTTCAATTTAGGATTTTCAATGAAAATCCTAGCTACTAAGGGAAACAACAATAAGTTTTTGAGCAAACAACAAAGAGCACAAATTAAATGTAGTTTTCCTAACTTGTTCCTGTGCAACACACACAATTCACTATAGGCACATGCATATTTTTATTTTTAGCTCCATTCAATGTGAATGAAAGAAAGGAAACCAACTTCATAATTCAATCAAACAAGTGTTTTCTTATGAGAAACGAGGAATGAAATAACAATTTCTCCTAGGAAAATGAAGAATGGAACTAAAATTTTTCCTAGAGGAAACGAGTAATGAAACAAAAATGTATTTTTCGAAAACAGAATTGATCTAATGCAGAAATGAAATACTTTGAGTTTGATTTTCCTATGATAAAGAAAAACACTAATGAAACATTGAACAAATTTACTTTTCAAAGGAGGAATAACAGGAAAGTTTACTAGTCTCTAAGAGGTATCAAACATTTGAGAATACAAAAAACAAGTGGCTGAGACTGAAAACAATTAATTTTTTTATTATTGAATTTGGTTGGCTGAGGGGGCAACACAGTCTCTAAGGGGAGATAGTGCATTGCAGAGCACCCCTGAGTGGGAGAAAATGCACTTCAGTGCACTGTGTCTTGACCAACAGTGTGTTGGGCATAGCTAAGATTGAAAATAAAGCAACTTGACACACTTATAATGCAATTTTTTCATTCAAATTACTGATAAGAACAAGTATATGCTACTAATGAGGATAAATAGAGGCAAAAAAACTAGGAATGATAAAATTTTCCCTAGTGGATTTGCGAATTTGTTATATAGAATTGTGATCTATGGATAAAGCAAATTCCTTAAGTGTGGTGTTTATCACTTAGAAAAATAGAGGAAATAATAGCTATCACTTTCTCTAAAACAAGAAAATATACAGAATGGGAAAGAAGCCTACTTGTGATTCTTTCACTTCTCCTTCTCCTATTTTCGTTGTTGTTGTCACTCTCAATCCAAATCAAGTTGCTAGATCGATTCCTGCAAACACAAATAGAGAACAACAAACAACATAACATATACATATATATATTAATCTTACTCAAATAAAACCGATTAGATCTGAAATATATACATCATTCAAGAATACATTGCACAATAAATAGAGACATGTGTATGGGAAAATGAACAAAAATCTTTATTAAAGAGTAGAAGGGGAAGATTACAACTAATGGATCGATTTTTTTTCAACCTGCTCCAGCTTCATTCGAGCCTCATCACATCCAAAATTATCCCAGCAACATATTATTACTTTCACTCTCCTTTCAAATGAGAATCCAAAAGCATAAATTTACCAAAATTCTTCCTTCCCTAGCACTAGGATGAGTGCTCAATTTATAGGGAAATTGTTGGAGCAGGGTCCCCTAACAACAATTTTGATGAAATTTTGTAATAAATTAGTCTAGAGGAGGGGCTTTGGGGCAGGTCAAAGCCCCCAATGAATTGTAATGGGTCGAAGGGTAGACCAAGGGGTTGCAAACCACATAACATAGAGTAGTGCAGGCTAATATAGTATAAATAGATGAATATATCAAGTCTAGAAGTAAGTTTTGATTAAGTTTGGATGTGACTATCGGATATGTGATACTTGTTGTGTGTATTTTTTTGGGTAAGGGCTCCTGCTGGTTGTGTGCATGGAGACCCTAAGTCCTGTTGTGTGCGGACCCTGCTAGCTATGTGCACGGATGTATGAAAGAGTCTGTAAGTGGAATCTGAAGCATTAATGAATGAGAACACATTTTGATAATAATAGAATATCTCTGTGTTCTGTCATGAGTTGCGCTATATGTTGATTTCCAAGTTATGTCTGTATGCTAAATATTGTTAGTTAATTGGTGTGCACCTGGATGCAGTGCTTTAAAGAGTATTGAATGGTTAGATCTGGTTATGTTTGGTCATATTGCTTCTGTTAAGTGGTTATCTTATGATTCACGACCTTCAGATAAGTTATTATATTATTAAGGGTTCCTGGGTTAGGGATCCTTTAGCGTAGGCTTGTTAGACCTACAGGTGCCCACTTTAATTAATCCTCTCTCTCTCAGAGGGTGCAGAAACCTGGTTCCAACACCCTCCCATACTACTTTGAGTGAGACCTTTACCTGTGCAAGTAGGCCATTTCCAAAAGGGCCAATAGTATAGAGTTTTGCTGGTAAAACTTAAATATGAACTGGGGTCAAGACCCCTCAAACCAACAAATGATTCCGTTGCCGGGACCAGGAGAATTTTGAGAGAGAGATTGGGTGATGCCATGAGGTCATTGGTAGCCATTAAATCCTAAACTCAAGGAATGGTTTGAAAATCAGATCCAGGATTTTTCTCCAAAATAAAATAGAAGTAAGAAGCTATCTATTGAGTAGTGGAAGAATAAGTATATTTTTAAAGAAGTACATGATATCTTCTTCATAACCTTAACACATGAGCTACACGAGTGGTTGGCAAGGTTAGTGCAATTCCAAACTTGTTGGAAGGAAGATCAGGTCACACAATGGACCCCTAAATTAATCCAGCAACTACAAAAGGTGGATAAAGCTATTACCCAGACTGTAGACCACTAGGTTGGTAGCGTTTTGTGCGGATTTGTAACTGAGTTTGCGGTTGATCAGTTTGCATGCTATTATGAAGATGAGCAAAGGTTTTTCAAAGGATTTAGGGGTAATTTCTTGCAAACATTGTCACTACTGATTAAGATGATATTGTGTGAAAAGGGTGTCTTGTGCAATCACACCAAGTGAATGACCTCAGATCAGAGCAGAAGCATGACATGAAGTGGTCAATACTACCAGTTTAACCAAGAATGGGATCCATCAGTGTACAGTCCTTTGAGGTACCCACCTGATCTAAATAAAGGCGGTGTTGCACACACAGAAACTAGTCCTCTGGCACCACCATCAAACTCGTGCAAGGGTAATAATTCTCAAACCCCACCTCTGCCACCACTTGCAGATGATATGGCCGCTTGAATGAAGCTACCCACTTTTAAGGGTGTGGGGGATGAGGATATGGATCGATTTTGGTTCGTAGAAAACGTGGTATAGGTTGCGCAAAATGTTAATAATGATGCTTTAAAAATAGCGCAAATATCAATAGCCTTCGAAGTGCAAGCTATGGATTGATTCATGGGATACATTACTCAACATGAGAATCCTACAATAAAAGAGATTAAGGATGCCTTGAAGCAGAAGTTTCGAAAACCTAATTCCTATTCTCAATGTGTAGTAAAGTTGGAAATATATTAAGCAAGGACCTACGGAGTATGTCTAGGAAGTTAACCAAGGACTGAAGAAATTCATCAGTGATGAAGGATTTGTTTATGATGACAAACAACATAAGGAATGGTTCATCGCCATGCTATTACCACACCTGCCCAGAACTATGGATCAACAGAATATTGATTCATAAGAATAAACCCCAGAGATTGCTATGAAGCTAGAAGTTACACCAAGGGACGACGCTCAACTTGGGGCCTTGCAAATCCAAAGCCAACTAGAGCCCATGCACTTATAAATTCAAAATTTAAGGAGGGATCAAGGAAAAGAATCTATCACAAATGTCTCGTGCATACGCCGCAGGGTATCAGGCCACACCAAGGATTAGTGTCCTCTTCTATCAAATTATATGCAGGTTGGGGGACCAAGTCCATTACATCCAAGAGATATTGTTGGACTAGTACCCCCACACTATGGTGCACATATTTGTGGGTAGCAGGAAGGCATGATACATACCACTGCCCATAATTAGGCGCCTATGTCCCAGAACTGAAGCAACAGTGGTGTAGATTCTTCTTGTTAGTAGGTCATGATGAGCACAACTTACAAACGTTTGACCTGATGATAGATAGGGGGAACATATATAGGGTTCAAGCTACCGGTATCTCCCTCTGGGTGAGGAGGATCCCCTGTAAGAGGGTGGGGAGGAGGGAGAAGCGGAGGTGCATGCCAAGGAAGAGGGAAACTAATTTGCTACAACTATGGGGACGCTGGAAATTATGCAAGAGACTTCCCAAACCCTGCGTTCCAATCCTGTAGGTATTGCAAATAGTTCGATCATGTAATTGAAGACTGTCTTATGCTAATAGCTAAAATGCATGAAAAAAACAGACACCAATGCAAAATTTACAATGGTTTAAGGTGGAATTGTGCGATGATGGGCCTAGTATCTATGTAATTATGCGCAGTGGCATTGCCACTGAACAAGCTGAAGAAAAGGCTGAGGCTGAACCACTAATCAGGAAGGCCTCTAAGGAGAAGGAAAGCCTGGACCTGTAGAAAGAGAAAGAGACCTTCATCGAATCTAGGAAGGATTTTTCTATTGACGAAGCATGCACCTCGAGGAATTTCATGGATCTGAAAGAAGATGAAGAAGTTAAGCCATTCCTTCAAGCATGTATGAAGTTATTGCACAATCAGAAGGCAATGGAGAATATTCAAGAATTAATAGATAGATGGGAAAAAAGGAAACCCCCGAATGGAGGTTAAGGTTATGCATAATATTTATAAGAACAAGAAAAGGACTGGTTAGGAGATGCCTATGAGTGCGCATATATGAGAATATGAGATGGACCAAGTCATCATGCACCTGGGATTTGATGCCAACATCCTGCCCAAAAAAACCTGGCAAAGGATGGGAGAACCCATGCTAAAGTGGTCTAGCATTCAATTACGTATGGCTAACCGGGAGAAGATCATTCCAGTAGGCAGGCTGCTGAAGTTTGTGGTAGAAATTGTAGGAGTTAAATTCTATGTAGATTTTGAAGTAATCCAGATTGTGAATGATGCGGACCCTTACCCTGCATTCTTAGGATTGGATTGGGATATTGACATGGGAGGTATCATCAATCTGAAAAGGAGGAGAATGGTCTTCGAGAATGATGGTATGAGGGTAATAGTCCCCCTCGATCCAACAAAAGGTGAATGATATAGAGAGCTTGTGCACGAAGAGGGGGATGTTGACCATATTTACAAACTGACTGCTCAGGATGATGATTGGATCAACCCTACAACTGATGGCATGTTGTGTTGGGAGAAATACAACACATGTCTCTCAGACTTGGATGGAGAGATTGAAAATTGGTAGAACCGGTTACATGACATGTCTCCGTTAGATCATGAAGAGCTTCCAATGCATCTCCTTAGAATTAAGAGAACTGCCTTACTTTGATGGTTCTGGTAGTGGTAAGGAATTTCTTAAAGCATTAGAGATAAATGTACCTGAGGAGTGGAGATTCTGGGCACTTGACTTGGATATGCGCGCGTCCCCTACACGGTGGTGGCAAACCCACAAGGGGGATTTTCAGGACTGGGAGGAATGTTGAAAAATGATGATCCTATGATTTTAACCTCTATTCAACCCACCTATGGAGCCATTTTTTAGCCGAGGGGACACGTGCAAGCACTTGGCTATGTTGATGGAGTTATGAAATGAAAGGACCTAGAATTATTAGGTCCATCTGTTTATTCATGCCTTAGGACCAATCCCCACCATCTTGTATTTAGTTGCGAAGCTACACCAGTGCACTCGCTACTGGGGTACAATTATAGAGGATTTCCTGGTGACATTTGGTTTAGTTGGAGGGACAGAGAAATTGGATGAAGCACTACAAGATATATATGCTCTTATCTTTGATGAGTCTTTACCTTGGGAAGGATGTGCTGCACTAGATTGGGATGCACAGATGCAGGATATTGTCAACTGTCAAAATTTGTCAGTAGAATATTGTGATGAGGATCCCAGGAATATTAATATCCCAGAGTCGGAAGGAGAGCGCACAGTTGTAGGACCTCTATTGTATACAATAGATGTTACCAAACGATTGAAGTTGATTGAATTCAACATTGGGATGGAGGAAAACCCTAAGTTGGAAAAAATAGAGGATTAATAGGATGAAGATACTGTTGGAAAGATTGCGAAGATGCTGACTAAATATCAGGACCTATTCCCTACAAATTTCTCAGAGCTCAAGGGAATCATAGGAGATCTAGGTGTCATGAAAATAACCTTGAATCAAGATCTGCATCCTGTCAAGCAATGAACCTATCAACTAAACCCTAAGTATAAGAAGAAATTCAAGGAGGAAATAGATAAGATGGTGGCAGCAGGTATCATTGAGCCAACATAAAAGTCTGATTGGGTAAGCCCAATGGTGGTCCAAGAAAATAAAACCAAGGGTGAGACAAGGAGCTGCGTAGATCTGCGCAAACTAAATTATGTATGCATACATGATCCCTTCCCTACGCCATCCTCTGATGAAATCTTGGATAATTTGGGAGGTTAAGAAGCACACTCATTCACTAATGGGTTTTTCAGGTGGAGTGTAAAAACTCTGGTAAACGTGATAAGTATATATTATTATTGATAAAAGATGAAAGATGATTACAATGGGGAATCATCGAGGCTTTAAATATAGCTTCATAGTGTCCCTTGGTGAAGAGGCATGATCTTTGATCATGCCCTTTCACTTAATAAAACCAAAGATAACTATATCTAACTTATAATTAATCAAATATACATAACATTTCCCCTCTCTTAAATATGCTTTGTCCTCAAAGCATATGTAATGACGGACAATGTTGGCGAATGCCTGGGTTTCTTGAGCAGCGAGCTCTTGCTTCCCATATTTTAAAAAAATCGTGGAGCATCTTCTCGAGTTCAATCTTTTGGTGATGTGGATAGCGACAAGATTTGATATTGATAGGGTCAAGTCCTTTCTTGACTTCTATTGGATGTTCGTGTTCCTTATTAGGAGGTATTTTTATTGGCAGGTCTTGGAAGAATTTTTCGTGTTTCCTAACTATTCCTTGTTCTTGTGGTTATTTTTCGTGATTTATCTTTAGATTTAGAGGTAAATTACCAAAAATTATCATTCGATGCAAATTCTCCTCATCATCAAATGCTTCCTTATTAACAACCATATCTGTGTCAACATCGAAGGCCTCAATAGCTTCTGGGACTGTATCAGTGGCTTCGAATGTGTTTATCTCTTCACATTTTTCTTTCAATTCCAGGGATGAAACATTTGGTTGTTTATAAGAATCTATATTTTCATGGTTTCTTTCATTTTCAATGACTATGTCTGTTGTTGCATCTGTGATAGAAGTCACGTTGAATACCAACATTGTTTCTTTTTCTGCCATTGGATTTTCATTTATATCAACATTCTCAATAACTTCTGTTGCTACATTACTAGCTTTATTAGTGGATTGAGTTGTATTTTCTTCTCTTGGTTTCTCAACTCTATAAATTTCATGGTTGATCTGAGAGTCTTTGCTTCTAGGTATTTCAACACTACAGTTTTCATGTGAGCTGATTTCTAATTCAACCTCATTTAATTTCTCTTTTTCCAACATGTTATATTCATGATTATGATCTAAATTAGCTGAATTGTTCAGTTGATTATATTCAATATTTGGGACTATTGGTTTTTGCATTAGATCTAACTTGTCCATAATGGCATTAAATGTCTGCATTACCTTGTTAAGATTCTCCTTGGCCTCCATACGTTTTAGCCATATTTCCTTTTCTATCTGATCGTCCATCGTCAATGATGAAGACATACTCCTCATACTCCTTGTAATTAGGGCTTATCCCCTTTTCCTTAAGAGCTTTGACCTCAAAGCTGTATTTTTTTGGCAATTTTCTTCACCTAAGATTTATCTTCTTTGGCATATGTCATTCACCACTAGTACCTTCTCTTGTAATGTTGTCTTTGAAAATTGGATTTTTTAATTAATTAATTAATTTTTTTTTTAAATAATAATAATAATAATAATTTTTATTATTATTATATTATTTGAATTATATATATATAACTACGAGGAATTTTTTTTTTGTTAATTTTGAAAAGTCACGTTGTTGTCAAAAGTCACGTTGTTTTGAAAAGGGTGAATGGGTTTTAATACCATGGGAAATTACCATGGGCTCCAAAACCACAAGCTTGTAAACCACGAGCAATTAATCTTCCTTATTCCTTTTTACTTTGTATTTACATGTACGTATATGTACTTCTTTATATAGATCTCTCTTTTTACTTTCTTTTGGAACTATTTTCTTTTAAATATTTTTTTTTTCCTTTTAATTTATTTCCCCCTTTATGTTGACTTTCCTTCTCTCTTTTGATTTTATTAATATATATATATATATATATATATATATATATATATATATATATATATATATATATATATAGATATTATATTTTCCTTTTTTAAAAAACAAATGTTGCTACCCACCAGCACTTGGTTTTTTAAAAAAAATTGCAATTTTGGAATTCTTGTAATTCCTTAATTCTGGGTGATCACACAGATCCCGAAGAGCGATGGCTCTGATACCAATGGAGTGTAAAAACTCTGGTAAACTTGATAATTATATGTTATTATTGATAAAAGATGAAAGATGATTACAATGGGGAATCACCGAGGCTTTAAATATAGCCTCATAGTGTCCTTTGGTGAAGAGGCATGATCTTTGATCATGCCCTTTCACTTAATAAAACCTAAGATAACTATATCTAACTAATAATTAATAAAATATACATAAAATCGGGTACCATCATATGATAATAGCACCTGAAGATCACAACAAGACAACCTTCACAACTGAATGGGGCTCCTTCCAATACACTGTCATGCCATTCGGATTGAAGAACGCCCTACCATTTTCTTGTGCATAGTTGTCACAGTATTCAAAGAGTTCATCCATAAGTTTCTGGAGGTTTATTTTGATGATTGGATAGTATTAATATTGGTGAAGAAGCATGTGTCAAACTTATGCATGATGTTGGATACCTGCAGAAGACACTAGATTTTGCTAAACCTAAAGAAGTGCATATTATGTGTACCATTTGGGATTTTTTTGGGACATGTAGTATGTTAGCAGGAATTATGGTTGACCAAGCCAAGATGAAGACCCCTCTGTCGCTGTGACTCGGGACGAGTCACAAGATTTTTTTGGGGGCTTGTTGGAGTGGGGTTCCCTAACAAAAATTTTGATGCAATTTTGATGCAATTTTGTAATAATTTAGTATAGCGTAGGGGATTTGGGGTGGGTAAAAGCCCCCAATGGATTGTAATGGGTTGAAGAGTAGACCAAGGGGCGACAAACCATAGTTTGCGGACCATAGAGTAGCCTAGTTTAATATACTGTAAATATATGAATAGATCAAGTCTAGAAGTAAGTTTTGATTAAGTCTGGATGTGACTATCAGATATATGATACTTTTTGTGTGGATTTGTCTAGGTAAGGGATCCTACTAGCTGTGTGTGTGGAGACCCTAAGTCTTGCTAGGTGCAGACCCCATTGGCTATGTGCACGGGTGTATGAAAGATCTTGTAAGTGGAATCTAAAGCATTAATGAATGAGAAGACATTTTAATAATAGTATAATATCTTTGTGTTCTGTCATGAGTTGCGCTATATGTTGATTTCCAAGTTATGTGTATATACTGAATACTGTTATTTAATTGGTGCGCACGTGGATGCAGTGCTTTAAAGAGTAATGAATACTTAGATCCAGTTATGTTTGGTCATATTGCTTTTTTTAACTGGTTATCTTATGATTCATGGGCTTCACACATGTTATTATATTATTAAGGGTTCCTAGGTTAGGGCTCCTTCAACGCAACCTTGTTAGACTTGCAGGTGCCCACTTTAATTAGTCCTCTCTCTCTCTTAGGGTGCAGAAACCTGGTTCGAACACCCTCCCATACTACTTCAGGTGAGACCTTGAACTGCACAAGTAGGTCACTGCCGAAAGCGATATTAGTACAGGGGTTTGTTGGTAAACCTTAAATCTGAACCTAGGTCAAGACCCCTCAAACCAACAGAAACTGATCATATTTTCTCAATGAATGACTTTATAATAATAGGAAAGACATGTTTCCAAGTTCAAAGGTGTTAGATGGAAACTTGGGTTTGAATTTTGACACATATGGACTCTTCTAGAAGATACTAGCCATGTGGAGATTCCCGGAACACTGAGAATTTTTATCCTAGGTGACCAATTCACCGTTGAGTGTTGGGAAGTGCACTACAGTGCACCCTTGCATAGAGGATTTGGCACTACAATGGAGTTAGTCATTTCCAAATGATTTTTGGTGAATTATTAGGTCATATAAAATATACTTCAAACCTTGGAAATATCACAATAGAAGCCATGAATTAAATTTTCTTTTCTTAGGGCATATAGCAACTAAAATATAAGGGGATGATAGACCCCATTTTATTGGTCCTCAGGATGATGTCCAATTTGACGAGGTCTTGGGGGATGATGCCCAAATTGACCTATAATAGAAAGGATAAGGGGAGAATATATAGTGAGAAAATCTATATAAGAGGTTATATATATCCTTCTCTGAAGGGGAAACCTCTTCTTCTCTCAATAAGTCAGGATCCCTCCTCCAAACCATCGAAATAATAAGGGCCTACACACAATTATAATAAATAAATAAATAAAGGGTGAAAGAAGAGAAGGGATTCCTAAGCAGAGAAGTGAAGCAAGTAACTTTGCTGAGGTACTATTTAGGTTTGCTGCAATGAAAGAAATGCTTGTGCTCCTTTAGTGACTTCGTCGGGGTACTGTCCAGGCCTGTTGGTAGCGAAGCAACACCAAAGATGAAAAATCATAATCTGAATATCTTAAATTCATAATTATATATTACCTTTCCTAGATCGAAACAATAGAAATATGACATATATGTTATGTGTTTATTGAACCAAGCTAAGGAATGGTAGATGCCATTTTCAAAATTGGGGAAAGTGGGAAAGTTATGGCAATTTGACTAATGAATCCATACTTCTTGAAGGGCCAAACACTCACTGAAAGCTATTCCTAGCCAGATAAGCTGAAGTTCGCCCAGTGTGTTGTGAAGTGTTTTCACTGTTAGGACAACCTCCCAAATTTTTGATATGTTTAAATTGTCAAGCCTACATTTATACTTTATCAAGAGTCACTTTTGGTGACCAAGTGTTGTATCATGTTATTTTACATGTTTTAAGTGTCCTTGTTCATTTTAAGTGTCGTCACATTGTCAAGGAAATATATAGTACTCTCCATATCCATAAAATAATTTTATCAAACCTTAAACATGAACGCAAAAAAAATATTTTTAATCATAAATACAAAGATGCAACAGAAATAACACTTCATTTAATTAATATCAATGAACTAAAATATGCTTAAATATAGAATGGAAATAACTAGCTCGTGCGATAGTAGCTTATCTCTAAGAAGATATATGGTGTCTAAATTCCTTTGAAATGTCTTACAATGAGGATCAAATCCCTATTTACTATTAAGAAAAAATGGAAAACTCGAAACATTCGAAAACCTAACCATAGGAGATGAAGTCCCAAAAATATGGGCCTCATTGGGGTAAATTGGTACATCAACTTCCCAGGGTCGTAAATTTGGCATACAATCTCCATTTGATGTGAAATATAACTTCTTAGAAATATATATCTGAGGAATAAAACTTTTGATTGAAAAAATATTTTCCTATTTTCCAAAAACATGTCATTTAGTGCCTAAAAATAGCTCAAGAAGTTCAGGACCTGAAAAACTACCAAAAATAGTAAATTGTGTTACAATTACGGAAACTGACAAATAGAAAGAAAAAATGGTGGGATTCCATTTGGAATAGCTGGGTGGACACCAATATCCACCTATATTAGGGTCTCCCCTCTTAGGAAGCAATGGTCCCCATTTCCTTAAGTGCTTCCATGAGATGGGGAAACTTCTATTGAACTTGGTCCCTAGTGAGCCACTTGCCTTGGTGCAGAAGTTGGCCACCTTTGAAAACCTAATATGGTTGGATATTTTGTTGGAAATTGTTATTGATTATCATGTCCATGGACCAATCAGTTGTATCCTATTCCATGAATTCTGGGTTTATCTCTGTTGGTGTGAGTTGTTTTGCAATGTCTGGTGTGTCTAATAATGGTGGAAATTATGGTTGAAGGTCGTCCACATTGAACATTGGTTGGAGGCCAAGGAATGAAGAGACGATAAAATCAAAATAATTGTCCCAGAAAACCTTAGTGATGGTGTACGAACCATATTAGAGTGGATGACACTTGCCATGGGTCTCAACGAGGCACTCCTTTTGCAAATGTAGCCAAAATTTGTCGCCCACCTGGAACTTGTGTGGCACTCGATGTTGATCATGTCACTGCTTATAATTAGCATTGGCTATCCAATATTTCATGGAAATGTATGAAGATGTGTTGAATGCGCTCAATGGAGTTGTTAGACCTTTCAGCTTCAGACTGGACATGAGATGAATTTTCCTGAGTAGTTGCAAATGATATGGTCACATCAATGGGACATAGTGGATGGAATCCCAACCCCACTTGAAAGAGGTTGTGCCCAGTTGAGCTATGGAGAACTATGTTGTAGCTGCGATGGAAATATGGGAGGCTTCAATCCCATGTGCATGGATGCTTCAAGTTGTACATGTGTAGAATGTGTACGATCATCCTATTGATGACCTCTATTTGGCCATTAGTTTGAGGGTGGAAATCTGTGGACTTAGTGAGCCTGGTATCTAGAATTGAACAAATAATTTACAAAAAGGCACTTGTAAACCTTTTTTCCCGATCTGAGATAATGGAATCTAGGATCAAAATGTGTACCCACAATTTTCCAAAGAACAACCTAGCAGTGGCTTCTGCTGTGATACTCTTCCTGCGGGCTCCTAGAATGACCATCTTAGAGAATATGTTGATGACCATGAAAACGCAGTCATTGCCATGCTTAGTAGAAGGAAATTTTTGAAATGGAACCAAGAAATGACACTCAAAGGGGGCTTATAATTTAATTTTCCCTTAATTAAATAGGAAGATAAATTGTAATTTCATCTCATGACAACTTATATTAGTTAACTGAGTCAAGAAGACTTATTTTGCTTAGGAAATTCGAGTTGGAAGTTAGAGAGAATACATGTATAGTTATCCCATGATTTTAGGGTGTCTAGTTACAATTATTTGTGAGTTGTAATTAGTGAACTCAATTAATTGAGTTAAAATAATTTTAACTAGTTCTAACTTAGATATGAAATAGTAATAGGTCCAGTGATTTAATTCACAAGTAGTGATCAATAATTTCACTGATAATTCACTATAAATAGGTTTTGCATGTCAGTTCTAAGGAAGGCCCAATTGAGTTTGAGGTTAAAGGGAATATAGATATAATTTTATAATTAGAAAATTGTATAGGTCATTTATTTTGATCCAAGAGGATCTTGATTAGTGCAAAGAGGTCCAGTCAGCTCCAGTAGTCTGATGTCTAGTTCAGTATTCAACATCAATTTTGCTAGTGTTGTTCAAAGAAGAGGTCCTCAAAATGATTGTGGTTCAGTTTGGGTTCAGGATGTTGTAATTATCATGAGATGACATGGAGTGTGTGGTATTTTTAAAAGTGGAAACATTGTAATGGGTAAAACCTAGTGCTAAGACCTAATCCTAAAACTATGGTCTAATCCTAACACTATGTCCTAAATCTAAATAAGCCTAAGTCCTAGCACAATTGTATATAACATTGAAAAAAAAATTATAAACCCACATTCAAACTATATAACAAAACAAATAAGCAATGTAAAGTCCTAACCACAGCCTATAAACTACATCGGAACCATGCCATTATGTGAACAAAGCAGAAATTAACTACAAACAGTTTTGGTTTAAGCTGTAACCAAAACTGTCGACAGTCCATGAAGGTTAAGTTATGCCAACTCAAACTATGACCCCCACCGTCGGAAGGTTCACATGTGAACGCGGTGGAGGATAAGACCTTCAACATCAGGAGTAGACCACATAGATAGCTACTGAAGGTGCCTGGTCACATGCTGACCATTTTCACTTCCACATGGTTTGGTTGACTGTCAGGGGTAGATTTTATCCTAAGGTGCTAAGTTTGGTTTTAAAATTTAATATGCACTAAGGTTGAAGTTAATAACTTATCCAATGTATTAGGTGTCACAATGTGACTAAACCAACACCTCATCAAACCAATTTTTCTCATTAACCTGCCTAAATTGGCATCAAGAAGTTTGAGTTCAACATTATAAAAACCATGACATTTTTCTTCCATGGACACACATTGAGTGTTTTGAGTTTAGATTTAGAGGGTTAGAGGCATTTTTGTTTTCAGTATTTCTCGACCATCTGAAGGAAGAATTGAGCGCAGAGATAGGCATTGGAAAACTAAGAGAGATATATTCCTATTGTTAGTGACTAGAAGTGTCTGTGAGAACGATCAGTCTGGTGTTTTTACTATGTAAAGAATTCCTCAAATGAATCCTAATAAAGCAGACACCCATCTTGAAAGAGGACACGGAGATGTAGTCCACCAGGGATGAACTCTGTAATCAATGTTTGATGTTTCTTCTCTCTATTATTTGTTGTGTTTTCTTTCTTAATTTGATACTAGTTTAATTCATAAATGATTTCCTTCAATATTCCATATTAAAGCATTCATCAGTTAACAATTAATTCACTTTATGGAAAACTAATCAAACTATCTCAACACATAATCGATCAAATTCAGATCATATATTTTGGTATCAAAGCAGGTTTTTATTTGTAGTATTTTTGTGAGTGGATGTTAACCAGGTTGGGATTGCAACGTGGAGAAGGAAATATTGATGAGTTCGATCCAGAGATTGGAAAGCAGAAAGTCGTTCATCAATCGACAATGACAAGGACTGAAAATGTTGAAACCATTGTAACTGAAAATCCTAAAGTGAAGCACATGGAAGAGAATCAAATTTATCAAATGTTTTTGAACATGCAACAGATGTTGGGAGAACTATAAAAAGATAAGAAGGAGAGAGATGTAGCTTCTTTGTCGAAGGCATCAAAGAAAGGCAAGGGTAAAGGAAATAAGATAAACCTTCTTCTCCTCCATCATCTCCATCATCATATTCTTATTCTTCTTCTTCTAGTTTTGAATCTGAAAAATATAAGAAACCTAAGAAATATCTTTTAAAAATTGATGTAAAGTTTGAGTTACCTTTTTATGATGGTGAAATGAACCTAGAGAAACTAGATAATTGGATAAAACAATTATAAGTTTATTGTCATATTCAAAAAATTACTGATGATAAGACAAATATCAAGTTAGCTACTCCTAGAATGGGGGGAACTGCTTTAATTTGGTGGGAGAGTAAAACACAGATAGATTTAAAACGTAAAGGTATAATCATCTCCTCGTGGTATAAATTTTTGAAATCTATAAAGAAATAATTCTATCTACTGGGTTACACAAAGCAACCTATTATTGATTAGTAGTGTTTGCGACAAGGTAAAGGACATAATGTTCAAGCGTTCACTCTAGAATTCGGGAAGAAAGCATTGGCACTTGGTATACCTTTGAATACATGAGAAAATTTGTTAAAGTACATTGGAAATTTACATTCATATTTATAGGATACATTATTGATGTTCAATCCTAATGACTTTGATGAAGTATGTGTTCAAGCCATACAATTCAAATCAGGTGGCAGGCCATTCAAGTGTACACCAAAGACATCCAAACTATCGGAGTCTAAAGGCATCAAGAATAAGGATAGTTCAAAATGAAAGAAGACAGATACAGCTCAGAAGGAAGATGAAAGACCTACCTGTACTCACTGCCAGAGGATCGGGCATGATGAAGCTAGATGTTGGAAACTTCACTCGGAACTCAAGCCAAAGAAGTTCCAAAAGAAGAAAGGTGAAAAGAAGGCTGATACAACAATCCAACAAGACTTGGAATCTGATTCAGGTGATGAAGGGAAAATCTCCGAATGGTTATGATAGGTAAAGATTCTGATGCTAGTTCAAGTTAAAGTACTTATGCTTCTTCTTTAAACATTAATTACTTGGATGAAGATAGAAGAATTGAGTTATTTCATATAAGGGTAACTTCTAAGCACACGAAAATAGATACATTGTTTGACACAAGGTCATGAGAAAATTTGATCTCTGAATCATTGGTTAAGAAATTGGGTTTGAAAACACATAATCATCCAAAACCATATTCCTTCGGTTGGTTAAAGGAACAGACTCAGATTAATATTACCAAGCAGTGTCGATTAAAATTTTCCATCATAGCTAATTACATTGATGAAGTGGATTTAGATGTGATACCATTAGAAATATTTGGAATAGTGTTAGGGAGTCCTTATGTCTATGATCGTGATGAAGTATTTCATAGGAAAGAGCATAAGTATCATCTCAAGAAAGATGGAATTGAATACATAGTACGGGCACATAAAATCAAAACTCACTTGGATTTAGTTAATGCTAATAAGATGAAACACTTAATAATTTAAAGTAAGAGATATATACTCATGGTTGTGAAAGAACAACATAAGGATCTTCATGATGCTTTTTCAGGTTGTGAGTCTCAGTTTAAAGATAGTTTGGTTAAAGTGGTAGAATCATTTCAAAGTCTATTTAAAGAACCAAAAAATCTTCTTCCTAGACGATAAATACAACATGAGAAACAATTTATGTTTGTTGCCCCTCTTCCTAATATTGGAATATATCACAAGTCAGTTATAGAGCTCGAAGAAATAAAGCAACAAATCCAAGGGATAGTTGGAAAAGACTCCATGCGACCTAGTTCATCTCCAGGTGGTTCACCCATAATTTTGGTTCCTAAGAAAAACGGGACATGGGGAATTTTTGTCGAATTTAAAGTTTTTGATTCATTTAAGGAGGAATATTTCACAGCATTATTAGATCATCAACAACCATTTGAATTTAAAACAAATGCTAGTGGTTATGCAATGGAAATAGTGATTCACACAGATCATCAGCCGCTTCAACACCTTCAGTCACAAACTAAGTTGCAACAATATCGCCACTACAGATGGATGGGATTTATTCAGTAATTTCACTTAGTAGTTAAGTACAAGAAAGGTGTAGAAACAAAGTAGCTGATATGTTGTCTAGACCGTATTTGAATGCTTCAGTAGTACTACTGAATAGTTCATTGAAACATGAAAGTTATGTAGAACAGTATAGTGCTGATGATGATTTCAAATATATTTATGAATCACTAACTCATGGAACTAAGATAAATAAATAAATTATCATATTCATGACAGGTTATTATATCATCTGGGTAAGTTGTGCATACCACACACAGAAAGGGCACAATTTATTTGGGAAGCTCACTCTTCTCGGATAGCAGGACATTTTGAATATGGTGCAAATTCAAAGGTATTGTTATTGGCCTCATATGTATGAAGCAGTTTCAAAGTACATTAAAGTATGTGTAATGTGTTCAACAAGCAAGCCAAGCAATCGAATGACTGGTTTGTACATGCCACTTCTAGTTCCTTTGTGACAATGGGACAAAATTTCCATGGATTTTGTTGAAGGACAAACATAAATGGTGAATAGGATGATTATACATATTCTTCGAGGTTACTGCAGTAAAAATCCTAAGTTGTGGGATGAGTATTTAACTTATGTTCATCATGCTTACAATCAAGCCTCACATTATTCTCTAACTGTGCCATGAAAAGCATCAAGTCAATCCAAGTACCAATTGCGCCATGACAAGCATTGAGTCAATCATGATTTTCAGGTCGGTGATTAGGTATGGTTGTATATCAATAAAGACATGTTCAAAGGATAAGGTAAGAAATTGAAATCTATCAAGTACGGTCATTTCAAGATTGTTGAGAAGGTTTGAAATAATTCATTCCAATTATATTTACCACCTTACATGCGTATTTATTCAGTTATGAATGTATAAAATATGAATTTGTATGAAACTCTGATGATCATTGATCCCGAGGAATATACACAAATTCCTACTATTGATGATTTAGTACCTAAGTATATGAATGAGTTGCAGGAAGATACCATCTTGGACAGGAGAGTTTGTATTTCCAGACAAGGATATGTGGAATATCTTTGAGTGGACTCAAGGGCATGAATTTGAGTAAGGCAAAATGGATAGAGATTGGAAAAGTGAGGGAGCTATACCCTCACCTGATATCTATTTAAAATCAAACTTTTGTGGTCCAAAATATTTCAAGTGGATAGGATTGATCCATGAGGATCTTAATCAGTGCAGAGAGGTCCAGTCAGCTCTAGTAGTCCGATGTCCGGTTTAGTCATCAGCATCGTCAGTTTCGCTAGTGTTGTTAGAAGAAGAGGTCCTCAAAATGATCATGGTTCAGTTTGGGTTCATGATGTTGTAATTATCATGTGATGACATGGAGTGTGTGGTATTTTTAAAAGTGGCAAAATTGAAATGGGTAAAGATAGTGCTAATACCTAATCCTAAAAATATGGTCTAATCCTAGCACTATGTCCTAAATATAAATAAGCCTAAGTCCTAGAGCTATGGTATATAACATTGCAAAAAAAATTATAAACCCACATTCAGACTACATAACAAAACAAATAAACAATGTACAGTCCTAACCGCGGCTTTTAAACCATATCAGAACCACACCAACATGTGAACAAAGTAGAAATTAACCGCAAACAGTTCGGGGTTAAGTTGTAACCGAAATAGTCCATGTGAATGCTGCGAGGGTTAACAGAATGTTATCGCGAAGGTTAAGTTATGCCGACTCAAACTGTGACTGCCACCGTTAGAAGGTTCACATGTGAACGCGGCGGAGGATAAGACCTTAACCGTCGAGAGTAGACTACATAGATAACTACCAAAGGTACCTGGTCACATGTGGATCGTTTGCACTTCTGTGCGGTTTGGCTGACCTTCAGGGGTAGCTTTTATCCTAAGGTGCTAATTTGGGTTTTAAAATTTAATATGCGCTAAGGTTGAAGTTAATACCTTATCCAATGTACTAGGTGTCACAATGTGACTAAACCAACACCTCCTCAAACCAATTTTTCTCAACAACCTACCTAAACTAGCATCAAGAAGTTTGAGTTCAACATTATAAAAACCATGACATTTTTCTTCCATGAACACACATTGAGTGTTTTGAGTTTAGATTCAGAGGGTTAGAGGCAATTCTATCTTTAGTATTTCTCAACCTTCCTGAGGCGGAATTGAGTGTAGAGATAGGCATTGGAAAGCTGAGAGAGAGAGCTTCATATTGTCAGTGACCAAAAGTGCCTATGATCATGATAATTTTGGTGTTTTTTCTATGTACATACTTCCTCGAATCAATCCTAATAAAGCGAGCGCCCATCATGAAAGCGGATCGGGAGACATAGTCCACCAGGGATGAACTCTGTAATTAATGTTTGTTGTCTCTTCTCTCTATTATTTGCTATGTTTTCATTCTTAATTTTATGTTGGTTTGATTTGTAAATGATTTCCTTCAGTTTTCCATTTTAAAGCATTCATACATTAACGAGAAATTCACTTAATGGAAAACTAATCAAACTATCTCAGCACATAATCGATCACATTCAGATCATATATAGTCATATGGAAGCCTTAGATGCATTATGAAATAAATTATTGGGAATTTCCTATTTAATATGGTGAAAATTCCTCTAAGAATGTGTGACCAAGGCTAGTGAGACAAAGGTTGAGAATTGGTCAAGTATTTGACTGATTTTTCCTAGATAAGAGTGTGACAATCAACAGAGTGCAACAATTTATCAGTGAGAGAAAATAATTTTATTTTTTGGTGGTCTTGAATTTATACAATATAAAATATCAGGGTTTTGAGAATTTTCTTTCCATAGATACATCTTGTGTTGTGCGATTGATAATTTCTTTCTCTTACTTGTTATGTGATTGTGCGATCGTATTTGGTTTTCGAAAATTGTAGAAGGATTTAGTATTTTGTTTTAGTACATTACAAGATCATATTAAATCCCCTTGATATAATTTCTACATCGTATCATAGCACCAGGAATAAAAATAGAAGATAAGAACCAGAGTTTGTTTTAAACATGTACATAGAATTTGCAGATTTATTCTTCAATACCCAACAACAGATCAAGATGTATTTCAATGGATTGAGACTCAAATATGAGCTTGAGGTAAATTTGAATTAAATAGCATGGAAGGATAGTATGGAGGAAGTGCTCAAGGAAAACATATTGAAGGCATTCATAGACAGTGATATTCCTCAGCCTGCAATAGTAGATGCTCACCAACTTGATGCATGGAAGAAGAATGTAGCAATATCAAGAAGGATCTTGTTAGAGGGAATTTGATATCATATTGTCTCTAGTCTCCATAGAAATGAAACTTTATATGATATGATGAAGGCCTTGAAAAATATGTTTCAGAATAGCAGTGACCACAGGAAGTTGGCGCTGAAATAAAAGCTCAGGAATATTAAGATGGAGAAGGGCGACACGATCCAAAAATGCTTGATGAAGTTCACTCAATTTCGATATGGGATTGGAAGTGTTGGGATAAGAGTTATCTAGGATGATTTGATGAACCTAAATATTCTAGGCCTTCCCAAGAGCTGGAATAGTTACCAAGGCTCTGTGAATGGGAGGGAGAAGCTACTAGGCTGGGAGTGATTATGGTCCTACTCGGTACAAGAAGAGATTTGACGGAGCACCAGAGATGGATCCTCATCAAAGACTGATGATGAGGGGAATTGTGGCTTGGATGGAAAGGCGAATAAAGGTAAAGTTAATTCGTCCCATTCCTAATCATAGTCCGAAAAGGTAGGAAATAAGCGAGACTTGTAAAAGGTGAAATGTTTTCACTGTCATGAGAATGGACACTGTTGGGCCTCCAATTTTTCATGATTTTGCTAATCAAACCATCCATTTTTGCATCATTCCACTCACCCATTTTCATCATTCTTAACCATATTTCTTCATAAATGCACCAAATTCTATCATACATGTTTACATGGTTTATTATTATTCTTTCTATTATTTTTAATGAATTAAGGAGAATTATGCATAATTTTACTAATGATACTTTTGCAAGTGCAAGTTTCTACAATTTAGCTAAGTTTACACAACCGTATCCATGGTTGAGGTAGTAGAACCACTATAGAAGGAAATCTGACAGATGGAATATGGATTTTTATTGATCAAAATCCACCCAGCTCGCACGTGTGGACCTCTAGCATCAAATCAAGGGAAAAACAAAACAATTTTGAACAATCAACTTAAAACATGTTTTATGAGAAAATGAATTTAGGGAAAAAAAAATTAGGTTCTGTTCAGCATGGGCCAATTAGGTTGTTAATGAGTATTTTTCTCAAATTTGTTACCATTTGAGATATTTTCGAAGATCTTTGGTGCCCTATTTTGCAGGTTATGTGGATAGGCAGTTTTTCAATTTGCCATTTATGGAATAAAAAAAAAGGCCAAAATGAGCTACTCTATGGAAATTTAATGGCATAGAGATAAGTTTGATCAGATATGGGTTGATCTTTGATAAAAAAAAATTTGTGAAATTTTATTTTATTTGATATATAAAGATCCCATGACCATAATTGTAGCAATAAAACTCTAAGTCTCTTATTGCTTAAAATATCTATAAATGTCAATCCCTTTTATGAGAGGAGGAAGGAGACGATTGCTTGAAAATATATATTTTTGCAAACAAAATTTTTGTTTTTGTTTCATTCCTTTGCTGTGTGTGGTGTCAATGCATATTTATTCTTGTAGAGTGTCAAACCAGGAGGTAAATCCGCAAATCAGAATGTGTATTAGCTGAAGAATGTACATGTATTTATACATGGAGGTGAGGCTATTGGGATTCATCTCCCAATGAATCTTGGCCTTCCTTATTTCCTAATATTATTTATTATACAATATTACATATCCACACCCAACCCATAGGATTAGGTGTCAACATTCCCCCTTTTAATCCGAAGGGATGTTGGTGAGCCCAAGCATTGATCTGAACTTTTCAAATTTTTCTCTGCCAAGTGCTTTGGTGAAGATATCAGCAGTTTGTTCATTTGTGGAACAATGATGTAGATGGATGGTTTTGGCCTGAACATGATGTTGAATTAGATGATATTTTGTATTGATGTGATTTGTTCGATCATGGAACTTAGGGTTCTTGGCCAACTTTATTGCATAAGTGTTGTTGATCATGAGTGGTGTGGAATACATTTTCTTCATCTGCAAATATTCCAGGATTTTCCGAAGCCACACAATTTCCTTTGTTGCTTCAGCTTCTGCCACATATTATGGAATCTACTGGAATCTTATGCCTCGGTCGTGGAATCTACTGGAACTGATTATTTGCGTGATCTCCATGAGATAGCTCCTGATCCAAGACTCATGGTGTAACCTGTAGTAGATACCCCTATTTCTTTGTCGCCATCAAAGTCTGAATCAGAGTATTTGATCAAGCTGAAGTCGCCTACCTGTGTATATTTGAGTCCAAAGTCTTGAGTCCGCTTCAAGTACCTTAACACTCTTTTTGCAGTAGACCAATGTCCTTCACAAGGTTTTTGCATGAACCTTGAGAGGATTCCAACATCAAATGAAATGTCAGGTCTGGTGGTGGTCATGTAGATAATATTTCCTATAAGCTGTCTATACTTAGTTGCATCTGCGAATTCCTTCCCTTCAATAGATGTGAGCTTCAAGTTTTGTTCCATTGGAGTGGTTAAGGGATTGCATTCATCCATGCCAAACTTTTTCAAAAGATCTCTACTGTACTTGTTTTGAGAAAGAAATATATATTTAGGATGTTGAATTACTTCAATACCCAGATAGTAATGAACATGACCCAAATCAGTAATTTCAAAACCTTTCTTCAATTCTTTCTTCATGGATGCAATATAGTTCTCATTGTTCCCTGTTATCAAAATATCATCTACATACACCACAAGATATACAACTGTTTTTCCAACTTTCTTAACAAAAAAAGTTGCATCATCAAGATCAAAATGTTTGAAGTCAAGTTTCAGAAGATGCTCGGTTAATTTCTCATACCAGGCTTGTGGTGCTTGCTTGAGGCCATACAAGGATTTTATAAGCTTGCAAACTTTGTGTTCTTGACCCTTTACAAAAAATCCTTCTTGTTGGGACATATAAACTTTCTCCTTTAGATCTCCATTCAAAAAGGATATTTTTACATCCATCTGATGGACTTTCCATCCATTCTGAGTTGCTAGGGCAAAGAGAGTCCAGATAGTGGTCCATTTTGTTGTGGGAGAAAAAGTTTCTTCATAATCGATTCCTTCTTTTTGTGCAAAACCTTTTGCCACAAGCCTGGCCTTGTGCTTGTCAAGTGAGCCATCTGCTTTATACTTGTTCTTGTAGACCCACTTACAGCCAATTGGTTTTGTTCCCAAAGGCGGATCAACTAGCTTCCAAGTGCCATTCTTTATCAAGGCATCATACTCCTTTTGCATCGCTTCTTTCCATTCATCATGAGAAGTGGCTTCTTTGAAGGAAGTTGGTTCATGATCTGTATACAAACTCAATTCACAGTTATAAGCAATATCCATATCAATAGGAGAATCAGAATTATCTACATCACCTTCGATTTGTTGAGTGGAACTTCTTGTTCCTGTTTTTCCAACTTCATCGGGATGAACATTCTCCAGTGTCTTTGTCAGCCATTTGGGAGGACCTTTCTGAGATGGCCCAGGCTGCTCACTTGACTGAGTTGGGATTGATTCAAGATTCAATCTCCCAATTCTGTCAATCACACCATTCAATGTGTCATCCGTGGTTGTTTCTTCATGTGGGGGAGAGAGTGCTTTAGGACATCATTCCACAGTTTGATTCAATATCGAAATCCCCCTTTCAAGATGTGGAATCTGATTATCAAATTCTTGGAAAGACTTTGCATGTGTGAATTTGTCCAGGCGATCAAGTTGCCGCTCAACAACCTTGTCACTCTTGGAAGATTCAAGGAATATGACATCTCTTTCTATTACAAACTTCTTATTTGATTCATCATAGAGATGATATCCTTTGGAGGTATTGGAGTACCCCAAGAAGATACATTTTCGACTTCTAGCACCAAGTTTGTTCCTTTGACCCTTGGGTATCAAGGCATAACAGGTGGACCCAAAGACCCTGAAATGATTTACCGAAGGAATGTGGCCATCCCACATTTCAAAAGGAGTTTTGTTTCTAATTGAACTTGAAGGACACCTATTCTTTATGTAAACAACACATAGAACTACATCAGCCCAAAACATCAATTTTACATTCTTGAAAAATAACATGGAGCAAACCATATTTAAAACAATTATGTTCATTCTTTCAGCTACACCATTCTGTTGGGGATTATATGGCACAGTTGTTTGATGTTTGATTCCATGTTAACGAAGATAATTTTCAAATTCGTTTGAAGTGTATTCTTTTCCATTATCAGTACGTAGAGAGCCAATATGAGTTTTTGCATCATTTTCAATCCATGCATGAAAATTCTTGAATGTTTGAAAAGCATCAGACTTGTTCTTCAATAAGTAAATCCAACACATTCTGGTGTAGTCATCAATAAATGTCATCATGTATTTATTTCCATTTGCAGAAGCAATAGGCATAGGGCCACATAAATCTGAATGAACAAGCTCAATTTTTCTATGTGCTCTGGAATGTGAGTCATGAAATGGCTATTTGATATGCTTTCCTAGAATACAAGCATCACATTCCTTAGGTTTTCTAGGAATTGTAGGCAGTCCATTAACAACATTTTTCTTCAACAAACGAAGGCTTTCATAATTTAAGTGTCCAAATCTAGCATGCCATAAAAGACTTTATGGGAATGTACCTTCATCATGATGTGAACTGAATGAAAAGTTTGAGCATGAGCAGATGAACCTTTCAGCTTTAAGAGTCTCCCTTCTTCTATTCCCTCCATGACAAGTGAGTGATCTAATGCTTTTCTGACCTCTTCCTTGCCATCAAACAAGTGAATGGAGTGTCCTTGCTAGCAGATTTGGACCAGGGACAACAAGTTTCTCCTCAACTCAGGGAGGTATAGAACCTCATGTAGAATATGATCTGGAAGACCAGGCAACTTAAGCCTGACTGTGCCAAGCCGTGATGGGTTGAGTTTGAATTTATCTACGAAATATACTGCTCCATCTACTTTTTCAGTGAATTCTTCAAAAAAATATTTTCTAAATTTCATGTGACATGTTGCTCTTGAATCTAGCAACTAATCATCTCTCCATGAAGTAAATGAAACATCAAACAAGTCTTCAGTTACTCCATTGTTACAATGTGCTAGAACATAATGAGCAGATATGAATGTAAGGGGTGTGCGTTATCTGTTGTGGAGTGAGCGAGCGAATGAGAGATGGGTTCGTGTAGCATGCAGGGTTTAGTGCTGTAGGAAGGGAGTGTTGGAGAGAGAGGGTGTTTAATCACAGAGAGAGGGTGTATTGCAGCGATGAGTGTTGAGAGCGCAGGTCGATGAGGGAGATAGCATAGTGGACTGTGGGATGGATAGACGTATGGAAAGAGGGGAGTCCGAGAGGCCATTAAAAAATTTTAATTGCAGATATTTCAAGGGCTGCAGAACTGCAAATATTTGCAGGACTGCAGAAATGCAGGAATTGCAGATTGTAGAATCTTCAGAATCTACAAAAATAAGAGTTGTGCAGAAGTTGCAGAGATAAAAAAAAATGCATAATTACAGCACAAAAATTTAATGGAGCAGCAAAAACTATACATAGAAACTAACTAAGCAAAGGAATGATGGAGTTACACCACAGGCAAAAATGCCAATAGTGGGACTGGCTCTGATACCATGTCAAACCAGGAGGTAACTCCTCAAATTAGAATGTGTATTAGCTGCAGAATGTACATGTATTTATACATGGAGGTGAGGCTATTGGGATTCATCTCCCAATGACTCTTGGCCCTCCTTATTTCCTAATATTATTTATTATACAATATTACATATCCACACCCAACCCATAGGATTAGGTGTCAACATAGAGGAGTTGTGCTATTTCCTACATCTCGCAGGACGACCCCCTTGAGTTGCAATGTTTTCATTAACTATATATAACATTTCAATTCTCTGTTTTGATGTATCATTTCATTATTTTGTTTAAATGTTTAGTTTTTATTTTCGAATGAATGCTTAATATTGTTTAATTAATATTTCTTAATCATTTTTACGGTTGAGTGAAGTGATATCTCTTGTGCACATGGAATAAGCATAGGTTTACATAGATCGATAACATAGATTTACATTTCCGTTATATAGATTTGGAGAGATAATATTTCTTTTTGTCAAGATTAGGTTCATTTTCAGTTTATTTTCAATTCAAGCAAGTGTGATTTCATTTTAAAACAAGTGTGATCTCAATTCAAGCAAGTGTGATTTTATTAAAAGCAAAGTGTGTGTGTGATTTCATTTAAAAGCAAAAGAGTGTGTTTGATTTAATTTTGAGTAAGGATGAAAAAGTGTGTCATTCATTTCAATAAGAATGTGATCTTTCTTTTAAGTTAGAGCAATAGAACTAATTTCATTTACTTACTGTTAGAGAAACATGCATATTTTGATATCTCAATTTAGGAATTGTTTGAATAATAAAGACTTCTAGCACATATAGTGCACATACACTTCATCAATATACTATCCCTGGTTTACAATTTATGTAAGTAAACTAACATCAATCAAATTACCAAACATAAACTATGCCACAATTGTTCACAAAAGAGGACCCAAAAGAAGGCCTTAGGAGGAGAAGCAGGTGAAGCACTTGCTTCACAGTTCGAGTTGAATCTCACTCTCATTGCATGCATGGTGTCATTGGTGATGGGTTATGTATGGTACTTGGATAAAGGAGATTTGTTCCATATGAATGAAAAAAATTAATTCTTAAATAGCTTGATCTATAGATGCACATCGATATGGGAGATGTAGGAAGGTATAACAGTATCAGTGTAGGTACAATTACCTTTTAGAGTGAGTGAGGTAATCCACTAATATTAAAATATGTCATGTGTGTTCCTCGTTTAAATAATAATTTGGTTTATGTTGCTATGTTGGAATATTGTGGCTATGACGTGATATTCATTGAAGGAAAGGCATTTCTTTGTCACAAAGCTATGGGAGAGGTGAAAACGATTGGGGTTCGAGTAAAAAACCTCTACATTATGGATGCAGAAGACTGTGTTTCCTTGAGCATGAAAGTAGAGAAGGTGGATAGCCAAGACATTAGTGAGTTATGGAACAAGAGATTGGGTAATCTACACCATAGTGATTTGAAGATCATATAGCAGATTTCTACAGGACTTCTAAAGGGTGCACTTGTGCATAGAGTTACATGCAAACAATGTACATTGGGGAATTATAACAAAGCCACATTTCAAGATAAGGAAATTCAAGCCAAGGATATCCTTGAGAGAGATTACTCAGACGTGTGTGGACCTTTCTCGATAGCTTCCACTACAAAAAATAAGTATTATGTGATTTTTGTTGTTGATTTTTAAAGAAAGTGTTGGATTTTCTTCATCAGAAGAAATATAAAATTTTCTCCAAGTTTTATGAGTTCAAGGAACTTGTTGAGAAAGATACAAGGAAGAAGGTGAAGGCTCCGAGGAGAAAAAATGGTGGAGAATATATCTCTAACGAATCCAAGAACTTCTGTGCCTCAGAAGGAATTTAAAGAGAATTGATAACACCTCATAACCCGCAACAGAATGGGGTTGCAGAAAGAAATAACATAACTATTGTGGGAGAAACACGAGCTATGTTGCATGATCAGGCCCTACTGTTGCATCTGTGTGCAGAAGCATGCAATACAATAGTATTTGTGGAGAACATAAGTCCTCATTGGATACTTTGGATGAGTACACAAGAGGAGGCTTTTTTAGGTAAGAGACCGGATGTGTCGTATTTTAAAATTTTTTGTTCATCTATCTATTTCCATGTAACCAAATATGCCAGGAAGAAGCTAGAGCTAACAATAGAGCTAAAATATTTCTAGGGTACACTGATACACCTCACAACTATCGGATGTACTTCAGAAGAGATGTGAAATTCGATGAAGAGAAAACCATGTGATTGTCCCTTGAGAGGGAGCTTGAGTTTCATGTAGTTAAGGTTCTCTTAGCTCCAAGATATGAACCTCGGGATGTGGAGTAGCCACAAGTAGAGGAACAAAGAGTGGTAGAAACCACTCATGTAGATCCATCCACTAGAGATGGAAGGAAGCACACCAGAGAGGCTGAAAATTTGTTGCTAGATGTGAGAAAGAATGCGGAGCACCCATTTCACAGTGTAGACAGAGAAGGTCTGTAGAGCGATACAATGGATACATGGATCTTATGAGCAAAGGTATTAAGATATAACCATCCTATTTTGAGGAAGAATTACATCAGCCAATGTGGGTTGATCCCATGGTTAAGGAGTATGACTCCACTATCATAAAAAATGCATGGGAAGTTGTCCCAAGACTAGTGGGGAATTCTGTTGTAGGATCCAAGTGGGTATACAAGGTGAAGCAGGAAAAAAATGGGAGTGTGGAGAAGAACAAGGCTAGATTTGTGGCTAGCATTAGGGGAATTTTGAGGTCTAAAATGGGTCTCCTAAGAAAAATGTACAACAAAAATAAACTTTATAACAACCAATAGGATTCAAGATGATGATGTCAACCATGGGGGATGATTTACCATTTTTTAAATAAAAGGGTAAAAATATTAAAAAATAATAAAATAATAAAACTACTTTTTCAACTCGCATTTTCAACTTATCTCCCAAAAATTTTACTCAAATTTCGAGTGGGAGTACTCGTTGCATGCAAAATTTAATTCCTCATCCAAGGAGTACCCATGTTGCACACTTTTGATGAACTCTACTACACGAAAAATGAGAAATACATAAAAAACGTGATTGTAATCACGCTTTTTTATGTATTTCTCATTTTTCGTGTAGTAGGACCCATCAAAAGTATAACATATGTACTTGTGGGATGAGAAATTAAATTTTGCATCCAATGAGTACTCCTGCTCGAAATTTATAAACAATTTGAGAGATAAGTTGAAAATATGAGTTGAAAAAGTAGTTTTTTCATTTTTCCCTCTAAAATTTGATGATGTCATCAAATCTTATTTGATTTTTTCCACTATTATTTTATAATTTCCTTAGGAGGCCCATTTTAGACCTCAAAATTCCCCTAATGAGGGTTCTCTCAGGTGGAGGGGATTGACTATGATGAGAATTTTGCACCAGTTTCAAGGTACTCATCTATCAAATCCATCCTTTCACTCTCAACACAAATGGGATGTAAGATACATTAGATGGATGTAAAGACAACCTGTATCAATGGAGTTATTAAGGAAGAGATTTACATTGAGAAGCCAAATGGTTTTGATACATTAGACAGGGAATCACATGTGTGCAGAATCAAGAGAGCACTATATGGGATGAAGCAAGAACCTCGTGCTTGGTACACCATGATAGACAACTATTTCACCGGGTTGGGATTCACCAAGAGTGAAGCAGATGAGAACCTTTATCAGATTGTGGTAGATGGTAAGATTTTGATTATTGTACTTTATGTCGATGATATGATACTGAAAGGTGATGAGCAACTCATTAATTATTGCAAAGAGGATATTGCAAGAGAATTTGAGATGAGAGACATGGGGTTCTTGCACTATTTATTGGGATTGGAAATATGGAAAAGAGATGGGGAGCTATTTGTATCTCATGGAAAGTATGCCAACGAGAACCTCAGGTAGTTGCACATAAAGGGAAGAAAACCCATGGAGACTCCTCTAGCAGGAAACTGGAGGAAGGAGGATGCTACTTCATGCGATGTAGTGGATGCTACTGTTTACAGGCAGCTTGTGGGTTCACTCATGTATTTAGTGAACACACAACTAGACATACGCTATGCAATTAACCAACTTAGTCAATCTATGGTTAAGCCTACCAAGCTCTTTTGGAAGGCATACAAACATGTGTTGAGATACCTCAAAGGCACTACAAAGTATGGGCTATGGTACAAAAGGACATAGGGAGTGAAGATTCAAGGCTTCACCGATGTAGATTGGGTAGTGAGTTCGTCCGAAAAGAAGAGAACATCAGGGGGAATCTTTAGCATAGGATCAACAACAGTTTCCTAGTATAGCAGGAAACAAAGATCAGTTACACTCAGTTCAACAGAGACAGAGTACATGGATGCTAGTCAAGAATCACATGAGGCCATTTGGATGAGGAAGATCTTTGGATGAGGAAGATACTTTTTTGGTTTTTTTGGTCGACAAATGGATCTGATAATGATACATTTTGATAACCAGAGTTCCATCAAACTCTTGGTTAATCTAGTTTTTCATGATAGGCCCAAGAATATTGATATCCAATATTACCATCTTAGAGTTTGTGTGCAGAGGTGGATTCTGTCATTAGAATAATTTCCCACGTAGGAGCGGATGTAGACATATTGATGAAGGCATTGACAAGAATAAAATTAAAATTCCTCAAAGACAGGATCAGGGTAGAAGATAATCCCTTTATTTTTGAGAGGGAATGTTGAAATGGCACCCAAAGGGGGTTTCTGATTTAATTTCCCCTTAATTGAATTGGAAGAGAAATTATAATTTCATCTCATGGAAACTTGTATTAGTTAACTGAGTCAGGAATACTTAGTTAGCTTAGGAAATTCGAGTTGAGGGTCAGAGAGGAGGCATTTAGAATTCTCCCATGATTTTAAGGGGTCCAATTACAGTTATTTGGGAGTTGTAATTAGTTAACTCAACTAATTGAGTTAAAATCAGTTTAACTAGTTCTAACTGAGAGATGAGCTAGTGATAGGTCCAATGAATTAAATATGATTTAATTCACAAGTATTGATCAATCAGTTAAATTATAATTCGCTATAAATAGTTGTTGCATGTCAGTTCTAAGGAAGACCGAGTTGATACCGAGGTTAAAGGGATGATAACAATCAGTTGTATAATTAGAAAATTTTACAAGTCAGCCATAGAGTCATGTGGAGGCCAAGGATGCATTGCGCAATCAATTCAAGTGAATTTCCTATTTAATAGGGCGAAAATTCCTTTAAGAATGTGTGAGCAAGGCAGGTTGAGTAGAGGCTGAGAATTGGTTAAGTAATTGACTGATTTTTCCTAGATCAGAGTGAGACAATTGGCAAAGTGCATGAGTTTCCCTGAGAGAGAAAAACATTATATTGTTTCATGATCTTGACTTTATAGAATATACAGATAGCAGGGTTTTAGGTAGTGTGCTTTCCCCATATATATATTGTGTCGTAAGATTGATTGCCTCTTTCTCTTACTTTTTATGTGATTGTGCGATCGTATTTGGTTTCCGCAAATTGTATAAGGATTCAGTATTTTTTTTAGTACATTACAAGATCACATTGAATGTTATATAATTTCTATAGAAATGACTTGTTTGGCAATGACACAAGCAGTGCAGGATCTGATGTGCTTCTCGACATCCTTTCGAAGGTTCGGCCAATAGAAATACTTCTGCAGGATTGCTACTATTTTCTCGACCCCGAAATGCCCAGCGACTCGACTGTAGTGTGCTTCCCATATCATCTTGGCATGCTCTCTTGAAGGAACACAAAGGTGTCCCATGTGACATAAAAGTGCATCTTGGAGGTGAAAATTTGGAACTTTTTTTCCTTCAAGGAGAGTCTGGTATGTGTTGCCAAATTCTGGATCGCTTTTGTAATGATGTGTCAACCCCAAAGTCTCTTGCCCACAAGAGTCAAGCATAGTGGTCAGTGTCATGATCGATGGTCGGTTGAGGCAGTCTACAACATTGTTGGTGCTACCCTTTTGCAAATTTTGACTGCAAATGTTAGTTAAAGACCCACATTTCTTGTTTTTCAAAAAAGCGTCATTTAGGGCCTCAAAACGACTTTGAAAGTTTATGACTCAAGAAATTTCCAAAAAAATTAAACCACGCTACAATTAAGGAAAATGAAAAAATGAGGAAAAAATGGTGGGGCCCCCAAGTGGAATAAGTGGGTGGACACTAATATCCACCTAGATCACACTTTCTAGTTAAAAAATGACACTTTTGGTTACAATCACATATAGTTTGTTTTTTATACTTGGAGAGTATATATAAATTGAAATTTTGACATACACTTCCCAGTATTGGGTCATGTCTAAGTCTTACTAATGAGTTGATGTGTCACACTTCATTTTACCCCAAACTCATTGTGTTTTCCTATGTATTTTCGTTTATAATTAGTCAAATTTTTAGCTAACCTACATACCAATCAAGGGAGATCACATAACACACTCCCAGAGCTCAATTGGACCCTCCTTGTTATTCAGATTGTGTCATGTGCCCTTCCTTGGCGCATAACATACTCTGAAGCAACAATATCTACTTGTCTCTCTGAACTGTGCTCTTCCCAATTCTTGCTCTTAGTTGGGTGTATGGCACACCAAAAATGAACAATGTACCTTCCTTCAGCCTTTAGAGTGTGAATTGAACTCAACCAAGCACACAAGGCATCATCAATCATCAATCAAGCCTCCCTTCTCTCTTCAGGATGTGCCCTGCACCCTCCACTAAGTGCTCTTTCTAGTCCACCACGTGCCCTTAATTAAGCCTTCTCTTCTTAGTACAGTGCATAACACATCCTTATTCCTCAACATCGAGCCTTTTTCCCTTGAAAGTGCACCCTACACCCATAAACTTCCCCTTTTCTTCCCAAGCACACTGTTAACTCATAAATAGAAAATTTTCATGAAACATGATAGAATAGGAGATTTTCAAGTAGTTGTTTGCTTTCTATGAGTGATTTCACTTGCAGGTGTTTCTATAATATCTTAGAAAGAATGCATGAGGATATATATCAAGAGGATAAATATGAGTAAGTATTCAAGAAAAATAAATCACATGAACCTTCAAGTTAAAGAAAATTAAATCTGAATGATAAAAGTGATCCAAAAGATTACATCTGATCTTAAGACCCTTTGGAGGGTAAAGGTCATCAAAAATAAAATATTTGCATCAAGAATCAAGGACTTGAGTGGTAGCTTTGTCACCTCCCAAATTATCCATGTTATAAGTCCCTTCAAGTATAAGTCACTAATGCTAATGATATATCATGATATTTCCACACAGTGATGTGGAAGTGATGATGTAATATTGAAATTATTAGGTGGAAGTCAAAGACTCATATATGGACAAAAGAACCACATGGAGGAGTCCAATATTCGTTAAAATCTCAACAGTTGTCTGGAAGTTCAAAAGTCATTTAGAAGTCCAAAAGGTTGTAAAGAAGTTCTAAGGGAATCATAAGTTGAAATGTCATGTAGGAAGTCTAAGGGTCATGGGGATATGAAGGGTCACATTTTTAGCTGTAAAATAGGTTGCATTACTTAAAAAAATGACTTCTATCCTTGGCTTCTCCAATAAAGCATTATACAAATAGAGATAGTTCTTTTGGAGAATAAGTGGTGGCTTCAAAGCTCCACTATTAGAGTTATTGGTGTTCAATGTACTCATGTATCTTGGAACTTTTGCTTAATAATTAAAGCCTATTCAACCAACACATTTTCATGCATAGATCATGGATGTTTTGGGACTACTTTTTGAATGCTTGTGATTTATGTTGGCAATACATGTATTAATTAAATTGAACTTTTTCGGTGGCTTTGGTGTTCATATTATTGAAAGTGTGTTGTGATGTTATAACAATAGTTGCATCAAAGTGAACTATTTCACTTGATGATAAAAAATTATCATTCACCTATATGTGTGTGTCTCTATCTGTATTACTATAATTTTACAGGTTCATTTAATTTCCTTGGAGTAAAAGATACTTGATACACTAGCAATTGAACATTTCATAAGGCATACACTATTTCTCATTCAAAAGTACATGCATGCTACTCTATTTTTCTAATTGTTCAAGCCAAGGAAAATATTTAAGTGGAATGGTAGCCCGACCATATTTCCAGATGGGACTCCTATACCAAGTGGTGTGAGGTCTAGTTGGGTCTTCATATCGGTGAGATACTTTGTATGTTAGTGAGTCCAACATCATCAACAACATGGATACAAATTTCCTTAGTGAATTTTTGGATAAGATGGAAAAGAAGTTTAAGAGATATACGACATTCTATCCACACGAAGATGGGTAGACTGAAGTAGTGAACAAGAATTTGGTCCAACTTTTGAGGGGATACAACTAGAAGCATTCAAGGACCTGAGATGAAAATATGGTATATATACAACATTATTACACAAGAGAAGTCGACACTTCTATAGGAAAGTCCCCATTTGAAACCTATTTTGGATATTTTCCACCTTCAAATTTGGATATTTCATATGGGAAACAAGGATGAGTGAGGGAAGATATTATAGGAGAATCATTAAGGGATGCAAAATTTATAGAGAAGATCAAAAAGATCCATATACAAGTATAAGACACATTGTAGAGGTCACATGAGAAATATAAGGCCATGCATGATCAACATAGAACAAATAAATCATTCAAGGTGGGAGATAAAGTACATATACAATTGTACAAGGAGAGGCTAAAGGGGCTTGGTATAAAATCAAGGTTTTGAGGTATGGTCCATTCAAGATAATAGAAAAGGTGGGTGATAATGCTGACCGACTAATCTTACCACCATATATGCACATTTACTTAGTTGAGAATGTAGAGAATTTGAAATTCGATGACCCTTCCATGTTGGATCAAGAAGAGGAATAAGTCCTAACTTAAGTGGAGGATTTTGCACTAGATGCTCAGGTAGATTTGAGAGAGGATAAAATTTTGTAGAAGTCCCATAACTAGAATAGAGGGGTAGCATGAACTTTGGCATATTGGATTGGAAGGAAAACTTCCAAACAAAGCTAAATTGTACACAATAGAGAAGGTGGAGGAAAAATTTCTTCACCTCATTAAATATAATATTTTAGGGACCAAAATCCTCCAAAAAAGGGGAGGTATGATCGATATTTGATAATCACCTTTTTTTTTTCACCCATATCGATGCTTTCAGAGTGGAAAAAATGGAGGAATCAACTCACGAGACCATTTTTACCGGTGGAATCCAGTTTGGAAAAACAAGGTTTGAAACCTTCCAAGAGCATTTTGAAGCATCAAACACCATTTTTTGGGGGTAAAAATTTGTTACTTTGGTGTAGAACCTTTTACTTATATTATACACACATATACCTTTCCAATGACATAAGAATTGCATCAATCAGAGTCTGTATGTGAAATTTTTTCCACATAGAAGTTGACCTTCATATTTTCACCACCATGGTTCGAGAGGATGCTACATAAGCCCTCCTTATTCATGAAAATTGGATTCCCGTATGATTCTGATGTAAAAGACTATAAAATTCTATATTGTAACTATGGTTAAGAGTTGATCTAGTCAAACCTAACCACTAGTAGGCTATCAGGTTGTATTATAACCATACCACTAGGGGAAAAGGGATTCTAATCTTTCAAGTGCATTTGTTCCATAATTGAGAAAAAAATAGCCAAGAGGGATATGAGGTATAGAACATAGATAGTATTTATGCATTGTAGTAGTCCACAAGCCACAAGTCACACTTCTTTGTACTCGCATCCATTTATCTGGACAAATAAAGATAAAAAAGTGGCCTCACCTTGTAGCTAAGTTTTTCTCCCAAAAGGGTTTCCTAGAAAAAAATTGTTTCATATTTGTGTGTGAGATTTTATCTTTCAGTTCTCTATTTTTCTACATAATTTTCATGCATGCACTATTAACAATAAATCTAAAAATCCATAAATCTAATAAAACTGTGATAGTGTATAATTTTAGATTTCAAATATAATACTATTAGATCCATTGTGACAAAATTTCCAGTTGAATATCAACAACAATTTATGGATAATTTTATTGTAGAAGTATTTTCATTTAAAATAGGATTAAAATTCACTTGTTTCTCCTAAAAATCTTCAAGAATTTTTGTAAGCCACACAATCTCCTTGGTTTCTTCTACAACTACCACATATTCTTCCTCTGTTGTGGAATCTACAGGTATTGATTGTTTGTGTTACCTCTAGGAGACAACTCATGATTCAAGATTCATAACATAACCTGAAGCATATAATATATTTTCTTTATCTCCATCAAAGTTGGAATCAAATTATCCAATCACGCTGAAGTTGTCCTCTTGTGTATATTTGAGTCCAAAGTCATAAGTTCCCTTCAAGTACCTTAGAATTAATTTTGTAGTAGATGAGTGAAGCTCATAAGTTTTTTGCATAAAATTGGAAAGGATTCCAACAACAAATGAAATTTTTGGTATAGTAGTAGTGACGTAGACAAGGCTTCCTATGAGTTCTTTGTACTTAGTTGGATACTCAAATTCATTTCATTCATAGGACGTCAACTTTAAATTTTTTTCCATTGGAGTGGAAAAGGGATTGCATTTAGCCATGCTAGATTTTTTAAACAAATCTACATGTTGGGTTACTTCAATACCTAGATAGTAGTGAACATATCCCAAATCTGTCGTCTCAAATCCTTTCCTTAATTATTTATTTATGTATTCTATGTAATTTTAGTTGTTCCTTGTCATCATTAGATAATATATACACACCACAAGATATACAATATTTTTTCCAACTTTCTTGAAAAATAAAGTTGAATCAATAAGATCATAGTGTTTGAAATTTACTTTCAGAATATGCTCATTCAATTTAACATACCAGGCTCACGGTGCTTGTTTGAGGCCATACAAGGATTTGATAGGCTTGCATACTCTGCTACTATCCCTTCATAACAAATCCTTTTGGTTCAATCATAAAAGCATTTTCTTTCAGACCATTTTGAGCTTCCAAGGCAAAGAGAGTCCAGATGGTAACCCATTTTGTTGTGGGGGAAAATGTATCCTCATAATCAACCACTTATTTCTGTGCAAATGATTTTTCCATGAGCCTTGTTTTATTCTTTTCAAGTGAGCCATTTTATTTATAATTGTCCTTGAAGTACCACTAGTATCCAATCAATTTGATTCCAAATGAAGGGTCCACCAACTTCCATGTTCCATTCTTTATAAGAGCACCATACTCATTTTTCATTGCTTCTTTCCATTCATCATGAGAAGTATCTTCTTTAAAGGAAGTTGGTTTGAAATCAATAGAAAAAATTAATTCCAACCTCATCAGGATGAACACTTTAAAGTGTATTAGCGAACCATTTTAGAGGACCTTTCTAAGATGCCCCAGGCCGTTTTGTTTACTAAGATGGGGTTGAATCAATATTTAGCTTTCTAATTCTCTTAATCATATCACTCTAAGTGTTTTCTTGATCAGTGTCTAAAGCTTCATCAGGGAGATATAGTGCTTCAGAAGGAGATTCCATAGATTGATATTAGATAGGGATCTCCCTTTAAAGATGTGGAATCTCATTATCAAATTCCTAAAAATATTTTTTTATGCACGAATCTATCCAAGCGATTAACTTACCTCTCAACAACATTCTCAATATTGGAATATTCAGGAAAAAATATATCTCTAGATAATGTAAATTTCCTTTTTACTTCATTGCAGAGATGATGTGCTTTGAGGTATTTTTGTACCCTGAGAAGATATACTTTTGACTCTATGCACCAAATTTGTTTCTTTGTTTCTTAGGAATAAACACATAACAGGTGGAACCAAAAACCCCAAGATGCCTCACCGAAGGGATGTGGCCATACTACATTTCATAAGAAGTATTTTATTGAAGAGTTTACCGGATTATCCACAGTCTTATGAAACATTTGTCAATGTTTCAAATCCCAACAGGGATCCATCTTCAGGACATTGGAATCATTCCAATGTCCTGAATATGGATCCTCATTGGGATTCGAAACGTCGACAAATGTTTCATAAGACTGTGGATAATTCGGTAAAATCTTCAATAAAGAAGTCTTTTTTTTTTATAGAATTATGTGGAAAACTATTTTTAAAATACACTACACATAGAACTACATCAACCCAAAACATCAACTTAACATTTTCGAAAAAAATCATTGAACGAGCCATATTTAAGATTGTCTTGTTCATCCTGTGAGATACAAAATTTCGTTGATGATTATACGACATAATTGTTTGATGTTGAATCCCATGATGGAAAAGATAGTTTTCAAGTTCATTTGAAATATATTCTTTTCCATTATTAGTATGAATAAAACCAATATGAGATTGTGTATTTTTTTCAATCCATGAATGGAAGTTTTTGAAGGTTTCAAAAGATTTAAATTTATTCTTCAATAGATATACCCAATACATTTTGTTGTAGTAATCAATAAAATTCATCATGTATTTATTTCCATTTGCAGAAGGAACAGGCATAGTACCACACAAGTTATAATGAATTAATTCAAGCTTTTTACGTGCTCTATAAAGAGAATCATGAAATGGTTGTTTACTATGTTTTCCTAAGATACAAGCATCACATTGTTTCAATTTTCTAGAAATCATTGGAAAAACTAGCAACACCATTTCTCTTCAATAAATAAAGATTTTCATAATTCATATGTCAAAATATAGCATGCCATAAGAGACTTGATTGTAATGTCCCTTCATCATACTGAAAATTGTATTCATAGTTATGTGCACGAGTAGAGGTTCCTTGTAGCTTTAAGAGGCTTTCATCTTTTATCTTGATCATGAAAAGGAGTTGTCTGATGCTTTTCTCACCTAAAATTTTCCATCAAACATGTGAGTGAAGTGTTCTTGCTACCGTATGTTTACCAAGGAAAATGAGTTTCTCATCAATTATATAAGTAGATAATATAATGTAGAATAAAGTTAGGGAGACCAAACAGTTTGAACCTGATGGTGCCAAGTCTGGATGGATTGCATTTTGATGTGTCTGCAAAGTATACGACTCCATATACATTGTCACTGCATTCTTCAAAGTGTTGGATAACATTGTCATTGATGTCAGTACGATGACAAGCTCATTTTTGAAGAAAACCCTAGATTCATAATACTTGACGATTGAAGCCCTAAGCATGAAAAATTAGTGGCATGAACATAATGAACCCACAAATGGATTGGTAAAATAGGTTTGGTAATTTTTACAAAACTCATGTCCATCTCATTGGGACTGAACCACAATTTTAGAATAATTTCAACCTGTTTCATTCCACCAAATGTTTGGATGCTGAGGCTTCGAAAGCCACCAACCATCATATCATTGAAATTTCATTACCGAAAAACCCATTTTCCCTATTATATTTCATGAAAATTTTCCTTTTGAATTAGAATACATCAAATAACTCGAGTAGAAGCCGATAAATAAATTGCGAGTGATGTTGAGTGCTTCAACTTAGACTTTTATTTGGATAATATCTCAACGAACCAGTTTGTAAGGTTTCTTATTTGGTCCTCACGTTTTTCTTCAACTCATACCTTGCTTACAAAAAAATCTATGCTTCTCCTGTGGGCACGACCTGTGTGGAAGATATTGTAATATTCCAAAATTTGCAACCTGCAAATTGGAATATTAACTCTTGCTTGTGTCATCTAGGAGATGAATAAAATGGGTAAACGGCCCATGAGTAGGAAAAAAATTCCTCATAGTGTGAAAGGGATCAATGGAGCAGCTTTATGTTGCACCTTCCAGTGTGGAAAGAGGCAATTGCATGAGTACAAGGTCAAGTTTGACCAAGTCAACAACGCTGCCTAAGAGGTGTAGCTTGCATGAGAAGACAACGCAGTTTGAGAGGAGGAATATTATTTGTGGAAGAAACCCTAATGTGTGGGGTCTAGGGAAAAGAGACATTCACTTGCATAAAAGGAGAAAGAGGCAGCCATAGTGAGACATCTTTGAGAATTTGATCATTTGTCTATTTAGACTATTTGCAGTCTCCGGCTGTTCAGCTGAGTTGTAGTGTTGTTTAGCATGAGGGATTCCTGCTTAGGATTTACTCTCCTTCTTAAGAGGCCTCTTGAAGGATTTCACTTCATTTTCTCCACATATTGGCTCAAGGCCAAAGCCATTCCTTCAGCTACAACATTATCTCTGCTCAAGTGTAATGTTATGTTGTAGGTGTTGTAGTGGACGGGTTCCACAACACCGTTCCTTGTCTCATCTTTTAGAGGAGGGAGTTTCTATTCCTCGGGAAGGTTAGTAAGGAAGGTTTTAGTGCTGATTTTCATATCTTGGCACCAAGGCCAAGCATCTCCCATCATAAACAACATATTCCATTCTCTATACTGCATTATTTCAGTGAGGGGTTGCACCATCATCTTGGAGGATGAGATCTCAAGTGTAAGGATCAGCCTTCCACTTAGGAGATCCATTGGAGGAGGTCTAATTCAGACTGTTTATCATCTTCAGCCTTCTCTATTCAATTCCATTTTTGAGTTGAAGCTGCTACCCAACAACTCCGACATTTTTTCCATTTTGTATATTTCAGCCAATCCTTGGGAGGATTGATGTATTATTGCTTTCAGGGGTTAGAGCCTTGCTCCCCCAATTTATTTGAGCTATATATTGTCATATATTTATGTTATTATGTAATATGGAGAAGTGCCTCTTATAAACTATGTCCTCTTAGCCTGTAGAAATTCATTGTGTAGTAGTGTTTCCCCATATTGATGTACATGTTCCATTGAGGCTGCATTGGTTTGCTTGAGTGATTTTTTCCTCAAGGATTTGTATGCCATTGCTGAAATAACATACATTTGTTGGCTCTATGTATCTTCATGTGCCCAGGCTTATATAAATAATGTTGTCTTTCCATTATGGGTTCATGCATTTGTTGCAGTCCCTCATTGGGCACTTTCTGAGGACAACTAGGTGTGGGAGATCTGTTTAACCCACTGTTATGGTAAAAAACAACCCCCCCCCCCTCGCGATTTTTGACATGTTCACTTCAAATAATGGAGACCCTTTCTATAAATTTTTTGGCTAAACATCTTTTAGGATTTTTATTAAGTTAATTATCCTACGATTTTGTTAATTTTTCATTTTATTTAGATTCTTGTTTTGATTGCTTGGTTGAAATCGATTTTTTATAAGCTTCCTGTTGATGCTTGTTACACATCATTTGGTTAAAGTTTTTATAAATGACACTCCTTTGAAGTCTAATTAATTATGTCGCCTAGGTTAAAAAATGCATAAAATGTACAATATTTCATTTTTTTAATTAAATTAGTTCAATAATGCATTTAGTTTAAATATTAACCTGTAGTAACATTTTTTCATTTTTTACTTATACAGCCAAATTATAAAGCATCAGGATTTCAGTCATTTATTCCAATTTTCCAATTCTCAAATAAATTACTAATCTCGAAAAAATTCGAAATGACAAATCGTCTGTAATTTAGATAAGAAAATCATCATTTTAGATAAATTCATAATTTAATTTAAACCAAAACAAAAAAATATTTTTTAAACATTAAATTTTAAATTAATTATTATATAATTAATTAAATTATATATATATATATATATATATATATCAAAATAAAAATAATAAATAATAAAATTAAATCTCATCGGGAACAATTATATTGCATCGGAAGTATCCATCGGATGCATTCTTTAGAAGCTCTCATAACCTTCACTTTTAACATCCCGATGCGATGAGTTATAACACATTTGTTTTATGTTTGAGTTTCAAATTCATGCGATGAACTCATTTGTTAAACCTTGATGCAATGAGTTATAAATTTTTTGTATGTCGATGCGATGAACTCATTTGTTAAACCCCGATGCGATGAGTTCACGTTAGTCTTAGTGGTAGATAACGATAGTTTTAAATTAGTATTTGTTAATATTAATGATAGTGGTACGTTAGTATATATTAGTGGTAGTGGAGGTTCAGTTTTATAATTTAGTTTTAGTTTTGAGTTAATGTAATGTTAAGTTGGTTTTAAAGTTAGCATTAGTTTAATATTAGAATAGTGATAGGTTAGTTTAAGTGATAGGTTAGTATATTGGTGTTAGTGGTAGATGTAGTATTAGTTTAATATTACATTTGTGTTAAATTTTAGATTAAAATTAATGTAGTGTTAGTTTAAAAATTAGCATAAATTAGCATACATTAATGTTAGTTTAGTATAACATAGTTTTTAGTTTAGTGTTAGTTTAGTTATTTTTATTTTAAATTAGATTAATTAATATTTAAAATATAATTAATGAAATTAAATAATAATTAATTATTAATTAGATTAATTTGTTTATTTAATTATATTAGTTAGTTAGATTAATATTAATTTAAATAATTAGTTTAGTTTATGATTAACAATTAAATTATGATTAACTATTAGATAATTAGAATCTAATAGAAACTTATTCTATTAGAAATATTATAAATTGCAGATTGCAAAATGTAATAAATGGGGGGCGGGGGGGGGGGCTACTCTCCTCTGTAATTCTGGACTTGTAAAATCATTTATGTTATAGGAATTTAGAGTTGTAGGAGAGAGGAGAGAAAATTTCAGATTTTAACATTATTGAGGGTTTTTTCTTTATATCTTGAATTATGTATGATGGACAAAGTTTGCATTTCTGCAGCTCTAGTTTTGAAATAAGAAATTCAAGTAATGTAAAGTACTATTAGAGACCAGGATCAGAGAAGCTGATTCAATTAACTGGTATTTTTGGCATTTTTGTATCAAATACTAGTTTCAATTTTATGATAATAAAATTGTTGTTTCATTTTATTCATGTTTATGCATTTCTGTTGATATGGATAATTTGTCTCAAATTGTTATATATCTCTGCTCTTATGAAGTAAACTCTGATTTCTGAGTAACTATTTACTCAGAAATCTATCTTATAAAACTGATTTCTTAAATAGTAATGTGTTGCGAATTTCTTCCACATATTATTGTTTAATTATTAGCTTGACTGATTTGACAATCGATATCATTTTTGTGAATTTCTTCCAGAGTGTTGTTGATTTATTATTTTAGTTAAATAGTCTCAATAGGAAGTGTTTTGGTATTAAAAAATGTGAGTTAAATTGAATTTCTTCTTTAACTTGACATTAATTTAAAACCAGACATAATCTAAATTCTCATTATTTAATTATCTTGCTCCTAATTGGGGTAGATTTTCATCTACCTAATTGAGATAGGATTTATATTAGTTTCTTTTGCTTGCATTGTAGAATAAGTTTGCATTTAGATTAAGTTCTACATTCTTTTAAGTCCTCTTCTCAAAGAGGAAAAATCTTAGTTGTGGTTTAGTTGAACCCAAATAAGCTTAAAGATCATTCTCTTGCCCGATCAGTAAGAAGAATTGATCTGATATCCATGTCTATTGGTAGTTAAAGATACATCGTAAATCAATAATGATAGGGAAAATGTAACTGGACCTAGTTAAACCAGTTGGAGCCACTATCATAAACGGAAAATGAGCTACTTTAAGCTCTGGACCGGGTGGTTATCCCCCAATGTTGTTGCAGCGATTTTCAAGGCCTCAACATTTTTGGCGCTAGAAGGAGGGCCTGAAACTTGTTTTACTTTGGATTCTTTGAATTCTAAAATTTCATTTTTATTATGATGGCTCCTTTTAAACTTCCAATTTGGAGTTGTATACATGGACGTGCATCTTCCAATACTTCACCTGAAGTGATAAGACAGTTATCTCAGGTCAAGTTTAATGGTAAGAAAATTCTTCTTCTTTTAACCATGTCTTTCAATTTATTCAAAATGTTTCAAATTATGATTTTCAAGGAATTGATGAAGGCATTTTATGCATAATTTTAACTCTCACATTTACGGAAAAAGCTAGAAACTGGTGTAGAACTCTTTCAGTTGCCTCAATTCACAGTTAGGATCAATTTGTTACACTTTTCATTTGTAAATTTGATAGATACGATTATGAACAAGTATGCGATGAAATTGAACATCTACGAAGATTTGAAAATGAGTCTATTAGAGATTTTAATATTCGATTTCATTTGAATTGTTCAAGACTTAAGGTTGAAGATAAGCCTACGAAAGAAGAATCATTAGATTGGTTTGAACATATTTTCTCTCTTCCTCACATTCCCAATTCATATGAAATTATGATGTGTTCCATCCTCTTCTAACATAAATAAAGATTCCAATATGGATGTGAAAATAAATTATGATGAAGTGGTCTCACAAATCTTAGAAAATATTTCTATCCAAATACAAGAGGACAATAGCAGCAATTATGGAGAAAGAGCTGCCTTGAAATCTGAAAATGATTCTGCATTAAATTTAGAAAATCAGATCGCAAATCAACATGTGCAAGTAGCAATCAAAGTGAATAATAAAATGCAAATTGCTGTACACATTTCTGATTTTTTCCATGATGAACAAATGCCGAAAACAGAGAAACAAAGCAACCTTCTTCAAGAAAGTATGAGTATACAAATAAATTATCTAGAATATTAGATTTATAGTGAACATAGTGCACAATATTTCTCGAACAGAGAAAATTTTGAATTCATTATTTTTTATTCTCATTTTTCCCTTTATCCTGATCTTTTTAATGTTGGTAATTTCTCCCCTCTTGGTATTAACGATATTTCAGAAAATAAAGAGGATGATCTAAATGAATTACAAATAAATTTTTATCAAGATAGAGAAACAATTATTAATAATTCTTTTGCCATTACTGAACATAATTTTTTTATTCCTCCATGTTTTGATATATTGGACGAAATCGAAGAGAATTCTAGAGAATATTTTGAAGTCATTTATGATAATTATTCTAACATCAAGGATATTGATTTATGTTATTCTCAAGAGAATCCTCATGATAAAATTCAAATAACATCTGAGAATGAGGAACATTTCAATTTAGAAATTATTCCAACCAATCCTCATTATGGAGCAGCAAATTATCTTCATGATTTCACCATTCAGGAAAACATTCCAATTTATGATTCATATCATGATCAAATTCTCATTCCTTCTCAATCATAATTCTTTTTTTTCTTCACAAGTTGGAATTGGCAATTATTCAAATTTCATTATTCTGGCCAATCCTTGTGAAAAATAAATTGTTTCAAAACAATCCCAATTGTGCTGTAACATTAGTTGTGGGATTTCATTTTACTTTTCCTTTCATACTTATTTTGTTCAAATTTAGATTTATTTTTTTATTTTCTTTTTCAAAATTTTGGCACTTTATGCTGGCATATTGAGCACTTTAATAGTGAACACTCAATTGATGCATTGCCCTATTGGGAAATTGAAGTTTCATATTATAATCATGAACATCAAAAGCCATTAATATTTCAATTTCAATCAATGCTAATGTTTTATCAAAATATTCTATCTTCTCAAAGGAAGTGTCAACAAGAGAATGTATTTTTACAACCTAGCCAACAACCTAATCCAATTAATAATTTTCCATTGACAGATTTCCATTCATTTTTCATTAGCCTATTCAAAAATTGTTTGGAAAGTTTTCGTTTATGGAAGATTGATAATAGTTTAAAACTTACACATAACGCTAATAATTTTTTTCAGACCATTGAATTCAAAAGCTCATATCCAAAATCTGGCCTATCATCTCCTCTTTTAAATATTTTCCAATCCTTAATAGAAACCCATCTAGATTTCTATGCTCCAATTGAAATTCAATTAGAAAAGACATTTAAAAAGAAGGTGATTGAAAAGAAGTTGTTAATAATAACTGAACATTCTGATTATAGATTTAATTTTCTTAGTTCAATTAGATTTTTATTTTTATTACTAACATTTGAAATGTACATATATGAAGGAACTAAAATGAGAGAGTGGTTACATTGGAAATATGACTATACCTAGTCATTTTCATGTATATGGTTAGAATAGAAGTAGAATTAATCTAGTTAGTTTGTTTTATGTAGTTAATTTATTCTTAATAGTTCCGTAGATAAAAATAAAGCGAGAAATCAAGCCTTATTATATCATATACATGTTCAGGGAAATATTTTCCTCTTATTATAAAATTTCTAATTCTTGCTTCTCATTTTTAAATCAAAATTTATTGCAGCAATATCTCTACTCTGCCTATTTTGAATAATGTCTTGACTAAATTCAATTGAGGTTGCACTTGGCACCAATCACCTCAAAGCCACTTTTTTCTATTTTGAAATGTCCTCATATGATTTTCTTCTAAAATTTATTTGTTAAAGGTTTTGAGGATATTAAGCTTCATGATCTCATTATCCCATGAAATGTATGACTGTCTATTATAAGCTTAATGCCAGTTTAATCATTATTAGTCAGTCTAAATTTTTTCTATAATCACATGAAGTTCATATTGTCTTATTCGAAATTTTTTAAAATGCCTGTAAGGATTTCCATTTTTCTATGTGCACACATTCAAATCTGTGTTGATATTTTTCTACAATTAGTGGCTTTATCCCATCCCGATACTTAGTTTATTATCTGATGCTGCAATGTGCATTATATTTATTTACTAAAGGCATTATTAAATAGTCACTATAACAATACAATTTTTCCTCAAGTTAATTCAGAATGAGCAAAGGTAATAAATTGCTATTGCAATTCAAAGAGAAGCCTATTTTCATATTTATCTCTGGTGAATTTTATGAGTTTTAGATTTCCTGAACATGAATAAATAGATTTTATTTAGGCTGATTGCACACTCCGATTTATAATAAATAATGAGATGAGTTTGAACAAAGTTAGAATTTTGATAAATCGAAGGAAAATTTGAAGATTCATGAGGTAAGTTTACAAACAATTTCCTTCTAGGTACGCATTTACAAGTTCATTTTCATCTATTATTAGTTTCTCTTTTCCTTAGTTTATTTTTTTTATTCTTTTTCTGTTTTATTTGCAGGTTTTCATTTGTTTTCAAAACCTGAAGTAAGCAGCAAACCCATTTCAAATTTGCAAGAGGTTCAGGGAAATTTTATCTGTGATTCATTATAATTTCAATCATTCTTTAACTTTTTTTTCATTCATTCATTTAGAAAACCCAATTGAAATTTAAAACAGTATCGCAAGATTCCTATCAGGAATGTTCCAACTTGATTTTCATATTTCTAATGCAAGATCTCCGATGTGTTACCTCATTCAATTTTTCATAAAATACCATATCACATTTCTCATCTCAGAGGTTTTCAAATGAATATATTTTCATTATCTTGAATCACCGATCTCCGAAAATCAACTTTACCAATATTGTGATATACACATAATTCGAGACCCGATATTAAATTTAAATTAAGTTCATAAGAAATATCATGTCCATTCAATCACAATAGTGGTAGGGTCATAATTTTAAAAGCACCGATGTCTCGAACCTGATGCGATATTAAAATTTTATAATAGATTTTTTGGGCTCATTCTCTATTGCATGTCGGCGTATCACCATGTTACATCATGCACTTAATTTCTCCGATCGCCGATCGCATATCGCATTGGAATAAATTGAAAAGTTTGTTTTTCATCACAAAAGTTCCGATGCGATGGATCAGATCGCAAATGTGTATATCTCATTTAACATAAGGTTGATTCGTTCATTTCAAAATTTCCAATGCGATGAACCTAGTCAGCAATCGCAAATTGGAGAAACCTTATTTTGATATATCCATTTAAAAAAGCTCTGATGTGATGAAGTCTAATTAAAATCGCGTGAAAAAATTGATGCATATTTATGTGCTCCTTTCAAAGCTTGCGATGCGATAAATAATCGCTGAATGCTCATCACTTATCGCTCTTTGCTCATCACCAATTATTATAAGCATTGCATCACTGCTTTTGCAAGAATCATATTTTCATTTCTGACATGACTATTGTCCTATATTCTGAATGTGCGATGCGCAATGTGCAATGTACAAAATACAAATCGTGAGATGCGGTGTGCGATGTGCAATTTGTGACATGATTGTCCCCGATCCTAAATATAACATTTATTCAATGGTATGATCACTCCATCTCATTGTAGATATTCTTTTCGCATTATCTCATATCGGCAATTCGCTACTACAACCCCCAATGCGATAAACTCTAAACGCATGCCTCTACATGCAATTTGAATCATCCGATAAGGTATTGTGTTAATTTAAAGCAATCTTGAGTAACCGCTATGATACTAAAGCGATTGATGAAAAATTTGTGGCATATTCTAATAATTTTGATTTCTCATATATTTCAGTTTTAAATAATTCCATAATTTTCAAGACCTCTCTATTAAAAATTTCATTATCTTAAAATTGGTCTTAACTCTGAACAATTTATAAAATCATGGAATTTGTATAGAACTTATAATATTTTGAGAATATTCATCACTGCAAATTCTCAACCTCATTTCTGATGTGTTTGTTTTAATTTCAACTCCCTTGAACACAAAGCATTCCATTTTTACATTCTACTGCTTGCTTTAGTTTAAATAAAATAAATAATGATTTTGGGTTATAGGATTTTGGTTAGTTTGCCTTCTTCATATTTTTAATCTCAACTAAAAGAAGAAGTCAGCTAGTATTAGAGAAATTTATACCTTCAGGTAAGACCAAATGCAATTATCCAATGGTAAGATTCATGTACCCACTTTCATTAATTTTCATTTCATTACTTTAATTTCATTTTTATTTTTTATGTTGATATAGAAAATTTGTTTTGCAGCTCTTCATAAAAGCTTTCAATCATCTGCCAAATCATATTTTGGAAGCCCTATGCTCTTTTCCTGGTTTTATTTTCAAGAAGCAATGATAGTCTTCGTTGAAACAACGACACTAAGAAGTTTTTGAACCTTTAATATATTTATTTAAAGCATTCCTTTTATTAGAAAATGATTAAGATAATGCTTTGAAACAAATAGATTAACATCAGATAGAAATTTTTCATTTTGGCTAAATTTTATCATCACTGCTATCTAAAGCATAAAACATTTACAAGCCTGCAAGGTATAATTTATCTGAATCTTGAAATAAGAAGGAATTATTACATGATTATTTTCTTTTACTTCATGTTGTTGAGACATTGGTATAAACATTCTTGTTAGAGTTTGTATTTCAAAAACTTAGATTTTCCTTTCCACTTTTAAATTTCTTCATTTTTATTTTTGTTTGTTGATTTCTTTTCTCACTTTAGCTTAAGAATTCTTTCCTTTGGTTTTCAGTTTTGATTTTGGTAACTTTGCCATGATTTATATAGAAGGCCTTCTTATTACCTAACAATGGTTGGCATACATAGGGAAAAATTGTTAATAGTATCCTATTAGCTTTTTCTTAAAATCTCTTAGAAAAATTTGTTTTTCTTATTATAAAGGTAGACATACTTAAGGAAGAGATTACAAAACAAGAAAAGTTGACGAAGTATCATGAAATCTGAGAAATTTCTTTTTCATCAAAATTGTAATTATTTTGAGATTTCAATATTTTATTAAGATCTTTCAAAATTCTATTATCAATCAATAAAAGTTATTTGTAACCAAGTAAAGACACTTTACAACAAAACACTTTTAACTTTGAAATTGTCATTATGAACTCTTAAGGAGTTAATGATTCTCCCTATTTAAAAATAATTTTATTTTTCTAGAGTGTAATCCACAAATATATTTAAACTTAAAAGATAAGAGGTCTCATCGCGAGCCTGCTTGCCATGATCATAGGGGAAAAATAGGCTGACATTACCAACACTGCTAAATAAACCAGGGTAATGGCTTATGATTGCAAACAATTGTAAGACAAGGGGTCTCATCATGAGCTAGCTTGTTCAGTTCAATTATAACCAGTGAATGGCATTGTCAACAATCTGGCTACCAAACCAGGACAATGGATTTTAAGAATTATATATATATATATATATATGAATTTATCTCTAGGTCAATAATTCTTAAATAAATGGGATTCTGAATCATTCATGATTAAAAGGTAACCCTATCGAGACTATAGATGTTTGCTGGTAGCAATGGCTCTACTTGTGACAAATGAGTACATTTTAAAATCTAAGCTATAAAGTGACCCCTGCTTTATCTCTACAATTAATTAAGGACTGATATAGAGTTTTGAAATATTTTAATTTATGAAGAATTTTAAGAAAATTACAATAAGACAATTCTTGCTTTTATTCAGATTAATGAATCTAGTGAAGCATTTCAAAAATAATTTTCTCTTCTTTAATTATTTTTACTTTAATTTTGAGAAAATCTAATTCATATCAAACAGAGATAATCGGTTCTTCTCCCGTATGTCACCAATTGTTGTGGTAAAAAACAACCCCCTCATTTTTGACTTGTTCACTTCAAATAATGGGGACTCTTTCTATAAATTTTTTGGCTAAACACCTTTTAAGATTTTTGTTAAGTTAATTATCCTACGATTTTGTTAATTTTTCATTTTCCTTAGATTCTTGTTTTGATTGCTTGGTTGAAATCGATTTTTTATAAGCTTCATGTTGATGCTTGTTACACTTCATTTGGTTAAACGGTTTATAAATGGCACTCCTTTAAAGTCTAATCAATTATGTCGCCTAGGTTAAAAAATGCGTAAAATGTACAATATTTCATTTTTAAATTAAATTAGTTAAATAATGCAATTAGTTTAAATATTAACCCGTAGTCAATTATTACTAACATTTTTTCATTTTTTACTTATACAGCCAAATTATAAAGCATTGGGATTTCAATCATTTATTCCAATTTTCCAATTCTCAAATAGATTACTAATCTTGAAAAAATTCAAAATGACACAGCGTCTGTAATTTAGATAAGAAAATTGTCATTTCAGATAAATTCATAATTTAATTTAAACAAAAAAAAGGATTAATTTTAAAACATTAAATTTTAAATTAATTATTATATAATTAATTAATTAAATTAAAATTTAATATATATATATATATATATATATATATATATATATATCAAAATTTAAAAAAATTAAAAAATTACATCGCATCGGGAAGAAACAATTATATCGCATCGGAACTATTCATCGGATGCATTCTTTAGAAGCTCTGATAACCTTCACTTTTAACATCCGATGCGATGAATTATAACTCCATTATATGCCGATGCGATGAACTCATTTGTTAAACCTCGATGCAATGAGTTCACGTTAGCCTTAGTGGTAAATAACGTTAGTTTTAAATTAGTATTTGTTAATATTAACGATAGTGGTAATTAGTATTAGTTAGTGGTAGGTTAGTATATATTAATTGTATTGGTGCTTTAGTTTTATAATGTAGTGTTAGTTTTGAGTTAATGTAATGTTAAGTTAGTTTTAAAGTTAGCATTAGTTTAATATTAGAATAGTGGTAGGTTAGTTCAAGTGATAGGTTAGTATACTAGTGTTAGTGGTAGATGTAGTATTAATTTAATGTTATGTTTTTGTTAAATTTTAGATTAAAATTAATGTAGTGTTAGTTTAAAAATTAGCATAAATTAGCATACGTTAATGTTAGTTTAGTATAGCATAGTTTTTAGTTTAGTGTTAGTTCAGTTACTTTAATTTTAAATTAGATTAATTAATATTTAAAATATAATTAATGCAATTAAATTATAATTAATTATTAATTAGATTAATTTGTTTAGTTAATTATATTAGATAGTTAGATGGATATTAATTTCAATAATTAGTTTAGTTTATGATTAACAATTAAATAAAGATTAACTATTAGATAATTAGAATCTAATTTAGGATTAGATTTTTTAATTAAAATTCTGATTTTTTTTAGCCTAGCAACAGAATTTCCAGATTTATATCATATTTGACTTATCAATTTTGGAGGCTCATAGATTGAGTTTTACTTGACCAAATGAGGCCCATGACGGCTCATTGGAAAGAGAAAATCAAGGAGAACATTTATAAGGAGGTTTTACTAACAGATTTGGTCATTTATTAGGTCAAAAATTGGGCAGAAGATCAAGCTTCGAATTTCTAAAAACAAAATCAATTTTCTGAGTTTTGTTTTTTTCATTTTCATTTTCCCAAGCCTTTTCTAATTGCAGATTCATGCATCAATAATATCTTTGGTTAATTAAAATCATTATGAGCATCTATAAAAAGATGAAATTTCATTTTTATTTATTTAAATAGAATTTGATTGGATTTGTTTTAATGCTAGAAATAATATTTTGATTTTATTGTTGCATCTTAATTCATTTTAATTTATTTTTGTAAGAAAAACAATAGAAGGGATATGGAGAAAAAAATCTCAATCAATGAGAAAGCTCCAGCAATTAAATATTGGAATTTTTGAGCAAATAAAATTGGATTGGGCATATTTTTCTTCAACAAACTCTCCTCTCAAAATACTTTTGGAAATATTATAAATTGTAGACTGCAAAATGTAAAAAATGGTGGGGTGGAGGGGGGGCGGGGTTCTCTCCTCTGTAATTCTAGACTTCTAAAAGCTTTTCTGTTATAGAAATTTAGAGTTGTAGGAGAGAGGAGAGAAAATTTCAGATTTGAACATTATTGAGGGTTTTTTCTTTATATCTTGAACTATGTATGATGGACAGAGTTTGCATTTCTACAGCTCTAGTTTTGAAAGCAGAAATTCAAGTAATGTAAAGTACTATTAGAGACCAGGATCAGAAAAGCGGATTCAATTAATTGGTATTTTTGGCATTTCTGTATCAAATTCTAGTTTCAATTTTATGATAATAAAATTGTTTTTTCATTTTATTCATGTTTATGCATTTCTGTTGATATGGATAATTTGTCTCAAATTGTTATGTATCTCTGCTCTTATGAGTTAAAATCTGATTTCTGAGTAACTATTTACTCATAAATCTGTCTTATAATACTAATTTATTAAATAATAATGTGTTGCGAATTTCTTCCACATATTATTGTTTAATTATTAACTTGACTTATTTGACAATCGATATCATTTTTGTGAATTTATTTTAGAGTGTTGTTGATTTATTATTTCAGTTAAATGGTCTCAATAGGAAGTGTTTTGGTATTCACAAATGTGAGCTAAATTGAATTTCATTGTTAGCTTGACATTAATTTAAAGCCAAACATAATCTAAATTCTCATTATTTAATTATCTTGCTCTTAATTGGGTTATATTTTCATCTACCTAATTGAGATAGGATTTAGATTAGTTTCTTTTTCTTGCATTATAGAATAAGTTTGCATTTAGATTAGTTATACATTCTTTTAAGTCCTCTTCTCAAAGAGGCAAAACATTAGTTGTGGTTTAGTTGAACCCAAATCATCTTAAGGATCATTCTCTTGCCAGATCAGCAAGAAGAATTGATTTGATATCCCTGTCTATTAGTAGATAAAGATACATCGTAAACCAATAGTGATAGGGAAAAGGTAACTGGACCTAGTTAAACTAGTTGGAGCCACTATCATAAATGGAAAAGGAGGTTCTTTAAGCTCCGGACCGGGTGGTTATCCCCCAATGTTGTTGCAGTGATTTTCAAGGCTTCAACACCCACTTAGAAGGATTTCTTTGGAGCCCCCTCTTTGATTTAGGAATTAGACACATTTATCTAGGGGATCTAGATCCTGGTTTCAAATCTTGTAGCAGCCATTACTAGAAAATGTGTTTTCCAGTCATGCCTTACTAGCTGTCCCGATTTTGGAATATTACAATGGTATCAGAGCATAGTCTTGGCTCAGCCTGTGAGTCTAAGCCCAAGAGATTAGAATATTGAAGAGGATGGGTTTTATCTCATCATATTTCATATCCATGAAGAACCTCGCCAAGGAATATAAGCAGAAAGAAGAGGAAGAACCCTGCACTTCCTATTCTCATTGAGAAGGAGACAAAGAAATAAGCAGGAAAAATACTCCATCTTCTGGAGGAGAAAGACAGGATAAGTTTAGAGGGGATAAGTTTACAAAGCTTCTTCCTAAATCTGTACATATTATTCATGAACACTTCAAGAAGATCAGGAGGGAGATGTATGAAGAATCTCCAAAGGAGTTTGAATCTAAAGCAAACTCTAGATTGACACATGAGGAGTGTGAGCAAGCAGCTACACACCCTAATACACAGCATAGTCACATGCCTAGGATTGACAGAAGAGAGATGGAAAGAGAAGAAGAGGTTGCTAGGATGAAAGATATTAGTGATTTCTTGAAGGAGTATGAGTCTCAAACTCAGAAATTCCAAGATCATCTCAGTTTTTCAGAGTTTTGCAAGATGAAGGTGAAAGGAAGAGAGCAGTAGGATATATTTTTTCTATCTATCTTTGAGGGTTCACCTACATGTTCAACCAAAGCTTGGGTGGAGGAGTTAGAGACCTTGTTGCAGCAACACCACATTCTTGAAAATGAAGCCATCAAAGTTGCAGCGTTGCATTTGAGAGGTAAGGCCTATGCCTGGTGGATCTTTGAATCCTTTTCTTTGAGAAATGTAAACATTGCATCCTATGCTAGTTTCACTAAGGAATTAGTGGAAGGATTTGATAGAAGGATTCATGAAACACACATGGTGGAGCCAAAAAAGAAAACTCAAACAAAACCATTGCATGAGAACGCAATATCATTTCAGAGAACCATGGAGGAGGTTGAACACTTGCACCATACCTTGCCAGAAGAAAGATTTTGTTCTCACACCTTTGAGCAAGGGAGCACGAAGATCTCTTTTTCAAAAAGGGATCCAATCATTGGGGTTTGCCCATTCATGTTGCAGAGATTGAGGGCAACAACGTTGTTATATATAGAGATTATCTAGTGCCTCATGCAAAGGAAGGAGGAGCTCTTGCTCCAAGTAGAGGGATGTTTGCGTATTTGCAAGGGAGTCCCCATGATCTCATGTGTGGAGATCAAGGCACAACTCATGTTCTACATGTGCCATTGTTGAGGAGGTGTGGAACCATGGAGACACAAAGAGGAGATAGGGAGAGGAACCAGTATCATGAGATGAGATGTACACATCCCTATCTACTTCAGAAGGGTGATGCACCTAAGAAGGTGATTTGATTGTGCAGTGAAAGCATGGAGAGTTATTTCCATTCATTTATTCAGTCATCTCTTGATGATGATGTCTCATTGCATGGAGACATTTTTCCGAGGAGACCACTGGATTAGCAAAGGAGGATGGATGCTTCACCAGTTGAGGCACCGCTCAATGATTTCAGAGGAGTGGGAACCTTGGGAAGGCTTGATACAGAGCTGGGAGTCTGGGGTAGACTCAACGAGAGAGGGAGCATTCTCTCAACATCATCAGTACCCACTTCCATTTCAGATTTTGTGTTGTGGCAGAAGCAACAGGGGAAGGATAGCAGCCTTCCAACTTGCATATTTGGCATCAGAGATGTCAAAGAAGTTGGTGACCATATGACAGGTGCTCTTCATGAGAGATCATTAGTGATGTCACTATGGAGGATAGATCCATATTGGAACTCCCAGCTGTTGGTGGAGTATTCGAAGGATCTTTTCACTTGCATGTTCTTGGATGACCAGTTGCACGAGGAGGGATATTCAGTCCGAGATGGGGTCATCTTCTATCATGGTAGGATCTTCTTTCCTAAAGCTTCCAAGCTCAAGGAGAAGTTGCTACAAGAAGCTTATGAGGATTTCCTTTTTCAACCCCACTTGTTCTATGATAGCATAACACAACATCATGGAGGGGTATTTTTGGATGGACTTTGAGGAGGAGATATATTATCATATGATAAGATGCATGGACCAAATAGAGATGGATGAGACACATAACTCTTTGAGAGAGTTAGCACAACCACCTCTTTTCCCTTTGGAGATGAGAGGAGACTCACTCATTAGCCGCTCCACTTATATGAGTAGGAGGTATGGTGAGGGTATTCATTATTGTTTACATGATTATTTGTATGATGTATGTGTGAATCCCTTAACCATACATGTGTAGGATGATTCTCCAAGGAGAAGCATTATTTTTTCTAGACCACATGGTTTAGATGAGGCCACAAGCATGATTGATGGCCATTCCCTAGGATGACTTGGGGAAGAGATATGTTATGGAGGATGTTTGGTCTCAATCTAGTCTCCTAAATTGAGCTCATTTAATTGTCAACCAGGGTTGGTAAACTGCTGAAGTGAAGTGTACTGTATGTACCTAGGTGCTTGTTTCTTAATGCGTTGTGTGTAGTGTTTTGTGATGTTTTTGGTCTTTTGTGATGATTTAGGATGTTTTTGATCTTTTGGTGGTTTTATGTTCACAAGGAAAATGACTAGAAAGCTAATGGAAGGAAGCTAATGATTAAAAACAGAGTGAAACCTAATTGGTTGATGTCAAATGGTAAATGCAAATGCAATACTAAAAACAAAATCAAATCTAAACTATGACTAAGCAAAAACAAAGCTTGATAATGACTTTTAAGCAAATGATTCAAAACACAAACTAAACTTGTCAAATTCTTTCATCAAAGGCATTTGAGAGAGAGCTTGAAACATGGTCAACTAAGCATGCAAATCTTCCTAACTAAGCAGTTTAAACAACTAACTTATAATGATGCAACATCTTGTCCTTGATTAGAGATTTGTTGAAGTATGTTTGGAGTAAAACATTGATATCATCATAAGATTTTCTATTCTAAAGCTAATTCCTAACTCTATTCTGCAATTTAATTGAATGTCACAAAACCTTTACTCAAGAGTTATTGATTTCTTTTCAAAATAGTCTTTTGAGGGAGAGCTCTGTTTATGAAATGATGAGGAAATTGCAGAATTACTTCAGGCCTTAAAGTGATATGGTCTTATGTTCATGTAGTGATGAGTCAATTATGAATTTTAGAACAAGAAGAGGTTTGTGAATAATGAAGGTTGTTTTGTTAATATTAACAACTGAATTAATCTAGTATGCAGTGACTGTCAACTGAATGTGAGTGAAAATGCAATGAGTTGAACTACAACCAAACCTAAGATGTCACTATCCTAAAACAGTGTTAAACTACAAGTCATTATCAAACCCAAAACAAAACAACTGAACATGAATTAAGTGCAATGAAACTCCGGAGTATCCTAACTATACTATCATGCATTATTCTATGAAATTATACAGTCTGTTTGTCCATCATTGTTGATATTTTGGAAGAGTTAGAACAATTCTGACTGTGTAATTGAGTGCAAATGCAAGCATAAAGGACTGAAAGCAATGAAAAACTAAGATATCATATCCATATCCCACTCATCATTATGATATTTTGGACAAGCGTTTAAGAGCAAGAACAGAGATGGTACTTAGTGCAAACACACAACTAAATCAGTCATTATCACGGTCATGTCTTGGACTCCTTAAGAATTTATTGGAAGAGTTTCTTCTTGTGGAAGAGTGATTAGAACAAGTGTAACTGTGATAGTGAACAACAAAAACTACAACTAAATCCTACAATACTATAGCCATTTCCCATTCATCATTATAATATTTTGGAAGAGCTTCTTCTTGTGGAAGAGTTAGAATGAGTATAACTACAGTAACTAATTAAAAACAACTATGAATTCAACTTCTAATCCTACAATACTATAGCCATTTCCCATTCATCATTATAATCTTTTGGAAGAGTTAGAATGAGTACAACTACAGTAGCTAATTAAAACAACTACTAATTAAAATTCAAAAACATAAAGGCAACTAGAATACTTATCTAATTTACGCAAATAAATCCGTGCAAGAGGCAGGGGCCCTCTACCACCTGACGGAATTCAACTTCAAATTAAATCAACGCTTTCAAAACAACACTGTCTGCTTCATTAAAGATGAAATAACTTGAACATAGCACTCTGCGTCTTCAGAAATGTAGCACAGAATCTAAGCAAATCTAGCATAAAATCTAACATCAAATCTAACATAGCTCTCGGTTTCCCAAGTGTTTATATAACAAATTTAAATAACAAGATTTGCAACAATTCAAGAACACTGTCTTTCATTATGGGAATCACATTAGGACTCTTGAAGTGGCTGCGTGAAAAGGAAAAGACATCTGGACTGAGATAGTCCTAATAGAAGTCTTCCTTCATAAATGTGTTCCCACGTTCCAAAACCATACCCAGAATTCGTTTCTTCCTCCATGATGAGCAACAAACCATGTAGACATGACGTGGATTATGCCCATATGCGGTTTTTCTTGAGAGGCCACCTAAAACATACTCAAACGTGAAGATAGCTGCAGAATCGCCGGTTAGCTACGGAATGTCTGCATTCTGCAGCTAGTTCCGGTCAAAATGCTTTACAATGGCAAAAATCACAAAACTTAGCAAGTCAGTCATGTAAATCATTCTAGAAGTAATTTTAACTATATTCATTGATCAATTGGGTCTAGGATAGCAATGGAAAAAGGAAAATGAGGTAAAATGGAATAAAAGAAAGCACAATTTTGAGGCTCAACATACCCCCACTGCTGTCTCTTTGCATGTCCTCATGCAAATTATCCTATGAACTCAGAGGCTTCTGCAAGGACATCTAATCCTCTTCTTCTCCTTTGTCTGGAAGCTAGAGATCTTCTGGGTTTTCTGATAACAAGTTTGAACCTTAGGTTGGTGAGTGCCCTGATTAGCTTCTTGTTCCTTGTCTTCAACTTCTCATTGGTCTTCTCCACTTTGTCTATATGCAGGGATAAGGTTGAGTTCATATCAGTTTTGAGCTTGACTTGATCCTTGAGAATTTCATTCTCATTTTTGATGTGTCTATTAAGTAATTCCAACTCATACCTATCCCTTCTTAATACATCTATTTCAGACAGTGGAGGACTGGGGGTTCTCTCTCTGATTTCTAAAGCTCTCCTCTCCAAAGTTTCCACATAGTCATAAATTTCTTGTTGAGCAGGGTCAACTTCAGGGGTTCCTTCATTGAAATCCTCTTCAACATCTTCTTCAATGGATGTTTCTTCATCTTCTATATTAATTACCCCTGTCTGTTTGATTAGTGTTTTCTTCAGTTTCCCCTTTAGTCTGTGGCTTCTTCTAGGCTGAGAGGATCCCTCTCCTTTCTCTGTGGCAGATTTCTTGATTACCTTATCTTTCTTAAGTTTCCTCTTGATTTGAGTCAAATTCTCTAAAATGATTTCCTCACTGCTCTCTTGGACTGTTTTGTCAATTTCAACTTTTGAAGCCCTCCATTTCCTGCTTCTCCTTGTAGGTTGTGGTTCAGGTGTGGGTTCTTTTGGCTCTTCAAAATGATTTCTTATCAAGAAATCGTCCCATGTATCATTTGTTTTAGCTAGATGGTGTTCAATCAAAATTTTGACCAAACCATGATGATATAAAGTTGTCTCTAAAAATTGAACCCTTCTTTGAACACAGGAAGCCATCTTCTTCAAAATTTGAAGTAAGAAATATGGTAGGTTTAAGTCTTCCCCCAGAAAATGCATTATCAGTCTAATGTGGTAGACATAAAATGTCCCATATCTACCCTCACATGTAATAAATTTTTGCAGAAGAAGTAGTATGTTTCTCCATTTATTTTTCAATGCAGAACTAGGAATTCCTTTCTTAAATACAGTGACATCCATACCTGGTGATTTTAAAATTTGCTTCCAGGATTCATTGTGGAATTCTCTGTTTTTGAACCATCTCTCTCCAGTTCTGAGCAACCCTGTAGCCTCTGCAATGAAAACTTCAGTGACAGTAAATTTGACATCTCCCACTTCAACTTCAGTTCCTTGAAATTATATTGCAAATGTTTTAGTGACTTCCTTGTGGAAGCCATTAAATTTCTCCAAAAATTGAAGCCATCCTATTTGTTGCAACATTTCTTTACATTGAGGGTAGCCTTCTAAGTATTTTGAACCCACTGGTTCTGTTCTTACAATGAAACCCATAATTGTTTCTTCAATGTTCAAATTAACACTCTTCTACCCACAGAAATAATAACTTTCACCTTCGAATTGAAAATGGCTTCAAGTTCTAGATAACAATGGCTTCAAATTTTGGAATGACATACCTCTGGTTGACAATGGAAAATGTCCTCAAACTTTGGAATGATATCCCTCTGATTGACAATGACAACAGCTTCAAATTTCGGACTAATATGCCTCTGGTTGACAATGAAAACAATTTCAAACTTCGAGCTGATATGTCTCTGGTAGACAGTGGAAAATAGCTCCAAATTCTACACTAATGTATCTCTATCTCTTAGTGATAAATGGCTTCAAATTCCCACACTGCTATACTTTTCTTCTCGGTGGCAAATAGCTTCAAATTCCCACAGTACTATACCTCTGTCTCTTGGTAACAAATGACTTCAAATTCTTCACTGTTATACCTCTGTGTTTATAATGTTAATGCTCAATCTCTGCCCACAGTGATACTTTGTCTGCCCACGGATTCAAATGGCTTCAAATTCTCACGCTACTATACCTCTGAGTTTACCCTTTTTCTCTGCTCTGCGTTTACAATGATAATGCTTTGATATTCAAACTGATATCCTTTTGCTCTTCTCTTGGTGATAAGAATATCTCTGTCTACGGAATGAAATTTTGGCTACAGAATGGAGTAATGGCAGTGGTCATGGAATGAAGTAGTGGAGTGAGGTGGAGGGAATGAATTAATGATTGAAGAGACGGCGGAGATTTTTACAACGGCAAAGAGAATCATCATTGAATAATTTGGTTAAGAGACGTGAAAAATTCAAATACCTCAACCTTTTTAACCGCTTAAATGATATCGGATATGGAATTTGAATTGAGAGATTTTAATCCAAAGTATGTCGAGGGTTTATTGGTCTTGATCAATAAAAATAATTAAAACAACCTTTTTGAACAATCCATAACTAAAACTATGCTAAACTTTAATGAAATGCCATTATAATTTAAACTTGTTACCTCTGCCTTTCATTTGATTTTTGTAGTCTTTGTCTTCTTTGTTCACCTTTGGAAGAGTCTTCATAATCCTTCTTTGATGCTTTTGATTCATGGATACACTGGGTCATTTTATTGCAATTCTAATGTCTTCTGATTGATGCCTTCAGGATTTGTAGCTGCGGAAAGACTGTCTGGCTGCAGAAAGGCTGATCAGCTGCAGAATGTCTGTTGAGCTGCAGAATGTTCCTGTAGAGAATTTTAATCATGGAATGGAGTGTTTTTGGAGTATGGGTGAAATGTTACATGGTATTAATGAAGGTGGATGATGGATTATGATATGTATGAAGTGGATGATGAAATGGAATGGATTCAGTTTATGAAATGGAGTAAAAGAACATAAGAACTGTTCTGCAATTCATGACATGTTTTATTCACTTTCAGCAAGACATCAAATTTTGTATTTTGACATGAAATGAGATGGATGGAGGATGGAATGAGATGAATGATATGTGGAATGTAATGAATGAATGAATGAGATGGAGTATGGATGGATAAGTGAATGGAGTGAAATGAAATGAGATGGATCATAAGCACTATGGATCTGAACTTATGATTTTTGTAACAGCTGCTTGTAAAAACAAAAATGGGAAAAGTTAGAGTGTCAGAGACACTCTGATTTTCACCCTATCTTTTCTGTATAAACATTCCAATCAATGATTGGTTTTCATGTTTATACCTTTATTTATTTTATTTTTTTATTTTGATTTTTTCAAAGAGAAATGCTTCAGAAAATTTAATCAAGTTGATGAAGAAGAGAGATTCTTCTTCATTAACTTCACATCATTGCTTTCTTGGAACTTCTTGACAAATTCTTCTCTTGAGAGTGGTTTGTGATATAGCTTCAATATATGACCATTCACAAGAAAAGTGACCTCTTCTTCATCTATAGTTCTGATTTTGACTGCCCCATTGTCAAAAATTTCAACAATTTCATATGGCCCAAGCCAATGTGTCTGAAATTTACCTTGAAAATCCTTGAATTTTGAATCAAACAAGAGAGCCCAGTCACCCTCTTTGAATTTATTCTCCTTGATGTACTTGTCATGCCATCTAGCCCTTTGCTGTTGGACTAGACTTGTTTTCTGAACTGCATCTTGTCTGACCTCATCCAATTCATTAATTTGCTCCAGTCTATGCTTTTGTGCCTCCGTTAGATCAAGTCCTAGCTGAACTGCCATCTTGAATGTTTGAATTTGGAACTCTATAGGAAACAAAACTTGCTTTCCATAAACAAGCTCATAAGGAGTATGGCTTGTTGTGTTTCTCCATGTAGTTCTATAGGCCCACAAGGCTTCAGGAAGCCTATCTACCCAATCTCTTCTATGTAAATGAACAGTCTTTGTTAGGATTCCTTCAATGACTTTATTGGTAGATTTCACTTGACCATTTGCTTGTGGATGATAAGGAGTAGTTTTTCTATGCCTGATTTTGTACTTCTCCATCATTTGCTCCACTAGCCTTGATGTAAATTGAGCTCCTTGATCTGTAACAATTTCCCTTGGGACACCAAAACGAGTAAAAATATCCTCAAAAAGAAAATTAACTACAAATGATTCATTAGCAACAAGTAATGGTTTAGCTTCTACCCATTTAGTAACATAATCAGTGCAAACTAATATGTATTTCTTTTGTCTTGATGGAGGACTAATAGGTCCTGCAAAATCCAAAGCCCATTTTTCAAAAGGTTCAATGTGTACCTGAGGTTGTAATGGCATCTCACCTGAAGGAGAAGGTTTCCCTACCCTTTGGCAACTGTCACACCTTTTGACATACTCCTTAGCATCTTTAAACAAAGATGGCCAATAATATCTTAAATTAAGGATCTTATAGGCTGTCCTCTTATCTGCAAAGTGTCCGGCCACAAGGTTCATCATGACATGCTTTGAGAATCTCAGGCATCTCATCTTCACGAACACACCTTCTAATGATCAAATCTGGACCTGTCTTGTGCAACTCATTAGCAACCCATGAATATTTTGCACTATCACAAATGATTTTTCTTTTATCCCTTGCATTCATAATTGAAGGAAATTTTCCTGAAACTAAATAATTAGCAATATCAGCAAACCATGGAGTTTGAGTAGAGATTGCAAAAAGATATTCATCAGGAAATTGATCTTCAACCGGAGTGTCGTCTTTGATATTTTGGAGTCTAGATAGGAAATCAGCCACTGTGTTTTGTTTTCCAGGCCTATCTAAAATAGTAATGTTGAATTCTTGTAAGAGCAACAACCATCTTATAACTCTGCCATTAGTGATTGATTTGTTCATTAAGTATCTAATTGCAGAATGATCAGTGTGAACAAAAGTTTCATAGCCTGTTATATAGTGTCTAAATTTGTTTATGGCATGAACAACGGCTAAAAACTCTTTTTCAGTTACAGTATAGTTTAACTCTGCAGGAGTCAAATTTTTACTGATATAATAGATGGCATAGGGAATTAAATCTTTCTGTCCCAATACTGCTCCTAGAGCTGTATCGGAAGCATCTGTCGAGATATGAAAAGGTAACTTCCAGTTAGGTTCCCTTAATATAGGTGCTTCAGAAATTTTGGTTTTCAGGGTTTCAAAAGCTAACTGGCAATCAGAAGTCCACTTGAATTCACAATCTTTGGTGAGTAATTTGAAGAGTGGAGATGCTATTTTGGTGAATTTTTCTATAAATCTCCGATAATACCCTGTAAATCCTAGAAAACTTCTAACATCTCTTTGACAACTAGGAATGGATAGGTTAGAAATGACTTCAACTTTCGCCTCATCAACTCTAATCCCATCCCCTGAAATGTGGTGCCCTAAAACAATACCTTCAGTGAACATCATAAAACATTTTTCATGACTAAGTGAAAGGTTTTCTTCTTGACATATTTTTAAGACTTTTTCCAAGTTTTCTAAAGCCTCTTCAAATGTATCCCCATAAACTGTAAAATCATCCATGTACACCTCTACACAGTCATGTATTAGATCAGAAAAAATTCCTAATACTGCCCTTTGGAATGTTGCAGGTGCATTGCACAATCCAAATGGCAATACTCGGCAGGCATAGGTACCCCAAGGACAAGTAAATGTGGTTTTATCTTGGTCTTCAAGTGCTACTTGGATTTGATTGTAACCACTAAACCCATCTAGGAATGAAAAGTACTTTTTACCTGCTAATGTATCTAATACTTGATCTATGAAAGGTAAGGGAAAATGGTCTTTAAGAGTAGCTTTATTCAGTTCTCGGTAGTCAACACATACCCTCCATTTTCCATTTTTCTTTGGCACAATTACCAAAGGAGAAACCCACTGACTATCTGAAATAGGATAGATAAAATTAACATTTAACAATTTTTGCAATTCCTCTTTAACAATTTCCCTAAGATTTGGATTCATCCATCTTTGAGGTTGTCTGATTGGTTTGCAATTTGCCTCTATATAGATGTGATGAGTACAAGTATTGGGACTTATCCCTTTCATGTCAGTGTATTCCCATACATATGCAGAAGAATGTCTCTGTAATACTTTGACTAACTCTTCTTGTTGAGATTTTTCTAGGTTCTTGTTTATATTCAAAGTTTTGCCTCGAAAAATTTCACTTGTAGAGTTGCCAAATTTGTCCATAGAATGAAGAGACATCTGCCTAGATGACAAAAACTCAATATTGGATTCCTCTTGAAATGATTCATGTTTGTGTTCTAGAGAAGATTCAAAGTTTTCTAGAGTATTCAGAATTTGATTATCTTCACTAATTTCTGAAATTGTGAAGAGTGGTTGTAAATCTTCTTCATCCTCTATCCATTGAGTGTCATCTAGATCTGTAATTGTCCTAGTTGGAGGATATAAAGTGAATTTCTTTGTTGAACTACCATCAGAAATATACATATCACCGGACCTACAACTAATAAAAGCATCAGCTGTAGCCAACCAAGGTCTTCCTAATATAACAGGATGGCCTCCTAGATTATTCTTAGGAGTTAGGATCATGAAATCCACAGGGTACTCCCAAGAATCTAGGGACACTGGAATGTCTTCTATTACCCCATCTGGTCTAATCACAGATCTATCTACTAATTGTAATAGTGTGGGTGTAAAGAGAAGATTAGGAAGTTTCAGTTTGTCCATGATTTGTCTACTCATGATATTTATTGCTGCTCCTAAGTCAATGAGTGTGTTTTGAATTTCAATTCCATTGATGTGAATTTTGACAACTGGATTTCCTAGGTCAAGATACTTTGGAATAGCAATCTTGCCCATCATAATGTCTACTATTTGTCCTACCAGTTGAATTTTCTTGGTTTCTCTTATTCTTTTTCTTGTTGTTTTCATACTCAACTCCTTTATTGTTTTGGCTAAAATTGGGATTTCCTTGATGGCTTGCAATAATGGAATTTTAATGCAAAGATTTCTCAATTCATCTAAGAAATCATAATTAGGCACCATTATTTGTTTTTCTACACCTCTATCAATTTGTAATCTTTCCGGAAAGGGAGGTATAGAAGTAGATGTGGATGGTTGCTCTAATACAGGAGTTGGATTTATTGGATCTTTTTGTTTTAGTTTTTCAATGTTTTGGTCTTGAAAGGATGTGTCTTCCTCAAGACTTTTATTAACCCGTAGGGAGTCTTCCTCAGAATTATCTTGTTCTTGTATGATCACAGAAGGTTTCCTCTTCTCAAGTATCCTTCCAAACCTAAGTTGAACATCACTAAGGTCTAGAGGAGTAATTAAATAAGTTGGAAATTGTTGTCCTTCTATCATGTATGTATTCTGAGGGTTCTTATTATTGGGGTTTGGTATGGGTTGAGCTGGCAATTGATTAGATTTTTGAGGGAATGGTAATGGAAGTGGTTGATTTTGATGTGGTTGGTTCTGATGATGTTGTTGAGGATTTTGTTGAAAATTTTGTTGAAGATTTTGAGGAGAATTTTGTTGAGGATTTTGAGGATAAAAATGTGGATATGGTGGATAGGATGGTGGATACTGATAGTATGGAGAGTATCTTCCATAGGGACTTTGTGTTCCTTGTGCCCAAGATTGAGATTGATTTTGAAATTGGGGCCAAGGTTGCTGCCAAGAATTCCAAGGTGGAGATTGATTATACATTTGATCATGGAATCCTTGTGTCTGAGGTCCCTGCCAAGGTCTTCTAGATACAAAGTTAAGAGATTTTGTGGAGTCTGTAGGAGTTTCTTCCTGAAAGATAGCTTTGAGACCAGGAAGAGAAGGACAATTCTTGGTCTCATGTTTTTCAGAACAAATGACACAGGTCTCTACAACTTTTACATCTAAAGGACACTCTCTCAGGGCATGTTTCTTTCTACATTTGGGACAAAAGATTGCCAAGGCATCAGATTCAGCCTTCTGCTTGTTTTGTATCTTAAGGGTGTCTATTTGTTCACTAAGACTCCCTAAGATGTCGGATTTAAAATCATCAAGCGTGTGTCCTATTTCTGATCTACTTACTGTCCCAGAAGTAGACTTACTTGCCCTTGCAAGAGCAGGATCTCTTGGACCTTTGACAGTTTTGGATTTCCCTCTTGAAAGGTTGATACATAACTCAGATATTTCAGGTAATGTGAGTTGTGATATATCCCCTTTTCCCATCATGTTAATAATATCCAACCATTCATCCCTAATTGTTTTCAACAAAAGAGCTTTTAAGGTGTCTTGATCTAGATTTTCCATTTTTTCCCTTTTGATGTTGTAATTAAATCTTTCCAACAAATCTTCTAAGTTTTCATATTCTTTTTGTAACATCTTGAACACTTCTTCCTTATGATTAACCGACATACAATAATCCAAATATCTCTCTAGAAATGCTTGTTTCATATCTTCCCATGTTCTAATAGAACTACTGATTAGACTCATAAACCACTTCAATGCTGCTCCCTTCAAAGTTGAAGGAAATAATTTCAGTTTTTGAGCATCTTGTAGGTCCATTGAAGTTTCGAATAAGAAAGTTTCAGGATCTTCAGTTTTAAGTCCATAGAAGTTTGGAAGGACAGAGGGTGAAATGTTTTTCATGGTTGTATTGGTTTCTTCATCAAGTATAGGGAACCCAAAAGAGCTTCCTATTCTACCTCTTCCTCCATTTGCACCTCTACCTCCTTATCCTCTACCTCCTTCTCCTCTACCTCTACCTCTACCTCCAAATAGTGTGTTTTCTCCATTAAAAACTCCTCCTCCTCCTTCGCCATGGTTGACTCTCTTGTAGAAGTGGAAAGGTTTGTATCCCTACTAGGAGTCTTTAGATTTTCTTCTATGGCAGGTTCAGTGGATGAAGTGGAAGGTTTCTCTAATGGAATAGTTGACCTTAGATCTTCTAGAAGTCCAGGATCAAGGGATGATGGAATATGGGTGTGAGTTGAAGGTGTACTAGCTCTGGATATAGATGAAACAAGTGGTGTTCTAGAAATCAAACTTCTGCCTCTGCTGCTTATAAATCTTCCCCTTGAATCTCTCTCCCTACGCATAAAATTTTTTTTGGATGCTAAGAAACAAAGGTTACCTAGTTTTCACTTCCCCGGCAACGGCGCCAAAATGTTTGGTCTCAATCTAGTCTCCTAAATTGAGCTCATTTAATTGTCAACCGGGGTTGGTAAACTGCTGAAGTGAAGTGTACTGTATGTACCTAGGTGCTTGTTTCCTAATGCGTTGTGTGTAGTGTTTTGTGATGTTTTTGGTCTTTTGTGATGATTTATGATGTTTTTGGTCTTTTGGTGGTTTTATGTTCACAAGGAAAATGCCTAGAGAGCTGATGGAAATGAGCTGATGATTAAAAACATAGTAGATCCTAATTGATGGATGACAAATGACAAATGCAATTGGAATACTAAAAACAGAATCAAATCTAAACTATGACCAATCAGAAACAAAGCTTGATAATGACTTTTAAGCAAATGATTCCAAACACAGACTAAACTTGTCAAATTCTTTCATCAAAGGCATTTGAGAAAGAGCTTGAAACATGGTCAACTAAGTATGCAAATCTTCCTAACTAAACAGTTTAAAACAACTAACTTATAATGATGCAACATCTTGTCCTTGATTAGAGATTTGTTGAAGTATGTTTGGAGTAAAACATTGATATCATCATAAGATTTTCTATTCTAAAGCTAATTCCTAACTCTATTCTGCAATTTAATTGAATGTCACAAAACCTTTACTCAAGAGTTATTGATTTCTTTTCAAAGTAATCTTTTGAGGGAGAGCTTTGTTTATGAAATGATGAGGAAATTGCAGAGGTACTTCAGGCCTTAAAATGATGTTGTCTTCTGTTCATATGGTTATAGATCAATTATGGATTTTAGAACAAGAAGAGGTTTGTGAATAATGAAGGTTGTTTTGTTAATCTTAACAACTGAAGTAATCTAATGTGCAGTGAATAACAATTGAATGTGGAGTGCAAATGCAATGAGTTGAACTACAACCAAACCTAAGATGTCACTAGCCTAAAATAGTGTTAAACTACAAGTCATTATCAAACCCAAAACAAAATAACTGAACATGAATTAAGTGCAATGAAACTCCGGAGTATCCTAACTATACTATCATGCATTATTCTATGAAATTATACAGTCTGTTTGTCCATCATTATTGATATTTTGGAAAAGTTCCTTCTTTTGGAAGAGTTAGAACAATTCTGACTGTGTAATTGAGTGCAAATGCAAACATAAAGGACTGAAAGCAATGAAAAACTAAGATATCATATCCATATCCCACTCATCATTATGATATTTTGGACAAGTGTTTAAGAGCAAGAACAGAGATGGTACTTAGTGCAAACACACAACTAAATCATTCATTATCATGGTCATGTCTTGGACTCCTTAAGAATTTATTGGAAGAGTTTCTTCTTGTGGAAGAGTGATTAGAACAAGTGTAACTGTGATAGTGAACAACAAAAATTACAATTAAATCCTACAATACTATAGCCATTTCCCATTCATCATTATAATCTTTTGGAAGAGCTTCTTCTTGTGGAAGATTTAGAATGAGTATAACTACAGTAGCTAATTAAAAACAACTATGAATTCAACTTCTAATCCTACAATACTATAGCCATTTCCCATTCATCATTATAATATTTTGGAAGAGCTTCTTCTTGTGGAAGAGTTAGAATGAGTACAACTACAGTAGTTAATTAAAAAATCTACTAATTCAAATTCAAAAACGTAAAGGCAACTAGAATACTTATCTAATTTACGCAAATAAATCCGTGCAAGAGGCAGGGGCCCTCTACCACCTGACGGAATTCAACTCCAAATTAAATCAACGCTTTCAAAACAACACTGTCTCCTTCATTAAAGATGAAATAACTTGAACATAGCACTCTGCGTCTTCAGAAATGTAGCACAGAATCTAAGCAAAATCTAGCATAAAATCTAACATAGCTCTCGGTTTCCCAAGTGTTTATATAACAAATGTAAATAACAAGATTTGCAACAATTCAAGAACACTGTCTTTCCTTATCGGAATCACATTAGGACTCTTGAAGTGGCTGCGTGAAAAGGAAAAGACATCTAGACTAAGACAGTCCTAATAGAAGTCTTCCTTCCTAAATGTGTTCCCACATTCCAAAACCATACCCAAAATTCGTTTCTTCCTCCATGATGAGCAACAAACCATGTAGACATGACGTGGATTATGCCCATATGCGGTTTTTCTTGAGAGGCCACCTGGAACATACTCAAACGTGAAGACAGCTGCAGAATCGCTGGTTAGCTACGGAATGTCTGCATTCTGCAGCTAGTTGCGGTCAAAATGCTTTACAATGGCAAAAATCACAAAACTTAGCAAGTCAGTCATGTAAATCATTCTAGAAGTAATTTTAACTATATTCATTGATCAATTGGGTCTAGGATAGCAATGGATAAAGGAAAATGAGGTAAAATGGAATGAAAGAAAGCACAATTTTTAGGCTCAATAGAGGACATGCTCATTGCACACCTTACATTATTCACTTCCTCCATACTTATGAGGAGATTGGATCAGCAGGAAAGTGGTTGAAAATCCACACATTTTATCAGTCTTTATGGAAATTGAGGGTCAAGCTACATTGGTTGCACTTGAAGGACCATTTTCCTTCTCATTTGTTGCACATGGAAGCAAGCATGATTCTCATTTTTTATCCCTATGGTACTATTGTTGCTAATTTTATGAGGAGCATTCTTGGGGGAGAGACACATTGGGTGAATGTGTCCTTTGAGGGAGAATCCTCCCACACTATTTGCACTACATGCTCTAAGGGCAGAATGAGATATGATATGGTTACCTTAACAACACAGTTGTCACTTTATGAGGTGAGCCGTATCATGGATGAGATGCCATATGTTGATGTTTTCCAACTCATCATATATGGGGATATGTGGGCCAGCATGATTTTCAGCGTTGGAGGAGAGATCTTTGGAGGTATAGTCTTAATATTGCCACTTGAGGGAAACCTTATTCAGCCCAGGATTATCAGACACCCTAAAATTAACTTAAGTGGAGAGATGGATAGCGTGGGGTAGGCTACATAGTCTACCATGTGCAGATTTTCATCCCACCTACCTTGCCGGAGCCAAAGGTGGATGACAGCTTTTAGGAGTTGCCTAGTTGGAAGGTGACACATTTTGCATGGCTCATAGCTTGGATATGGAGGATACAAATGGTAAATATAGTTCCCATTATATTTTATATCCCATTATTCAAAGGGACCTCTAGACATCACCTTGTCATCCTCTTGAGTATCTCACATTTACATGATGATGGCTTGATAGCTAACTTGCATTCTGAGGAGGAGCAATGTGGAGGCCTAATTGTTGAGATAACATCAATTAACTTGGAGGAGATAATTATACATGGATGATAGAGGGAGAGGAGAAGAAATGAATTCAGTCTATCCTTGACCTTGCTTGAGGACAAGCAATCCTGAGAGGGGAGGACTATAATATTCCAAAATTTGCAACCTACAAATTGGAATATTAATTTTTGCTTATGTCATCTAGGAGATGAATAAAATGGGTAAAAGGCCATCCCTCATAGTGTGAAATGAATTAATGGAGCAGCTTTATTTTTCACCTTCCAGTGTGGAAAGGGGCAGTTGCATGAGGACAAGGTCAAGTTTGACCAAGTCAATAGCATTGCCTAAGAGGTGTAGCTTGCATGAGAAGACAACGTAGTTTGAGAGGGAGGAATATTCGTTGTGCAAGAACCCCTAATGTGTGGGGTCCAGGGCAAAGATACATTCACTTGCATAAAAGGAGGAAGAGGTATCCATAGTGAGACATCTTTGAGCATTTGATCATTTGTCTGTTTAGACTATTTGCAGTCTCTAGCTATTCACCTGAGTTGCAGTGTTGTTTAGCATGAGGGATTCCTGCTTAGGATTTCCTCTCCTTCTTGAGAGGCCTCTTGAAGGATTTAACTTCATTTTCTCCACATATTGGCTCAAGGCCAAAGCCATTCCTTTAGCTACAACATTATCTCTACTCAAGTGTAACATTGTGTTGCAGGTGTTGGAGTGGAGGGGTTCTACAACACCATTCCTTGTCTCATCTTTCAGAGGAGGGATTATCTATTCCTCGGGAAGGTTAGTAAGGAAGGTTTCAGAGATTATTTTCATATCTTGGCACCAAGGCCAAGCATCTCCCATCATAGACAGTGTATTCCATTCTCCATACTGCGTTATTTCAGTGCATATGTGCAGTGAGGGGTTGTACCATCATCTTGGAAGATGAGATCTCATGTGTAAGGATCAGCCTTCCAATTAGAATATCCATGGAGGAGGTATACTTCAGATTGTTTATCATCTTTAGCCTTCTCTATTTAGTTCCATTTTTGAGTTGCAGCTGCTACCCAGCAACTACGACATTTTTTCCATTTTGTATATTTCAGCCAATCCTTCAGAGGATTTGTGTATTATTGCTTTCATGGGTTAGAGCCTTACTCCCCCACTTTATTTGAGGTATATATTGTCATATATTTATGTTATTATGTAATATGGAGTAGTGCCTCTTATAAATTACGTCCTCTTAGCCTGCAGAAATTCATTGGGTAGCAGTGTTTCTCCATATTGATGTACATGTCCCATTGAGGCTGCATTGCTTTTCTTGCGTGAATCTTTCCTCAAGGATTTGTATACCATTTCTGAAATAACATATATTTTTGGCTATCTATATCTTCATGTCCCTAGGCTTATATAAATAATGTTGTCTTTCCATTATTGGTTCATGCATTTGTTGCAGTCCCTCATCGGGCACTTTCTAAGGAAAACTAGGTGTGGGAGATTTGTTTAACCCACCTAGAAGGATTTCTTTGGAGCCTCATCTTGGATTTAGTACTTATACACATTGATCTAAAGAATCCAGGTCTTGGTTTCAAATCCTGTAGTAGCCATTACTGGAAAATGCATTTTCCAGTCATGCCTTCCTAGCTGTCCCGATTTTGGGATATTACAGATATCCAATTACAAGGGAAAGGTCATGCAAAATTTTTATGGGAATCTCTGTGAGGATGTATTATGCTCTCTTTTACCTTAAAAATGGATAATGGCCACATTTTATCCCTTAAGAAATATGGTGTCTCTCTTGCAATAATCGAAGAAATTTAATCATGCATGAAGTTGAATGAAGTTACCTTCACTATTGGAACATGGTAAATAGGCACTTAAAAAAAAACTATTGCACATGTCGGCCTACACATTGACCCCTTAAACCAAGATTCATGTCTATTCATATAGGGAAAACTAAGTATAAATACTAGGTTTAACTCCTCCAATTCACCACCAATTCAGTCAAGTACATAGTGAACAACTCAAGTCTAAAGTAAGAATAAGAAAAGGAGGACAAAGTCTAGTGTTGGGATTGGTTTTTGGAATTTTTTTGTGATTATCGTTTGGGCTATATCTTGACCTATACCTAATTTGTGAACAAAACTCAGGGAGGAAATTTTGGACCTTTGAATAATCAATTTAAACATTCATATATGTTTCAAACCTAAAAACAACTCAGATCTAGGATAAAGAGGAACTTCAAACCTGTAATATTGGAACTCTAACTCTGCTCTGTGGAGGCCTTCAACCTCAATATAATCCATACAAATTCAACCCTGTAATCCCTACAAATTGGGCCCTATAAAACCCTGCAACTTTGGTCCATAAGTCCTTTTGAAAGGTCATATAAAAAGTTTCTCTTGTATCAAGCAAACATGCATCTTTCAATGAAGCAAGTGTAGCATTAAGAAAAACTTCATTTACTCCAATATTGCAATGTGCTACATTATAATGAGTGGATTCAGGTGGTTTACCTTTCCATGGATCTGGTGATTCAACTTTCTCTTCATTTTTTTCTTGCTTGATTCTATCTTGAGAGATCTTGCATGTGGAAGCATCATTTCCATTTTTATTGTGGTGTATATAATGAAGATCATGTCTTCCTCCTTGGTAGTGTTTGCCACCTACCTTTGTTATTCTTATTTCCATGACTTCTTATGTTACCTCTTCCTCTAAAATAATATTTTTCTCTATTATTCTCTTTCTATGCAAGGCACACATTCTATTTAGAAGACTAAGAAACTATTTTCCTCTTCCAAAAAAATTATCTCTTTTTGAAAACTTCTCCACAAGGGAGTCAAAAGTAATCTCTTTAACTGTTCCACTAGCTTGTAATGATTCAATATAGTAATAATATGTTGGATATAGTGCCTTGATGAAATATGTGAAAGGAACTTCAATTTTAACACTGCTATCTTCTACATCATGCATAATAAATATGATTTTAGAGGCTAGGGAAAGGGGATTATCGTATTTCAATTCTAGATTGAACAAATTTATCATTGATTGGACTACTTCAAGCTCTATGTGTGAGTCACATAAATCTTTCGTCTTCTTTAAAGAACTATTTTTTTTTTAATTGCTACAATGTGATGACTCACCTCTTCATTTATTTTTGTAACATGTTAGTCTCTATGAGTCATTAGTGATCAAATGTACTCTTCCCATGTAATTAATAAGGTCTTAGGGTCAAATGGTTATATTTTCAAAAAAAATTCAAATACATTTGACATCTCCCTATTGTCATATGGTCATTGTTTATTGTATAGGTCAGTGCTACTCCCTCCACTTTCTCATGTCATCATCACTCATCATGTTCATGTCATCATTTAGGTGTCCTATGTAAAAAGAGTTAATGTGCCATCATATAGGTCATGGTATAGGATTTTTATTTGATTGTCATCATAATGTTAGTCATAAAAAGAAAAAAGGGATTCATTTCCATATTTTGGGTCATCATCATGGGAGTTATCAAATTATGGAATAAATTAAAAAGGTAAAATTTCGTTTTCAATAAATTATGCTGCAGTATAATCACCTCATCAAGTCATTTCTCAAAAGTACATATGATGTTACCCCACCACCAAATAAAAAAATGAGTTTCAAACTATTAAAAGAGCATACAAGAATTAAAAAACTTCATTTCATCCTCCAAGAGCTCTTCCCCACCATTGTGCCTCATCTTAGCCATCAAAGCATCGATTTTCATTACCAAACGATTTGCCTATCTATTTTTCATGTTTATGTTGTGCATTCACTGGGCTTCTAGACATTAATTGTGTTTTCGAGTTTGAAGGTCAAAGAAAGAAAGAAACAGGTCATTTCTCATCCAATAAATTTTCAACACTCTTAAACAAGTAATTGAAGTATTCATCATCCTTCTCATGTAGTGATTTCCTTCAAAAAGTGATGAAATCCATCTCCTAGATTTTTATGCTACTTTTTAAATATTTCATGGTTTTTGCTTTCTTCCAAGGAGAAAATCCCTATGTTTTATACCTAAACACCCTTGTATACACCTAATAGACCCTCCCCAACCAGTTCCCATACCTATTTTCCCCATATCACCACTTTTCCCAAGAAACACAAGCCCACGCTGCGCTTCTTCTCATTTTTGGGTTTTCCCTATGCTTTCCATTCCCCCCCCCCGGCCTTTCCTCCCCCATTATAAGAAATTGAACTACCCCTATATTCCTAACATCTACCCTTACCACCCACATTTTTCGCAGAAGTTTCCCTAACTCATATCCCCTCCATTTCCCTCCCTAAACTAGCTACTCTGTTTTCCCTGTCTTTTAGCCCTAAATGCATATCTTTTCCCCTATCAAAATAGGGTTTTAAGTCAAGAAAAAACAACAACATGGCCAATGAAAATATGAAATACAACAAGGGGGGACAAGTCTCAAGATATGATCCAATTAATATGCAGGAGATCAAGGCTTCAGAGTTCATTAAGAGGTTATTTGGACAAGTAGGTTGCCTAGAGTTTTGTGAGAAAGTACAAGAGGGGGAAAACCATTGTAAGTTGGCTAGTCTATTTTCCACCAATTTTAAGAGGAAAAATACCACCATAGCAGGGAAAAACTTCTTGGTATCAGTAGAGGTCATAGATTCAACCACTTGTATCCCTAACCAAGGAGAAATTTGGTTTAAGGGGATGAATTTGGACATAGAAAATTATAAAGCATTCCTGAAATGATAGTATGAGGAAGCTCCCTCTCATATTTTCCCTCCCGGGAAAATATTGGATAAATATAATCCTTTGATGAAGATTATTATGAAATATTTCACTTGTGAAGGCATGTTTAGTAGGTTGTATCAATATCACATAATATTTTTGATGAACTTCAATTCAATTAAACCAATAAATCTACCCAATTACTTGTTCAGAATTTTGGTTAAAATAACAGAGAAGGTGAAATCAAGGGGAAAGGATCATTCAACTATCTTGTTTCATCATGATTTGATAAAATTCATAGCTCTTCACTAGCTCAAACATATCAACATGCCATGGGAGACCTTCTTGGAGGCAATTGATCTTATACTTGCCTCAAGTCAGCCAGAGAGTCGAAGTGTTCCTTCATCAGTTAGACCATAGGAGGTTGGGTCATCAAGCAAACCATCAGTGACAAAAAATAATCCTAGAGCAGAGTTTTCAGAGACCTACAACAGAGGTAAGAGGTTAGTTTTTGCCCCTGATATTGAAAAGTAGATGCCTAAGCCTAGACCTATAACTAGGTTTCATGCTAAGAAACTACATATAGAGGACATAAGTGATAAAGAAGTGCAGATTGAAGCCATGATGGAATCACCTAGACACAGAGATAATTCACCTTCCCAACATCATGAAGAAGTGCCTCTTGCAATAGAGATGACTGACCTACCAAAAGACCAGGAGGACGAGGTAGATAAAGACACACTCAAAGAAAAAGAGGCACAAATAAGAGAGCTTGAAGATGACCTTGCAAGGAAAAATTCATGGTGTATTTTTTGAAACAAGAAAATAGGAAGCTCAAATTAAACTTACTATTGCAAAGAAAACCACAAGGGAACCATCCATCATCCAACAGGGAAGATGTTGTGGTAGAAAAAGACAAGGGAAAATCCATAATTGATGTGGAGAAACTAGAAGACAAAGACATTCAGGCGCAATCAAGAAGGCCTAAAACTAGAGTAGAAGCAAGAAGTTAAAAACTTGAGAAAGAACCATCTCCTCCTCAAGCCCACAAAGAAATCAATGACATCATATCTGCTAAATTTGAAGAAGACATAGAATTATGGCTTGGGGTAGTAAATTAACACCTAGAGAAGCTACTGAAGAAGGAAAATAGAAATATTTCCATGTAGAGACACATGGTAAGGAAATATTACACAAGAAATTTTATTTGCAAGATTAGGGTTAAGAACATGAAGAAAAATCTCAATAAGACCCTGAGCAAGCTCAAGAAAAAGGATAGCCTCGATAATTTTGCTGATGCATCCTTATTTTCTTGAAGGCATGACAGAAATATGGAAAATGAGATACATTTTGGCATATATTTGTGAATTTTTGGAATTTTTTTGTGAATTTTTGAGTTTTTTATCACACAGGAAAAACTAGTGCACAAAAATATAGTTTGTGCTCGTTGCACTTTTTCCTAGAGGTTCCAAATGAGGATTGAAAAGCATGTGGAGGTGTCCTTTGGTTAGTAAAATTGATAAATCTACTTTGGGTTTCTTTTTAGTTCATGGATTTTCATAAAAAAGGTCAAAAACCACATATTTTCCACCCTTTTGCTACTTTTTTGAGTCAGTTGCTGCGCTTCTGGAGAACTTGTGTTCTAATAAGTTTTTGGGTGTCTTGAAGATGTATTTTTGGTGAGTTGAAGCTTCACCGGTGTAGTAGAAATCCTAAGCTACGTGTCCCATCCTTCAACAAAGTTCAAAGGTCCCTCAAAGTCATCAAAATATCTTGCCAAAGTTCGCAACATTTCTACTGCCAGATGTTGCGCTTCTGTAATTTTTCGAAGCATTTCAGGGTTTGAGGACTTTTCTTGACATGTGGAGTTCAAAATGTCAAATGGTTGATGTAAAAACTGTCTCATGAGTTTTTTTTATGGTTAATGAGCCTATTTATGGCCATCTTTGTTAAAGGACCTTATGTTTAATGACTTGAGACAAAGACCCAACTTGTTAGCTAACAAAGGGTAAAGTTGTTTCTAACTCCCATAGAATTAGGCTATGAGTCATTAGGTGCATTAATTAGTTGTTTTGGATCACGATTCGACCCCTAAAGGTGGAATATTCTTTTATTTTCTACATGTACTCATAAATAATTCATTTAGAGGGTTGGATATGTGAATTTATCACTCTTTGGCACTGGTGTATTTGAAAATTTGCAGAAGTAATTTATAGGCAGTTGTAGCGGTTGCTATGAGATTCTTGTGATATGGTTAGTGGTAGTTTTTTTCTTCATTTTTCCACATGCATCTGATGATTAAGTAATTCTGACAATCGTCTATTTTATGCTTGTGGTAATATCATAAGATTGAAGCATAATACATTGTTCCATATACTATGTCTTATATGATATTTTCATGTACATGCTTTTATCTTATGAATAAATGAATTCATACTTGTATGCTCATTTTACTCTTTCTACATGAATTTTTCCTCACTACACTCTTTCTACATGACTTTTTTGTCACTACACTACAATGACAAATTCCAATTGAGTCACTAGTCATATTTATCTTGCCTCATCCTATGTGTATGCAACCCACCTTACGAAATATTGGACCTAGTTCCTAGACTGGTGCTTCTTATCCAACAAAATTAAAAAAAAATCCTAATTAAACTTTACTAAGCTTATAAATAGCCAAAATATTCATATTCGCCAATAATTTTCATTAGATGTGAGACTGATCTTGAGAGATCCCTCTCTGACTTGCTAGGGCTAGATACCAAGTCTAAATTTAGTTTGTGGTCATCCCTTTAGCTTCCTTTCTCAGCCTCGAGAAACCGAATGGAGTTAACATTTTGGCACCATTGTCAGGGAACAAGTGTCAAATTTTCCCTGGGAATATTTCTTACAGTTTGTTGAAGGCTATAAGTGTGGGTGACAGGTGATAGCACTCAAAGAAAGCCAATTTAGTCATTTTGAACCAAAGTGCAAAATTAGAAGAACATTGGCTCCCAAAAGGCATACAAGATCCAATCCTGATCCTAATCCTTCACCAATAGTTAATGAACCTAAGAGGTTATTGAGAAAACAAAGGTTAGAGTCTCAAGAAGTTAAAAAAGGTACACCTCCACTTGTAAGCTCTACCTCTTTGCCTCCCACATTAGTTGCTCCTAAAGATTTATTTTTTGACCTCAAATTTGAGTCATCTTTATTCAAGTCTAAGTCAGAATCTTTCCTCTCAGAATAATTTTTTGATCCCTTTGAAGTTGAAACATACTTTCCATTTTCTGAGTCTTCATCTTTTCAGGGTGATAGTAAGGTCTAGTCATATGTTTACAAACTTCAGAGCTTGGTTGATTAGTTCCAAATAACCTCTGAAAAAGCTTATATCAAGTACTAACAAGACACTTTGTTTGCTTTTATACCTACTATTACACCTCCTCATATAACTGCTCCATCATCCTTCACTGTCAACTCATCACTTCCTCTGCAATCATTTCCTCATTCAACACCTCCTATTGTGATTTCCATACAACCTTCTACAATAGTCATGGAAATATTTTCTGCTTTTATTTTGCCACCACAACGTACTGCTTTGCCTCAAAATTATGGTCAAACATTTCCTTTTTTTGATGGGGCAACAGAGGTCACTTGTCAACAACATATAATTAAAGTTATTGATTTCATTGATCTTGAAGAAATTGATAATGATGATGCCAAGATGCATATAATAGCACAATTTTTTTTAGGGGAAGTTAAGAAATGGTTTTTTTCATTGAAAACTTCTTATATAGCCAATTCACAATAGTTATTAGACTTATTCCTAGAAAATTGGGAAGAGAAAAAAAACCCTCTACAAATTCTAGCCGAGTACAATACTTTGAAGAGAAACACTAATGAATATGTGCAATATTTCAGAGCCAGATTTAATAGGATATATGATTCTATCCCAAAAAACATTAAGCCTCCTCTTGGCCTAGCACTTTTTCATTATCCAGATGCTTTTGATCTAAATATATCCTACCAATTGAGGGAGAGAAATACTACTACCCTTCAAGACATGAAAATGAATGTAGTAGGTGTTGAGGCAAATATAATTATCAAAAATTCAAAGATGAAATTAGAAAAGAGGGTTACCATAAAGGAGGAGCCATCTGTTGGTATCCAGATGTGAACAAATATTAAAATGCTTTTTCCACATTAATTATCAACCCGGGGGCATTAGTTATTTCAGGACTAACATGCATAGTATATGCAAGATAAGTCACATAACCTGCTATTGAATCACAGGCTTTAATTAATGAATAGGAAAACTATTGTAACAAAAATTAAAATGGATTGTATAATTAAAAAGGCATTCACAAAAATTGCAGAATTATACTAGAAGAAAAATAATAATAACAACTCAAAATATAAAATCAACAAAAGGAAGATAATGCATCACTTGATCAAAAGAGTGGGCCCAACTCTCTGATCAGGGCTGCGGAAAACTCACAATTTAGAGGTGAAACATCAGAATACTATGCATTCAATTAATTGGAAAATGCTTCTGTTACAAAATATGTATATTCTTTCTTAACCTCGATTCACAGCCCGAAGGCCCTCTTTATACAATTTTCAGGAAATTGCAGATTTCCTTTAACAACTAAATATCTAAAATTATACAATATGTTACAACAACAACCTAGTTGCCAAAAGGAAACCATGAAAAAGCCTAAAATGTCGCTAGGGTAAAACGGAGTCTGTTGCGCTATAGTAGCAAGTAAAGATAGTGCTAGAAATTAGAAGCTGTTATGTGGCTCACAACTTTAATCCCTTTGCTTTTACCAAAACTGTAAAAATTTCGAAGTTAATGCTTGCAAAGGTAAAAAATCCATGACTATTACTTCATTAATCAAATATTCCTTGTAATATAGTGGAAATGGTTTTACCTCATGTATTTTAGAATAATTAATGGTGCAAAGAGATAGAAAGGTGGGTGAAAATGGGAGAGAAAAGTATACAAATTCGGTACCCAAAATATCTCCCCAACTGGTCTATCTACATGTCCTCATGCAGCTTGTAATCTCCTCAGATCTGGGTTGGATTGACTGTGACTGGAATGAAGCTATGTGAGATCATATTATCTGGGAATTTCTATCCCAGGGGGTTTATAAGCTTCCATCAGAACAACATCCTTCCACTAGTCTGGGTCAACATTGTATGCAGGAGTATATTTCTCGGCTGGCAACCAAATAAGGGGAAAATGAAACCTCAGCCCCATCCACATGACCTCACATGTCTGAATGCATTCCAAAAAATGTGGCATCCTTTATAATGCCCGTGCAAAACTAGGTGCTCCAAATGGTTCTCAACCTCTAATGGCTGAAGATGACAACATCCGCCTCCTCTGAAAACTATCCAGTGATTCCTTACGGAAATTTGTAATCTGCCTGACACAGAGGTCAACACAACATTTCTAGGTTTTAAACATGTGTCCTCTATGCCCCTCAATTTTTAGAAAGGTAAAATTCTTGTTATAAATATTTTCTGACTCGCCATGCTCCTTCCTCATCATTAGCGGCCTTGTGACTTGGTTTTCCTCAAACGTATCATAGGCCTTTCTCCATTTAATCTGATTGATGGTGTAGGAGGCAAAATATTTAAAATGAATATCCCCATGAATGGAACTGGGTTAAAATCGTGATCATGCCTTAAGAACTAACCATGCATGTAGAGCTCGTACATTAAGTGTTGTCCTATGGTATCATGAATTTTCAAGATATGGAGAAACTGGATGGGATCCTCAATCTCATGCCAAATTTCTTTATATATACTCTCAAGACAAAATAAAATAAATTGTTCATGAAGGAAGAAGGAATAGCTATGTGTAGGAGGTCTACAGGACATTACCTACTACACCAAGGAAAACATCTTTTCCTTATTGGATTGCAGCAGTTGCACTTGTTCTTCCAACTCTTCTATATTGGCCTTTTTCTTTGCTTGCCTCTGTTTCACCTTATCCAATTGGTCTATATATCCTGTAACGATCCTGGTAGCCTGTTCTCAGATCCGCATTGTCTCCTTCTTATGTCCATTCGAAGAAAAATTCCATCTCTGGATTTCAGTAGCCAGGAAGAAATCTAAACCTTCAAATAGATGTTTGATCAGACCAGTCTGTGTAGCTACAAAGGAGACCTAAATTTTTGGCTTTACTACCTTCCACTTGTAGACCTTTACCTTCTTCTTCAACTGAGAAACTTGCCTCTTCAAATCTCAAGATTCCTTCTTCAATCTCATGGTGTCATTTTTTTTTCCACAGAAAAAATCGGTAACCTTTTATTTCTAAAAATGAAAAGTTACACATAGCATATGCATTGAAGCATTTTCAGAAGTTGCCCATTGGGCTCGTGTGCTTTGCACACAATGCGACGTAGCGTGACTACCGTGCATTCAGAAAGAAAGAAGAAAAAAGAAAAAATAAGGGAAGAAGGGACAGAAAAACTGGTTCCAGGGAGTGAGTAGAAACTCACACCTCATGTTTTTCTCCCCTTCTTCTTTTCGACCTTGCGCCACTCTCCTTGGGTGGGATCGATCGTAGCTAAGACTAACTGTGTTTCTGCTTTCTGTGGGCCTGTATCCTTGTCTGAGTCTGAAGTATCTGTGGAGTGATGCCGTTTGATCCCTCCCATACTCAAATCCTCACTTGTCCTCTCTGCCAGATTTGACTGGTGTTGTGAACCCTTGTTAGCTGAAGTGCTTTCCTTTTGAGTCTCTGTTCCTTGGGTAGGCTCAGTATTCTCTGTAGGAATGACTTCCTCCTCTGCTTCTGATTCGTCGTCCTCTGAGTCGGGAGGGGGGTATTGCCACCCTTTTCTCTGCTTGCCTTTCTGCTTCTTTTTACTGTTTGCTTTCTTGGCTTCTGGGCATGTACTTTGCAAGTGTCCTGTCAGCCTACAGATTCTGCATCTGAAAGCAGTGTTTTCATAGTCTAGTCCTTGCAGCCAGTTTTGTTGCTTATATACCAGCCTTATACTTTCCGGTAGTCCTTTGCTTAGGTCGACTTCCACACAAATGCGTGCAAAGGTGTAGATCCTCTCCTCAATCCTCTCCAGATCAGTTTTGATGTATTTCCCTATGCTGTTCCCAATGCCTTCCAAAACTCTTTCACTCCAAAAGTGAAGAGGAAGGTTATATAGGCGGACCCAGACCGGCATTCTGGAGACAGTCATTTTGTTTGGGTCAAAATCTGGAAACCATGGGGTCATGAAAAGACCCGTTGTTCCCCAAAACCAAGGCCCTGCACTGATGATTTTATCTCTGTCTTCCGTGGATGCGAACTTCACAATGAAGAACCCCTTGGAGCATAGGTGTATATCACATTCCAAGGTCCAACTGGTATAGATCCAGCGAAATAGTTCCATTGGCTTTGGCCAAAAACTATTAAATCGACAAATTAGGGCCTGAGTTTCAAAAGACTTTACGTATTCATCTAGTCCTGTAGAGTCAATGTTGAGGGCTGGGGTTTGCCCAAGCTGATCTACTATGTATGGCCTAGGTATATGTCCACCTTGGTCTGGAGGGGACCCTGGATCTCTGTTACCCTGTATGATATTTTTGTATGATAAGCCTCCCTTTGATTTTTGCTGAGATGTTGTCTTCTTCCCCTTGTCTCCACCTGTGGTGCTTGGATGTCCCTGGGGCACAGCACCTCCTCTCAGCCTCAAATTTAAGGCAATAGTTGTTTCTGGACCTATATCGTAATTGTTCAGGGTTCTGCTATCCTGAAGGGACCATCTACCACTGACCAGATGCTGGATCTGAACAGGGTAGCCCTTCTCTGCCCAGATTTGCTGTTTCAGCTACAGAATCGTGCTTTCTGCATGTACCCATACAAGACTGGTTTTCCCCACAGGGGGTTTAATAAAAATCTGGAAACAAACTGAAGTTACCTGTTGCAAGGGTTCCGGCTGATCTAGCTGCCTATACCTTGGTGCTGCCTCAAGCTGCGCGAAAAGAGGCTGTCCCCGTGGTATACATAGAAAAGACCCCTTCCTTGCCTCATTCCAGAGCTTGAGGAGCCCGACTCGATCTATGGCTGTAGACAGCGAAACTGTCTTTCGCCAGAGATCCTTAATGCGCTTCGTTCTTGCATGAAGATCTCCAAATCCGATTAGTAGTGTAGGGGACTCTTTCTGATTATGCCGATCCCTCGTCTCTGCCTCCTCTATGTACTGAATCGGCTTTGAGGTCTACATAACAGACATGGAAGCCTCTGCTCTTGCTGCATGCAGATGAGGGGGCGAGCGAAATACTAGAAATCCCCGGTCAAAGCCGATTAACAGGCTTCCCTCGGGTTGAGGTCCCAGATTAGTAAAGTAATCGCCTCCAAGCGCTCTGTTCATCGTGGGTTGTTGCGCTCCATAGCTAAATTTCACAGCCGATCTATTCCTTTTCGTCCAGGTCTCTCTAACCATCGTGGAAGGACTATGTGAAGAGGCTTTGGTGGCGTCTCCCTTAGCGGGAGTGAAAGGATCCTGGAGAGGTCTGTAACAGGGCGCCCTCGATCGGGCCGGATCGCACCTTGGTCCTTGGATAGCGGGAAGCACTGCTTGAGATCTGCGATCTTCCTCCCACAACGTTCGAATCCTGCTTTCAAATCCATGATCCAGCTGCAATACTATCTCTCCCACCCTGATTTGGCCAGGAACTGTCGGATCGGGTTCATCACCGTATGAAAACCGACCTGGGACTGTGCTGCCCTGAGTCACAGTCATGGCGGCGGCGATGTTCTGAAGAAACCTTGCGGAAACCCTCGCTGTATCCATTCGGCGATCCCCCGTATTCTCCGGTTCTCACCAAAATGTTGTTTATCCAATCTCATGGTGTCATTGAGTTGTAGTTGATACCTTTTCTTGAGAGGTAATCTTATTTTCTCACAATATTCAATCCATTCATATTTGACAATGAATTAATTTCCTGAGCCTATAACAAGCTTAGGAGGCAATGGAATGATGTCAGTATTATCCACTAGTTTTTCTATTAGGTATTTTTGGCTGGGCTCCCTGTCTTCAAGGTCATCCTCTTCTATATTTTCCTCAGGGAATCTTGTCATTTAGTCAGAACTTCCAGCGACCATCCTGTGTTCTGGTATTTCCATAGGAATTCCATCTCCCCTGCGAGCCTTTGGGCGCTCTAGCTGAGATTCAACAATTACTGGGATGATATTGGCCATGTCCATCCCTAGGTTTATGAACTTAAGCACTGGTGGGATAACTATTTCCTCCATTAATCATTGGGACAAGTGGAATCCCTTCGACCCTCTAGGCATCAGAAATTGGAACGAAGAATGGGGAATAGCTTCATCATCCTCATTTCTAGCTTGGGTCCAAATTTCATGCACTACTACTTCATTCGGGGTCGACGCTAGTTCTTGTGGAACAATGTCGATTCTGAGGATTATTTCCTTTCTGTCCTCCTACCCTTTGCACATTATTTCCTCCTCTATGGTAGATACTAGTTCTTGTGGGATAGTATCAACCTCACGAGTTATTTATCCTCTATCTTCCTGTTCTTCATGGATTGCTTCCTCTTCTACAGTCGGCACTCGCTCTTGTGGAACAGTGCCAACTTCGCAGGTTGGCTCTTCTCTGTCTCCTTGTTCTATCTGAATCGAGGGTAGTTCTTGTGTAACACCCTCACTTAATTCGATATTTATTTCTACTTGGGCAGGTGATGTTGTTTCTTGTGAAACAACATCACTTTCCATCCCTTTGTCTGATGTTCTTCTTTATTGTTATTTATTAATAAAAGTTGACGATTGTAAGACATTCTCAAATTCATGCACTATATCCATAATTTATTCATATCTAGGTTCTTCAGGAGAGGCTGGTTCTTGTGTGATAGCCTCGCCAATTGTCTCCTCCATTCCCATTTCTTCTGGTTCTTCCTGATCAACTTCAATCTCCATTTCTTTCGATTCTTCCTGGTCTATTTCCATGTTCTCTGAATATTATTCCTCTGCTAAACCAGCCAAAGAGACTAGTTCTTCTTCTCTAGCAGCAACGACAACTGCTATCTCTTCTTCCGATGATTCGCAGAGTTCTGCCCAAGAGACTTGAAATCTGACTATTGCATGCATGACTAGTAAACGCACCAATCCATGATTGGAGAGCATTGCTGGCATCTGGCGTGAATGCCGAGAAGATTGTGCCATATGCTACAATTTTTTTAATAAAAAGAAAGACATGTTTAAGGAATGCACCTGATCTTGTAGAAATCGAAGGTGAGTCAAAATTTTAAAGTGATATTTGGACAGAGTTGCAGCTCGTCCTTCACAAGTTATGTACTTCATTACAAAGCCTATTACTTCATTCCATGGATATGGTACATACTTGCACTCATACACTCTCCCATATGGAATGACACTTTGTCCTACCTACAAGAACAGTTTGGGAAACTACGGGAGAGGACTCTCCGAGAAAATCACTGCTTCCCTTGCTGTCTCAGCCCACTAACTTCTACAATTATTTCTTTTGTGACAAGAATTTCCAATCCTCTAACCCACAAGCAATTCTCATCCAAATTAAGTGTAAACTGTATTATAATTCCTTTTTCAAACCTATGCAATCTATGAAATTAGATATCCCATCCTGCATCGACAAAAACTTACCATACCTCTAGATTACTGTAGACCAAGACTGTATTTTCAAGTTCATGCCACATAGCCAGTCCACCCATATTGTGGAGACTGTAACAACACTATGGAATAGCAGACCGTTGGACGGAGTGGTGGGTACCAAATTTTGCATTACAACATGGTGAAAAATGAGGGGTAGTTATGGTAAATATGGATGGTAATTCTCAGGAAACGAGGAAAATCATGAAAAAGTATGGTAAGTGTGATGAATGGAATATTAATTATTTGATATGAGGTGGAAAGGACATGTTTCGGATCTCAATTGTATTTAATGATTATACAGAGTATGATAAGGATCGTAGGGTGTACCACACATGGAATTGTAATAATGATTTGTGAAATCATCATTACGCCGTCGTTAAATTATGACGGCACACCCCCCCCCCCCCCCCCCCAACTTAAAAGTTGTTGTTCTTGCCATTAATGTCTTCACATGGAATATTTAATTAAATCCATACAAGTCAAGTGGAGACTTACCTGGAGGTCTACCTAGACGAAGTGACGGTTGGTATAATGACGACATAGTAATGATGCACATTGCAGATGGAATAACAATAGTATGAGTATTAGTATCTATAGTAACAACAGTGCAAGTAATAGAATTCAGAGTAACAACATCTGGAGTAATAATAGTGCGAGTAGCAGCATCCGGAGTAACAAAATATGGAGTAACAATAGTGCAGGTAACAACATCCAGAGTAACAGCATCTGGAGTAACAACAGTGTGAGTAGCAACATCCATAGTAACAAAATTTGGATTAACAACAGTGAGAGTAACAACATCTGGAGTAACGACACCTAGAGTAATAGCAGTGCGAGTAGCAGCATCTGGAGTAACAACATCTGGAGTAACAGTAGTGTGAGTAACAACATCTAGAGTAATAACATTGTGGCTAGTAGAAACTAAGGAGTAACAACATCATTAGTAGCAAAAAATGAATAACAACATCATGAGTAGCCGCATCTAAGGAGTAACAACATCGATACTTAGAAGAAATTTTTTATCTTTAAAACATTACTCCTTAGTAGTAGCTCCTGCAAAAAGACAACAAAATAAATAGTAACAATATTTATTCATTTTTTTTAATTATTAATTAAATTATATATATATATATATATATATATATATATATATATATATATATATATTATTTACAGGGAGGATGTAGAGGAAGAGTTCTCTGCATTGATAACCTTCAAACCAGATTTCTCAGAAAGATGTTTGGCGAAAACATCCTTGGAGGCTGGGTGGTGGTATAATCTTAGGCGATGTCCATTTTTTATGAATGAAGCATGTGTATCATCAATTGTGACTAGCCTGACTGTTCCATTATCAAATAAAATGTCGACCTTGTAAGGTCCCATCCAATGAGTGCAAAGCTTTCCCTTAAAATCCTTAAAACGAGAGTCATAAAGTAATGCCTATTCTCCCCTATGAAACACCTTGTTTTTGATAAAATTATCATGCCATTTCATTCTCTGCTGCTGGATAGTAGTAGTCCTCTGGATAACCATTGAACGGATTTCATTTAGTTTATTGAGCTAGGCTAGTTTGTGTTTTTTGGCGTCTGATAGATCCAAACCAAATTCAAGAGCCGTTCTGAGTGTACTGATTTCAAATTCTATTGGAAACAATAGGTATTTCCCATAAACCAACTCAAATGGTGAAAACCCAGTTTTCTTTTTCCATGTTGTTCTGTACACCCAGAGAGCTTCAGGCGGCTTCTAAGCCCAATCCCAATGATGGTATGCCACAGGTTTTGTCAAGATATTTTCCAATGTCTTGTTTGTTCTTTCCACTTGTCCATTTTCCTAGGGATGGTATGGAGATGTCACCCTGTGTTTGACCCCATATTTCTAGATAATCTTTGTTATCATGTGTGATGTAAATTGTGATCCTCCATCTAAAACAATCTCTCTTGGAGTACCGTAACAAGAAAAAATATGTTCAGATAGAAAATTTGAAACCACCTGCTCTGTTGCTTTCGCAAGAGATTTGGCTTCTACCCACTTAGTCACGTAATCTGTACAGACCAAAATGTGAAAATTTTGTTGGGAGGGTGGGTTGAAGGGACCAATAAAGTCGATAGCCCATTTCTCAAAAGGTTTGAGGACTACAAATGCCTGCAAAGGCATTTCATTAGCTCGATCGGGTTGCCCCATATGCTAGCAACTATCACACCTCTCGACATAATTCTGTGCATCCCAAAAGATAGAAGGCCAGTAATATCCCATTTGTAGCACCTTATGACCTATTATTTTGTCTAAAAAATTCCCTCCACAAGGGCCATCATGGGCAACCTTCAATACTTCATAAATATCATCCTCAGCTACACAACGCTGAATCTTCTTATCAGCTCCTGTATGAAAGAGGTACCCTACCATCCAAGAATATCGGGCACTGTGATGAATAATTTTCACTATTCCCTGTATAAAAATGATGAGGCACCTTCCCTGCAGCAAGATAGTTAGCAATATCTGCATACCATAGAGGTTTAGTAGAAATTGCAAAAATATGCTCATCGGGAAAATTATCTTCTATAGGTGTGCATTCATCATTGTTATTCATTCTAGATAGGAAATGAACAACTACATTATCTTTTCCTAGTTTGTCTATTATTGTAATATCAAATTCTTGAAGCAATAGCAACCATCTTGTAATAAGGCCAGGAGTGATAGGTTTATTCATCAAATACCTTATTGCTGCATGATCAGTATGTACAAAAGTAGGATACTCGGTGATGTAGTGCCAAAACTTGTTGATAGCATCAATGACAACTACGAATTCTTTCTCCATCACTGTGTAATTCAGTTCAACAGGAATTGAATTCTTGCTGACATAGTAAATTTCATACGGTGTTTTGTTTACCTGCCATCCTAAAACAACTCCTACTATTGTCTAAGAAGCATCAGCATGTATGTGAAATGGTAATTCCCAATCAGGTCCTCGAAGGATTGGAGCCTTGCAAATCCGTCCCTTAATTTTTGTGAAAGATGCTTCACAGTCTTTAGTCCACAAGAATTCTGCATATTTTTTTAGCAATTGAAAAAGTGGATGTGCTATTTTAGAAAAATTATCTACAAAGCATCTGTAATAACCAGCACAACCAATAAAGCTATGTACCTGTGTTGGTGTCTTTGGTACTAGGAAGTGTAATATTACCTCTACTTTGGCTAGATCAACTCAAATTCCAGCAGCTAAGAGAAAATGTCCCAATAATATTCCTTCTTCCCTCATCATATGGAATTTTACTATACTCAAATATACATGGGCATGCTTACATATTTTTATTACTTTCTCCAGATTCGCCAATCCCTCTTCACATGAGTTTCCATATGGAGCAAAATCATCCATATAGATTTCAATATTGTCATTGACCAAATCAAAAAATATTACCAGAATTGCCCTTTGAAAGGTTGTAGGAGAATTACACAGGCCAAATGGGAGGACCCTAATTGTAAAGGTCCCCCATGGGCATGTGAAAGTTGGTTTATCCTAGTCTTATGAGGCTATATGGATCTAGTTATATCCACTAAATCCATCTAAGAAGGAAAATAACTTCTTCCCAGCCAAGGTGTCTAGGATTTGGTCAATGAATGGAAAAGGGAAATGAACTTTTTGATTTTCCTTGTTTAGCTCCCTGTAATCTACACAGATCCGCCATTTACCATTCTTTTTAAGAACAATAACTAGCAGAGATACCCATTGGCTATCCGAGATGGGGTAAATGAAACCTACATCCAATAATTTTTGTAATTCTTCTTTGACAATGTTCTTTAGAGCAAGATTCATTCTCTAATGGGGCTATCTCACAGGGCGGAAATCTTCCTTAATATAAATATGATGAGTACATAATTTGGTAGGGATTCCCTTCATGTCGGTATATTCCTAGGAAAAATCTTCTTGATGGTCTTGAAATACTTTTAAAAGATGTTTTGTCTGGGATTTAGACAGATTGGGGTTGATATCGAGTGTTTTCCCTGGTTCAATTTCAATCGGAATACTATCATGGGATGAAGTTACAAGAATTTTTTCAACTTCGTCTTCTGGTTCAGTGTTTTACTGTGTCTCATAGCTCATAGAAAATTCTAAAATATGGTGAGTAGAACTGGAAATAGAACCAGGATCATTAATAAAAGTGTTAATAGTATCACCATTGGTTTCTTTTTTTAATTGCAGGGCCTGCCCAATAGTGAGGATTGGTCTAACTTCTTCATTTTCAAGTTCAGGCTCTTCTACTTGTAGAGGTTTCTGATTAGTTAATAATTTTTTATATGGGTTGGGTTCTGCAGGAGGGTAAAGAGTAAGATTCTTTGTAATTGTCCCATTTGATATAATCATATTCCTAGATCAGCACCCTATGTAAGCATCTACAGTTGCGAGCCAAGGTCTTCCCAAAATTAATGGGTGACCACCAACTGAGGATCCTGTCTGTAATATGAGGAGGTCCACAGGGTAGTGCCATGAATCCACTGAAATAGTCACATATTCCAATTTCCCTACTGGTTTAATTGTAGACTTATCTTCTAGTTCCAAGATAGTAGGGATTGGCTTAACATTTTTGAGACCTAATGTGTTCATTGTTTCAGAGGTAATAATATTGATGGTAGCGCCAAAATCCACCAGCACATTTGGGATTTCAACCCCATTGATTTTTACTACTAGAATTGGGTTTCCTAGGTCTCCATATTTTACAGACATGGTATTTCCTAGCATGATGTCAGACAGTCTACCCATCACATGAATGGTTAATGGATCCCTTGGTTTCTTCCCAGGTTTCTTAGAGCAGTAATCTTTGAGATTTTTTGCATATATAGGTACATCCCTCATCGCTTGTAGCAGGGGTATTTTGAAAAAATTGTTTTTCAATTCCCCCAAGAAATCAAACTATTCTTGAGGGTTTTGTTTGTTCAGGGTTAATATTTCAGGATATGGCGGGGTGATTGGACGATCCTGGTTAAGAACAAGTTGGGGAGGTGTTTGATTTGTTATGTTTTGGTCTGGTTTATCCCCAACTGTCCTCTTTTCTGGTTCTACAACTTCATTGTCAATATGTTCAATGATAATAGGTGAACTGGGAGCATTTACTACCCACCTAGATTGTAAGTTTATTTCATTAAGTCCTGCAGTAGAAATGCTATAAGATGGAAGGTTAAGAGTGTCTGTTTGTTGGACCACTTTATTATTAGGATTTTTATTGGGCTAGATAGGAAGCTAGGGTGGAAGGGATGGGTTGCCTGGAGGTACATTGGAGGGTAATTGAATTTGTTTTTTAGGCATAGATAGGGGAAATTTCATAGTAGGAGAGGGTCCATGCCAGTTCTGATTCCACGAACGATTCGAACTATTTTGGGGAACCCATTGTTTCCAGGGAGGATATTGATATTGAGACCACATACATGAGAAAGGTACAGACTGGGGACCCATATTAAAATTATTGAAATAATGAGATGGTTCCTGAGGCATACCTAGATTCATAGATGGTGGTCAAGGTTTCCATGGGTTTTTTGGCCCCATGAAGTACAATTGATCCACTACATTTTCTTCACTTTCCCCTTGAAAAAATTCCTTCAGTCCTAGTAAGGAAGGGCACGAGCTAGTCACATGAGTCTTCTCACACATTTCTTAGGCTTCCACTATGTTTAATGGGAATTCTTTCAAAGGATTCTTATTTCTAAACTGTGGGCAGAATATAGCCATAGTCTTCTCCAACTCTATGGGCAGAGTGTCCATATGGGTGGATAATGTGCTCAAGATATCAGTCCTTAAGTTATCTAGTAGGTTTCCAAAATATTCCTTTGTAACCCCTCCACTAGAAGTCTTTAATGACTGAATTCCTTTTCCACTCCTTCCAGCCCCTTATGAACACTGAATGCATAAGTCATAGATGGTGTCAAATTCTTCTTTTGAAACATCCCCCTTCCCTACTATGTTCAAAAGTTGCAGGGAATCTTCCCTCAGTGCCCGGAGAGAGATGATTTTCAGAATATATTTATTGAGGTCACTATGGCATGATATCTGTAGTATATATTTGAATCATTCCACACAATATTCCATATTTTCGTCCACCTTCTGTGGAAACTTAAAAATCTCCTCCTTGATATCACGAGATTTACAATAGTCCTAGTAATTTTCCAAGAAGGTTTCTTTTATCGCATCCCATGAGGAAATAGTCTTTCCTCCTAAACCCATGAACCATTGTAGGGCTGCCACTTTTAGGGTAGCAAGAATTATTTTTAATTTCTAAGCATTAGATATATAATCATACCCTTGATAGACAATGTCAAATTTGAAGAGGAATGTATCAAGGTCTTCAGAAGAAAGCCCATGAAAATTAGGGAGAGCTGTCAAAGGAATGGGCTTCATCGGTTTATAACCTATAATGTTTCTAATTGGAAAATCAATAGAAGAACTTGCAGGTGCCATAAATATTCTCCAATACTCATTTGGGATTTCAACTAGTTCTGTGACTAGTACTTGGGGTGATTTTATTGCAGGAGGTTTCATCGCACTCCGTTGGTCCCTTGGTGATGCAAAATTCCCCAGGATCTCTCTTTCCAAATCGGAATTGCTTAGTTCAACTACAGGAGGCTTTACAACACTCCCTTGGTCTCATGGTGATGAAAACCCTTTCGGAGGTTCTTCTTCCCAAATTGAATTGCTCAGTTCTTCTGACCCTCTACTTGTTATTTCTTCCCCTTCTATTGACAAAAGGGATGTATCCTCCACTAATACCTTGTTTATTGCTTCTTCCATCATCGAAATAACTTCCTCTGGAACCATGGATGGCACTGGTTGTTCAATCGACTACCCTTCAGACTTTGTCTGAACCCTTACCCTGACAACAGTGCGAGAGGATGCTTCAGATTTAGCGTTTTCAATGATATATTGCATATATGTCTTCCTCCCCAGATCCTTTTCTTTGTTTGGGGGTCTTCCTCTGCCCCTCTTATTCAGATCTTTGTTCATACAATTGGTAATAATAATTCATCAAAATAGAAAAATTGCTCAAGACCCGGAGCAGGACAGATAGCTTCCTCCCTGGGAAGAGAGAGTAGGTTCAAAAAAAAAATCAAATAAACTAAAAATAAAATAGAAGTTCAAGACCTGAAGTAGGGTAATCAAATACCCTTCCCAGGATGAGAAGTTGGCTGTTTCAGAAAAATAATCAAAAATAAAAAAAGTTTAAAACTATGCTCGGGACTTAGATCAGGGAAGCAAATACCCTCCCTAAGACGAAAGATCGGTCTTAATGAAAAATCAAACCAACGAAAAACAACACACTATGCTCAGGACTTAGAGCAGGGTGATGGATTCCATCCCTAAGATGAGAGATCATTTCTAAAAAAAATAATAAAAATAAGAAAAACACCGAACACTACGCTCAGGACTTGAAGTAGGGTAATAAATTCCCTTCCCAAGATGAGAGATCAACCCTTAGATCAATTGCAGATCGTGTTCTTGCACCTTGTTAGCCTTCCCCAACAATGGCACCAAAATGTTGGTGTCTAGATGTGAAAAAATATTCAAACCCTTTTTCCACATAAATTATCAACCCGAGGGCATTATTTATTTCAAGACTAATGCACACAGTATATGAAAGAGAAATCACATAACCTGCTATTGAATCACAAGCTGTAATTAATGAACAAGAAAACTAATGTAACAATAATTAAAATGGATTGCAGAATTAAAAAGGAATTCACAGCAATTGTAGAATTATAGTGGAACAACAACAATAATAACAAATCAAAATATAAAAACAACAAAAGAAAGATAATGCAACACCTGATCAAAAGAGTGGGCCTAAATCTCTGATCAGGGTTGTGGAAAGCTCACAATTTACAAATGAAACAACATAATACTATGCATTCAATTAATTGGAAAATGCTTCTATTACAAAATATGTATATTCTTTCCTTACCCTGATTCATAGCATGGTGGCCCTCTTTATACAACTATTTAGGAAATCATAGATTTCCTTTAACAACTAAATAACTACAATTATACAATTCGTTACAACAACAACCTAGTTGCCAAAAGGAAACCATTAAAAATCCTAAATTGTTGTTGGGGTAAAACAGAGTCTGTTGCGTTGTAGCAGTAGGTAAAGATAGCACTAGAAATTAGAAGTTTCTCCTTGGCTCACAACTGTAATCCCTTTGATTTTACCAAATCTATAAAAAAATTGAAGTTAATGCTTGCAAAGGTAAAAATTTCATGAATATTAATTCATTACGCAAATATTCCATGTAATATAGTGGAAAGGGGTTTACCTCATGTTTTTTAAAATAATTAATGGTGCAAAGAGATAGAAAGGTGGGTGAAAATGGAAGAAAAATGTTTACAAATTTGGTACCCAGCACCATTGACTTCATCGGAGGGTAAACTTGATTCTTTAATTAATACAATGGAGAAGATGATGGACAATATGACCATCACAGATAGACAAGCAAAACAACTAATCAGAAATCCCAATTTCAAAGGCCAACAGTAGCAACCTCGATATCGGATTAAATAAAGAGAGTAGAAGGGTCAATATCAACAAGGTCAGCAACATGTTTGTGCTCCTTTTTAGCAAAATTATATAGAGGGTCCTGATGAAGAATAATAAATCTCAAAAGAAAATCATCCTTTTTAGGAAAACCAACCACCCATTTTCCTGACTGAGGAGGATGAATTTTCTGAAGAAACTTATGTACCTGATGATCAACAATATGTTCTTTCTAAGGATGATATGTTGGCAGTACGAATGGAGGATTATCAAATATGTTACCAAAATTTCGTTATCCAAGTGAAAAGTTAATTTGTTCTGAGAAATAGTAATGTGCCCATAACTTCAAATCAGAATAAATAAAAGGGTCATGTTGCTTCAAATCAAGGAAAAAGTAATGAATCTTCCACTAGAAATCCGAATAAAGACAAATAAATTCAAGTTGGAGGACAAAAAAGGATACCCTATTTAGAGAACAACCTGAAAATAAGGACTTACCATCTAAAGAGGTGGAAAAACATTATTCTTTATTCATCCTTGAGAATGAAATTTCAAATCTTAAAGTTTCAATTACTTTTATTGAATTAATAAAGAATGACAAATACAAGTTTCAAGTAGCCAAAATGCTTAAACTTGACCAAATGTATGATATGGTGAATGTTCATGATGACCACCTCGAGCTTTTGTTTGGCACTGTTGTAGATGGTAACTTAGAAGACAGTGAAGGTCCACCTTTTTACCTCAGTCCCAGAATTCATGATTTCATTCTCCATAATTCTATTCTACACTCCGGGGCCTCACATAATCTCCTGCCCAGATCCATCATGTAAAAACTAGGATTGGATTTTACCAAGCCATACCATGACCTTTACTATTTGGATTCAGGAAGGGTTACGTGTCTTGGTCTCATCAAATATTTAATGGTTTCCTTAGATCAAATTCCAGCTAGTATTTTTCTTATGGACGTTGTTGTAGCTCACATTCCACTGAGATATGTAATACTTCTCTCCCAATCATGGGGAGCCAAACTTAAAGGTGATTTGCAGTTATACTTTTCCTATGCTACTATACTAGTTTTTGGACAACTAAGAAAATTATACAGGGAGAACAAGATGAAATACATGATTAGTTGCAAAGAAAAACCCCATAATCACCCAATTCATGTTGTTCATATAGATTTAAAATCGTTTGTTTTGTACAGCGATGATTTTTCAACATTGTTAGATGATTTCATGGAAGAAAGAGAACAAATTTATGAGATTTCAGATTGTGTTCAAGAAATTTCAAGTCCAGAAAAGTAAAAACTCGAACCAAGCAACTTGAAGCTAAGTATATCAGTAAAAAATACAGCCAAAAGAGTGAAGGAGGTAGAGTCTATTGGGGCAACAGATCATTCTAAAACAGATAATCAAAATTAGTCATCCAAAATTAAGCTTCCCAATGAAGAAAATGGCTTATGGACTATGGATTTTGACAGATCTTTAGGTAAGGAAGGAGTTGGAATTGGAATTTGGAATAGTGGTCCTATGAATTATTCATCTCATATTCCTCCTAATGTTTGTAATTTTTCTTATAAATTGGCATTTGATTGTTCCAACAATCAGGCTGGATATGAGTTTTTAATAGCTGGTCTTAAAATTCTCAAGAAACTAGGTGCTAAGATTTCTATATATGGTGACTCCAAGTTGGTAATAAGGAAAGTGAAAGGGGAATACCTGGCCAAATATCCTAGAATGCGAGCATACCATAATGCGATATTATACATTCTTAGGAGCTTCCCTGAATATAATCTATAATTTATTCCAAGGAACAATAATATCATTGATGATTCCCTTGCCACTTTAGCTAGAATGTTCGAGATTTTGGTTTATCCCAACAAGAAGTATGAGATCAATGTCAAACATCACCCTATTGTTATTGAAAATGTTCGGTATTGGAAATTCTTCCAGAATGAAAAATATATTGACTATTTCTTGCAGATAGAGGAAGATTTTGTTATGTCACAAATTGATGATCAATTTTATGAAGATGATCAAAAAATGGATGCAGTAGAATTAAAGGTATTACAAAAAGAAGATAAATTAATATCAAATATTCTAGTACCCTCGGAGGAGATTTTTGATCAAGATGTTGTTGCACGGAAACCAAAAATGCTACCAATTGAGTGTTGGCTTGAGGGGTCCTTACCCAGGTTCAGATTTATCGTGCAACCAACAAACCATCCAACTATTTTCCCTTTCAGAAATGATCTACTTGCGTAGATCAAAGTCTCACTCGAAGCAATATGGGGGGGGGGGGGGGTTCTAGAACTAGTTTTTTACACCCTGAGGAAGAATTTAGTGTAGTGGCCCTAGTAGAATTATAACAGAACTATCATAGACAATATAAAAATGCAAGCATAAACATATCAATAGAACAACAAATCAACTCATCGTATATTATCATAGAATGCGTCAATATGTATTCACGCATAGTAAACATATATACTTCTTAAAACTTATTCATCAAATGATATTCACGCATAATACAATCTATTCATTTGCGCAGATGAAATTAACCATAAAAAAAATTAAATAAACATATTCTAATATCAAATAAAATAAAGTATAAGTAACAGGAGATCGCACAATAGTCCATATTTCGCCAAAAACATTATTGTTTATTAAGATATCTAGTAGTTCAATACATTTAATCCTTTAATAAATTCTACCCTTCTGTGCACACATCCAACAGAGTCCATACACAACTAGGACTTAGGTCTCCATGCACACAGCCAGTAGGGGCCTTTCTACTAAAAAACGTAGACTTAGATTGAAATCCTTAAGCAATAGCCATAACATAACAAAGACATCCTTTCATGACTTGATCTTTACATAATTATACTAACTTAGACATGTAAATACCATGGTTTGTGGTGGGCTGGATGCAGGTGTTATTGATAAGCTTTCAAACTTAGAGACAAGTTCCTCTGTTTCAGGTGAAATTTTGTCTCTGGACTTTTTCGAAGTCTCAGTCATCCGGTCCCAAAATAACTCAAAACAATGGCGGAATCACACTTCAAAAAATAATCATAATTTCCACTTTAGATTTGATTTCGATGAAACCAACCATATTAAATCCCTTTACTAAAAATTTATTGCATCCATTCTAGCTTTTAAACTCCACACATGTTTGAATGTGATATCTGTTGGATCACCTAGCAACCATATGGTTACGATGGCATAGACTCCAAAACTCCGCTTAATAATTCATCGGGTCCACTTTAATTGTTAAACTCTGGGCATCTAATTATGCAATTATCGTCGGATCAATGATCTTGACACGAGGGCCATCAGATTGAACAAACTCTGGACGATTAACTTAAATTATCAAATCCCATTTAATAAATAACACATCCATTTAAAAGGTTAAATAACGCTCAAATTTTCATGTGATGCTCGTCGATCGGCTTTGATCAGATGATTCTCCTATAGATTTAGAGCTTCAAATAAAATACTGTAACTTTTATGAAATTTTATCAGATATTCACATCCCTCGCCAGGTTATCAAATGTACATATTCACATGCAATATCCATCACCTTTCCTTATTTAGACGGGAGGTTTCTGAAGCCTTCCTGGTTTTCAACTAAACCTCTCCCTAATTAACAGTCACACATATATAATAAAACTTCATAAATTTAAAAAACATGCATATATTACAAAGATACAGAGAAAAACTAGTTTCTTCAATTTTAACTACAATAAAATCCTCTCACCCCCACTTTTACATTCAAGCTTACATATAATATATATTGTTCATACAAGCGTTCAAATCTTCTTCAAAGGGATCGAATTTTACTAGTTTTAGATAAAATCACTTGGCATGATATTTTCCTAAAATCTTCAACTAAAAACTAAATACATTGAACTAATTACAAAGCAGTTCAAATATCTAAGGAATAGTTAAAATCCTATCTACCAAAATAGTAAACTTCCAGCTAAAGGAACCCACTCCTTTTCTTGTAAACTTTTTTTGTATTTTTGGAATAAAATTGAAGTCATTTTTCCTCGAGGTCTCATGCTCCTGCATCAAACTCCTGTGGACAAAATTCTTCATGGGATCTTGTCCATGAGTTTCCCTACAGAATTGCCCAATTTCTATAACATGGTTTCTATCATCCAAGTAGCCTCTGCAATTGGTTGATCTTTCCACTTGACCAAATACTGAAAATACTCCCATCCTCTTGTCTTCTTAGATAATATTTTGTTCAAAATCTTCTCTGGTTTCAATGTCTTTTCTATGGGTAATTGTTTCAACCAATCAATCTCTTCTTTGCCTTCGGTTATATCATCCGTGTCTTTTCCTTCATACCTGTACAAATCAGCAACATTGAAAATTGGAGATATTCCAATGTCAGGGGGTAATTCAATTTCATATGCATTTGCAAAAAAAATTCTCAATACTTTGCATGGTCCAATTTTCTTAAATTTCAACTTGTTATATGACATTTTAGGAAATATTTCCTTTCTCAGGTGTGCTAGAACCAAATCTCCAACCTCAAGGTTAACTTCTCTCTTCTTCAAATATGCTCTGCTTTTGTACTTGATGTTGTTGTCCTGTAACTATTGTTTGACCTATTCATGTATTGCTTGAATTTCTGAAGCAAAATCTTCTCCTTTAGCACTTCTCATCTCTTCCTTTCCCAAATTTATTAGTTCATACACTCCTCTTGGGTGCATTCCATAAAATATATGGAATGGACTCTGCCTTGCACTCATATTAGGAGAGTCATTATAAGCATATTCAGCCTATGCCAAAATCTAATCCCACTATTTAGGATGTTCACCTACAAGGCTTCTTAGAAGATTCCCCAAGCTTCTATTCACCACCTCAGTCTTTCCATCAATCTGAGGGTGATAAGATGAGCTGAAACTTAGTTTAGTACCAATATTTTTCCACAATTTCCTCCAAACATGACCAACAAATCTGGTGCCCCTATTAGAGACAATTATTTTAGGTAACCCATGTAACCTTACAATCTCTTTGAAAAACAAATTAGCAACATGAGTAGCATCACTGGTTTTATAACATGGAATAAAATGTGCCATTTTAGAAAATCTGTCAAATACAACATAAATTGCATCATTCCCTCTCTGTGTTTTAGGTAAACCCAAAAAGAAATCCATACTTACCATATCCCAAGGTCTATCTGGAATAGGTAATGGAGCATGCAAGCCTGTGTTTTGACTCCTTATTTTTGCATACTCACAAACTTTACAATTTCACACATACTTCTCCACTTCAGATCTCATCTTTGGCCAAAAATAAAAATGACTCAGTTGTTCATAAGTCTTGTCTACACCAAAATTTCCACCAAGTCCACCACTATGTTTCTCCTTAATTAAATTTTCTCTCATAGAAAAATTTGGTATGCACAGCTGATTTATTTTAAATAGCAAACCTTCTTGCAAGAAAAAGTCCAACCACTTACTCCTATCCAACAAAACAGGATTGTTGCATGCTTCAAATGCCTCTTTAAATCCAAATATAGCTTATACAATTCTTTAATAAAATCAAAACCCAACACTTGACTTTGAATTTCTTGAACTAAAATAATTTTTCGACTTAAGGCATCTACTACGCTTGGAAATTTATATGTTTCAATACAAAATTGAAACTTTGAAGATATTCTACCCATTTTTCATGTTTTTGATTTAGTTTTGGATGTTTCATAATGTATTGCAATGCACAATTGTCTGAATAAAGCACAAACTCTTTAGACATCAAATAATGTCTCCACTTCTTTAATGACTACACAACTACATAAAATTCCTTGTCATAAGAAGATATTTCCTTCTTGTCTCATTCAATTTTTCACTGAAATAAGCTACAGGTCTGTCTTCTTGACTTAACATAGCTCTAATAGCTTCCCCACTGGCATCACATTTCACTTGAAAAGGTTTGTTAAAATCAGGCAAAATTAAGATAGGCTTCTCTATTTTCTTTTGTTTCAACAACTGAAAATTTTTTCTGCTTCATCAGTCCATCTAAATGGTTGTCTTTCCTTCTTTATAGTATCAACAATAGGAGAATTGATCTTATTAAAATTCCTTATGGATTTTCTATAAAAACTAGCAAGAACATGGAAGCTTCTTGCCTCAAAAACACTCTTAGGTGAAGGCCATTTTAAGATTTACTTTATCTTGTCTGGATCCATTTTCAATCCATCAAAAGAAACTACAAATCCTAAATATATCAACTCTTCTTCATGAATGAATTTTTTTTTAAAATTTACTAGCAAATTTTCCTGATGCAACTTCCTTAAGACATAATTCATATGTTTCAGGTGTTCTTATTTATATTTTCTGTAAATTAATATATCATCCAGATATACTATTACAAATTTACCAATAAATTCTTTCAGTAATTCATTCATAGGCCTCATAAATGTACTAGGAGCATTTGATAATCCAAATGACATTACCATCCATTAATACAGTCCTTCATTTGTTTTAAAGGTTGTCTTCCATTCATCTCCTTCCCTTATCCTAATTTGATGATAGGCACTCTTTAAATCCAATATTGTAAAATATCTTGCCCCACTTAAAAAATCCATCAAATCTTTAATTCTAGGTAAAGGAAATCTATACCTGATTGTTATTTTTTTTATTCCTCTTGAGTCAGTGCACATTCTCCAGCCTACATATTTTCTTGGACTCAACACTATAGGCACTGTACAAGGACTCAAAATCTCTGTGATCAGTCCTTTATCTAACAGTTCCTGCACCTGCTTCTTGATTTCTTCATTTTCTGTGGGAGTCATCCTATATGTTTCTTTATTTGGAAATTTTTATCCTAGAATCAAATCTATATGATGGATGATATTTCTAATAGGTGGTAATTCATCAAGCAAATCATCTACAATGATATCACAGTAATTTTCCAGCATCTCTTGAATTTCAATTGGTAAATCAGAAATTTTAGTGGAAGTAATTACTACCTTAGGTTTGCAAATTAATGCAAAGTTTACCTCATCATCTTCAATCTGTTGCAGGTATTCTTTTCCACTCAGTAATAAAGCCTTCGGACCAGGTCTTCTTTTTTATGTGTCTTCTTCTTCTATAGGAAACAATGTATGATTGCCACCATCTTTACAAAACTTGTATGTGTTATTTTTCCCATCATGCATAGCTCCTATGTCATACTTCCAAGGTCTACCCAACAATATGTGACATACGTCCATAGGCATCACACCACACATAATTTTGTCTTTGCAGCTGCCCAACTAGAATTCCACTTCACACTATTCATTCACTAATAGTTGATGTTATTTCTGAAGCCATGACACCTTGTAGGGTGTTGGATGTTTCTTTGTCTTCAATTTCAATTTCTCCACCACTTCTGTAGAGACCAAATTATCAGTGTTGCCACTATCAATCACCATTTGACAACATTTTCCTTGAACTTTGGACACGTTTCTAAACAAAGTGTTTCTTTATGTTGTTTCAACAACTTCCTTTATTGGTTTTAATAGAACTTTGTTCACTACCAAAGGTTATCCTTTCTCTCGTATATTCTCTGATTTTGGCACATTTTCTACTTCCTCTTCACTCTGAGACACAATTACATTTCTATGATTTTTTCCCACATTCTCTGGACATTTATAAGCTCTATGTCCCAGCTTATTACATCTATATTATTTTATTTCTCTTCCTCTGCCTCTGCCTCCTCTTCCTTTGGAAAAACTCCTTCTACCACTTGCACCAACTTCTATGGGAGTATGCTGACTTGAGCTACTGCTAGCTCCTTCTCTCAGTGTTGTAGATCTTCCTCCACCACCTTGACTTCCTCTTCCTCAGAAATTACTTCTACCTCTAGTAGATTGCTTCTGCATGAGTTTTTCGCCAGCCTTCAAGGCCATCTGATAAGCCTCTTCTACTATTTTAGGAGACAAAAGAATGATCTCATCTTGGATATCCATTCTGAGACCATTCATATATATTGCAATCTTCTCTTCTCTATCTTGAATTTGTCCTACTGTTATGCTTACTTTGTAAAATTCCCCTATATATTATTTTACTGTCATTGACCTCTGTCTAATATTTTGCATTTGTATAAATAATGAAAGTTGATAATCACTTGGCAAAAACTTACCTCTCAACTTTACCACCATCATGTTCCAATTCTTTATTGGCTGCTTACCAAGTCTCCTTATTTTTGACTGCACTCCATCCCACCAAAGTTCTGCACATCCTTTCAATTTTGTGACAAAAAATTTCACTCTTTTTCCTTCTTCCATTTCTTCATAATAAAAAAAATTATCCATTTCATTAACCCAATATATCAACTCCTTTGGATTTAAGCCTCCTATAAAAATTGAAACTTCAAGTCTAGGTTTAGATGTCGATCCCAACATTGATTTAAAAAATCTCATTTCAGGAGTAAATTCTGTAGTTTCCTCCTCTTTTGCAGCTTCAGCTTCAGGCTCACTTACATCTCCAGCATCTCCATCTCTTTGATTTCCCATTTCCATTACTTCTAATCTAGCTTGCATATGTTGCATAACTTGCAACACTTCAAAATTTTCAACTGGTCTTCCTCTTATTTGACCAGCACCACCTCCTCTTCCAACTCTGTATTTCATGTTGGATTTCTTTTCCTGATATTTCAGATCTTTCTCAGTGTCTAAAGGCTCCTTTGATACCACAATTAGTGGGCTGGATGTAGGTGTTATTGATAAGCTTTCAAACTTAGAGACAAGTTCCTTTTTTTCAGGTGAAATTTCGTCTCTGGACTTTTTTGAAGTCTCAGTCATCTAGTCCAAAACTAACTCAAAACAATGGCAGAATCACACTTCAGAAAATAATCACAATTCCACTTCAGATTTGGTTTCGATGGAACCAACCATATTAAGTCACTTTACTAAAAAATTATCCCATCCATTCTATCTTTTAAACTCCACGCATGTTTGAATGCAATATCTGTCGGATCACCCAGAAATCGGATGGTTATGATGGCGCGTACTCCAAAACTCTGCTTAATAATTAATCGGGTCTATTTTAAACATTAAACCCCTAACATCTAATTATGTGATTATCGTCAGATCAACGCTCTTGACAAGAGGGTCATTAGATCTAACAAATACTGGACGATCAACTTAAATTATCAAATCGCATTTAATAAATATCAAATCCATTTAAAAGGTTAAATAACGCTCAAATTTTCATGTGAGGCCCATCAATCGACTTTGATCAGATGGTTCTCCAGTAGATTTAGAGCTTCAAATACAATATTGTAACTTTTATGCAATTTTATCAGATATTCGCATCGCTCGCCGGGTTATCAAATGCACATATTCACATGCAATATCCATTTACCTTTTCTTATTTAGACTGTAGGTTTCTGAAGCCTTCCTGGTTTTCAACTAAACATCGCCCCAATTGACAGTCACACATATATAATAAAACTTTAGAAATTAAAAAAACACACATATTGATATACTACAGAGATACAGAGAAAAACCAGTTTCTTCAATTTTAATTACAATCAAATCCTCTCACCCCCACTTTTACTTTCAAACTTACATAAAATATATATTTTTCATACAAATGTTTAGATCTGCTTCAAAGGGATCGAATTTTCCTAGTTTTAGATAAAATCACTTGGCATGATATTTTTCTAAAATCCTCAACTAAAAAATAAATACATTGAAATAATTACAAAGCGGTTCAAATCCCTAAGGAATAGTTCAAATCCTATCTACAAAAATAGTAAATTTCCAGCTAAAGGAACCCACTCCTTTACTTGTAAACGTTTTTTATATTTTTGGAATAAAATTGGAGTCCTTTTTCCTCAAGGTCTCATGCTCCTGCATCATTTTGAGACTCATGGTTTTCCCTTTAAACCCGTTACATTGAATAAGGGACTTTGACATGCCCCAAATCCCCTATGACTCTTCCATGCAACGTGCACAAAAAAATATAGATAAAAATTTACCAAAATTCTGCCCCAGGGGACCGCGCTCTAACAAGCCCCCAATACAAACTCATGAATCATCCTGAGTCACCATGTGGTGGTCTCCTTCATATTTTCTTTGAGGGCTTCAACAGAGATCTTCAGTGGCAATATCACTTCGACGATTTGTGTGGTAGCACCCTACGATTTGTCTACTAACTTCGTAGTAGTCATCCCTTCAGCTGACAAATTGATGTTGCATTGGGTTTGCTAAAGGCTCTTGAGGGAACCATCCAATGTCTACGACAATTAAAAGGCTTCCTTAGCCCATGAATGCATCCCTTCTTCCAAAATATTCTCTTAGCGATGAATATATTCGATCTCAACCTGAAGTTCCTTGCCCTCATGAAGGTGGGAAAGTATTTTTGCTGTCACCAATGTAAGCACCGCCATATCAATATCTGCAAATTGTTGCTATTTCACACAAAATTCATTGCGTAGCTGTTGCACCATTGGGTGATTCTAAACATAAGTCTAGACACCAATGGATTCATCTAGTAACTAGCCACAATTTTTCACTATAGCTGATAGAATTCTGTAGCTGCCTTTACCTCTGCGGCACATTTTTCTCGAAACTCTAGGGGTGTTTCAGGTTGAATCTTCACTTGCAGCTCAACAATTTGCTGCTTGAACTCATCCCAGATGGTTTTTACTTCATTACACGATGCCTTTATTGCAGTGGTCAAGCTTTATAATTTTTCTGTAGGTGTGGCTAAAGTAGGGACCTATGGTAGGTGACCGCAAACTTGTTCGATCTTGGCTTCCAGTGCAGCACACTGAGCCTCAGCTGCATGCCACGCCCCCTCCATTGTCTATTTATTTTGTTGAAAAACTGATGCTTTTTGTTGTGATTCATTTGTAGCATGGTAGGAACAGTATTATCTATATTATAACTCATCCACAATCATACTATGGATCATGTGGAGGTTCCCGACTAGCAGCATAGCTAGGGCAATGATGATTTCCCCATAGGATTTAAGTGTCGTGCGCAGAGTTGACGACTCTTATTTGATGGTAGGTGCGGGGATCTAGATGAGGAGGTTATCCCCAGTAGAAGGCAATAAGATACTGATTGACTACACACTTGAAGGAGGCATGCTCACTTGAAGTCGCCTCCTAACAGGTAGTGGCAGAATTTCTACAGTGCATAAACCATATCCAATCCTTCTATTTCCGTAGTTGAATAATTATGATCCGTGATTGATAACTTCCTAATGGAAAAAATGATAGGGTGATTGATCTCTCCAACTCCTGGCTACTTTAAAATGGCTCCATGAAAAATGCAGAAGGCATCAACATGGACATGAAATACCTTCGACCAATCTGGAAAGACCAATATGGGTGTTGGCTCTAGGGGTCCTAACCCATGTTCAGAGGTTAAGCTTTTCCAACAAACCCCTATACTACTAGCCCTTTCAGAAGTGGCCTACTTGCGCAGACCAAAGTCTCACCTGAAGTAGTATGGGAGGGTGCTAGAACTAGGTTTTCGCACCCTGGGAGAGGTCAGGTAAGTCGAGCAGAGCTGCATTTGAATTGAAAATTATCAGATCACATATTATAGAACCCATATCTATCATTTCCTCCGCATCCATGTGCACAATATCATGTATAATCGCAACAAACCCCAGATATAGGAAAATAAGGAAATTATCGCAGCTATTCTTGCATCAATTCTAATAAATGGATTCAGATCAACGGTCAATGTAGCATAAACACATACCACAGTTACTTGCAGAGATCAATATCGAATTATTCATACCATAATAGATGTAGATCGCAGTATAAACACGTAACAAAAGTATTTGCGCAGCTTAAATCAATGACACAGACTATACATAAACAGATATCACAGATTCAAAAGATTCAGAGATTTCAACAGCCTTTCGCATTCATTAATCCTTCACTTACTTTTAGAATACCTAAAAAACCCAACCTACACACATAGCAGCAGGGTCCGAACATAGCAAGACTGAGGATCTCCGCGCACACAGCCAGCATGAGTCCTTTCCACAAAAACCCAAACAGATCTACTAATTCGCAATTCACATCAATCTTAGTCCAAGTCTGTCTTACAACTCAAAAAGTTTCAACTACTTATACTATTTTAGCATATGCATCCAATGGTTTGCAAACCATGGTTTGCGGACTCTTGGTCTACCCTTGACCCATTTATAATTCATTAGGGGCTTTGACCCACCCCAAAACCCCTGCGTTTGAGTAAATATAATAAAAAATATACAAAATGGACTAGTTTTGCAGCTCTTGTAGGAGACCCTGTTCCAACTGTCCCCCAACACAATCTTGTGACTGGTCCCGAGTCACTGTGGTGGTGGGGTCTCCACCTATCCCCATAGTGCATTGATAGCTGTGACCAACGGGGGTAGCACTTCTTGACTCTGAGAGGTAGTGCTCTACGCAATATATATAAGCTTCTATGAGGTTGGTCCCTCTGTCGCAGCCGTGACACTCTCTAGTGTCTAGTTTAGTCACTTCACAACATCATCAACATCTTCTGAGAGCTGGAAGGCCGTAGCAGACTAAGGCTTTAAGCATTCTCTGATAACATGCTTCTTATGGCGGAGTCCCTCAATCTCATCTTGGAGGGTGTTTCTGGTCCTCAATCACGCCAAATGTTGTGCAGGGACCAAGGTAGGTAATGTAGCCTCGATCTTCTCGAAAGATTCCTCCTTCTGTCGCAAGTCCTGATTGATTTTCTGGAGGATTGGATTGTGTTGGATATTGGTCCAAATCTGCATGGGGTCCTCGAGTAACCAGGAACCCTAAGAAATCTACCTTGTAATGGTGTTGGTAGCCTCGGTCACTAGTGCAGCGTGCTGGGCTTGTACCTCCAGGGGTGTTTTGGGCTGCATTTTGGCTTGTAAGTCAGAGATTTACTGCTCCAACTAAGTCTTAATGACCTACATTTCCATCCTGGAAGCCTTCAATGCTATGACCAATCCTTCCACTTTAGCATAGGGAGTGGCTACAGCCAGGATTTCTTCCATAAATTCTATGCAGAGCCAATGGATTAGAGTTTCAAGTTCTGCCTGCTGTGTGACCGCAAAGAGTACCTCTGCATTCTACAGTGCGATGGTCTATTCGGCCATACCAAGTTCGTGGTGTACTTGCTGGTCCCAGTGGTGAATCTCCTGAAGCACTATAGTGTGGAGACCCTGTAATGTTGCGTGGGGTAGCTTGGAAAGATTCAGTTGCACCTCTGCACCTGCTTGAAGATGGATCTCTTGGTTTGGCATACTGACCACAAGGGTGGCACTAGGTAAGGGACAGGGGCGTCTTTCTACCATGGCTATCGTTGTACTACTATATTGCAAGGGAATTCATCCCTGAACCATGCTATTTTGAATGGTGTCTATCTTTAGCTACAAATTTTGCAACTCTTCCTGGATAGTGCTGAGCGCAGCCTTCTGGTGCTCCTCTAATGTGACCCATTTTTATTCTGTGGCTAGTGTAATAGCATCTACAATTTGTTCAAGATATCCATCTGTCAATTTAACTGTCTCATCCCGTACTTTCTGCTAGTTGCGATGATTCTTTCAGGGTCCCTCGACAGGCTCGCTAGTGCGTTTCGTACTTCTGACATTCACTTCCTTCGTGCCTAGCTGCGACTCAACCTGGGTCTCAGCTCTGGTGTTCTTCGTGGTGGCCTGTGGTGGCTGTGTGTCCTTTTTCGAGGCTGCACTGGAATCTTTCCCTATGCTTCTAGTCTCCTTGGTGGTAACAGGTGGGGGTACCTATGTCATGCTAGTACCAGCGGTGCCCCTTCCACTAGTTTTGAAGCCTATCTTCCAGGCAGGAGGCGATAGGAAAATCACATTGTCGATTTCCTCACCTGCTACCATATAAGGGAGTGATGTCTAGGTTTTATTCTTGTGGCTATGGATCTGAATGTTGTTGGTGGTAACTTGGAATGCTGTGATACTCTTGTACTTGTCATATACAATGGGGGACAGCCAAGGTCGAGAATAGATGGTTGCAGCCATGCTACTCTGAAATAGGACCCAGAAGACTTGGTTATCTTCTATGCGTTGTGCATCCCTGGAATCCCACAGATGGGCATACTGGGCCCCTTTGCACATATCTGGAGGGAGCTCAGGGAGGACTGACTCTGTAGGGGTTTCCCAAGCAACTAGGGCTATAAGAAATAGTAGCCAAGCATAGCAGAAGGCTTTACCCTACTCCTAGGATTCAAATACATTGGCTAAGAACTCCTCGCATAAGTATTGGGCCCAATTGAGGTAGACCACCTTCGCACATTAACTAGTGAGCCGAATAACATACGGAGGGATGGTTATGACCTAGCACTTTCGCATTAGCTTGCAGGCTAGTAATATGGTACCCATTTTCGTAGCTTGGTCATTGATGGATTTTATGATGAAGCCCTGTGTATTCCTCTCCACACGGTAGGTCTTATGCACATAATCAGTGGTTTCCCCTTCATATTTCTTGCCTACATGCTCTAAAGGGTGTGGCCCATTCATGTGAAGGCCCGTGATTATATGAACCAAGGCAGCATCTATGTGGACCCTATCCTGAATCCACAGGCAAACTTTGTGTACTAGGGCAATCAGCTGTCGGGCCAACCGATCCATGACATTTTAATGGCCAAAGTGAGGCATACCCAATAGGTTCAGGAGCCCAGATCTAGCCAATCCACTTACCCAATGCTGAGGAATGACTGTGACCCCATCGTCCGCGTAAATTGTGTCAACGTACAAAGCGGGGGTCAGCTCAGGTAAGGCTTCATAATTTTACAAGTCATGATCATCGAATTTAACTTCATGGAGCTTCCCGTAGGGGTCGCTCAGGGTAGGGACTTCTCCCAGAGTTAGCGGAGTTTGTAGGTAGGTAACCAGGCCATCAAGGTTCTTTGGTGTACATGTTGAGGGCCTATGCAGGAGGATGAATGGAGGTAACCAGTTGATCGGATTGGCAGGAAGAGCTTTTTCATGTGTAGCCTGAGCTTGAGGTGTTGTTCGCGGGGACTTGGCATGCCTCGGGTAGGTCCTAGGCTTCCCTGAATCCCACTTCGCAGCTTTGGGGGGCTTCAGTGAGCCCTGTGCCTGCTCTTTTCCCTTCCTTGAGGGAACCATCCAATCTCTGTGCAACTACTTCTCTTATCGGGTTGTAGAAAGATCTACCTCCTTCTAGGTTGGTTTGATAGTATTTTCTGTTTCACGTCATACTTCCATCCAGATCAGCAGTCATTCAATTAGTGTGGCTACACAAAATAATTTTTCCGTACAGTAATATCTTAATCAACAATGGTAAAGTCTTTAGAAACTTACCCCTAAATCCTTTGAAGAATCTCTGCTCTACTTTGAAGTAGGAGACAAATTGATCGATGGAAAATTCCACCATGAATTGTCCTAGCACGTTGTCCACCTAGTGATCTACGATGCGAGTGATGGTGTTATCAGCCTTCTCTAACTGCTAAATCAATTCTGGGGTCCACTGTGTGACCCGCTCATCCTTCCAACAATTCTGAAATTTGACCAACCTTGCGAGCCACTCATGGAGCTTAATCAAAATAGTTACGAAGAAGATCTCATAAATCTCTATGAAAATATAGTTATTTTTCCACTCTTCAGTGGTCAACCTATTACTCCGGTTTTCTTTCACTGCGAATTCCTAAACTTTTAGTTCGAACCATTCATCAATTTCTTTTCTTTCAGGTTTCTAGTATGACCTTGGCATTACCCGATGCCTCTCTCAAAATGCTCCCAGTCCCAGCAACAGAACCATTTGTTAGCTCAAGGGGTCCTGACCCAGGTTCAGAGGTTAAGGTTTGCCAACAAACCCCTATAATACTGGCCCTTTTGGCAGTAGCCTACTTGCACAGGCCAAAGTCTGACTCGAATTAGTATGGGAGGGTGCTAGAACCAAGTTTCCGCACCCTAGGAGAGGTCAGGTAAGTCAGGAAGAGCTTTGTTCAACTTGAAAATTATCATATCGCATATTACAAAACCCAGATCTATCAGTTCCTCTGCATTCACATGTGCAATATCATTTATAATCGCAACAAACACCAGATATAGGAAAATAAGGCAATTATCGCAACTATTCTTTCATAAAGTCTAATAAATGGATTCATATCAACGGTCAATGCAACATAAACACATAACACAGTTACTTGTGGAGCTCAATATAGAATAATGTATACCATAATAGATCTAGATCGTAGTGTAAACACATAACACAAGTATTTGCACAGCTTAAATCAATGACATAGAGTATACATAAATAGATATCACATATTCAATAGATTCAGATATTTCAATAGCCTTCTGCATTCATTAATCCTTCAGTTCCTTTTACAATACCCAAAAAACCAAACTTGCACACACAGCAGTAGGGTCCGCACACAGCAGGACTGAGGATTTTCATGCACACAGCTAACAAGAGTCCTTTCCCCAAAAACCCAAGCAGATCTACTAATTTGCAATTCCCATCAATCTTAGTCCAATTCTATCTTACAACTCAAAAAGGTTCAACTACTTATACTATTTTAGCCTATGCATCTAATGGTCCACAAACCGTGGTTTGCAGACACTTGGTCTACCCTTGACCCATTTACAATTCATTAGGGGCTTTGACCCACCCCAAAACCCCTGTGTTAGACTAAATATAATAAAAAATATACAAAATGGACCAGTTTCATAGCTTTTGTAGGAGACCCTATTCCAACAATGGGCGCAATGACCATTTTCTCCTTCAACAATTCAAAACTCTTTTGACATTATTCATCCCAACAGAATGACGCATCCTTATTGAGAAATTTCACCACGAGTGTAGTGATCAATGCATAACCTTGAATAAAATTTCGGTAATATCTAGTATGCCCCAAAATTGAGAGCAGTTGTTTGACATTTACAGGAACTTCCAAATTATTAATTACTATGATCTTCGCAAGATCCACCATCAATCCTTGCTAGCAAAAAATATGACCCAACAATATCCCGAATGGCACATAAAATATGCATTTCTTCAAGTTAAGTGAGATATGATACATCCTATGAGTATCTAGCATTAGGCATAGACTTGATACATGCTTTGTCAACAACATAAAGCCAGTCCAATCATCGAAGTAGAATTCTAAAAACTTGTGGATGCATTCCTTGAATGAAGCTACCACTACGCGCGAGAAGATCACTGGCACATTCTTTAGACCAAATGGCATAACTGTATACTAAAAGGATACCCATTTTGTTGCAAAGGTTGTGTTACTTCTATCTTCTGGCACAATTCTGATTTGATGATACCCTGAGAAACCATCTGTAAATGAAGAAGCCTCCTGTCCTGCTACATTTTCAAGGATTTCATTAGAAAATGGGGTTGGGAATGGATCATGCATGCATGCATCATTTAATTTTCACAGATCCATGCAAATCCTTATCTCTTCTTTAGTCTTCCTATCCTGCACCACCATAGGACTCACACAATTTCACTCCTCTATCGGTTCTATAATTCCTGCAACAACGATTTTATTCAATTCTTCCTTGAATTTTTTCTTATATTTTGGATTCAATATATATGAGCGTTTCTTCATAGGTCACACATCTAGTTTAAAATGATATTCATGACCCCCAGATCTCCTATTATCCTTTTAAACTTAGATTTTTTTTTAGGAAATAGGTCCTAATACTCAGTGAGTAGCTCATTGACCTTTCCCACCGTATCATCATCCCAGTAATCTCAAACATTTTCCAGTTTCGGTTGTTATTTAGATCCAATGTTCACTTGTAAAATTTTAAGATTCTTAGTGAAATATAATTATGCAATTGAAGGCCCAAAAAATGTTTTTTGTTCTTTAGATTAAGGGATTGTGATATTCCTTGGATTTTATTCATTTTCTTCAAATGTCAGGTTTCTACAATTGGAAATATCCCTTATCTGCACATCCCATGTTGGTGAGGTGCGCTATACCTTCGGTTTCGTTGTATCAAAGGTAACCTCTTGAATACCCTGTAGTGCTTTACCCAAGCAATCGAACCCACTCTCAAAGCTGAAGGTTAAAATGAAACTTTTAGTTAGCATAAACTATTCACTAGTTCCTCGGCGCAACTTTGTTTCCAAGTACCAATTAGTAGGAACCTTCTGCAACGTGTGGATGAGCATGTGCACCCATTCTGGTCTTAGATATGCACCCCATTCTTTAGTCCATTTAGCTAGATGTCTGCGCAAATTGCCTTTTATGGATTAAGTCTCTTCCATCTTGGTAGTTGGACACTCAATTCATAGTCTCATCATTCAGGTGAATTCTTCCCAATTTACCAAGTTCCCTTTGTGATTCTCTCACCATTGTGCTCAGGCAGAGTGCAACCCTATATCTAATGCATTAAATATCTGTGCTTCCAGAAAAATGATTTCAAGTTCTCCTAAAAACATGTTCACATTAGTTAAACCATCATAATATGGTAATTATCGTACCTTTGATGATATGCAACAAAGAGATCTGGTCACTTGATTGCAGCATAGCATAGATACTTCATGTAGCTAGTTCTTCTAGTTCTCTAGTTCTTCATATGAATTGGAGAAGTAGGAACTATATTTTTCTGAATTAATCCTTCAATTAGCTATCAGGTTGATCCAATCATCATGTCATGCAGTGAGCTTATAGATATGGTCGAAATCGTCATCCACGTGCACCGGTTCTGTATATCTTGCATAGTCTGCAAAATCTATAGGAACTACAACTCTAGTTCCATTGTTCTCAAATACCATACTTATTCTCTTAAGATTTATGATGCCATCCATATCAATAGCCCAATCTAAACCCAATAGAACTGGATAAGGTTCAATATCATTCACAATTTGTATGACTTTGAAATCTTCAAGCACCTTAACTCCTATATCTACTACAACCTGTGAGATTCTCCTAATGGACTGGTCTTCTGTTGATTCACCATGTGTAGTTGAATAGTAGACCACTCTAATCTAGGCTCTCCCATGCGCTACCAAGTTTACTTCGGTAAGACATTTGCATAAGATACTAGGTCCAGAATGACTCGATCCATTTGATAGGCACCAATATGAGCAGTCAAGCACATATCTTGTCCAATTATTCTTTTTTTCTTATAGATCTTGTTGAAAACTTTCTATTCCATCAAGGGTTGTTATTTTTCTGTGAAGTTATCTATCAATTCTTGAATATTCTCCACTACCTTTTTATTGCGCAATAAATTCATACAATATTGTAAAAATAGTTTTATTTCTCTACTCCGACTACATCCATAGGTTTTCTTGATGTGGATGCACTTGCTTCTGTGAACCTCTTCTTTTCTTCTACAAAACTATCTTTTTCTTGTTGTAAATTGAATCCATCCTTTTTATTAGGTTCTTTTTATATCCAATGATCCTCATCCAACTTATTTCCTTTGTCCTCACCAGTGGCTGCACCACTCCTAGTGACAACATTCACATTGGGATCTTCTTTGCGCAACTTTTCCCTGACCATCTGAATATTCTGCATCAGAGTCTGTGTCTTCTTTTCCTACATCTTAGAAATCAAAATAGGACAATAGTCAATTACATGATCAAAATTATTACATTACCTGCAATATTGTCATTCTAGATTTGGATAGTCACGTGTATAATTGTTACAGGAAAATCTAACCTAAGGTCTAGGTTGAAGGACCTAACAAAGTGGAAGGCATGCAATCACAAGAAGCATTCAAGTTACAATTCATAATGCGTACACTAGAAAACTAGGAATAGGTGAACCTACCTGTATGTCCTATGTTTGAGGTCGATCTCATAGGGTGAAAACCCTCTGCTACTCTTCGTGCTTCAAAACTTGCAGCTCACTCAAGGCAAAGCATAAAGAGTAGTTGTACAACATATATATCCTAAATGTCAATATGTTAGATCATATAAACTCATAAAATAATCCTGAAATAACGATTACAAGATCATTAACATGTATATGAAACATATAATAACATGACATCAGGAACGAGACTGAGATTATTTTTTTGATGTATGTAAAAATAAAGAGGATATATCACCTATAATCAGCCATGGCTCCAAGCAAAACCATCCTCCAAATCTGTCCATCCCAAGCCTCAACAATCTTCTTCCATAAGAGGCACACAAAGGATTTCACATAAGGAGGGTGAGCATCACAAGTAAACAAGGGTTTCCTAAACCTAGGAAGTGCAGGAGGCACAGGGATAATCAGACTTGATCTGTTCTATAACAGTCTATAGTATCAATAAAATTCTCTCTCCTCCCTTAGGCCTTCCCAATGAGGTGTATTTATACTTCCTCAAATTAGTTTTTCAGTTGGGAAATAGTTTGGCCACGAGCTCATGTAGGTGGTTCTCAGGTAAAACCCATAAACCCCACCCAATTAATAGGGTTTTTATTATTTTTTATTATTTTAAATTGAATCCACAAGTCATATTTGAGTGGACCCACGTCTGCATGCATAAAACGCTGGGCAGAGTTGCGTATGGAATTCAAAATAATGTTTTTTAATAAGTTGACCAAGTCTGAAAGGAAAAGGCTGCCCAAGGCCAATGCATAAGTCATCAAGTATATAAAGGTGATAAATGATGCTATAACAGATGCCCCCTAATATATGAGTTCATAAGGGGTACATGATGGCCGAAATGTATTATGTGCATAAGAAATAATCTTGCGAGGACTTGAGAGGACTTCACCATATTTTAGCCTGCCAAAAACCAATGAAATAAATCAGAAAGAAAACTCATGTATGAGGCTGGCATACCCATTCTCAGTGGAATAAAAACATGTCTGCATAACAATTATGGATCAAATTCAATGTGTATACAAGTATAGAAATAACTGTAAAGTACATAGTGAATCATTTGATCACTACCCGTAAAGTACATATCAAAATCGTGTCCAAGTATCACTTATAGAACACCAATCAATGATGCTCAGAAAATATATGATCACTGAAGTCACAACTGAATCTCCAAGTACCAAATCATAATTTGTGGAAAAAATGATACTCCATGGAACTCAGATTCCAACATATAGAATGCTGTTGTGATGAACTGCAACATATAAGGGCGGTTGGTGTCACTAGAAAAAAACTGAAGGAGCTGTAAAAGTAAACCAAAAAATGATGATGCAAACTCGAGGTCTTCACCAATCACTCTAGTACAATTCTACACAATGGGAATAAATGAGTTGAAGTCGACCATGTGAGAAATCATTTTATTATCGATCATTGATGGATATCATTAACAAACATGAGACAACTCACCGATAATGATGATGAGACTCAAGGTACCCCAGTACAATCTAACAAGTGTCAATTAATGAGTTTAAGTCGAACACTTGAGAGAAACTACCAATTAGGATAAATTGATGTATTCTCACTGTCTACAACGAAGGAATCTGCCACTAATTACTACAAATCCTAAGGTACTGACAAAAGGACTCTAGACCTTATTCCCAGAGAAATTTCAAATTCAATGGGAAAATATTTTCTTGGCAGAAGGCATTAGGGCATCGCACATCAGTCTAGCATGAGTGTAACCCACAGGAAAATTTTTGGAAGGAATCAAATGAACAAAAGTTAATTAACCAACTCGAAGCACATTTCTAGCATGAAAAAAATGTAGCTAGTGCACGGCAGAAACCCTCTGAACCAACCAATAATGAAATCTGACAAAGAGGTGAGGAATCCACTAATAAGGTCAAATGTAAACTAAGGCACTGCACGAATCCTAGTTGTGATAATGAAAGTTGAATTCTTACACAAGGGAAACCACTCAGTCAAAGATCCATGGTGTTGATGAAATGTTGAGCACAAGGTCACATATCAATGATGTAAATAGGGCTCTAGGTTTACTCTCAGAGAAATTTGTCGAATTCAATAAGAGACAAACCCGCTGACAAGAAGTCAATGGAGACCTTCTCAAAATAGCACGAGAAAAGGACCAAATAGCTAATGTGAAAGAAAAGACTCTGACAGACCGAGGATGGTTGACTGAAAAATGAGTCAAGAGACACTGTATAAAGGTTGACTGAGGTTTACTTCCCTTGAAAAAAAGCATGACTGATTTTGACTATGGTAGCATATTATAACTTTTTATAAGTTTGTCATACAGGAGTCACAAACAGACCCTCCATATTATTGGAAGAGATAACCAATTGGAGGAGTACTCACTCGATAACAAGGCTATGGCTTCTCCTAACTCAAACTAAACCCATCCCAAAATGGAGAAAAGACTTATCATTTTTTTGCTTTGTTCAAGGGTGACACAACTGAATCTTTAGCTTCCACCAAATGTGGAAGTAATTTCCCACTCCCACTCTTTTTTGGATATTTCAAATTTTTTTTTCATATTTGAAAGCCTAAAAAGGAATAAAATAATGCCTATAGTACAATGGATAGAAAGGGTGTCGATAAAAATATGCACTAGTTCCTGGGATAAGAACAATCCTATGCTCAATGCAATGTGTCAAAACTGGTAAGTGACACTTAGAGGAATGTTCCATCCATAGTAAAATTCATCGAGTCACAAAAGCTAAGTGATTGCATGGATGACTTTGGAGAAAGATAGGGTCAAAATATGGCTTATACACGAGTCCAAGTGAAGCTAACTTAAGACTAAGATATGAAAATGGTCAATATGAAATGTAGCAAAAAAACTCAACAAAAAAATGGGAGCCCCTAGGGTATAAAGCCAGAAAATATAGTGAAGAAGAAGAAAAATGAAGCTTCAATGCATAAGTCATGGCGGGATTAAAGAGGACTCCCGAGCCTAAAAAAATTGTAGCATGGGAGACATATGCTAGCAAGGATATAACTAAGAAGCCCATGTAAAGGATGGCTCTACTCATATCATCATTTATAAGTCGGCGAGTGAGAATGGTTAAATAATCATAACATGATGGGGTCAACCCTATGGAAAGATTTCAGTATGGAGGATAGTATGCATAAGTGTAATGGAAAGTGAATTCCCTAACCTATATGCCAGTTTTGAAAAAAATACCTACCATGACAGGTCAACAGTCATGGAACCGAAGCATAAATGGAAATGTTTCAAAATCACCAAAATGGACCTGAAAACAACCTATCCCAGCATGTACGAGCCAAAAGTTTAAAAAGTTGTGAAAAAATTCAAAAAATAAATACAAAAGTAATTTGCGATTTTTTAAAAATTTTGGGCATAAATAGGCCTTTTTGACTAACATTGGTCATTTGTGTTTTGAAGAAGTTGTGAGAAAGATTTGGAGCAAAAAATCCCCCACTTGGAAACAGAGCAATTATCAACTGAATTAGCCCAAATTTTCTAGGTAAGCTTCTCAATAATCTTAGACGTTAATTTCTTTATCAATTTAAAATATTTTTTAGGAATTTTACCATATAATTTATGCTTTTTCTGAAACCCTCTGTGTATACACAGGTTCATAATTGTGAACTCGTGTATAGATGTCACTGTGTCTAAAGAAACTTGCATATGTGCAGAGAAAAATTTTAAAATTAAATTCTAATGGATTTTGAATGAAATGATGCAAGATGACCATTAGTTGGAGGGAAAGGGAGCATAGCACTATTGACAATGAGGTCATGGAAGACCAATTATCCTTGGATATACTTCGGGGATGCGGATTTCTCAAGTTCTTTAAAATTCCAAACATGAAACCAAACACAGGATTGCTCGAAATGCTTGTAAGTTATTAGGACCTAGAGTAGGATTGTTTCATGATCGATAAAATGCCACTAAGGATCAAAATTGAGGACATTTATTTCATAAATGGACTCCCTCGAAGAGGGGAACCGGTAAATTTGCAAGGCAATCCCATAGGAAGGATAAAATTTGAAGATTATATTCAAGTGTACTGTCGTGAGGGTACTCAGAAGGTCAGGACACAGATCCCAATCAGAGATATGCAAGGGTTGCACATGAAAATACTTCTTTTCACCTTTGTCAGAGTGGCTGGATCGGCTTCCTTGCAACAAGATTCACGAGGAAACATGAGTTTGGCAGTGGATTTCCTGACCACACTATATGAATTGTGCACAGACTTATTGAAAAACTCGATGAAACAATTGACCTTGATCCAGAAGAATAATACAAAATATTTTGGTTATGGGACCATTCTATGCACATTATTCTTTGAGAGGATTACAGGGCTTCTCCCCAGGATTATCTCTACCATTAGCACCCCTCGAGATCCATGGATAGCCAAATGGGAAGATCTGATGAAGAGGCTGGGGGGTGGCGAGGACCCCAAGGCTACCTAGAATGATGAGTTCTTCCTATGGTGGGGAGAACAAGCATCGCAATGAAGGACTATCCCTATGACGACATAGATTTCAGGGGAGATCCAAATTTTCCCCTGCCACCTGGTGCAACATGGGGGGAGATTGGTAAGATCACACAATGATTTTTGATTATATGATTTTTTTTTTTTTCAATATATGAAAATGAAAAATAATTTTGTTAGGAAAATTTGAATTACAATTTTATGGATCATGTTATAGATATTGGACTAGTGAGAATTGAGGGCTTCCTGAGGCAAAGGCATCATGGAAGAGAAGTTGAGGATGTCACAGAAGACCCAGGGAGGGTACTCCATTCTATACAGAGAAACTTGGAGATTTTGACTCACCAAGTCCCTATGGCTAATATAGATGTCCTTCCCAAGGCTATACATAGATGTGTGGTTGGAGTACCACGCAATTGGGTGTGGTTGTTCCGCCATGTCGTGAAAACTATAGCATTATTCCATAACACCTACCTAGGGCAGGGCCCATAGGGATATATTTTTATTGATCAGATGGCTATAATATTTTCTGATGATGAACATGATCAGGCATAAGCCCTAGTTTTGTATGACAGGATTGTCCATTTTTTGTATATTTTGGACACAACTCTGATATATATATATATATATATATATATATATATATATATATATATATATATATATATATATATATATATATATATATATATATATATATACACACACACACACACACACACACATCGATTTATATGATGTGAATGAATGTAGCATAATGAAATAAATTATGCAAAAAACAAACTCTCAGAAACAATCAATGTAAAAATGGGTCTCTAACAGATAGGTGTTGTTTAATTGTGAAACCACTAGTTGCGAATCCAAGTACCCTATTAACGAATCAATACCAAGAGACATTGCCTCCGAAAGTAGATTGACCACAAATTTATACTCTACTACATTATTCAAAGTAGGACCATTGCATATGCCCCTTGATACTAGCAACTGATAGGATGGATAGTAAATTACCCAAGCGACGAAAGCAATATTTCGAGTATGTCGACTAGCACCATTGTCAAAGCCAAAATGACTCATCTCATCCATAAACATCTGGCAAAGGAGATCAAAATCATCAAAGTCACACCAAAAATTAATAGAAAAATATGCACAAAAAAATAAAATATATACAGACAAAGAAAATACTAGGAAACAACCTAGGCATAATACTTCTTCAGATATAGCCCATTTCTAGGCTCCGCCAACTCATTTCCATTGAAATAAACCAAGGAATAAGTTCCCTTCTTAAGGAAATTTTTGACAATGACAAGACCATACTGCATGTATTTGGATTTTCCTACCCCCAAGGTATCCTTGTCCTAATTGTAAACCAAAACAAGATCACCTTCAGAGAAAAGCCTAGGTTTTATAGCCGTATCATACTGAACCTTCCCTCATTTCTTATGAGCCTCGTTCATCGTATCCACATCTCGGTGCTGCTCATCGAGATGTTCTAGATAAGCAAGGCATTCTTTGAGACTTGCAGTGTCAGGAAGAAGCTCGATAGACAAATTAAGGGAAGTAATCTCACACTCAATAGGAAAGATCGATTCCAACCCATAAACTAGTTGGAAAGGAGTGAACCTGGTTTTAGTCTTAATAGACATCTGGTATGCCCAAAGTGCATGATACAACATGGCATGCTAATTGGACCTGGATTTATCGATTGTCCATTGAAGGATAAACTTTAAGGGACTTTTTTAAGGATTCAACCTACCCATTGGCTTGAGGATAAATGATGGAGATGAATGCTCTTGTCGAAAACCCAACTTAAGAGCCAATTCAGCCATCATGCTGTTCTGAAAACGACTGCCATGGTTAGTGAAAATATCTTTTGGAATACTAAAGCGAGAAATTACTTGGTTGAATAGAAACAGGGATGTTGTTTCACCATAGTTTGCAAAAGTAGGCATAGCCTCATCCCACTTCGTAAATTAGTCTACTGCTACGATAATGTACTTGTGACCCTTCACCAAAGGAAAATTACAGGTAGTAAAATCAATACCTCACTTTGTGAATGGACTGACAATGACAACAGGAAAGAGCGGAGATGGATGAGTGTGCATCTTCCGAGTACAAACATGACAAGGATGACATTTTTAGTTCCTCTAGCACTGAGCATCCTGAATTTTGGGGTAGAGATCAGTAAGATGGTCTCAAGTGCATAACTTGCATGGAAACTTAAATTTCTTATTTTCCTCTCTCTTGCCCTCTCCAACATTATCATTGGATCTATTAGCATTACCCTACCCCTCCTTGTATTTCTTATTATTATTCCATCCCTTCTTCTTCCCATCGAATTGTTGATTTCCTTTGGGGTTATAAGCTTGAACATCATTAATATTTAAGGGCTATAAAGGAGCAGACACTGACGGCATAGCCTGAATAGAAGGAGAATATTGTAAATACAATCGTTGCAATTGATTCAAAAGGTTAGTCGTGCCACTATCAATCAACTAATAATCTCGTTAGCATGAGGACCTAGATTTGATTTGGCTAAATCCACTTTGGAACGAGGAGAATCTGGAAAGATATTATTAAGGACCCCAGACTGAGAATAGATTAGTTCTAACTACTGGGCCCTAAAGATAGCATGTTCCTCAAATAATACCCCAGAAAGGGATACATCCTTTGATATTTTTGGATGTAAGGATTTAAGAAGCCATTTGAGAAGGAATTCATTAGGAATATGAGCTTTAATGAGCCTCTTCCTTCTCTTCCATTCCTAAATATGATCAGAAATGTGTGTTGCCTTATCCTGCTGGAAATTGGTCAGGAGATCAGTCCCAACATCATAAAGAACTGGCAGTTGGAAATGGTTCAGAAACATGGTATCCAACTCACCAAATGAAGCTAAATTTCCCCTAGTAAGCTCAATGTACTATTTTGCAACGTTTCCAGTTAGGGTGCGCTAAAATAGTCTCAACCATTCCAATCATCGATGAGGGAGCTCGAGGAGCACCATAAATGGAAAATGGTAACATGGTCAGTCAGATCCTCACCAGTATTCCCTTCAAATTTCAGAATGTCTGAGGGAAGTTTAGTAGGCACCGAAGGCCAACTGGGGAAATATCGAATCAAATCATTTGTGAAATTTGATTCTGGAAAATTCAAATTTTCCAGGAATAGTAAGTGTGGAGGAGCTTGAGATCCATCCACCAATGGAAGGATTCCCAACTTTCTGAAAATAATACCATGGATTTGAAAAGTCACTAGGTTGCGATGAATTGTTTGTAGAAAAATATGAGCCATAAGAGAAACCTTGTGGCCCAAAATCATTCAGAGTAGGACCCCCTACCATCATAGGGTTACCATAAACAAGGATATTTCCCCCAATCAAAGTGTTAAACAAAGACGAAACCCCTAGGTAAGGGTTCCAAGCATTAGGGAATGGAGAGAAACCCTAAGAGGCACCTATGGAGGAGAAAGGTACATTCCCTTGATGACCATAGGAAAATTGATTCCCAATTCCCAACCCTGTAAAAGTAGGGTTCCAACCTTGAAAAGAATTAGACATTTGGCCTCTAAGAAAAGTATTGAAACCTTGACCCTGAGAAGAGAAAGGCAAAGATCCTAAGGAGGGGTTCAAATGAGGGATATGAACACTTTCGAAGGGGAAACCCTAAAATGAAGCTGACCCACTAGCCATATAAGACATGGGTGTGGAGACAACAAAAGAAACAATGAAGGAAACAAAAGGAGTTGCACTAGATGGAATTCCAAAAGAAAAGGAAAAAAAATGAGAAATAAATGCTTGGGTGCCCCCACTCATGGATGAAATGGAGGTAGAGCCAAAATTTGTTGCACTAGGAGTGATAGTAGAAATAAAAATAGTACCTCCTCCTTCAATTGAAAGAGGAGTATGCACAATCAAAGTGCTCATTGCCAAAGCTGTGTTCTTAGCCATGGCCATCGAAGGAAAAGGAAAGATATGGGGGCTAGCCTTTCTTTGAGACATAGGCCCAACATACAAAAGAATGTCTGAAAAAATACTAGGAAGAGGAGAGGAAGGAGTACTTGGAGGTTCAGGAATTCCTTCTACCTCAAATTCTTCTGCCGAAAAAGGACTTCAAAGATGAATGGAGTACTCCTCTCTATAACACCACTAGTACTAGGACCACCCACGGAAACAATAGCCCTAATCGAAGGATCACTCTCTAATTTGTTTGCAACTACTCGATGAAAATCACCAGGAGAATTTCTCCTATGCCTTCTTTAAGAAGGACCAACACTCACAGGAGAAGGCCCACAAAGCCTCCTTGCTCGACGAACTGTTCAGTCGGCCACTTTTAATAATTTTGAGACTTTAAGCTAGACTCAAAAAAAATATGAAGCTATGGCAATCTAAGAGAAAAGAGCACTCTCTGTAAAAATGTCCTTAAGAAACAAAAATCAAGCAGCCTTCAGGTATTTCCGCTTTGGGTTATTAGGATCGGAAACCAAAATACAAGAAAGTGAATAAGAGGATCTTCTGAGAATATTCTGAGGTAATTATTCCCTAGGCCTACAACAAAGGTAACAGAAATAGTTACGCTGACCTCCTAACAAAATCCTTTTCCTATGCAAGTACCTGAGCTTCGTAAGGGCACCCTCCAGAAGTAGTAATGAGAGTGATGCAACATATGCCTCAGGTACCATGGGTATTCCCCCCCGCAGTCACCTATGTGATACGTAGTAATAAAAAATATGGACACTGGTTCGTATTAGTAGCAGGGTAGAATGGTCTTAGGTTAGGATCCAAAAAATAGGAGAGGGGGTATCTCTCTTCTTTTCCTTCACTAGCCCTCACGCTTAACTCTTTGGAGGTAGAGATTTCCCGGTCTAGTTAATGAGGTTGGATTTCACTCATTAATAAAATTATATGTTTGAAATTTTGAGTGGCCTTGGAGGGTTAATTCTCCACTCACCTATTCCAAGGCCTTATGACCTTGACTAGTTGTTGTATATTAATGGAAACTCAAAAAATTCTTGTTCATTTTTAGATTAAGCGCTTTATTTTAATGGATGTTCTTTTTTAGTCAAGGGTATACAGAGAATGCAACTTATGGTGTTTTGATGCAAAAGAGAAATCAATAGAAACCTGCTACATGACATGCAAATTTTTCTTTGATGAAAGAGATTTATAGTTGGGTTCTACAAAAATACTAAAAAGAAATAAATTTTTATTTTCATTTCAATATCACGCTCACGCACTCAAAAGCTATAAAAAACACTATAATGCTTAACGATGCAACTAATGCAAACTACCAATGCAAACGAAAATTCTAGGACTACTCCGAAAGGGAAGAAAATGAGCTTTTCAATAAGATGATCTGATCACTTTCACACAAAACAAGGACAAGCCCAAACAAGAACTTCTTTTCACAAAGAAATGCCAAAACAACTTGATACAAAAGAGACAAGCTCACTACAAAGCTTCTCTCAAAACCAAGAAACTAGACCAAAATGAGAAACTAGCAAATTGCTTCAAAAGAGATGAAAACCATGAAATGAAAACCAAAGAAAAGAAAACGAAAACAAGAATGTTTTTTGAGCCTTTAAATTTTGAAGGATAAATCAAAAACTTTGAGAAAATAACAAAACTAACAAATGCCTCAAATCAAGAAAATGAGCCAACAAGCAACTTCAAATTCCATAAGCCAACTATGTCATTTTCATGATTGGACTCAATAAATGGAATGAAGTAGTTACCTCAATAAAAATAATTGAAGGAAGAGTATAAAAATTCCAACAAACAAAGAGTTCAAGAAATCAAGAAAGACAACTTCAAGATTCACCAGAAAAGCTGATCTCAAGAAACAAGAAAACCAAGAAAGACAACAAGACAAATACCAAAAAGTGAAGCAATGGACAAGGAAAGTATGAGTAGACTAACAAAGACTCATGGTTATGAAAATCCACCAGAAAGGAAAAACCCTAGGTTGGCTAAGTTTCCAAGCAAGAAACAGAGAAATTGACACTCGACAAGAAGAAACACTATCCATACATACAGGAGGTTCTACAAGAGTGACCAAAAGTAGGCAAGAAAGACTTACAGGACCTCAAAAATGAAAATTTCAAATTTAACTGGCCATATGCGGATCCACTATGTGCAACATGCATGTATAAACAATTGTATTTGAAGAAACTTGCATATACACGGGTTCCTTTGGACATAATAAAATGTATACATGGTTGTTTGCACAAAATGTAGCGTATAGAAACGAAAATAAAGAAAAACAAAAAATCCAAGCCTAATCCAGATGGTCAGGGCTTCTGATTGGATGGAAAAATAACCAACAATACTGAGAAAGTGTTTAGATCAGCTAGAGAACCCAAAATCTAGAGAAAAAAACCCAAACTGGGAATTACAAGGATGTTATCCATAGTGGAGTTTCTAATTATATTTTGGGAAAATATAACCTAAGGTATGGATTGAGGGACCTAACATAGTGGAAGACATGCAATCACAAGAAGCATTCAAATTACAAGTCCTAATGTGTAAACTGGAAAACTAGGAATAGGTGACCTTAACCATATGTCCTACGTTTGGGGTCGATCCCATAGGGTGCAAACCCTCTGCTACTCTTCGTGCTTCAAAAGCTACAACTCACTCCAGACAAAGCACAAAGACTATTTGTACATCATATATATATATATATATATATATATATATATATATATGTCCTAAAGGTCAGTATTTTGATCATATAAACTCATAGAAGATTCATGAAATAATGATTGTAATATCATTAACATGTATATGAAACATATAAGAATATGGCATTAGGAAAGAGGCATAGCTTCCTTTATTGATGCATGTAAAAAGAAAGTAGAGATATCACCTGAAATCAGCCACAACTCCAAGAGAAACCATCCTCCAGATCCGTCCATCCCAAGCCTCAAGAATATTCTTCCAAATGAGGTGCACAAAGGATGTCACATAGGGAGGGTGAACATGACAAGGAAACAAGTGTTTCCACAACCTGGGGCATGCAAGAGGCACATGGATAATTAGACTTGATCTACTCTATAACAAGCTATAATATCAATATAATTCTCTCTCCTCCCTTCGTCCTTCCCAATGAGGTGTATTTATACTTCGTCAAATCAGTTTTTCAATTGGTAAACAGTTTGACCATGGGATAGTGTACGTGGTTCTCAAGTAAAACCCGTAAACCCTGCCCAATTAATAGGGAGTTTATTATTTTTTAATATTTTATTGTATACGCGGGTCAGATATGGGTGGACCTACATCTGTACGCATAAAATTTTGGGTAGAGTCGTGTGTGAAATTCAAAATAATATTTTTTAAGAAGTTGACCAAGTCTGAAAGGAAAAGGTTGTCCAAGGCCAATGCATAAGTAATCAAGAATATAAAGGTGATAAATGATGCTATAAAAATAATGTTCGACATATCCAAAATTATAGTAGATGAGTTGTCCCCTTCCTCGACCAGCTCCTCCTCCTCTTCCTCCTACTCTAGTCTAGAATACACCATGCCCAAATGGAGATGCTGGTGAGGTAGGCTCAAAATGCATTCTATACAGCTCAGTTTTTTCCATCATCAAATCAAAATTGCGATAATGTTGTTCATCATGTCCTAGTGACAAGAAGAAATTGCAAAAAGGATGCTTTAGCCCAGGAACATATTTTCCAATTCTTGGGCAGTAATATGTCGCATGTTGACCCATAGCCTAAAAAATTGTGCACCATAATGTAGGTGTTAAACTCAGCCAAGCCATGCTATTTAGTGGGCTAGGTCCTCCATCCTGCAAGTAATCATTAAATAAGAGGCATTGATCCTTATGATTCTCGAAATATTTGCATCCTATGCACCATACATCTACACACACATTCTTTCCCTTATCTTTGCACAAATTCTGATTTTCTAAATTCATCGCTTCTAACTGACTCTGAATCTTATGGGTCCCAATCTATGTATTTGGTATTGGTGAAGCTTTTAACTTCATTGCAATTTCTACGGCCTCAATGTACGTAGTAATATTCTGTTGACTCAAGGGTTGGTGCAGATGTGGGTGCATCATAGCAATAAACCATTCCTTGTGTTGGGTATCATTGATAGTAAATCCACCATATTTGATAGTGCACTTCAATATTTGATCTGCATCCCATACCGATTCATTCAACTCTTGACAAATCTCTTTTAACTCAGCAATGCATTGCGAAAATGACTTCGGCCTCTTAAATTGATATTTTAGCGCAACCTTCAAATCATCTATAGTGGCATTAGGATTCAATGATACATACCTTATATACCAGTCCAATGCTTGATCTTAGAAAGAAGTGGCTAACTGCACTTTCTTAACATCATCATTGTTCACCTATTTTACTCTCCGTACAACATTATTGAAAAACCAAAATTGTTTTGTATCTTTGTTCTAAATACCTCAAAAATTATGGAACTTCATAGATGCGGCCATATCTATGCCTAGTACTGGAGGTGGAGGTGGAGGTGAAGTGGATGAATTGTGTGATGAGTTTGAAAATGGAGTGCATGGGATCTGAACTATGGCCAACATTCCAAGATTATTTTGATCTTGCAAGACTTCTTCTTCTTCAGAGTGTGAAAATTCACTTGAGCTACTAGTCTTTGATTATTCATCACTATTTGATATACCTTTGAGAATATTGTAAAGAAACCCTTCTTCTAGATCTACGCGGTAAGTTCTTTCACTACACGTAGTTGGGCCTCTCTAGGAAATTCACTCAATATGATTACACAGAGAACATTTTTCACACAATATCATCTTAATCCACAACTTCAAAGAGCACGAAATTACTTATGGGACCCTTGAAAAATATTCTTTCAACTTTAGAATAAGATACAAATTGATTAATAGGAAAATCAATTACAAATCCTCCTAGAACATGATTTATCCAATGATCTATCATGCGATTAATATTATTTATGGTCTTTTTTAACTATTGTACCAATTCTAGAGTCCACTGAGTGATTGCATCATCCTTTGTGCAAGTATTAAATTCAGTCAATCAAGAAAATTACTCATGCAACTCAGTCGCGAAGGAAGAAAAGTAAATCTCATGGATTTTTGTATAAATATTTTTTTGTACCCAATCTTCAGCTGACATTTTAGAACTTCTATTCTCTTGGATTGAAAATTCAAGGGACATTTTATGAGGCCAATCTTGTAATTTGTTCTACATAGGATGCCACAACATCAATTCTCTCTCAAAATTATCATGGTCCCGACAACGGAACCATTTTTTGGCTTAAGGGGTTCTGACCTAGGCTCTGATTTATCCCACAACCAAAAAACCCTCAAACTACTAGCCCTTTTAGCAATGAACTGCTTGCACAGATCAAAGTTTCACCCGAAGAAGTATGGGGGGGTGCTGGAACTAGGTTTTTGCACCCTGAGGAAGAATTTAGTGTAGTGGCCCTAAAAAACTTATAATAGAACTATCACAGACAACATATAGATGCACACATCAACAAATCAATAGAACAAAATATCAAATTGTCATAGATTATCACCAAATGGCTCAATAAGTATTCACACACAGTAAATAGATATACTTCTGTTAAAATTATTCATCAACTGATATTCATGCATAATACACTATATTCATTAGTGCAAATGCAATTAACCATAAAAAAGTAAATAAACATATTTATATCTCAAATAAATATCAGATAAGTAATAGGATATCTCACAAGAGTCCAAATTTCACCAAAAACAATATTATTTATTAAGATATCTAGCAGTTCAATACATTCATTCCTTCAATACATTCTACCCTTCCGCACACACAACCAGTGAAGTTTGCACACAATTAGGACATAGGTATCCGAGCACACAGCCAACAAGAGCCTTTCTACTAAAAAACCCAGACTTAGATGGAAATCATTAAGCAATAACCATAAGATAATAGAGATATCATTTCATGACTCAATATTTACATATTTATACTAAATTATACGCACAAATACCATGGTCTCAAACTATGGTTTGAGACTCATGGTTTTCCCTTTAAACCCATTACATTGAATAAGGGACTTTGACCAACCCCAAAGCCCCTTTGACTCTTCTGCACAACACGCACAATAAAATATAAACAAAAATTTACCAAAATTGTACCCCAGGGTACCCTCCTCCAACACTAAGGTAGGAGTAGAAGATCTTAATCTTAACACTCTTGAGAATCCCAAAATGGTTAAGATATAAAAATATTTTATTCCAAAGATGAAAGGTAAATATGTAGCACTCATGACTGAATTTTCTGGTGTTTTTGCATGGGAATATAGTGATTTAAAGGTGTATGAATAGAGCATAATTCAACATACCATTCCTATAAAACCTGATCAAAACCCTTTCTGTCAGAATCTCAGAAGGATGAATCCAAAGTTTCTTCCCTCCATTGAAAAGGAATTGAACATATTTTATACTTCCGGTATTATTGTCCCTCTCTGTTTCTCAATTTGGATGCAAAATTTAGTAGCGGTAAGAAAGAAGACAAGTGAGATTCGTTTGTGTATTGATTTCCGCAATTTGAATAAAGTGTCATTGAAGGAAAACTATCCACTTCCAAATATGGATCATATCCTACAAAGGGTATTTGGTTCTTCAAGGATTTCATTGTTATATGGATATTTCGGGTACAATCAGATTTTGGTTCATCCGAATGACCAAGAAAAGACAACCTTCATGACACCTTTAGGTACTTTTATGTATGATAAAATTCCCTTTGGATTGAAGAATGCAGGAGAAACCTTTGAACGTGTGATGGATATCACATTTTCCAATGAGAAGGATGTGTTTTTGGTCATTTATCTTGATGATATAACAATATTTTCCAAGACGAATGAAGAACACTTGCAGCACTTAAAGATAGTATTCCAAAGATGCATAAAATTTTGCATATCATTCAATCCAAAGAAAATTATGTTTTCTATGGAGGGGGGGGGGGGGGATTTCTCGGTCATATCATATTCAAAGATGGCATCCAAGTAGATCCTTCAAGAATTGAGGCAATTAAGAATTTGGACTATCATAGAAGTAAGAAGGAAATTAAATCATTCAATGGTAAGTTCAATTTTTTGAGGAGGTTTATTCCTAACCTTGTTGAACATTTAAGAGAAATCACCAATATGTTAAAGAAAAGCAATGAGGTGAAATGGTCAGATGAGGCAAGAAAATCATTTAATCAAGTCAAGTGTGCATTGTCTCATGCTCCTATCCTTATCAACCTCGATTATATACTTTATTTAATAATATTTTCCTTTGCCTCTGAACATACATTAGGTGTTGTCCTCATGCAAAAGAAATATTAGAAAACATAGCAGCAAATTTCATTATTTTTTAGGAAAATAAGAGATGGGGCTTTGAAAAATAATATCATTGAGAAATAGGCATTGGTGCTAGTTAAATCTTTGAAATATTTCTGATTTTATATCCTTCATTCTCATATTCATGCCTATGTTCTGAATGTTGTTGTCATAGATATGTTAACACATAATGATCATGCAGTAAGACGTCGTAAGTGGATAGTCGCTATACTATAAAACGATTTAGAAATAAGACTTACAAAATTGATCAAAGGTCAAGGCTTAACTAAGCTCATGGCAGAATCTAACTTACATTCCTTAGACATAAAAATTATTGTTGCACTTTCCGAGGAGCAGGAGGTTGATTCATTACATTAGGTATCTCAAATTTTTACCTCATCACCATGGTATTCAGACATAATTCATGTGCCGCAACATCTGAATCCCCCACCAAATTTTCCCAAGAGTAAAGGTATATCTATGAAATTGAAAGCTCTTAAGTATTGTATTCTTAAAAATGATTTATATTGGCAATATCTAGGAGGGTTTTTATTAAATTATTTGGTAGAAAGTGAAGTTGAGAAGGTGATGAATGATTTCCATAACATGATTATGGTGGCCATCTTTTCTAGAAAACTACAACATATAAGATATTGGGGGTTGACTTCTATTGGCCAAGTTTGTTTTCATATGTATATAAAAAAATCATGAGTTGTCATGAATGCCAAGTTTTCCAAGCAAAGAGAAAATTGTTACCATTTCCCTTGAAACCAATTGTAGTCTAAGCACCCTTCCAATAGTGGGGGCTTGACTTCATCGGTGAGATTCACCCTCCATCATCAAATCAACATAAGTGGATACTCATTGCCACTATCTATTTCACAAAGTGGATTGAGGCCATCCTCACTAGATAAGCTATAGACACAGTAATTATTCAGTTTTGGAAAGTATTATTCAGTCTCGTTTTGGCTACCCATAGAAAATCATTATTGACAATCCAACAACTTTAAAATCCAAAAAGATGATAGAATTTCTTGATAAATATCACATAAGACTCGCTAATTGAACAACATATTAACCTCAAGGCAATGGGTTGGATAAATCATCAAACAAGTCATTGGTGAACATAATCAAAAAGCTACTGCAAGAGAAAAAAATGTATTGGCACAAAAAGTTAATTAATGTTCTGTGAAAAAACAAAGTTAGCACAAAGAAATCTATCGACATGTCACCTTTTCAGCTAGTCTATTTTGTAGATATGATTTTTCCAACTTTTCTAGCAGTGTTGGTGATGAAAATCCTAAAAGATATTGAAAGTGAACCAAATTAAATTCAACGAAGAGTTAATAAAATGATCCATTTACAACAGTCCAAGGAATAAGTTTTCAATAAAACCTCAAAGCTCCAAGAGAAGATCAAGAAAATTTATGACAAAAAAACTAAAGTTGATGATTTTAACTTGGGATATGTTGTTATCCAGTGGGATGCCAGAAATTAGGACAAAGGAAAAGATGGTAAGTTTGAGAACTTATGGAAATTACCCTACAAGATTTCATCATTTAGATGGAATAATGCTTATTTATTAGAAGATCTTGATGGGAAAACACTTCCAGAAAGACCGATGAATGGTAGGCTCCTTAAACACTATCTTACCTGATCTTGAAGAAAATATTTCACTTTCATTGTAAATAACATTTTATTTGATTTCAAAGAATAAATGAAGTTGTCAAAGAAGTTTGAAGCCCGAGGAGAAGGCCATAAGGCTTATCTGATCAGTTTTTTTTTTTGTTTGAAGTTCAAAAGTCAAATCAATATTTGAGTCAAGTCAAGTCAGTTTTATTTTTCTCGGTTTAGTAACTAGTTAGTCATTATTTTGAGTCTCAAGAGTTTTATTTTGACTCCATCTCCCAATGGATGAGGCTACATGGTCTATGGTGTTCTTGACACCTCCTAAAGGAGCTACCATATTGAGTTGGAGCCAATGTTAGTGTCTATGAGTCACCACTGATCAAATGTACTCTTTCCATGTGATTGATAAGGTCTTAGTTTCAAATGGTTATATTTTCAAAAAAAATTCAAAAAAATTTGACATCTCTCTATTGTCATATGGTCATTGGTTATTTTCTAGGTCAGTGCTACTCCCTCCACTTGCTCATGGTCATCATCACTCATCATGGTCATGTCATCATTTAGGTGTCCTAGATCATCAAAAGAGTTAATGTGCCACCATATGGGTCATGGTCTAGGATTTTTATTTGATTGTCATCATAATTTCAGTCATAAAAAGAAAAATGGAAGTCATTTCCATCATTTGGGTCATCATCATGGGAGTTAGAAAATTAGGGAATAAAGTAAAAAGGTAACATTTCATTTTTAGGAAACTATGTTGCAGTACGATCACCTCGTCAAGTCATTTCTCAAAAGTACATATGATGTTACTATTGGAAATATTGTCATTGATGGCAAAAGAGAAAAAATGAGTAGCATCAAAACCACCAATAAGACAAAGGAGCAGATCAGGGAACAATGCACAAATAAGTAGAGGTAGAGGCAACAAAGAAGCAAAGGCAATAAAGGAAACAAAGAAGCAAAGAAGCAGAGGAAGCAAAGGTAGCAAAGGCTACAAATGAAAGCTCGAGACGGTGTAATGGTTATATGAATAACTAGAAGAAAAAGGTTAGTAGAGATTCACATAAGAAGCAAATAAATAGAGATAGCATAGGTAGCAAAGAAGCAGAGGCATCGAAGGTAGCAAAGGTAGCAAAGACAACAGAGAAGTAGCAAAAGCATGCAGCAAGCGTAAGAATCCCAAGTCAGAGTGAATACCAAATATAAGAACAAGATCAGGAGAGATCAATGCATTTAGAAACTAAATAAATCTCAAGAAGGATCTGAGAGATGCAGAGGAGCGATGACAGGTGAAAGAAGGAAAATCGACTAAGGCAAAGAAATCTTATAATAATTCCAAGGGAAGCGATCAGACGAAAAAAATCAAATTGAAAAATCAAAGTAGTAAGAATTAACAACATAGATCAGAGTGAGTAGAAGAGATGAAGAAGAGTCGCATGAAGGATGAGCGGACGGTCAGGATTAGATCGCAGAAGTGAAGGCAAGAGATGAACGACAGAGATCAAATCGCACCAGGATAGATTTCGCAAATTGCAACTTTTAAGATATTAGTGTTAAGGCGTCGCATGGTAAGTTAAGTTGGTTGCAATGCAAAGTGAAAGAGCCACATGTCAGCACTGTGCACAAGTGCACATCGCAAATCTTAGAGGATATCATTAAGAGTTCACACGGTATGGTAAATTGTATGCGATGCGATGAGGGAAGAGACATGTTTTAGAATTGCGCACGAGTGCACATCACAAATCTTAGAGGATACCATTAAGAGTTCACATGGTGTGGTAAATTGGTTGCGATGCGATGAGGGAAGAGCCACATGTCAACTCTACGCAATAGCATACATTTCATATTATATGGGTAAGCGATATCAATAATATTTAAACTTATGGTTGAGCATTTGTGATGAAGTGATTCCACTTGTCAACACTGCACAACAATGCACTTCGCATGGTTTATGTTTTATCATTATTGTTAGAGTAGGAAACTTGCGGGAAAGTATTTGCGATGAGATGTGATTGGTGAAAAGTGTTGTGGCACCCTCTAGTAAAGAAGTGCCACCTTTATGTAATTGCTTTGGGTTTTATGTTTAATCAGGCTTAAAGTAACAATTTTTTATTTTGCTGCATGTTCTGATATATGTGCAAAATGTTAAAAGGTGCAGGCAAGAAATTTGTGACGTATTGTGATTGGTAAAGTAGAGTGAGATCCGATAACCCCTGTTCTATGTATGTCAATATGCGCTATTTGATCGCTAATTTATGTATGTGGAATAAACACCGATGTTGTACTCAACTGTGTTAAAAGGGATTTATGTGGGCCATAACCCACTGGTAATAATGTTATGCAGTTGCGGCTGTGTAATAAAGGGAAAAGTCTGAACACAACAAGTAAAGGCTCAGACAAGTAAAATTACCTGACCTCATGCAGAACAGTGCAACAACATGGGTCAAGTCGGGAAAAAAGGTTAGTTATGTAGCACAGTTAAATATAACTGCAGAAACAGAAAAGAAAAATTAGGAACAACAAGCAAAAGAGGACAAACAAACAAAAAAGCTAAGAAGATGAAAGGGTTGAATTGGAATATTATTGTAACCGTAAATGTATTAATTATTTTATGTTGTTTGTGATGCAAAGGCAAGTCTCTGTAGGCAAAGAAAAAATCCAATTTAATACTAAAATGAGTGCATTTAGTGTTGTAACATCTTGAATATGCTAAGTGAGGAAATGAATGGGTGGAAGGCAAGAATCATGCCTGTTCACTTCATATTCCCATATATAATACAAACAAACATGAAATAATCTCTATAAATGATGTTATTTTAATGTGCATCGAAGGGTTATAGAGCGGAATAATAAGAAGGAGAAGATAGAGAAGTTGTGAAGATCCAGAGCTAATAAAAAGAATATTTGAAGGCTGGAAGGACAATAGTGAAGAAGGAGTAAAATAGAGCTAATATCCAGGTAAACCAGCATATGATTTTATTATAGTGTGAGGAAGTTGGTGCTTCCATATCAAGTTGTAACTTGATAGATTTCTAGTTGTAGCTAGTTGAGGTAGGAGCCTCCTGTGGGTTGTAGCCTGCAGAAAATAGATGGGAGTTGGAGCTTCCTTGTAAGTTGTAGCTTGCATAATTTGAGGTAGTAGCCTCCTGTAGGTTGGAGCCTACCGAAAATCAGTGGTGATATGGAGTTGGAACTTGCCTTTGCATCACAACAATAATAAGATGTGGTTTTCTCCCTTATGGGTTTCCACTTATATATGTTGTCTGTGTGCATGTTGATTGTGTGTTTATGTTCTGTATTTAATCTTCTTAATACTTGCTGCTCACATATTAATATTGTTGTTTCATTATACATTAAGCTGATCATGAAATGAAGGTGTAAATAAGTTTAAAAGATGTTTTAAAAATTTCATAAATGCATTAAACTTATTCACCACCCATCTCAGTTTAACTAAGGGTTCAACAATTGGTATCAGAGCAAGTTCCTTCTATATTAGTTTAACAAATCGAAGGAGATCCTAGGTCCCCAAGATGGTTAGCTTAGAAGGATGCTCAACAAATAAAGACCCTTTGTTTATTGGAAAAGCATATGCCTTCTAGAAATTATGGATGAGGGCATACATAATGTCTCTAGGAATATAAATATGGGCTATTGTGGAAATAGGACATGCTCCAAAGGATACTGACACAGAGAAAGAGGCTAAACAATATTTCATAGCTAATGCAAAAGCAATGAAATCACTCTTGAGTGGTTTGTGTGAGTCAGAATTTATCAAAGTAATGCACTGTAATACAACCAAATAAATATAGGATACATTAGAAAATATCCATGAGGGAGATAAAAAGGTGAATATGTCCAAACTGCAAGCCTATAGAACTTAGTTTGAAAATAGAAAAATGAATGAAGATGCAGATATAACTAGTTTCTTCTTAAAGGTTGCTGGAATTGTGAATATCATGAAAGCTCTAGGATAAACCATTAAGGAATGTGTAATTTTACAAAATATATTGAGATTTTAACATCCAGGTTTAACCCTAAGGTTTCTGTCATAGAGGAAACATCTAACTGGGAAACATTGACCATGAACCAATTTCTTGGAAACTTGATGCCCTATGAGATGAAACTTCCAAAATGGAAGTCATATGTGAGGTAGGAAGCCTTTAAGTCTGATACGTGCAGAGAAGAGAAGGAAGGTACATGCTTCTGCTCTGATGAAGAAGAGGCAAAAATTTTCAGAAGATTAGAGAAAGGCACATGTAAGTATAAAGTTAAACTTCCATTTAAGTGCTTAAATTGTGGAAGAGTGGGGCACTATGCATCTAAATGTCCTCATAAGAAAATGGAGAATCAATCAAGAGATGAAGAGAAAATCAATTTCAGCAATAGGTTGAAAGGGAATAGATTTAATCAAAGATCATTCTATGTTCAACAAGAGAGAAGTGCATATGAGAGCTCAAATGAATCCCCCAATAAAGAAGGAACATCAGAATTCATTTTGATGGGAAAGGAAGGGCTTGAGGAAGATCTATTGGAGTTTGAAGACGAAGGTGAGGTAGATCTTGAGGGGGATCTAATTAGTGCCCTGGAGGAAATAAGCATAGTTAAACTTAAGAGTAAGAAACATAAAGATATTCTTCTAAAATATGTAAAGACAGAACCAGATTCGAAAGATCTTATTAAATTGAAGAGTTAACTAGAAGAATCAAGGAAAATAGAAGATATTCTGAAAAGAGAAATAAAGGACAAAAATCAAGAGCAAGAAAAGATGGAAGAGGAAGTGGTAAGCCTGAGGAAGAAATTAGAAAAGGTACAAATTTAATTAACTATAAATATTTCTCAAATGAAAAGCTATGGCCATTTGGAAAAAAATCTTAATGCTCAAATATCTCCTCATATAAAGGTTGGGATAGGATATGAAGGAGAAACCAGCAAATCCAAGGTAGAAGATAACACGAATATCATTTTTGTAAAATTTGTAAAGGATAATGAAGTAGCAAAAAGGGAATCCATAGAATTAGAAACCAACAATACCATGATATATAATGAAACAATCAGAAACAAACAACAATCTCAAGTGACAAAGAAAGAATTGAAGAAACAATCAACTGTAAAAGACTCATGCGCTCCTACGGATGAACTGAACAAATTCAGAAGATGTCAAAGGGAGTTCCTTTCTCTTGTGAGAAGTATCGATTGATTTGCCTGCCACAAACCTGGACATATTGCAACATACTGTAACACAAAGGAAATCCAGTCCAACCAGCAAAAGATGCAACAAACAAAAATATTACCTCAAACAATTCTCTTTGCCAGAGACAGATACTACTTCCACGGGTATTGTTTTTGTTGTAAAGGGTTCGGTAATAAATCCATGGAGTGTAGAACGTATATACAGATAATGGTGTGTGGAAAATCAAGGGGAATTAAGAAAAATGGTGGATTCTCTCAAACACATAATCCATTCAGAAATAAAATCAAATGTTTTTTTTGCCATAAAATTGGGCACAAGTATCTCGAATGTCCTCTCAAAGGCTGTCGTCCATCTCCTCAGGAAATTTACCAAAAAAAATAGTTGCATGCAATGGAAAAAGAAGTTAAATAAGTGTGTTTTGGTTCTAATAGCTCAAGATCAGAAAATCCAATGGTATGTGGACAGTGGGTGATCAAAACATATGACTGGAGACTGAAGCAAGTTTATAACTCTTGATGAAAATAAATCTGGAAATGTAATATTTGACAATGATAGAGCAAGGAAATTCAAGGGAAAAGGCTTAGTTAACCTGAATAATGGAAGAGGAGAGGCTCAAGATGTACTATTTGTGGATGGTCTAAAAGCCAATCTGCTAAGTGTCAGTCAAATGTGTGATAATGGCTGTGAGGTCCTTTTCATAGCCCAAGATTGTGAATTAAGGTCTATCACCACATGAAAGACCCTGATCAAATGTGTTCAAGCAGAGATTAATGCCTATATAGTATAAGAAGAGAATGAATCATGCCACATCAGAAAATTTGATGAATCTTGGTTATGGAATAGAAGATTGGGACATCTAAACTTTTAGCACATCATCAAACTAAGAAAGAAGAAAGTTATCAGAGAGTTGCCTACAATAAAGAAGCCTACAAATACCATATGCAAGTCATGCCAACTAGGAAAACAAACTTGCACATCATTCAAAGATAAAGATCAACTATCTATAAGTAAGCCTCTTAAGCTTTTACACATGGACCTGTGTGGACCTTCAAGAACTATTGCACAAGCTGGAGAATCATATTTCATGTTGATAATAGATGATTTTTCCAGATTGACGTGGGCGACATTCCTCAAATATAAATCCGAAGCGTTTCAGAAATTCAAAATATTCAAGGCACTGGCAGAAAATCAAATTGGATGTAAGCTAAAATGCATCAGATCAGACAGAGAAGGTGAATTCAATTACAATAATTTTTCATACATGTGCAATGAATGTGGGATAAAGTAACAGTTCACAATTCCAGGTACACCTCAACAGAATGGAGTGGCAGAGAGGAAAAATAGGTTAGTACAAAAAATTTCCAGAGCCATGATGCAAGAAAGTAACATTCCCCAAACCTACTAGGTAGATGCAGTACACACAACTATTCATATTCCTAAAAATTCTCATCCTAGACCAAATTGTGACAAGACCCTATATGAATTGTGGCATGGAAAACCAGCATCAATCAAGCACTTTAGAGTCTTTGGAAGAAAAATTTTCATAAAGAATAATGATGAAAAATTGGGGAAGTATGATGCAAGAGTTGATGAAGGAATATTTTTGGGATATGCATCCAAGAGTAAGGGATACAGGTGCTACAACAAAAGATTGCATAAAATTGTGGAAAGCATTGATGTGAGATTCGACGAATATCTTCCAAACAGAACTAGAAGCACAAGCTGCGCTAATCCTCTAGATGATCATGAAGATGAGAATCAAGAAAATGAAGAACAGAGTAAGAAAATAGAAGATACCGAATTAAACTCAAAAGGACCCTCGAGACACACTCATAAGAACCATCCAGAAGATCAAATCATTAGAGACAAGAGTGCAAGAGTCCAAACTAGAAGACAACTAGCTGAAAAGACTAAGGAAGTGTACCTAGCCATGCTGTCACAAATAAAACCAAAGAATTTCAATGAAGCCAACAAATAAAAAAATTGGGTAAATTCTATGAATGAAGAGCTAGACCAAATCGAGAAGAACAAGAATCGAGAGTTAATGCCAAGACCCATTGGGAAAATGTTATTGGCACAAAGTGGATATTCAATAATAATATGAATGAACAAGTTAAGGTAGTCATAAATAAATCCAGACTTGTATGCAAGGGATATTCTCAAATCGAAGGTCTTGATTATGATGAAACTTTTTCCCCTGTAGAAAGAATGGAACCAATCTGAATTTTTTTGGCTTTTGCATGCTATCATTTTTTCAAGATATATCAAATGGATGTGAAGTACGCCTTCTTGAATGGAGATCTATAGGAATAAATCTACATGGAACAACCTAAAAGATTTTCCTTAACAAATAAACATGACTATGTGTGTAGATTAAAGAAAGCCTTATATGATCTCAAACAAGCTCCATGTTCATGGTATTCTAGGTTGGAAAAATACTTACAAAAACAAGGTTTAAAGAAAGGAGGAGTAGACAACAATATGTACATAAAGGTTGATGAAAATCAACTCTTAATTATAGTAGTATATGTAGATGACATGATGTTTGGTAGCAACAAAGATGAGTTAGAAAAAGGATTTGCGGAAGAGTTGAAGTCAGAATTTGAGATGTCTATGATTGGAGAACTTACCTTCTACTTAGGACTTCAAATTCTACAAAAGAACACAAGAATATTCATTTCACAAGAAAAATACTTAAGAGACATGTTGAAAAGGTTCCAAATGGTAGACTGTAGACTTGTTTCAACTCCCATGATCACCGGATGCAAGCTATGTGCTGATGATGGATCTGAAGATGTAGATCAAAGGCTTTATAGATCTATGATAGGATGTATGGTATACCTAAATGCCTCTAGACGAAACATTATGTTGGCAGAAGGACATGTGGCAAGATATCAAGCATCACCAAAACAAAATCACTTGCTGGCAACTAGGAGGATATTTAGATATCTGCAAGGAATTGCACATTATGGCCTATGGTATCCGAAAGGCAAAGAATTCACATTGACAACATATATAGATGCACATTGGGCCAAGTGTGTGGATGAAAGGAAAATCACAAGTGGACGTGCATTTTATTTGGGAGAAAGTATGGTGAGATGGTTAAGCAAGAAGAAAACATTTGTCTCTCTATCTACAACAGAAGCGGAATACATAGCAGCAACTTGTTGCACACAAGTAATGTGGATGAAACAAACTCTCCAAGCCATGAAGGTAAGCATCAATGAAACAATTTCTATCAAATGTGACAATATGACCACAATAATTATATCAAAAATTCCAGTACTTCATTCGAAAACCAAGCACATCCCAATAAAGTACCACTTACTTAGAGAAAAAGTAGCAGATAAAATTGTAAATATGGATTATGTACCAACAAAGGAAAAAAAATACATATTCACAAAACCTCTTGCTAGAGAAATATTTCAATATATCTTGTTATTGCCCAAATCCACCTTAGGCTGAAGGAAGGTAGGATTCAGGGTAACATCAAACCACGCTCATTCTGGTAGCTAGACCTACCAGAACAGGAGAGGGCTCTCTCCGGGTCAATCTCAGCGAAAATTAATCAATAGGGCTTGAGATGACTGAAATGAAAGCTAATTTTAGGCTAGGTATACAAATAGGAGGGTTTGATTTGATTTTTAGGGGTTTTTTGTTGGAAAAAGGGAAAGGCAGTTTTGGGCTCGGGGATGAGGCCAAATTCTTGCAGAGTTCAAGTTAGGGCAGGGAAGGAAATCGCTTTGATGTCTTAGATTCAATGAATGGATATAAAATACTGTTGAGGAGCTGAAGAGGGCAAGAAGATGCAAGGATCCTCTTCAAACGGAGGAAAACATATAAAACTAAACAAAAGTTTAAGGCAGAGCACCAACAAACTAATGAATTCTACCTTAGTTACTCATTTGTTTAATTTAGAAGCAAAGAGAAGGAAAATGGCATAAATATAAAATTAATGAAACTTACAGATACATGGTGAAAAAAATAATAAAAAATCAGAGCCACAAGGATCCCAACAAGTGCTGCAAAACTCTGGTCTTTCCTTTGCCAAAAACGCTGAAATGAATATACAATGAGGTGCCAAACTATTCCCAAGAGTCAAACCCCTGAAAATGGTTGAAGAAATACATGATATAGACAAGCCTAAATCCTTCCCATGCCTCTAGGGGTCGAGCTCATCATTCTAGGAGCTGTTTCAACCATATCTAAACTAGGAACTAGAAAATAGGCCATGAAACAACTTGCCTCTATATGCTAGGAAACTGATCCATTCATTTAATTTTCACTTTTTAGTGAATGAATCCTCTAAAACAAGTAAATATGTTCCAAAATTACATCATATTCACAAAATTACATCAAGGTAGATCAAGAATTACATCAAAAAGTGAAACTAGTCAAAACTGGGCGAATTTCTGAGCTGAAGAGTCAAAATGAGGCCAAAGTTCTCTATGCGGCGCGCCCAAAATCTCAATGCGTCGTGCCACTGTGAGCCTGTTTTTGAGGCACTTCCTGAAGTCCAAATTGAGCTCATGATAGCTCGTTGGAAAGCCCTATTAGTCTACTATCCAACCCAAGTGGAATGTCAGGATTTGGTATCCATTTGCCCCTCTAAAAGTTCAATATCCCAAGACTGGTCAAAATGAGCAAAATGAGGCTGCCTCAAGGCAGAGTGCTGTTGCAGTCAACTTTTGAAGGTCTTCCTCAACTCCAAATTGTGCTAAGGATAGCTCATTGGAAATATATTTGTGTCTAGTTATCATTTGACTCATCAAGAAAGTAATTTTTCCAACCAAGCTAGGATAAATATTGATTTTCCCAAGGTCACTTTAGAGGTGCATTCAATTCTCTTGAGGCAACGATATTTTTGACATTTCTATAAAACCATGACACCTGTGTAAAAATTGAAGGAGATTTTTTTTAATGGGCCTATTTTGGACAAAAACCTCTCTCCGGTTTCCAAAATTCATCTTTTATTGCTCAGAAACATCATTTGAGTGAAACCTATCCCGATGTGTGGAACAAGGGATTTGTCGAAATGAATCAAAATGAAGGGGATAAGGGGCTTCAAAATTCTTGAAAAACAATTAGGAGGTAGGGAGGGATTCTAGGAAGCAGGGGAAAGTGGAATTTCAGAGATTGAGTGAGGGGAAGAGGTCCAAAAGGGAAAAACACAGGCCTAGCCTAGAAAATTGCCAAGTTGTAGCAAGAAACTAGGGTTTGTGAAAAATGAGGAATTTTGGGGATCTCAGTGATGGGAAGTGTTTAATAAGGTAAATTAAGGATAGGGGAAGCTGTATGAACATCAGGATACAAGTTTGGCTGATGATTTGACCATCCAAGAGAAATTACCTCCAAAACCCTAGGAGAGGGAAATGGACCTTACCTAGGCACAACTGAAGCATGAACAAGGTGTAAAATGACTCTTTGGAACTTGACATGATGATGAAAATCCTCTTAATGATGGTACACTTAGCTAAATGGTGACATGGACCAACATTTCGACAACTTTGAAGGGAATGAAAGAAAACCCTAGACCTAATACCTAGGGACCAAATTTTGCTTGAAGACTCAATAAAAATACAAAATTTGACCTTGACATCTGAAAATCACTTTTTAAGAGCAAGTTTGATCACTGGAAGAAGGCTGCAAAGACTGACACTAACATTGGCTCCAATGGGGATGGTAGCTCCCTGGAGGTGCCAAGAACTACAGATCTTTGGAAAGCAGACAATGCCTTCATCCATTGGGCAATGGAATCAAAAACTCAAGCTGAAATGCATGACTGAAAACTGATGACTTGACGACACAAATTGACTCTCACTCAGCTAAGAACTGACTCGATACTTAAACACAACCGACAAACTGGAAATATGCTCAATATGAAGCTTATTCAATACAACCTACTCTAACAATTTCATTCATCACCTGATCAAGTGAAATGAAACAACCAATTGAACCATGTAAGTATTGCAGCTGTTGTTTGGATTCTCCGCAAGTGCTTGTTTATGAACAACAAGAGAGAACTACTGAAAGGAAACTCCCATGAAAACTTGTGAACAGATCCGTTGAATACTATGGATTCTCTATCTGCCTCCAAAAACACTGCATAAGGATCTTGAAACTCATGCTGCATAAGGATCTCAAAATGCACACTAGGACTTAGCTCATCCAATGGATTACTTCTCTTCTCCTCATACCATGAATGCAAACTTTGATCTGAGCTTTGTGATGAGCTTTGTGACGAGACTCCTGCTAAAAATGACAAAGAGACTGGCTGTCGGATCAAGTCTATATCAGCACACGTTTCAACCTTACATAAAGTCAATGGAGAAAGAATTTGACTGCAAACATCATCCAACACATCAGCAATAGGATCATCAAAAGCTTGAGAAGATTGTTGTGATGTATCCATTGAAACTTTCTGACATCCTACTGGTTGTTCATCTCTTTCTTAAGAGATATTAAGAAGATTTTGACTTATAAACTGAAATGCTTCGAAACAAAAGGGTATAGAATCCTCTTGCATCATTAAATCATGTATTTCAGCTTCCATGACTTCATCTGTAATCTAACCTTCAATTTCATTTGCTGGCTACAAATCTGATGCTACAGGCTGCTCAAGAATTTCGTTACTTGTCTCATCCTCAACATTAACACTGAGAGATTGCGGATTTCTTACAGGATGCTCATTTGAAGATTTACTATGCAATTTACCCTTCAGCAACTGGAATGATTCAAAACAAAATGGAACGGAGTCACCTTGTAGAATTTGATCATGTGTGCCAGTTTCTATGTTTTCATCCACAACTTGACAATCAATGGGTTTTGAGGGCTTCAAATCTGAGTATGAAAAGTCTTGAACAAGGTTTTCATTACCCTCAAGATGGTCCAAATCACGACTTTTCGACAGTTGATTTCTGATTGCATGGTAGTTATCTCTGATGAACTGAAAAAAATCAAAACAAAAAGGCAAAGATCCTTCACTTACTTCAAAATTTGCTGCACTTTCCTCATCATTGTCATAGTTGATATGTATCGTTCGATCACTGTACTCGAGCTATTGAAAGTGGACTTCCTCCTTCCACAAACTAGCTGCTAATTTTTCTGCAAGATTAGCTTCTTTTTGGAGAATATAATCATCATCATACTGATCAAACTGAGGCAAATAATCAAGCATACACATCATATCAACAACTCTCTCTTCTTCAAGATGATCTATAAAGCAATCACTATGACAATTGGGATAAGAAACAAAATGTTTTAGACCAACAACTTATTCTTCTTCAATCAACAAGCCATGGGCTTGAACATTATACTCATTCTTTGCGGTGTTATTTTGCATCATCTCTTCCACTGCACTTACCAACATGTCAAGCTTTATCTCTAGAGATGTTGATTTCTCTGGATCTATGTTTTTCATTTCTTCTTCTTTCAACCTTATCGTTCGGATCAGCAAATGAGCTTCTACATTCACTGCCTTGTTCTGCATTTCTTGAAGTGTTGTAATATTCCTTTCTCTCTGCTGAAACTCCATTTCCAGATCAAAGGCACTCGGGTAGTGCAAGAGAGAAGATCTAGGAGAAGGTCTTATATTAGCTGGCATCGAAAAATATACTTGGTTAAATCTGGCAGAAAATTGTTGTATTGTCTCCCCTGCCAGTATTTTCAGCTAGTTATACTCTTCTATAATCAAGAAAAGGTTTTGTCTGATCACCCACCTATTGAGGAAAACTTTGAAGAACTGCTGGAAATATGAGGTGCTCGCTTCAGGCAAGGCTTTGAACCAATTCTTCACTTGGCCTTGAAAAGAAAGAGCAAAAATCCTAATACCAACATCTTCGTCATCAACTTCAAAAAGTTCTACAAAAGTCTCAACATTCTGCACATGTTGCTCATTGTTGACATTATTACACTCACCGTCAAATATTGGTAGATATAAGTAATAATTTGCAGGGAAAGCATGGAGAACAGAAGGTAAAACAAGAGGTTTATACCTATCTGGGACTATACAAGGTGTAGGAGTATATACAAGAGCTACTGGATCAGTTTGGTTTTCTTTAAGGTCATCACTCTGAAGAGAGTCATCATAAGATGTGGGAAAATTAAGGAGGCCAGGATGAAAGGGAAACTCAGTATTTACACTTTTTGAATAAGTCGAGTGAAGATTTTTATCACCTTTATCATACAACAAATTCTGAAAAACTTTCAGGACAGCTTCAAGAAAAGCAAAGAAGTAATTTGCAAGGAATAAAACTAGATCCTGAATACCATTCCACTTCGGATACCTGAACTTTGTGTAAGATCCTTCCATTTTCACAGAGAAAGAGTTAGTCCTCCCGTGGAGTCTCTAAATTAAGTTGGAGTCACCAGGTGAATGATTTCAGCCTTCTTATGTCTGATCGTTTTCCACCATCAACCATCAAATATGAACTTGATACATGTACTAGGGAAATTTAAAAATTAGATGTTACGTTTACAAACTAGACCAGAGATTGACTGAAGCAGCGTTTATCTACTTTCGCTAATGCAAAGCAAGAGCATTTCGAAGGCTACCTGGCTAACTTCAGGCTCCGTCTCTAGCTTATAAAACAAGTAACACCAACAAGCAAACCATTTTCTTCCCCAGTATGGTCGCCACTATGTTATTGCCCAAATCCACCTTAGGCTGAAGGAAGGCGGGATTCAGGGTAACATCAAACCATGCTCAATCTGGTAGCTAGCCCTACCAGAACAGAAGAGGGCTCTCTCTGGGTCAATCTCAGTGAAAAGTAATCAATAGGGCTTGATATGACTGAAATGAATGCTAATTTTAGGCTAGGTATACAAATAGGATGGTTTGATTTGATTTTGAGGGGTTTTTTGTTGGAAAAAGGGAAAGGCAGTTTTGGGCTTGGGGATGGGGCCAAATTCTTGCAGAGTTCAAGTTAGGGCAGGGAAGGAAATGGATTTGATGTCTTAGATTCAATGAATGGATAGAAAAGACTGATGAGGAGCTGAAGAGGGCAAGAAGATGCAAGGATCCTCTTCAAACGAAGGAAAACATATAAAACTAAACAAAAGTTTAAGGCAGAGCACCAACAAACTAATGAATTCTACCTTAGTTACTCATTTGTTTAATTTAGAAGCAAAGAGAAGGAAAATGGCATACATATAAAATTAATTAAACTTACAAATACATGGTGAAAAACATCATAAAAAATTAGAGCCACAAGGATCCCAACAAGTGCTGCAAAACTCTGGTCTTTCCTTTGCCAAAAATGTTGAAATGAATATACAATGAGGTGCCAAAATATTCCCAAGAGTCCAACCCCTGAAAATGATTGAAGAAATACATGATATAGACAAGCCTAACTCCTTCCCATGCCTCTAGGGGTCTATCTCATCATTCTAGGAGCTATTTCAACCATATCTAAACTAGGAACTAGAAAATAGGCCATGAAACAACTTGGCTTTATATGCTAGGAAACTGATCCATTCATTTAATTTTCACTTTTTTAGTGAATGAATCCTCTAAAACAAGTAAATATGTGCCAAAATTATATCATAGTCACCAAATTACATCAAGGTAGATCAAGAATTACATCAAAAAGTGGAACTACTCAAAACTGGGCGAATTTCTGAGTTGAAGAGTCAAAATGAGGCCAAATTTCTCTATGCGCTGCGCCCAAAAATGCAATGCGTCGCACCACTTTGAGCCTATTTTTGAGGCACTTCCTGAAGTCAAAATTGAGCTCATGATAGCTCGTTGGAAATCCCTGTCTGTCTACTATCCAACCCAAGTGGCATTTCTGGATTTGGTGTCCAGTTGCCCCTCGAAAAGTTCAATCTCCCAAGACTGGTCGAAATGAGCAAAATGAGGCTGCCTCAAGGCAGAGTGCTGTTGCAGTAAAATTTTGAAGGTCTTCATCAACTCCAAATTGAGCTCAGGATATCTCACTAGAAATATATTTGTGTATAGTTATCATTTGACTCATCAATAAAGTAATTTTGCCAACCACGCTAGGAGAAATATTGATTTTCCCAAGGTCACTTCAGAGGTGCATTCAATTCTCCTGAGGCAACAGTATTTTATAAATTTCTCTAAAACCATGAAACCTGTGTAAAAATTGAAGGAAATTTTTCTTACTAGGCCTATTGTGAACAAAAACCTCTCTCAGGTTTCCAAAATTCATCTTTTATTGCTCATAAACATCATTTGAGTGAAACCTATCCCGATCTGTGGAACAAGGGATTTGTCGAAATGAATCGAAATGAAGGGGATAAGGGGCTTCAAAATTCTTGAGAAAAATTTGGGAGGTAGGGATTGATGTTAGGAAGCAGGGGAAAGTGGAATTTCATAGATTGAGTGAGGGTAAGGGGTCCAAAATGGAAAAACACATGCCTAGCCTAGAAAATTGCCAAGTTGTAGCAAGAAACTAGGGTTTGTGCAAAAATGAGGAATTTGGGGGATCTCAGTGATGGGAATTATTTAATAATGTAAATTAAGGATAGGGGAAGGTGTATGAACATCAGGATACAATTTTGGATGATGATTTTACCATCCAAGAGAAATTACCTCCAAAACCCTAGGAGAGGGAAATGGACCTTACCTAGGCACAACTCAAGCATGAACAAGGTGTAAAATGACTCTTTGGAACCTGACATGATGATGAAAATCCTCTGAATGATGGTACACTCAGCTAAATGGTGACATGGACCAACATTTGGACAACTTTGAAAGGAATGAAAGAAAACCCTAGACCTAATACCTAGTGACCAAATCTTGCTTGAAGACTCACTAAAAAGACAAAATTTGACCTTGACATCTTAAAATCACTTTGTAAGAGCATGTTTGATCACTGGAAGAAGGCTGAAAAGACTAACACTAACATTGGCTCCAATGGGGATGGTAGCTTCTTGGAGGTGCCAAGAACTACAGATCTTTGAAAAGCAGACATTGCCTTCATCCATTGGGCAATGGAATCAAAAACTCAAGCTGAAATGCATGACTGAAAACTGATGACTTGATGAAACAAATTGACTCTCACTCAACTAAGAACTGACTCGATACTAAAACACAACCGAAAAACTGGAAATATGCTCAATATGAAGCTTATTCAATAAAACCTACTCTAACAATTTCATTCATCACCTGATCAAGTGAAATGAAACAACCAATGCAACCATGCAAGTATTGCAGCTACTATTTGGATTCTCCGCAAGTGCTCGTTTATGAACAAAAAGAGAGAACTACGAAAAGGAAACTCCCATGAAAACTTGTGAACAGATCCGTTGAATACTATGGATTCTCTATCCACCTCCAAAAACATTGCATAAGGATCTTGAAATTCATGCTGCATAAGGATCTCAAAATGCACACTAGGACTTAGCTCATCCAATGGATTACTTCTATTCTCCTCTTACCATGAATGAAAAATTTGATCTGAGCTTTGTGATGAGCTTTGTGACGAGACTCCTGCTAAAAATGACAAAGAGACTGGCTGCCGGATCAAACATCATCCAACACATCAGCAATAGGATCATCAAAAACTTGAGAAGACTGTTGTGATGTATCCATTGAAACTGTCTGACATCCTACTGGTTGTTCATCTTTTTCTTGAGAGATATTATGAAGATTCTTCCTTATAAACTGAAATGCTTCGAAACAAAAGGGTATAGAATCCTCTTGCATCATTAAATCATGTATTTCAGCTTCCATGACTTCATATGTAATCTGACCTTCAATTTCACTTGGTGGCTGCAAATCTGATGCTACAGGCTGCTCAAGAATTTCGTTATCTGTCTCATCCTCAACATTAACACTGAGAGATTGCTGATTTCTTACAGGCTTCTCATTTGAAGATTTACTATGCAATTTACCCTTCAACAACTGGAATGATTCAAAACAAAATGAAACAGAGTCACCTTGTAGAATTTGATCATGTGTGCCAGTTTCTATGTTTTCATCCACAACTTGACAATCAATGGGTTTCGAGGCCTACAAATCTGAATATGAAAAGTCTTGAACAAGGTTTTCATTACCCTCAAGATGGTCCAAATCACGACTTTTTGACAGTTGATTTCTGATTGCATGGTAGTTATCTTTGATGAACTGAAACGAATCAAAACAAAAAGGCAAAGATCCTTCACTTACTTCAAAATTTGTTGCACCTTCCTCATCATTGTCATAGCTGATATGTATCGTTTGATCATTGTACTCGAGCTGCTGAATGTGGACTTCCTCCTTCCACAAACTAGCTGCTAATTTTTCTGTAAGATTAGCTTCTTTTTGGAGAAAATAATCATCATCATACTGATCAAACTGAGGCAAATCATCAAGCATACAAATCATATCAACAACTCTCTCTTCTTCAAGATGATCTATAAAGCAATCACTATGAAAATTGGGATAAGAAACAAAATGTTTTGGACTAGCAACTTGTTCTTCTTCAATCAGCAAGCCATGGGCTTGAACATTATACTCATTCTTTGTGGTGTTCTTTTGCATCATCTCTTCCACTACACTTACCAACATGTCAAGCTTTATCTCTAGAGATGTCGATTTATCCGGATCTATGTTTTTCATTTCTTCTTCTTTCAACCTTGCCGTTCGGATCAGCAAATGAGATTCTACATTCACTGCCTTGTTTTGCATTTCTTGAAGTGTTGAATTATTCCTTTCTCTCAGATGAAACTCCATTTCCGGATCAAAGGCACCCGGGTATTGCAAGAGAGCAGATCTAGGAGAAGGTCTTATATCAGCTGGCATCGAAAAATATACTTGGTTAAATCTGGCAGAAAACTATTGTATTGTCTCCCCTGGCAGTCTTTTTAGCTGGTTATACTCTTCTATAATCAAGAAAAGGTTCTTTTTGATCACCCACCTGTTCAGGAAAACTTTGACGAACTGCTGGAAATCTGAGATGCTCGCATCAGTTAAGGCTTTGAACCAATTCTTCACTTGGCCTTGAAAATAAAGAGAAAAAATCCTAATACTAACATCTTCGTCATCAACTTCAAAAAGGTCTAGAAAAGTCTCAACATTCTGCACATGTTTCTTAGTGTTGACATTATTACACTCACCGTCAAATCTTGGTAGATATAGGTAATAATTTGCAGGGAAAGCATGGAGAAAAGAAGGTAAAACAAGAGGTTTATACCTATCTGGGACTATACAAGGTGTAGGAGTATATACAAGAGCTACAGGATCAGTTTGGTTTTCTTTAAGGTCATCACTCTGAAGAGAGTCATCATAAGATGTGGGAAAAGTAAGGAGGCTAGGATCAAAGGGAAACTCAGTATTTACACTTTTTGAATAAGTCGAGTGAAGATTTTGATCACATTTATCATACAACAAATTCTGAAAAACTTTCAGGACAACTTCAAGAACAGCAAAGAAGTAATTTTCAGGGAAGCAAACTAGATCCTGAATACCATTCCACTTCGGATACCTGAACTTTGTGTAAGATCCTTCCATTTTCGCAGAGAAAGAGTTAGTCCTCCAGTGGAGTCTCTACATTAAGTTGGAGTCACCAGGTGAATGATTTCAGCCTTCTTATGTCTGATCGTTGTCCACCATCAACCATCAGATCTAAAATTGATACATGTATTGGGGAAATTTACAAATTAGATGTTACGTTTACAAACTAGACCGGAGATTGACTGAAGCAGCGTTTATCTACTTTCGCTAATGCAAAGCAAGAGCATTTCGAAGGCTACCTGTCTAAATTCAGGCTCCATTTGTAGCTTATAAAACAAGTAACACCAACAAGCAAACCATTTTCTTCCCTAGTATGGTCGCCACTATGTTATTGCCCAAATCCACCTTAGGCTGAAGGAAGGAAGGATTCAGGGTAACATCAAACCACTCTCAGTCTGATAGCTAGCCCTACCAGAATAGGAGAGGGCTCTCTCTGGGACAATCTCAGCGAAAAGTAATCAATAGGGCTTGAGATGACTGAAATGAATGCTAATTTTAGGCTAGGTATAAAAATAGGAGGGTTTGATTTGATTTTGAGGGGTTTTTTGTTGGAAAAAGGGAAAGGCAGTTTTGGGCTTGGGGATGAGGCCAAATTCTTGCATAGTTCAAGTTAGGGCAGGGAAGGAAATGTCTTTGATGTCTTAGATTCAATGAATGGATAGAAAAGAATGCTGAGGAGCTGAAGAGGGCAAGAAGATGCAAGGATCATCTTCAAACAGAGGAAAACATATAAAACTAAACAAAAGTTTAAGGCAGAGCACCAACAAACTAATGAATTCTACCTTAGTTACTTATTTGTTTAATTCAGAAGCAAAGAGAAGGGAAATGGAATACATATAAAATTAATGAAACTTACAGATACATGGTGAAAAAAATCATCAAAACTCAGAGCCACAAGGATCCCAACAAGTGCTGCAAAACTCTGGTCTTTCCTTTGCCAAAAATGCTGAAATGAATATACAATGAGGTGCCAAAATATTCGCAAGAGTCCAACCCCTGAAAATTATTGAAGAACTACATGATATAGACAAGCCTAACTCCTTCCCATGCCTCTAGGGGTCGAGCTCATCATTCTAGGATTTGTTTCAACCATATCTAAACTAGGAACTAGAAAATAGGTCATGAAACAACTTGCCTCTATATGCTAGGAAACTGATCCATTCATTTAATTTTCACTTTTTAGTGAATGAATCCTCTAAAAAAAGTAAATATGTGCCAAAATTACATCATAGTCACCAAATTACATAAAGGTAGATCAAGAATTACATCAAAAAGTGAAACTAGTCAAAACTGGGCGAATTTTTGAGCTGAAGAGTCAAAATGAGGCCAAATTTCTCTATGCGCCGCGCCCAAAAACTCAATGCGTCACGCCACTTTGAGCCTGTTTTTGAGGAACTTCCTGAAGTCCACATTGAGATCGTGATAGCTTTTTGGAAAGCCCTATCTGTCTACTATCCAACCCGAGTGGAATTTCTGGATTTAGTGTCCATTGTCCCCTCCAAACGTTCAATCTCCCAAGACTGGTCAAAATGAGAAAAATGAGGCTGCCTCAAGGCAGAGTGCTGTTGCAGTCAACCTTTGAAGGTCTTCCTCAACTCCAAAATTAGCTCATGATAGCTCATTGGAAATATATGTGTGTCTAGTTATCATTTGACTCATCAGGAAAGTAATTTGGCCAACCAAGGTAGGAGAAATAGTGATTTTCCCAAGGTCACTTCAGAGGTGCATTCAATTCTCCTGAGGTAACGGTATTTTTGACATTTCTCTAAAACCATAACACCTGTGTGAAAATTGAAGGAGGTTTTTCTTACTTGGCTTATTTTGGACATAAAACTCTCTCATTTTTCCAAAATTCATCTTTTATTTCTCAGAAACATCATTTGAGTGAAACCTATCCCGATGTGTGGAACAAGGGATTTGTCGAAATGAATTGAAATGAAGGGGATAAGGGGCTTCAAAATTCTTGAGAAAAATTTGGGAGGTAGGGAGGGATGTTAGGAAGTAGGGGATAGTGGAATTTTAGAGATTTAGTGAGGGGAAGGGGTCCAAAAGGGCAAAACACATGCCTAGCCTAGAAAATTGCTAAGTTGTAGCAAGAAACTAGGGTTTGTGCAAAAATGAGGAATTTGGGGGATCTCAGTGATGGGAAGTGTTTAATAAGGTAAATTAAGGATAGGGGAAGGTGTATGAACATCAGGATACAAGTTTGGTTGATGATTTGACCATCCAAGAGAAATTACCTCCAAAACCCTAGGAGAGGGAAATGGACCTTACCTAGGCACAACTGAAGCATGAACAAGGTGTAAAATGACTCTTTGGAACCTGACATGATAATGAAAATCCTCTGAATGATGGTACACTCAGCTAAATGGTGACATGTACCAACATTTGGACAACTTTGAAAGGAATGAAAGAAAACCCTAGACCTAATACCTAGTGACCAAATTTTGCTTGAAGACTCACTAAAAAGACAAAATTTGACCTTGAAATCTTAAAATCACTTTTTAAGAGCATGTTTGATCACTGGAAGAAGGCTGCAAAGACTGACACTAACATATCTAAGAGACAAACTAGGGGTAGTGTCTGCAGATGATACGTCTCTCTGATACGGGGAAAAAAATGATGATACACCAGCAAAGACTGCCATATAAGGAAAAAAATAGTGCAATAGATAAGTCAGAATTAGACTAGAAGTGTCATTCCAGGGGGAAAGCATCTCCCATAAATGTTTTCATAGAAAATATAGAACTATGGAGTAGTGGTATGGTGCAGGTCCTGAAGATCAGAGTATCATGACATAAGTACAGAACATTTTATGGTTAAAAGCCTTCCATGCATTCTCAATAATTTTCAAAGTGTTCTCCCAACAACTCTTGTACACCAGTCTAGAGAAACAAGGTATAAAGTCAGAAGAAGAAGGCCTAAGAAAAACTCAGAGAGAAATAGTGAAAAATATAGATACTACACTAGGAAATGTGCAACCCCTTGCCATTGATGTCAAAAGGGGAGGAAAAGCAAGCAAAAAAGCAAGCGGAGGAAGAAAGAAAATTCGCAGAATGGAAGGGGGAGAAATTCCTGGAGGAAGTATTGGAGTATTGGAGGATGTGTTGCCATAAATTCCAAAGGGGGAGATTGTTGTAAATATTGTCATTGATGGCAAAGGAGCACAAAGGGGAAGCACCAGAACCAGTAATAAGACAAAGGAGTAGATCAGGTAACAATGCATAAATAAGTAGAGCCAGAGGCAACAAAGAAGCAGAGGCAGCAGAGGCAATAAAGAAGCAAAGAAGCAGAAGCAACAAAAGTAAAAAAGGCAGCAAATGAAAGCTGAAGAGGGTCTAATGGTTATATGAAGAACCAGAAGAACAAGCTCAAGAGAGATTCGCAGAAGCAACAAAGAAGCAGAGGCAATAGAGGCAACAAAGAAGTAGAGGTAGTAGAGGCAGTGAGGGTAGCAGAGGCAGCAAAGGCAATAGAGAATTAAAAAAGGTGTGAAAAAAGCGTAAGAATCCCAAGTCAGAGTGAATAAAAAATAGAAGAAAAAGCTCAGGACAGATCAATGCATTTAGAAACTAAATAAATATCAGGAAGGATAGCAGAGATGCAGAGGAGCAGCGAAAACTGAAAGAAGGAAAATCGAATAAGGAAGAGAACTCTTAGAAGAATTCCAAGGGAGGCGATTGGATGGCAAAGATCGAATCACATAATCAAAGTATTAATAATTAATGGCAAATATCAGAGCAGGTGGAAGAGATGAAGAATATCCGCATGAAGGATGAGTGAACGATCAGGATTAGATTGCAAAAGTGAAGGTGAGAGATGAACGACGGAGATCGAATCACACCAGGAGAGATTTCACAAATCACAAATTTTAAGAGATTAGTGTTAACGCGTTGCATGGTAAGTTAAGTTGGTTGTGATGTGAAGTGAAGGAGCCACATGTCAGCACTGTGCATGAGCAAACATCGCAAATCTTAGAGGATACCATTAAGAGCTCACATGGTATGGTAAATTTTATGCGATGCGATGAGGGAAGAGACATGTGTTAGCACTACGCACGAGTGCACATCACAAATCTTAGAGGATACCATTAATATTTTGCATGGTGTGGTAAATTGGTTTCGATGCAATGAGGGAAAAGCCACGTGTTAGATCTACACAATATCACACATTGTAGATTATATGGGTTAGCAATATTAATAAGAGTTAAACTTGCAGGCGAGTATTTGCAATGAAGGGAGTCCACGTGTCAGCACTGCACAAAAACGCACTTTGCATGGTTTATGGTTTATCATTATCAGTAAAGTGGGAAAATTGCAGGAAAGTATTTGCGATTATATGTGATTGGTGGAAAGTGCTGTGGGACCCTCTAGTAAAGAAGTTTTGGCTATATGTAATTGCTTTGGGTTTTATGTTTAATTGGGCTTAAAGTAACAGTTTGTGATTCCGCTGTGTATTCTGATATTTGTGCAAACGTTAAAAGGTGTGGGCAAGAAATGTGCGACGTATTGTGATTGGTCAAGTAGAGTGGGATTTGATAACCCTTGTTCCATGTATGTTAATATGTGTTCTTTGATTGCTAATGTATGTATATGGAATAAATGTTGATGTTGTACTCATCTGTGTTAAAAGGGATTTACGTGGGCCATAAACCACAGGTAACAGTGTTATGCAATTACGACTGTGTAATAAAGGGAAAAGTCCGAACACAACAAGTAAAGGCTCGAGAAAGTAATAGTACCCGACCTCGTGCAGAACAATGCAACAACATGGGTCAAGTCAGGAAAAAATAGAAGTTATGCATCACAATTTAAAAATAATTACAGAAACAAAAAATACAAAGGAACAACAAGAAGAAGAGGACTAACACACAACAAATCTAAGAAGCTGTTGTGTAACCAGCTCCAAAAATAGAAGAAAAGAGATATCAATGCCTTAGAAATGAGCCATTTCGAGGGGGAAACTGCTAATACATTACATAAATGAAAAATTCTTGGATGATACAATTTACAAAACCTCCTTTCTATATATAGGATTCCATGTGGCCATAATGTAATCCTAGTGGGCCACAATGTAATCCTAGCCGACCTAACAATAATAATTTAAGGGCACAATAATAACAAAATGGGGGTTACAAGGGTACAATAATAACAATAAGGGGGTTACACTAATAACAATAAGGGACTATACTAGTAATATAGGGACCTAACATGCCCCTCTCCTTCAAAAAAGTGTTGTCCTCAATGATTGAGTAGCTCTGGGTGCTTCTGTATAAAATTCTCATCCTCCCATGTAGAATCTTCAGTGGGTAAGTTCTTCCACTTGATGAGATACTCTGAAATTGATCGATTCCGTAGCTGTTGAGTTCTTGTTTCCATGACCGCTTCAGGTTCCAATATGAATTTTCCTTCCTCATCAAGTTCTGGCAATATTGTTTGAACTGGAAGATTTTCACCTATAACCTTTTTTAAGCATGAAACATGGAAAACTAGATGCACTCGCGAAGAAGCAGGAAGCTCCAATTTGTATGCCATAGTACCAATCTTTTGCAACACCTTGTAAGGACCATAGCACTTTGGCAATAATTTATTATCCTTCTTAGCTTGCTTGAGGGAAATTTTTTTGTATGGTTGTAGCCGTAAAAATACCCAATCTCCTACATCAAAACTTCTCTCGCTGTGATTTTGATCTGCCTATTGTTTCATTCGATTTTGTGCCAAATTTAGGTTATCATTTAAGAGTTGGAGAACTTCTTGCTGATGCTCGATGTGATCTTCCACTACTTGAACCTTCGAATTTTACCTTAAAGATGATGTGATAGACGGTGGATGATATCCATAAATTTCCATAAATGGGGTCATCTTTGTTGCAGTATGGAAGGAAGTGTTATACCACCATTCAGCGAGAGGTAACCACTTGACCCATTCTGCTTGTTTATTAGACACAAAACAACGAAGATATCCTTCCAAACATTTATTTACTATCTCAGTTTGACCATCAGATTGAGGATGATAAGATAATCTATGAGCTAATTGAGTACCCAAACAAGAAAATAACTCCATCCAAAAATTTCCAGTAAAAATGGGATGTCTGTCACTCACAATAACCCTTGGGCTTCCATGTAGCTTTTTAATTATGTCCATAAATGTAGTAGCAACTGTAATTGCTTTAAATGGATGAGATAATGCACAAAAGTGTGCATACTTGGTAAGTCTATCAACTACCACTATGATGATACTCTTTCCTTCAAACTTAGGTAAACCTGTGATAAAATCCATTGAAATCTCCTCCCAACGTTGACTTGGAATGGGTAAAGGTTGTAGAAGTCTCGGGGTCTTAATTGTCTCAACTTTATTCTGCTGGCAAACCAAACATTCCGCCACAAAATTTTGAATATTAGATTTAAGGCCATCCCAAAAAAATTCTTTCTTCACTCTGTGGTAAGTTTTTAAAAATCCCGAGTGTCCTCCTAAAGGAGAAGTGTGCAATTCCATAAGAATCTTTTGTTTTAGTTGGGAATTCTTACAAAAATATAAGAAATCTTTGTACCACAAGGAATTATTTTTCCAACTAAATGTATTAGATGTACTAGGATCTTTCTGCAACTTTTGACTGAGTGCCCATACATCTTTGTCCTTCTTCCATTCATCTCTTGCTTCAGTTATCCAATCTAGTTGGATAATAGAAATGGCACAAAGCAATGCTTCCACCTCTTCATTCTTTCTTGAGAGTGCATCTGTAACAACATTAAGCTTTCCTTTTTTGTAGATTATTTCAAATTCATAACCCAACATCTTTGTGACCCATTTTTGCTTCTCTTCTGAAGATAGTCTTTGTTCCAAAAAGTGTTTAAGACTATCATGATCAGTTTTTACCTTGAAGTGTCTTCCCATTAGGTAATTTCTCCATTTCTTTAGTGCATGCAGTATTGCGAACATTTCATTCTCATAAATAGGTTTTTGTAAATACTCTCCTTTTATTGGAATACTTTCAAAAGAAATGGGTATTCCTTCCTGCATTAAAACAACACCAATTCCATTTCCTGAGGCATCACATTCCACAATAAAGGTTTTTATGAAGTCTGGCATAGCTAAGACCGGTGCTAGGCACATTGTCTCTTTAAGATGTTCAAAGGCCTTAGTTGCTTCAGGAGTCCATGAAAATGCATCTTTCTTCAATAATGTTGTTAGAGGTGCTGCTATTCTCGCATAATTCTGAACAAAATTGCGATAATACCCTGTTAACCTGAGAAATCCTCGCAACTGCTTTATGGTTGTGGGGACTTTCCATTCCTTAATGGATTTAGTTTTGTTAAGGTCTACTTTAACACCATCGTGAGACACAATATGACCCAGATATTCCACCTCTTGTACTCCAAAGAAACATTTGGATATTTTTGCATATAATTGTTTCTCCTGCAATAGTTTGAGCACCCTGTCAGCATGTTCAACATGATCCTTCCAAGACTTGCTATGGATTAGTATATCATCAAAAAATAACATCACAAATTTTCTAAGCAAGGGTTTAAAAATTGAATTAATCAACCCTTGAAATGTAGAAGGTGCATTGGTAAGGCCAAAAGGCATGACCAAAAATTCATAATGACCCTCATGAGTTCGAAATGTTTTTTTTGGAATATCTTCAGTCTTCATTCTAATTTGATGATATCTTGAATGAAGATCCAACTTGGTAAAATAAATTGCTCCATGTAATTCATCCAATAATTCATCAATCACAGGAATGGGAAGTTTATCTTTAATGGTGAGCTTATTGATATCCCTATAATCCAGACACATTCGTCATGATCCATCCTTCTTGTGTACCAATAATATAGGAGCAGAGAAAGAACTTTGACTAGGTTGAATTGTTAGGTCCCTATATTACTAGTATAGTAATTTATTGTTGTTAGTGTAACCCCTTTATTGTTATTATTTTACCCTTGTAACCCCCATTTTGTTATTATTGTGCCCTTAAATTATTATTGTTAGGTCGGCTAGGATTACATTGTGGCCCACTAGGATTACATTATGGCCACATGAAATCCTATATATAGAAAGGAGGTTTTGTAAATTGTATCATCCAAGAATTGTTCATTTATGTAATGTATTGGAGGTTTCCCCCTCGAAGTGGCTTATTTCTAAGGCGTTCATATCTCTTTTCTTCTATTTTTGGAGCTGGTTACTCAACATTTGGTATCAGAGCTTTGGATTCTAGGGTTTCGCTGCTCCAAACAGGTCCTCGTGGCATTTTCGCTATAACTTTTTTTCTACTAAGTTTCAGAAGCTGAAATTTTTAGGGTGTGAATATGAAATCCTGAGGAAGCTTTTCTAAATATTTCAGAGCTTGGTTCGCAATATTTGCGGAGATATCATCTGTGGAAGTTAGGCATTTGTTCATGCTCCTAAACAGGTAATCGTGGAATTTGCGCTATAACATTTTTTGTACGAAGTTTCAGAGTCTGAAATTCATATGGTGCGAAGCTGAAATCATGGGGAAATTCTTCAAAAAATTTCAGAGCTTGGTTCGCAATAGTTTTGGAGATATGATCTGTGGAAGGTAGTTCTTTTTAGGCTCCTGAATTTCATCTCAAAGAGGTGATCGTGGGAAAAGTTCAATAACTCTCTCTCTGGGCATCGGATTGGAGTGCCGTAAAATGTGGTCACAAGTACACAGCCTGTAGTTTCTTGGCTATAAATTTCAGAGAAAAAGGATGAAACAGTGACACGTGGCAAGTCATACAAGTTCGTACTACTGAACCAGTCCATAATTAGGTCATTGTGGGAGATTGGACACAACTTTGTCTTGGAGAATCCAAATCAGGTCAGACCTGTGGCATTCGAAAGATAATTCAGAGGGATAATTTAGTACCAAAATTTAGATATTGAAGTGCTTCAATCACAGAGATAATCCAATTTCAATATCGAGCTCCTCAAAAGCAAGAAAAAGGTGTGTATTTTTTTTTCCAAATTGCATAAGTCTTGTTTGAATAATCAAGTTAAATTGATCTCAAGGGAATATTGTAGAATAGATATCAATATTGTATTCTAAAATGGCCCCTAAAAAGAATTCAACACCCATTAAGCCTTTAGAAGGCTCTACTATGACTCATGAAGATGAAGAATGGCAACATGACATATCAAAATTACAAGAGAAAATGCAACAAATTTCGCTCTCGAAAAGTACAACAAAAAATGAAATGGAAGTTTTGAAGAAAGGCATGGAAACTAAGATGGATGGTTTGAAGAAAGGAGTGGAAGCTAAGATGAATGGTTTGGAAGCTAAGATGGATGGCATGGAAGTGGGCATGGAAGCTAAGATGGATGACATGAAAGACAACATGGAAAACATGAAGAATGATCTAAAAGCATACATGGAAGGCTTGATGACAAGTTTAAAACCAAAAATGATTCCTAATGGCGAAAATATAGTAGAAGAACCTCATGATGAGAACAAAATAAATGTTAATCGTGATTTCATAAACTCTAATGTTGGCGGGAAGAACCACCATATTCCAAAAATGGATATGAGGAAGTTTGATGGAAAGGATCCTGTAACATGGATACTACAAATGGAGCAATATTTTTATCTCCATAATGTGCAAAACACACAAAAGGTACGCATTGCAACTTTACATTTAGAACAAAATACATTTGTATGGTATTGATGGCTTTGCTCCCGTAAAAAAATTGTCACTTGGTCAATTTTTACGGAGGAAATGATAGCACATTATGAGGATACAAAGAGCAACACCTTCTTTAGCCAATTGATAAATCTCAAACAAAAGGGTTTAGTGGGGCAGCACATTGAGGACTTCCAAAAATTGAATATAAGGGTAACTGATATTCCAGAGGAACACAGGATTGATCTCTTCATAGGTACTCTAAAGGATAACATCCAACATGAAGTTCGTGTTTTGGAACCCGATTCATTGGAGAAGGCATTCAGGTTGGCAAGAAAAGTTGAATGTAAAATTATGGCGACAAGGAAGCCTACCACTCAATTCTATAAAGAAGGAAGTGTTGCTACGCCTAGATTTCCACAACCTACAAGGTTGACACCACAACAATTGGAAGAAAAAAGAGCAAAAGGGCTTTGCTACGGTTGTGATAGAAAATACACTAAAGGTCATAAGTGTGCTGAGAAGAAATTATTTTACATAGATTGTGAAGAGGAAGAAGAAAATGAACAAGAAGAGGATATACACCAGGAACCAGCCCTAGAAGAGGAAGAAATGAATGCGACCATATCGTGTAATGCACTGGCAGGAATTACCACTCCTCAAACTCTCAAGATAAAAGGACAAATCAAGAAGAAAAAGGTAATAGTGTTGATTGATTCGGGTAGCACCCATAATTTTATTCATTGTAAGGTAGCCAAGGAATTAAATTGTTTCCTATACCCAGCACCAGAATGTCAAGTGATGGTTGCAAATGGAGGAACTATAAATTGCTCTGGAAAATGCCATAATATCAAGCTAACCATGGGGGAATATGTATTGACTAGTCCAATGCTTTCCATTCCGATGGGAGGTGCTGATGTTGTACTAGGAGTACAATGGTTACAATCTTTGGGGACGGTAGCTTTTAATTTTCAAGAACTTTTCTTGAAATTTTTTTCAGAAGGAAAGGAAGTCGAATTACGGGGTATTGAAGGGAAGCTGGGAAGGATAATAAGCCCTAATGTCATGACAAAGCTTCTAAAGAAATAACGACGAGGCGTAATTGCACACTTATGCTCACTAGAAGTTCCGACATCAAAATCATCTATTTCTGCAGATCTCCAACAAGTCTTGGACAATCATTCCAACGTGTTTGAAACTCCCAAAGGACTCCCACCGATTCGTGATCATGATCATGCTATTCATTTGATTCCAGGAAGTGTTCCTCCAAACATCAGGCCTTATAGATATCCTTACTTCCAAAAGAGCGAAATTGAACGTATGATTGCCGAAATGTTAGAGGCGGGTATAATTCAACCTAGTCAAAGTTCTTTCTCTGCTCCTGTAGTATTGGTACATAAGAAGGATGGATCATGGCGAATGTGTCCGGATTATAGGGAGCTCAATAAGCTCACCATTAAAGACAAATTTCCCATTTCTGTGATTGATGAATTATTGGATGAATTACATGGAGCAATTTATTTTACCAAGTTGGATCTTCGTTCAGGATATCATCAAATTAGAATGAGGACTGAAGATATTCCAAAAACAACATTTCGAACTCATGAGGGTCATTATGAATTTTTGGTCATGCCTTTTGGCCTTACCAATGCACCTTCTACATTTCAAGGGTTGATGAATTCCATTTTCAAACCCTTCCTTAGAAAATTTGTTCTAGTATTTTTTGATGATATACTAATCTACAACAGGTTTTGGAAGGATCATGTTGAAAATGTTGACAGGGTGCTCAAACTATTGCAGGAGAAACAATTATATGCAAAAACAACCAAATGTTTCTTTGGAGTATAAGAGGTGGAATATCTGGGTCATATTATATCTCACAAGGGTGTTAAAGTAGACCCTAACAAAATTAAAGCCATTAAGGAATGGAAAGTCCCCACGACCATAAAGCAGTTGCGAGGATTTCTCAGGTTAACAGGGTAGTATCGCAAGTTTGTTAAGAATTATTGGAGAATAGAAGCACCTCTAACAACATTATTGAAGAAAGATGCATTTTCATGGACTCCTGAAGCAACTAAGGCCTTTGAACATCTTAAAGAGGCAATGTGCCTAGCACCGGTCTTAGCTGCGCCAGACTTCACAAAAACCTTTATTGTGGAATGTGATGCCTCAGGAAATGGAATTGGTGCAGTTTTAATGCAGGAAGGAAGACCCATTGCTTTTGAAAGTCGTCCAATCAAAGGAAAGTATTTACAGAAACCTATTTATGAGAAGAAAATGTTAGCAATACTGCATGCACTAAATAAATGGCGAACTTACCTAATGGGAAGACACTTCAAGGTAAAAATTGATCATGATAGTCTTAAACACTTTTTGGAACAAAGACTATCTTCAGAAGAGCAGTAAAAATGGGTCACAAAGATGTTGGGTTATGACTTTGAAATAATATACAAAAAGGGAAAACTTAATGTTGTTGTAGATGCACTCTCAAGGAAGAATGAAGAGGTGGAAGCATTGCTTTGTGCCATTTCTATTATCCAACCAGATTGGATAACCGAAGCAAGAGATGAATGGAAGAAGGACAAAGATGTATGAACACTCATTCAAAAGTTGCAGCAAGATCCTAGTACATCTGATAAATTTAGTTGGAAAAATGATTCCTTATGGTACAAAGATCGCTTATATATTTGTAAGAATTCCCAACTAAAACAAAAGATTCTTCTGGAATTGCACACTTCTCCTTTAGGAGGACACTCAGGATTTTTAAAAACTTACCACAGGGTGAAGAAAGAATTTTTTTGGGATGGCCTTAAATCTGATATTCAAAAGTGTGTGGCGGAATGTTTGGTTTGCCAGCAGAATAAAGTGGAGACAATTAAGACCCCGGGACTTCTACAACCTTTATCCATTCCAAGTCAGCGTTGGGAGGAGATTTCAATGGATTTTATCACAGGTTTACCTAAGTCAGAAGGAAAGAATGTCATCATGGTGGTAGTTGATAGACTTACCAAGTATGCACACTTTTGTGCATTATCTCATCCATTTAAAGCAAGTACAGTTGCTACTACATTTGTGGACAGAATTCAAAAGCTACATGGAAGCCCAAGGGTTATTGTGAGTGATAGATATCCCATTTTTACGGGAAATTTTTGGACGGAGTTATTTTCTTGTTTGGGTACTCAATTAGCTCATAGCTCATCTTATCATCCTCAATCTGATGGTCAAACAGAGATAGTAAATAAATGTTTGGAAGGATATCTTCGTTGTTTTGTATCTGATAAACAAACACAATGGGTCAAGTGGTTACCTCTCGCTGAATGGTGGTATAACACTTCCTTCCATAGTGCAGCAAAAATGACCCCATTTATGGCACTTTATGTATATCATCCACCATCGATCACATCATCTTTAAGGGAAAATTCGAAGGTTCAAGCAGTGGAAGATCACATCGAGCATCAGCAAGAAGTTCTCCAACTCTTAAAGGATAACCTGAATTTGGCACAAAATCGAATGAAACAATAGACAGATCAACATCGCAGCGAGAGAAGTTTTGATGTAGGAGATTGGGTATTTTTACGGCTACAACCATACAAAAAAATGTCCCTCAAGCAAGCTAAGAAGGATAATAAATTATCGCCAAAGTACTATGGTCCTTACAAGGTGTTGCAAAAGATTGTTACTATGGCATACAAATCGGAGCTTCCTGCTTCTTCGCGAGTGCATCCAGTTTTCCATGTTTCATGCTTAAAGAAGGTTATAGGTGAAAATCTTCCAGTTCAAACAATATTGCCAGAACTTGATGAGGAAGGAAAAATCATATTGGAACCTGAAGTAGTCACGGAAACAAGAACTCGACAACTACGGAATCGATCAATTTCAGAGTATCTCATCAAGTGGAAGAACTTACCCACTGAAGATTCTACATGGGAGGATGAGTATTTTATACAGAAGCACCCAGAGCTACTCAAGCGTTGAGGACAACACTTTTTTGAAGGAGAGGGGCATGTTAGGTCCCTATATTACTAGTATAGTCCCTTATTGTTGTTAGTGTAACCCCCTTATTGTTATTATTGTACCCTTGTAACCCCCATTTTGTTATTATTGTGCCCTTAAATTATTATTGTTAGGACGGCTAGGATTACATTGTGGCCCACTAGGATTACATTATGGCCCCATGGACTCCTATATATAGAAAGGAGGTTTTGTAAATTGTATCATCCAAGAATTGTTCATTTATGTAATTTATTGGAGGTTGCCCCCTCGAAGTGGCTTATTTCTAAGGCATTCATATCTCTTTTCTTCTATTTTCGGAGCTAGTTACTCAACATGAATTATACCCGCCTGTAACATTTCCGCAATCATACGTTCAATTTCACTCTTTTAGATGTAAGGATATCTATATGGCCTAATGTTTGGAGGAACACTTCCTGGAATCAAATGAATAGCATGATCATGATCACGAATAGGTGGGAGTCCTTTGGGAGTTTCAAACACCTTGGAATGATTGTCCAAGACTTGTTGGAGATCTACAGAAATAGATAATTTTGATGTTGGAACTTCTAGTGAGCATAATTGTGCAATTACACCTTGTTGTTCTTTCTTTAGAATCTTTTTCATGACATTAGAGCTTATTATCTTTCCCGGCTTCCCTACAATACCCCGTAATTCGACTTCCTTTCCTTCTGAAAAAAATTTCAAGAAAGGTTCTTGAACATTAAAAGCTATTGTCCCCAAAGATTGTAACCATTGTACTCCTAGTACAACATCATCACCTCCCATAGGAATGGAAAGCATTGGACTAGTCAATACATATTCCCCCATGGTTAGCTTGATATTATGGAATTTTCTAGAGAAATTTATAGTTCCTCTATTTGCCACCATCACTTGAAATTCTGGTGCTGGGTATAGGAAACAATTTAATTTCTTGGCCACCTTACAATGAATAAAATTATGGGTGCTACCTGAATCAATCAACACTATTACCTTTTTCTTCTTGATATGTCCTTCTATCTTGAGAGTTTGAGGAGTGGTAATTCTTGCTAATGCATTACATGATATGGTCGGATTCATTTCTTCCTCCTCTAGGGCTGGTTCTTGGTGTATATCCTCTTCTTGTTCATTTTCTTCTTCCTCTTCACAATCTATGTAAAATAATTTCTTCTCAGCACACTTATGACCTTTAGTGTATTTTCTATCACAACTGTAGCAAAGCCCTTTTGCTCTTTTTTCTTCCAATTGTTATGGTGTCAACCTTGTAGGTTGTGGAAATCTAGGCGTAGAAATACTTCCTTCTTTATAGAATTGAGTGGTAGGCTTCCTTGTTGCCATAATTTTACATTCAATTTTTCTTGCCAACCTGAATGCCTTCTCTAATGAAGTAGGTTCCAAAACGCGAACTTCATGTTGGATGTTATCCTTTAAAGTGCCTATGAAGAGATCAATCTTGGGTTCCTCTAGGATATTAGTTACTCTTATATTCAATTTTTGGAAGTCCTCAATGTGCTTCCCCACTAAACCATTTTGTTTGAGATTTATCAATTGGCTAATGAAGGTGTTTCTCTTTATATCCTCATAATGTTTTATCATTTCCTCTGTAAAAATTGACCAAGTGACAATTTTTTTACGGGAGAAAAGCCATCGATGCCATAAAAATGCATTTTTTTCTAAATGTAAAGTTGCAATGCGTACCTTTTGTGTGTTTTTCACATTATGGAGATCAAAAAGCGTATCGTCTGGACGGGATCCCTTCCATCAAACTTCCTCATATCCATTTTTTGGAATATGGTGGTTCTTCCCACCAACATTAGTTTATGAAATCACAATTAACATTTATTTTTTTCTCATCATGAGTTTCTTCTACTATCTTTTCACCATTAGGAAACATTTCTTGTATCAACTTTGTCAAACCTTCTATGTCTTCTTTTAGATCATTCTTCATGTTTTCCATTTTAGATTCCATGCCAGCTTCCATGTCATCTATCTTAGATTCCACATCTTTCTTCAAATCATCCATATTATTCTTCACACCATCCATATTTGCTTCCACGTCTTTCTTCAAAACTTCCATTTCATTTTTTGCTGCTCTTTGCGAGAGAGAAATTTGGTGCACTTGCTCTTGTAATTTTGATAGATCATGTTGCAATTCTTCATCTTCATGAGTCATAGTAGAGCCTTCTGAAGGCTTAATGGGTGTTGAATTATTTTTATGGGGCATTTTTTAGAAGCCAATACTGATATATATTCTAAAATATGCCCTTGGAATCAATTCAAATTGATTTTTCAAACAAGGCTTATGCAATTCGGAAAAAAATACACACCTTTTTCTTGCTTTTGAGGAGCTCGATATTGAAATTTGATTATCTCTATGATTGCTGCTCTTCAATATCTGAAATTCAGCACTGAAGTATCCCTATGAATTCTCTTTTTAATGCCACAGTTCTGACCTGATTTGGATTCTCCAAGATGAAGTTATATCCAATCTCCCACAATGACCTATTTATGGACTAGTTCAGTAGAGCAAACTTGTACGACTTGCCACATGTCACTGTTTCGTCCTTTTCCTTTGAAATTTATAGCCAAGAAACTAAATTCCATGTAATTGCGACCAATTTTTACTGCACTCCAATCCGATGCTTAGAGAGAGAGTTATTGAACATTTCCCACGATCACCTCTTTGATATGAAATTCGGGAGCCTGAAAAAGCACCACCTTCCATAGATCATATCTCCCAAACTAGTGCGAATCAAGCTCTGAAATTTTTCAATGCATTTCCTCAGGATTTCAGATTTTCACCCAAAAAATTTCAGATTCTGAACCTTCATATAAAAAACGTTATAGAAAAAATTCCACAATGACCTGTTTGGAGCAGCGAAACCCTAGAATCCAAAGTTCTGATACCAAATGTTGTGTAACCAACTCCAAAAATAGAAGAAAAGAGATATCAACGCCTTAGAAATGAGCCACTCCGAGGGGTAAACCTCCAATACATTACATAAATGAACAATTCTTGGATGATACAATTTACAAAACCTCCTTTCTATATATAGGAGTCCATGTGGCCATAATGTAATCCTAGTGGGCCACAATGTAATCCTAGCCGACCTAACAATAATAATCTAAGGGCACAATAATAACAAAATGGGGGTTAAAAGGGTACAATAATAATAATAAAGGGGTTACACTAATAAAAATAAGGGACTATACTGGTAATATAGGGACCTAATAGAAGCTGAATGGGTTGAATTGGAATATTATTGTAACCATAAATGTATTAATTATTTTATATTTTTGTGATGCAAAGATAAGTCTCCATAGGCAAAGAAAAACTCCAATTTAATACTGAAATGAGTGTATTTATTGTTGTAACATCCTGAATATGCTAAGTGAGGAAATTAATGGGTGGAAAGAAATAATCATCCTTGTTCACTTCATATTCCCATATAGAATACAAACAACCATGAACTAATCTCTATAAATGATGTTATTGTAATGTGAAATAGATGGTTAAAGACTGTAAGAATAAGAAGGAGCAAATAGAGAAGTTGTGAAGATCCAAAGCTAATAGAAAGAAGATTTGAAGGCTGGAAGGACAACAGTGAAGGAGTAAAATAGAGTTGATATCCAAGTAAATCAACATATGATTTTATTGTAGTGTGAGGAAGTTGGTGCTTCCATATCAAGTTGTAACTTGATAGATGTTTAGTTGTAGATGGTTGAGGTAGGAGCCTCCTATGGGTTGTAGCCTACAGAAAATAGATGGGAGTCGGAGACTCCTTGTAAGTTGTAGCTTGTAGAATTTGAGGTATTAGCCTCTTATAGGTTGGAGCCTACAGAAAATCAGTGGTGAGAGGGATTTGGAGCTTGCCTTTGCATCACAAAAATAATAATATGTGGTTTTTTTCCTTATGGGTTTCCACTTATATATGTTGTCTATGTGCATGTTGATTATGTGTTGATATTATGTATTTAATCTGCTTAATACTTGCTCCTCACATATTAATATTATTGATTCAGTATACATTAAGTTTATCATGAAATGAATGTGTAAATAAGTTTAAAATATGTTTTAAAAATTCCATAAATACATTAAAATAATTCACCCCCCCTCTCTGTTTAACTAAGGGTTCAACAATTACCCGACCACCAAAGTAAAAATCAAGTTTAAAGCTATTAAAATACCATCCAAAAATTAAAAAACTTCATTTCATCCTCCAAGATCTCTTCTCCACCATTGTGCCTCATCTTAGCCATAAGAGCATTGATTTTCATCACCAAATGCCATGCCTATCTACTTGATGCATTTATGTTGTGCATCCGCCGCACTTCTGGACATTCATTGCATTTTTTAATTTGAAGGTCAAAGTAAGAAAAAAATATGTTATTTCCCATTCGAGAAGCTTTCAACACTCCTAAACAGGTAAGTGAAGCATTCATCAACCCTCTCATGCAATGATTTCCTTCAAAAAGTGACAAAATTACTTTCCTAGAGTTTTATGTTGCGTTTTTAAGGAGGAAATCCAGATGTTTCTAAAAACCCTTGTAGACACCTCATAGACCCTCCCCAACCATTTACCATACCTATTTTCCCCATCTCACCACTTTTCCAAAGAAAACCAAGCACACACTACACTTCTGCTACGTTTCTGGGCTTTTCCTTTGTTTTCCACTTTTCCCCCCTCCTTCCCTTTCCCATTCTTATAAATTTCACTACCCATGTATTCCTAGCATATACCATTACCTCATATATTTTTCCTATAATTTTACCTATCTCCTATTCCCTCCATTTCCTTGCCTAAACTAGCTAATCTGTTTTCCTTTTTTGGAGCCCTAAAATCCTATCCTTTCCCCTGTAAAATTAGGTTTTCAGTTAAGAAAAACCAATAACATGGACAATAAGAAGAAAAAATAAAAAAGGGGGTACAGGTCTCAAGATATGAGCCAAATTATATGCTGGAGACAAATGCTTCAGAGTTCATTAAGAGGTCATTTGGACAAGTAGGCTGCCTAGGGTTTTGTTAGAAAGTGCAAGAGGTGGACAACCATTGTATGCTGACTAGTCTATTTACTACCAATTTTAAGAGGAACATGACCACCATAGCAAGGATGGAATTCACGGTATTATCAGAGGCCATAGATTCAGCCACTTGTATCTATAACCAAGGATAAATTTGGTTGAAGGGGATGGATTTGGACATAGAAAATTATAAAGTTTTCCTGAAACCAAGTATAAGGGAGCTCCCTCTCATATTTTCCTTTGCAAGAAATTAATGGATAAATATACTCCTTTTGATGAAGATGATTATGAAATGTTTCACTTGCGAAGGAAAGATTAGTAGGTTGTATCAGTATCACATAATATTTTTGATCAACTTCACTTACATCAAACCACTAAATATACCCAATTACTTGTTTAGAAGTTTGGTTAAATGACACATAAGGTGTAGTTAAAGGGAAAGGATCATTCAGATAGCTTGTTTCATCATGCTTTGATAAAATTCATAGTTCTCCACCAACTCAAACATATCAACATGCCATGGGATACCTTCTTGAAGGAAACTGCTCTTATACCTACCTCAATTCAATGAGAGAGCCCAAGTGTTCCTTCATCAGTTAGACTAGTCACCATAGGAGGTTGGGTCATAAAGCAAGACATCAGTAAAAAACATAGCCTAGAGTAGAGTTTTCAAAGACCTACAATAGAGATAAGAGGTTAATTTTTTCCCCTGATATTGAAAAGGAGATAATTACACCTAAACCTAAAACTAGGTTTCATGCTAAGAAACTACATAAGGAGGTTGTGAGTGATAAAGAAGTGCATATTGAAGCCATGATGGAATCACCTAGAGATAGATATAATTCACCTTCCCAACATCATGAAGAAATTCCTCCTGCAATAGATATGTCTTACCTACCAAAACACCATGAGGATGAGGAAGATGAATACACACTCAAATAAAAAGAGGCACAGTTAAGGGAGCTCAAAGATGACCTTGCTAAGGCAAATTTCATGGTGTTTTTTTTGTGAAAAGAGAATAGGGAGCTCAAATTAAACCTGCTATTGCAAATCAAACCAAAAGGGAACATCATCCAAAAAGGTAGATGTTGTGGTGGAAAAAAGAAAAGGGAAAATCCATAATTTATGTGGAGCAACTAGAAGACAGAGACATTCAGGGGCAGCCAAGAAGGCATAAAACTAGAGTAGAAGTAAGAAGAGAAAAACTTGAAAAAGAACCATCTCCTCCTCAAGCCCACAAAGACATCAATGAAATAATAGCTGCTAAAGTTGAAGAAGATATGGAATTCTAGATTTGGGTAGTAAATGAACACGTAGAGAAGCTACTAAAGAAGGAAAATAGAAACACTGCCATGCAGAGGCACATGGAAAGGCACTATTACACAATAAATTTGATTTGCAAGATTAGGGTTAAGAACATGAAGAAAAAGCTCAAGAAGAAGGATGTCCTTGATATTTTGGATGATGCATCCTCATTTTCTTGAAGGAAGGACAAAAGGGTGGAAAAGGAGAGAATTTTTGGCAAAATATTGTGAATTTTTGAGTTTTTTGTCACATAGACAAAGCTAGTGCACAGAAACGCAGCGCGTGATCTTTGTGATTTTTCCCAGAGGATTCAAATGAGGATTTAAAAGCATTTGGAGGTTTATTTTTGTTAGCACATTCTAGAAATATACTTAGGGTTACTTTTTAGTTCATGGATTTTCAAAAAAGGTAAAAACCCACCTATTTTCCACCCTTCTGCCACGATTTTGAGTCACTCATTGGGCTTTTGGAGTAGTTGTGTTCGAATAATTTTTTGGGTCTCTTAAAGATTTATTTTTGGTGAATTGAAGCTTTAGAGGTGTAGCAGACATCATAATCTTCCTGTACCTACCTTTAGAAAAGTTTAAATATCCCTGAAAGTCATCAAAATTTCTTGCCAAAGTTCACTCCACTTTTGTTGCCAGACACTGCACTTCTGTAATTTTTCGCTATGTTTCTCAGTTTGAGGAATTTTCTTGAAACATGGAGGTCAAAAGGTCAAATGGTAAATTTAATATTTGGGTCATGAGTTTTTTGATGGTTAATGAGCCTATTTATGGTCATTTTTGTGAAAGGATCTTATGTTTAATGACTGGAGACAAAGACTGAGTTTGTTAGATAAAAAAGGGGAAAGATGTTTCTAACTCCCCTAGAATTAGGCTATGAGTCATAAGGTGCATTAATTAGTTGTTTTGGATCAGGATTCGACCCCTAGAAGTGGAATCTTATTTTATTTTATATATGTTCTCAGAAATAAGTCATTGAGAGGGTTGGATATGTGAAGTTCTCACTCTTTGGCACTAGTGTATTTGACAATTTACAGAAGTAATTTATAGGCAGTTGCAATTGTTGTTATGATATTATTGTGATATGGTTAGTGACAGTGTTTTTCTCCATTTTTCCTCATGCATATGATGATTAAGTAATTTCTACAACCATCTATTTTCTCTTGTGGTAATCTCATAAGTTTTAAGCTTAATACATTGTTCCATATGCTCTCTTTTATATGATATTTTCATGCAAAATTTTTGATCTTCTAAGTAAATGAATTCATACTTGTATGCTCATTTTACTCTTTATACATGACTTTTTCCTCACTACACTACGATGAAAAATTCCAATTGTGTCACTAGTCATATTTATCTTGCCTCATCCTATGTGTCTGCAACTCACCTCATCAAATACTGGACCTAGTTCCTAGACTGGTACTTCTTATCCAAAAAACTGAAACAAAAAACCCTAATAAAACTTTACTAAGCTTATAACTAGCCTACATATTCATATTCTCCAGTCATTTCTATTAGCTGTGAGATTGATCTTGAGAGAGAACTCTATGACTTGGTAGGGCTAGATACCAAGTCTAAAGTTGGTATGTGGTTATCCCTTTAGCTTCCTTTCTCAGCCTTGTGAAACTAAAGGGAGTTAACACAACAATCAAGGCATAGGAATTATTGTTCTTGTTTTCCCATATGGTGAGTTCTTTGTCATATGTGGTATTTTTTGATGGATTCCCATTTTCTCCTTAACAAACACCTTTCCATAGTTCATTGAAAATGAGGTTATGATATATCTTTCTAGACCATTCATGGTAGTTCTCTTTGCCAGAGAGAACTACTCCAACAATGGAAATGAATGAATGTATCTCTACAAAATTCTAAGCTGGGCCTTGAATAGTAAAAATATTGCAGTATAATCCTTGAATATATATATATATATATATATATATACAACAAAGACTCACCATCCAACTTTGTTCCCAAAAATTAAAAAAAATACCCTAAAAACGAAGCTAGAATTATTAACTATGACTTCAATTTATCTATATCGAACAACCACTTTGATAAAATCAATAATCACATATATATTTAGAGAGTATAAATGATTTTGTGGATACAACTAGCATATAACTCATTGTAGATATAACCAATATGTAACAAGGCATATATATGATACTTCACGTATACACCATCACTCACCACTTATATGAACCAACGTAGATATAGCATCACATATGAACCAATTCATATATGAAACAACATATACCTCAAATATGAGCCAACACATATAATATATAACATCACATTTGAACCAATGCATACTTCAAATATGGGACAACACATAATATATACCATGTTTTAACCCAACACACATATAAACTTCAACGTTCAACACACATAGTAAGAGTTTTAATGCATTAGATACACTAGGATTTATATTTCACCAAGAAAAACACAAACTAGTATTTAATTGCAAAGAATACAGTGGAATACAATGCAGAGAATCATCTGGCCTTCAAAATAAAAATTTCAAGCAATTATTTCAACCCAACATATGCTCCAATGTAAGACAAACAAACGAACCAATGCACAAATGAACTTACATAGTTTGGAGAAGCATACACAACCCTCAAACGAATGCATAAAGGGTATACACCAAGAAATGAACAAAAAATAATAATGTGTTTCTCTATCAAAGTTTATAGTTCATGTGCATGGATAGATTTAAGTGGGAGAAGATAGAATGACAGGCGATTTGCAGGGGGGCTACACGTGTCCAATGCGGTGCCCCGAGATTTTTTTATTATTATGTAGAACCAATAAAATTTGGGCAGAACCAAAGATGGTTGGCGGACCTACCCATGGTATTTTGTAGATCCGATCAAGGGAATTATGATTATTTTATAATATAGGGATATGGATTGGGGTTTATGAATGATTCGACATGTATATATATTTTTTGTAACATTGAAAGGAATATAATAAAAAATCAATCTGGTAGTCAAAGTTTTGGGATCCAGGGGAAAATATGTGTATATTTGTTTTATGTTTTATATTCTCACCACTGCTTATTTTCCATTTTAAGAATTTGTTTGTAGGTAATTTCTGTAGAGGTTTAAAACCTACATTTGGTATTAGAGTTGTTTCAGCTTCAATGGGATTCCTTTTCTGCTGAGGCATTTTTCTCAGGCCTATGGTAGGCCCTGTTTAGTGGGAGATTTGCAAGATCAAATCTTGCAATGAAAGAAGATGCTGAAAAGTGGAAAGATAGATTTCAAGAAATTTAACAGTCAAAGTTTTGAGATGTGGAATATCAATATGGAGGATCTATTTGTGGAACGAGAGAAGTGGATTGTTGTATTTCTAGGCATGAAACCAACATGAATGTTAGAATAAGACTAGGAAAATTAAGACCAGGAGGCAAAGAGAACAATATGATTGTGTCTCTTAGATTCAATATTGTTGAATGTATCATGGGAAGTTATGACAAAGTCTTTGTGGGACAAGTTAGGGACTTTCTACCAATATAAGTCTCTAGTGAACAATTTGTTCCTACAGAAAAATATGTATAACCTAAGGATGAAGGATGGAGACTCGGTGATATAGCATCTGAACACCTTTATTACTATGGTAAGCTAGTTGTTATATGTTGATATAAAAATTCCAGATGAAGATAAGTGCATATGTTTTTTGTGTTCTCTACCAGATTCATGGGATAGCATGGTTGTTGCAATAGGTAGCAATACAACTACCTTGAAGTTTGGTGAAATAGTCTCATCCTTGCAGTCCTAGGAGATGAGATGGAAAAATATGGAGAGCCAAAATGGAGATTCCTTGTTTATACGAGGATGGTCCTAGAACAAAACAAAAAAAAAGTCCTCGAGTGGGAGATCTAAATTTAGAGGGAGATATAAATGTCCAATTAAATCTATAAAGGTGTACTGGAAATGCGAAAAGGAAGGACACTACAAAAATTATGGTAGATATAAATCTCCTAAGAAAGGAAAGGGATTTTATGATGCTCGTTCTCGAGAGGAAAAACCCACCTCCGATGAAGGGTGGGGTGTGTACTTGGATTCCCCTCCATGTACACATTTAGATCATGAGGCATGGTTGATTGAATGATGGTGCATCCTTTCACTTCACTCCCCATAGGGAGTGGTTCTGCGAGTATGAAAAATATGATGGTGGTGATGTCTTCTTAGGGGATGACAGGAAGGTCAGATTCATCAGACATGGAAAAGTCAAGTCAAAGTTGCAATATGGAAGGATTATAACACTTCTTGATGTTATGCATATTCCTGCATTGGACATAAACATCGTTTCTCTAAGTAAGATGGATAATGCATGTGTAAAAAAGATGTTTGATAAAGATACCTACAAGATGGTTTTAGGAGCACTAGTATTGATGTGAGGAGTTTGGATTGGAACTCTATACAATATTTTTGGTAGCACTATTATTGATGGGTACAATAGTTCTATGGTTCCTGAAAATTGAGTAGAAAATCTAGTGGTATCTAGAGAAAATAGCATGTTATGGCATCAAAGGCTTGGACATATTGGAGAGAAGGGCCTTTGAATACTGCATGGTAATGTTATGGTAGAAGGTATTTCTAATTTATCTCTATATTTAAATTTCTATGAACATTATGTATATGGGAATCAGAATCGGGTGAATTTTCCCGCTGGTGCTAAGAGGACGAAAGGGATATTAGAGCTTGTACACAATGATGTGTTTGGACCTGTGTCAGTTCCATAAGTGGGTAAGTCTTTGTACCATGTATCATTTATAGATGACTTCTCAAGGAATACATGGATATATTTCCTTAGGAATAAATCTAAAGCCTTTGATAGGTTTAAATAATTTAAGGTTCTGGAGGAAAATCAGGTAGATAAGACGATCAAATTTTCAAGGATAGATAATGGTGGAGAGTTCTGCAAAAAGGAATTTGAAGATTTCTATAGGAAGTGTGTTATAACATGAAAAAATACTACTCCATACAGACCTAATCAAAATGGAGTTGCATAAATAATGAACAAGACGTTGATGGAAAAGGAAAGAAGTGTGCTCAGTGGTGTTGGGTTAGGACAAGAATTATGGGTAGAGGTAGTAGATATTGCATGTTACCTGGTTAACATACCACCTTAATCAATGTTGGAAGATAATACTACACATGAGGTATGCATTGGTATGAAACCCTCTCTTTCACATCTGAGGGTATTTGGATGTGATGCATACATACATGTTCCAAAAGAGAAAATAACCAAGTTGGATAGTAAATCTAAAATAGAAAAGAGCCAATTTGGATAGTAAATATGAAAGGTGAATATTTATTGGGTATAAGGATGGCTTAAAAAGTTATAAAATTTGGAACCCAGAAAAAGGAAGGTTGTTTAAAACTGAGATGTGGTGTTTAGATAGGTGAAATATGTTATCAAACATGAAGTCATACCAAATGAACCTGAGAAGATAAGGTTTTAACTAAGGGAGGAGGAATCATACTCTAAAGAAAAACATGAATCATAAGAGGAAGAGACACAAACTCCAATTTTGAGAAGATCAATTCAAGAGTACTAGAGAGGTATAGTCCATCAACTTTTTGTTCAAATTTTCTTTATTTATTATTGATGATGATCCCAAAAATGTAAGGGAGGAAGTGGATTTAGAGGATGGAAAAATCTGGAAAGAGGCCATGGTTGATGAAATGAAATATTTGGACAAAAATGATGCTTGGGATCTGGTGGAGTTGTTGGCTGGAAGGAAACCCATTGGTAGTAAATGGGTGTTTAAGAAGAAGATGAATACAAAAGGAAATGTGGAGAAATACATTTTTTGGTAGTAAAAGGTTATTCCCAAGTGTTAGGAATTGATTTTTGTGATATTTATTTTCCCATTGCCAAGTTAGATTATATTAGATTAATTTTATCTATTGCTTCTACTTTTGATTTTGAGGTAGAAAAAATGGATGTAAAGACAAAATTTCTTCACGGGGATTTGGAAGACAAGATATACATGAATAAACTAGTAGGATTTGTGGTGAAGGGTAAGAAAGAATTGGTATGTAGGTTAAAAAAGTCTTTGTATGGGTTAAAGCAATCACCAAGGATGTGGTATCATAAATTTATACATATATAGGGGACTTGGCTTCACAAGAAGAAAATCAGATCACTATATGTATCTTAAATTAATTGGTGAAGGTGTTATATATTTGGTATTATATGTTGATGATATGTTGTTTATTGGGAATGAAAAAGAAATTATCCAAGATTTGAAGACCCAATTGTCCTCCAAGTTCTCCATGAAGGATATTGGTGTTGCAAACTATATTTTTGGCATGGAAATTAAAAAGGATTGGTAAAAGAGGAAGCTTTGGTTAAACGAAAGGAGGTATGCTGAGTCATTATTGTAGAGGTTTAACATTTAGGATAGTACACTGATGAAGGTTCATATTCCAATAGGTGTAAAGTTATATGCTAAAAAGTGTCCCAAGACACAAGAAGAGGAAGAGAACATGTTCTATGTTCCATATACAAGTGCATTCAGTAGCTTGATGTATGCAATTCTCTGTACTAGACTAGCCATTTACACACAACAAGAGTATTGACTAGGTTTATGTCAAAAGCATAGAATGAGCATTGGAAATAGTTAATCAAGTTTTTAGGTATTTTCGTGGAAATAGTGATTATGGTATGTGCTACCAAGGAATACCAGGATTGGACAAATTTTTGGAAATTTGGAGACCTTGATCGGAGAAGATCTACAAGTGGGCATGTGTTTAATACATTTGGTGGAGAAGTTAGTTGGATGAGAAAAATATATTTTGTAGTGGTTCTTTTAATTACAAGGTTGAATGGAAACCACTCATACAAGCAAGGAAGAAGTTTGGTTATAGAGATTGTGTTCAAGTATGGGGTTGGTACAATAAGCTATAAGGATAGATTGTGACAACCAAAGTGCATTTTTCTTAGCAAATAAACCTACTTATCATTCAAAGACAAATAAAATTGATGTTCAGTATCACTTTGTGAGGGATATGGTTGAGGAAAAAAGGTGTTGTTGGTAAAGGGGGACACTTTAAAGAATGTTGCAGATGCATTGACAAAGTATGTGAGCACTGAGAAGTTTTCTTGGTGTAGAGAAACAATGGGCATTATATGGATGGACCAATGAATAAGCTCTCTTATGATCCCCTGTGTGGAAATAAAAAAACAAGTGGGAGAATGTAGACCCAATAATAGTTGGGCGGACCCAAGGACAGGGGGCAGACCCAAATATGGTGGGCGAACCTACCCATGGTTTTGTGCATGGGTTTTGCACATGTTTTTGGACATGATGGTTTTTTGCCCATGGTATTTTGTAGATTCGGTCAAGGGAAATACAGTTATGTTCTAATTCAAGGTTATGAATTGGGGTTTATGAATGCTTCGACATTTGTATATATGTATTGTAAAATTGAAAAGAATATAATGAAAAAATAATCTGGTAGTCCCGATTTTTGGATCCAAGGGAAAATATATCTATATACTTGTTTTATGTTTTATGTTCTTGCCATTGTTTATTTTTTGTTTTAAGAATTCATTTGTAGGTAATTTATGTACAGGGTTAAAACCTACATTAGGGTTAAAACTAGACTACTTGACTTGGTTCTTTAGATTTGATATCCTATACATCAGCTCTATAAAAATAAAAAGTAGGTCTTCCCATTTGGCACTTCAACTTCCTCAAATCTTGTTCTTCACTATTCAATTTCCATCGCTTAAGCTCATTATATGTTCAAAAATAATTTCTTCCCTCCTTATAGCTTGTCCTTAACACTGTAGATTTATTTCTGCTACATAGGTATTTACAACACACTTTGAAAAAAACAAGCCTTTACTACCTTGAAGGTTTGATTCCTACGACCAATCATCCTTTGCACTAAACACTCACCTTATGCAGCCCAAAATCCTATTGCAAAAATTTTCTATGATATCCATGTTCTTACTACAACCCTTCCCACAATATGGCTTGGCCCTATCATCACCTTAATTTCAAAACTACTTCCTTATCCATCCAGACTCATCCTCCAAAGATCCCTTCAATAGTTCTCCAATAGAGCTTGGCCACCTCAAATATGAAACTAGAACTTGGTCAATAAAAAGATTGCAACTTTGACCACAAACTAGACTTGAACTTGACCTTCAACACAAAAAAATAAAAATAAAAAAATCTTCAACCCATACTTGAACTAGACCTTCAATGCACTAGAATTTGGCCCTCAAAATAGATCTAAATTTGGCCTTCCAAACTCCAAGACTCAACCTTCAAACTCGGCCTAAAATCAATCTCTAAGCACCAAAATTCGACCCCTGGAATAGACTTTAAATTCAACCTCAACAATACTAAAGTTGGTCCTTCAACAAGGCCAAAGCTTTCCTTCAATAAGGCTAAAAATTTACCTCTATAACAACTTTGCAAATCACCTTCTAATTATAACCAAAAACCTTCCCAAAGAGTTCCCAAAACCCTTCCCACAGAAAACCTCTCCAAATTAGCTTCACTTAAATTGGTTCCCAACTACTCCTTCACTTTCTTAGACATAGCAAATTATCTTGAATGCGTGAGTCCTAGGTTCCTCCACATAATGACTATATATAGTTCCTTTAAATCCCAAAAGTAGGGCTGAATTTATCACTAGAAAAATCATGGATGAATTTGTAGATTGTATAATGAATATTTAAAAATTAATCTCTCCTCAACTGTGAGGAGTTATAGGGAGTGCAATATATTGTTGGAAATGTATTAAAATAAGCTTTCCAAACATATACATTATGCTACCATTTGAGTGAGGTGATTGGAGTAAAAATGCATTCAAACATAAGGTATCTAAACGGGGCTTCAAAAATCCAAAAACAATATTTCAAGAAGGTTAATTGTAAATTTTCATGGATATTCCATTGGACAGTTCCTCACAACATATATGATAAAATTATATTTTAAAAAATATAAAATATACACTAGTAAGTTTTTTTTTTAAAGATTTATGGATATGTGGATTAATGTTTATTGTGTATGCATGAAAATTAAAATTATGTAGAAAATAGAGAACAATGAAATAAAAAATAATAAAACATGATTTGGTAGAAAATATGATATGGAAAACCCTTTTGGGACAAAACACAACTGGAATGTGAGGTTTCTCTTCTCTCTTTATTTGAATAGAAAATTGATGCTAGTAAAAAGAAGTATGGCATGTGGCCCATACGCTACTAAATTGCACAAATTATCTCAGTGTGCTCTATTTCCTATCACTCTCAGCCATTTTTTCTCATATATGGAATAAATTCACTTGAAAGAACAAAACCATTTTCTCTACTCCCTTTATTTGAATAGAAAATGGATGCTAGTACAAAGAAGTATGGCATGTGGCCCGTATGCTACTACATTGCACAAATTATCTTGGTGTTCTCTATTTCCTTTCCCTCTTAGCCACTTGTTCTCATATATGGAATAAATTCACTTGAAAGAACAAAACCATTTTTCCTCTTAGAGGCTCAGTTATAACACCGCCCGGTAGACTATTAGTGGTTAGGTTTTACTACCTCAACTCTTGAAAAAAGTTACAATATGGACTATTATGGAGTCATATTCATCATAATCACATGGATAACCCATTTTCCATTAATAATGGGGGATAAGGTGGCATCATGTTGAATTATGATGGTGAAAACAAAAAGGTCAACTTCTAAGTGGCATATATTTTACATACAAACTCTGATTGACATGATTATTATGTCATTGGAAAGGTATACATGTGTATAATATGAAAGGAATATACTATGGCAAGGTGGTAAATTTTTACACTTGAAAAAATTCATTTGATGCCTCAAAATTCTCCCAGACATCTTAAGACCCCAATTTGCCAATATGGGTCCTCTATGTAAATATGGTCCTATGAGTTGATTCCTCCACTTTCTCCACTCTAAAAGCATTAATATGGATGAGAAAAATTCTAATGATATAATAGGGATCACAACACCCCATTGTGGGAGGGTTTTGGTCCCCAAAAGGTTCTATTGAATGAGCTGGAGAAATTTTCCCTCCACCTTCTCTTACGTGAACCTTTGGCTTTTCCTGAAATTTTTCCTTTCAACCCAATATTCTAAAGGTCATGCTATCTCTACCTCATAGTTATAGACCTCTTCTACAAAAATTTATCTTCTATTAAATCTTCTTAAGTATCTAGTGCCAAATACTCCACAAAATCAAGGACCTATTACTCTTCCTGATCTAACATGGAACACTCTTAAAGTTTTATATTCTCTACATTCAAAATTGATTAAATGTGGTAGATTGATTTGATAAGAATTATCATCCAATTTTTCCAGTATATCAAAGAGACCATACCACAAAGCCTTGATTTTCTTACCAATACCCTGTAGCTTCTCCTTCTTCAACTATAACCATACTCTGTCTCCCACCTTGAACGATTTCTTTGATCTACATTGATCATTCCTAGCCTTATATGTTTCTTATGACTTATTCAGTGTCTCTTGTACTTGTATACAAATATTATTGATCTTCTCTACAATATTTTTAGCCCTTAAGGCCTCCCCTATAATATTCTCCCCCACTCCTCCTTGTTTCTCATATGCAATATCCAAAGGTGAAGGCGACATATATCCAATGAAAATTTCAAATTAGGACTTACCAGTAGAAGTTTGGACAAATATGTTATACGAGTGTCATATATATACTATATTTTTATCCTAGATATTTGGATGCTTCCAATTATAAACCCTAAAAATTTTCACCAAAGTCACGTTGATTAATTTTATATACCCATATTCCCGTGGATGGAATTTCGTAGACCTCTTCAACTTGATTCCCATATTATCCCAAAAAAAAGTTCAAAATGGACTAATAAATCCCCTGTACCTATCTGAGATGATGCTCCTTGCTATCCCAAAGTGCACCCATATTTGTCCAAAGAACAAGTTTGCTGCTTATTTCCCATTGATGGTATTTTTACAGGGCATCAAAACACACATATTTATAAACTTGTCAACTACATGAATAATTAGTCATGTTCCTTCCTAGTTATTGATGAATCTCAAACAAATTCCATAGAATTTTTTTCCCAAGGATTAGGGGGTACAAGTAAGGGATGACATAGACCCTATTTCTTATTACTAGGTTTGCTAGTACAACATAGCATGGATCATATTATGAATATATTCTTGCATATTGGGCCAATACACATACCTCTATAATTTTTCCATTACCTTTCTGTAACATACCCCCTACTATCCCTAGTCCAAACTAAAGGTAGAAGGAAGTAGTTACTAAGATGACCCAACTTCCAATGTTTAGTGATGGAAATGGGGTCATAAAAATTCTCATTTTTCAACTACCTTGAAACTAGAAAAAAATAATACGATGACATTCATATCATCGATACCTATCTAATGATATAAAATTTTCCCTGATCCAACTTTCATATCAAAATATAAGGCCATTTAAATTTAGCCCCATTAAACCTGCCACATTAGTAGTTGCCTCACGTGTCACCTATGATGCATCTCATGTAGTTTCTTTACCATTGTGGACAGATCCAAGTGGTACAAGTGTGATTTTGTATAGTTGGTAGTTGGTAAATTTTTCCAAAAACACAAGGCATGACATTGGCTGGAGCCTCAACCACTCTTTGGTTGACTAATTAATAGGCCCTACCAAGCTACTGACTCAACCTATTTGAGCTAAGGGACCTACATTGAGAGCGATTTGGGGTTGTCCCTCATTGTGAGGAACCACCTTTCACACATAGATGTGGTATGGGCTTCTCTATTTACAACCTTGACTGGGCTCAACCAAGTAGTATCACTTGACTATGCTATCAAGATTGAACCCCGACTAGAGGGTCCCTCTTGACTAGTTCGACTTCAAATATTTGGTGAGGCACAAAATTGCACCTAGATACATATTTTGACTAACTTTCGTGATCCTAACCTAGTTGGTCTCACAAGCAAAACTTAGTCCATTTTTAAGCATTTTCAACTCTTAGAAAATTTTCCAAGTTTTATCCCGTTTTAGCATAGGCCTATAACAGTTTGTTTCGACCATTTATCAATTCTTGCATATGATGCAATGCTACCCCTCCTTAGCTTATATGGTATCAAATAGAAAGGGAAATACACATAAATATATATACTCAAATATTCTAAGGCCTTGTCTCGATCCTTCAATTCACATATGAATATACTTATATATAAAAAATATATGTTTCCTGGGCTTTACAATTTAATCCAAGTTATAGTATCCAATATTTTTATACAATAATTCATATGTTAGAAAGATACCAATTTATAATTACTCAAGAAACATACTTATCTCTCGACATAACAGGACTTAGAAGGTTCAGTTGAAGATTACCCAACCAATCGACTTGGCTTGACTATATAAAACTAGACGAGACAACCCAAACCTCGCGACTTACCTTGACTAGACAAGACTAGTCGACTTACCTTGACTAACAAGACTAGTTGAATGACCCATACCAGTCGACTTACCTTGAATAACAAGGGAAATAGAGGAAATCCAACCATTCAAATCACTTGACTACACGTGACCATTCGAAGCCTTCATCTTAGTCAACCACGATGAATGTGTACCATGTTATTCAAGACCTCTATCCTATGTTGATAAATTTATCCATGTAAGTAATGATGAAGCCATAAGCTCATCCATTGATGAAATTAAGTAACTGGTGTACCAACAATTCAGTTCTACCCGCAATGGACCCAATGCTCGATGGTGGGCATCAATGTGGAATTATGTCACCTTTCTAACCATGCATGCGACACAACTTGTTGAGTCAACTTGAACCTTGACTGATATTATAATTTGAGTATCTTTCAGTTGACCTAGAGTGAACCTATTCCAAATTTCTTAGGATTGGCTCGTTTTGTAGCTTTTAAATGCTGGATAGTGTAATAACCACCCTGTTATACCATCATTAACCTAAAATTATCGTTAAATAGGTTACATACTGAGGGAATTCACACACACTGTGATAAATTTGTCAAACTACATTCCATAATCACATAGTGCCCTACATTCAAGTATGTGTTTCATGAATGTGTTATCTTAACACAAAGGCCTCTAGGCCCCTTATAACCATGATAATGTCACATATACATAATGCATATAATCATAGATCGACATTAATAACCTATTCCTACGTTAAAAGTTTTAAAACATGAATGCATCACACAACAAGAATGCTCATATTTTCAATGCATCAAGTATACAAGTAAGAAAACTGTCTTATTAACTTCAAATGACTGGAAACCGAGATTAGGACTTTAACTCTCCACCCAACATGAGATAAGTTGTAGCCAAGCCTTTCTTGCAACTCTCACCCCCAATCTAGATTATAGAGCTTGAGGAGGAGTGTTTACAAAGGTAAAATTAACACCTTATCTTAAATGGGGTCTTCCAAGGCTAGGGCCACCTTTACCCACCAGTTCTTCAAGAGTCAAATACAATGATCATTGAATCACTTCCCTTATGCCTTATTAATAACTTCCAGTTGTTATACCCTTGAGATTTTCTTTCACTGAATATCAATTCTGAGGTTCCTTATAACAGGTGAATCCCCATCTCCAACACTAAGAAAAGAGCACCTTAAATAATTATCTTCCATGCTTTCTAATTTCATTGCTTGCCCCTTCTGGTTGCATGCCATCATGACTCTTCTGGGTGCATGGATATAATTTCCTCTTCCGGTTGTGTGTCTTCATCACTCTACTATATGCATGTATATACTTGCCTCTTATATGTGTATAGAGGAAATTCTCCCTTCGTTAATTCCTCCCATTAAAAGGTTGCATCCACCATTTCTGGATTTCGTGGGCACACCCTATTCTTTGCCTCTGTCTGCTAGTGTGAACATACTTCATTTAATTTTTTTCCTTTTCACTGATTTTAGTTATTGAAAAACATGGATATGGAATTCCCTTATTTTTTCTTTTCTTTACTAATACATTCAAACCCATTAAGGCTACTAGTCATCCCATTAATGATATTAATAACCACATGTTTAACTTCCCAAGCAACCTCCTCCCCAAGCTCTGAAATTGGTGTCCCATATCTCAGCCTTTTATTCTTTTATGTACATATATACACAACAACATTACAACGTTCGTAAGTGGGAGGATTTTCCCAAAGGGAATGTTACAAACCCCTCCCCCTTAGAGGGACACTGTTATCAATGTTCTAGTCCTGAATATAATTCAAAATCATGCTTAGTCACAACATAAATTTTTGGAGCATTATAACTACAGCTTGATTTAAAATTACAATTCACATACGTAGTTGCTTTCCCAAAATATAATAGCATGAAATTTTTCATTAAATCATCCAATATTTTTTTTCTTATTCTTGTATTTTTCTCATTGCTTTTGCCACACCTAATTTAGTATTATAGCTTTCGTTTTTCCTAGAGAACAACTCAACTCCATCTCTGAGATTGTATTTCCCTTTCACTCTTGTTCCATCAAAATATATTTCATGGCCCATTGCTTCCCAAAACACCCCTTATATGTTTATGACCCCAATCAGCCATGCTCATGACCCATTTAAGCCAATTTTTTTTTGGCATCCCCTTATTTGCTTATCACTCCCTCTAGTGATGTAGTCCCCCTTCCATGTAGCCACTAACCTTCCAAGTTTAGTAATCCTATTCTTTACTTCTTAGTCCCTCAGGTGATCCATTCCTTGGCAAGGCTTCCTTGTACCATAAGGATTTACTAACCAATACAATTCCCTTCCTCAATACTTTCATATCGGTCATAAAATTCTTCATGGTAATCAATGGGCACCATTGGGTACTAACATCCCACAATAACCCTATTCCTGAAATCTCTTACCAACATACTGTTGCATGCTTTAATTCCTTTTCTTTTGCTGCTATTAACCTTGTATCCATATCCACCCATCCAAACTAGGTAACTCCATACTTTCATACATCATAGCATATAAATATCCATGAGTTTCATCATACAAAAATTGAAATGATTTAAATCATACCTCATTAAGAATTTATCAATGAGGTGAAATTTAAAATTCTATATTTGTTTATGCCATAACAAGTCAAATTAGTTCATATATCAATTCATCATAAATCATAATATCAAATCATGTTCCTAGTTTTTGAATTTCATGAAATCAAATTAAATACTGATACTTATATTTGAATTTTTTGTTTCTTCTTTCTTTACACACTGGATCAATTTCCCAACCTGATAAGAATCTAGTGGACTTTCTCTTCCCATACACACACAAGATTGGTTTCCCAACCAAACAAGCACTTATTTCCTTCTCTTCTCTTTGACCTCATATACACACTGGATCGGTTTCCAAACCCGTCAAGCACCCAATGCCTTCTCTTCTCTTCTCTTCTATTCGACTTCAAATTTACTAAGTGGTTCATAAACCTAAATTAAATCACTTAGTAATAGATACGTATAAATAATCCCCCCTCTCTCTCGCTTCTTTTAAAGTGTGGGCACTACTAATCACGGTAGTATTTTTTCGAAAAAAATATCATTTACCGTCACAACTCCCATCACACTCCCATCACAAAATTGTTATCATCATAAATTCCACTTCACATTTATACTGAAAATAAACACAACACATAGGCTTAGACAATACCATTCCTTCATGTCCCAACACATTACACAACACACAAGCACAATCAATCATGTACCTACCTGTCCTGATATATTACCAAAAAAATACATATACACATGGCACAATACAACATGTACACATATAGACATGTACCACACATACACATATACACAGTATATGACATATGCACATATACATGACATCATGAATTCCCTGTCATCACAACCCCCATAAAAATTTCCAATATTAGACAACCCCCAATCCCAGGTGATCTAACTGTCCAATATCATCCTATGAAACCATGATCCTGGTGGTCTACCTGTATGTATTTTAAATTAAAGCATATGTATTATTCCCATTCTTTGTTGCCTACAAAAATAACCCAAATCCGAGTCTGTGGTTCCTTTAACTTATCCATTCTTATCCCATCATGCCGCAGATCACACTGCTCTTAATCTACTCATATATCCTTCAACATCCCTTGTTCATAATGCAATCATGGGAACAATATAAGAATCATATTCACATGATATTAAAATCATAATCACCAGGAATCCTCTCCTTCTCAATGGATTCCTCATTCCTTAAGAAATCTCATTGGATAACCTCATTATGTTATCCCAACAAGCCATTCACATGGTGATCAACTAGATTTTAAGCTATCATTCTTTCATAAGAATGATCTCTGATAAAACTTGTATGTCATAATTGCTTCACATCCCTTTACTAAACAATCATATTAATGAATATAACATATATTCATATATTCATATATATCATGTAAATTCAAGGTTTGGAGAACCTTCATTGTGCCATTTTCATGTATTCCATATCACTGTCCATTATTTCCCATGGACCAAACTAGCATTCTTGGAAACCACACTACATTCCACTTAGTCACAGATATATCATACATTAACCCATGTCAAATAAAACTAGATTTTTAGAGAAATCCATGTATTACTGTTGTTTTTCACACAAAGAGTTTTCAACTTGAACATATTTTCTTTCCTGTTTGTTGTCATGTTTAGGATAGATGCTAAAACATGCACCAACGATGGCATTTCCCAACCCATTTCCCAAAGCTCCGTGGCTTTTATGCCACACCCAAAAAATTTGTACTAAGACCCCAAGCATGAAAGTCACAAGTAATTAAAAAAGAAACAAAAAAACAATACAAGAACAAAACTCACCACAAATATCATAAAAGTTCCGAACATAACAACATGGCCATGTGCAAGTAAACAATTAATGCAATAAGCAATCTATGAGGCCAACAAATTAAGAACAAAAAATATAAGCATTAAAATACAGAAGTCCCAAAAATTGACTCCATTCCCATGAGTCTCAGAGTTTAGCGCATCCCTCTTTTTTACATAAATAAATAAGTATATATATATATATATATATATATATATATATATATATATATATATATATATATATATATATATATATATATAGAGAGAGAGAGAGAGAGAGAGAGAGAGAGAGAGAGAGATATGTATGTATGTATATATATGTCTATTAGTTCGAGACTTTTCCCAAGGTTTTCAATAGCCTTAAAGTCTCAATTCCCTTCAAGTAATTTGTAGGGGGGATCCTTTTTAATATGTATCCATATATTTTGGAGCCTGAGGGGATGCCCACTCCTCCTTTTTGACATCTTTCATTAATAGTTCATGTCCTTGTGGCTTGCAGGGGCTATCATCCCTTTTCTTCCTATGGGGACAATAATTTATTAAGTATTACCCTCTATAATGCCAATAGGGAAACATTCTCTTTTCCTTTTCAGCCTCATGGGGCCTCTTCTTTGCCTTTCTAGTAAGAATTTTGTTCACATATAAGAGACTGGGAGCGTATTGCAGTAACCCTTGAAGGCGGGACAAGTTTTGTCTTATTATGGAATTCAAATTTGGTTAATCCTTTTGGCTCCTAACAAGCCTCTGATTCTCTGCCTTGAAACCTTTAAGATCAACCTTAAAACCCTTTTGGTCTTCTCTAAATCCTTGAGCTCAACCTCCAAATTCCTGAAGGTTATTTTTCTTTGGAGGGATTTCCATCTTTATTGTTCATGATGGACTTTGTCTATATCGTTTTGTACCATGCCATGATACATGATTCTTTATAATAACACTGAGCCTTGCTATGTGCTGCCACATACACTTAACCGTTATTTTTTAATGAAATATAATAATTATGCTAGCTGCCATCTAACCATGCTAAGCCAAACACGTTAACCTGCAACTATTCATATACCCTTAAAATAGTTATTAGTCACATGTATCAAACTAGGACATAATTTTAATCATATACATTAATTTGGTAAAAACTTAGAGTTACATATGCATTCATATCAAAATATTTACCATCCTTCTATCGCAGATTTAGAAATTCAACCTTTAATCTAGATAAAAAACATAACTAAAATCAACCTATTTTCCGAGACCACTAGCCATGGCATCTGCAATGTCAAGGTGGTAATTTAGGAAACCACATGTTACATTAGCCTTTATCATCCTTAAAATTGTCACAATCACAAAATGCATCATAGGACCTACATGCAATCTTAATTTAAAACACAACCATTTCATTGCAATGCTACACCAAACATTCACTTGCACATGAAAAAAATCAACATACACTCCATGATCATAGTGCTATAACCAACACCTATGACATGCATTTATAAAATCACTTGACTCTAGTAAAATCATAAACATTATACCTCCAATCCATCGAGGCTCTATGTCATATAACATACAAACCAAGGGATTATCCCATCCAATCAACTCTCTCTCTCTCTCTCTCTCTCTCACACACACACACACACACACACACATTTATGAATTCATGTATATGCATATATATAGTTAATCATTTGAAAAAAATTATGTACACAACACAAGAAACGTAGGGATTTTCCCAAAGTCGATCATATCATAAAATAATTTACATGCTCATTCATGCCAAGTGTGTAAAAACTATACCACTTGTCCAAAGGTGTAGGGTCGACCGTCGATGCTATGTCTACATTTCTTCTGTGATAGAGCCCATACAGTCCAAATGTTGAGATTGGAAGCTCTAATACCACTCTGTAACATAATCCCTACTATTGCTAGTCCACGATAAAGGTAGAAGGAGGCAGTCACTAAGATGAAGAAACCTCCAAGGTTCAACGATGGAAATGGGGTCATAAAAAATCTAATTCTTCAACTAACTTGAAATTAGAAACAAATGACACTACCATGTTTGTCTCATAGGGACCTTCTCAATTATAATAATTTTTTTCTGATCTGACTTACAAATAAGAAATTAAGGCCATTTCAATTTAGTCCCACTAAACTTGCCACATCAACAATGACCCCATGTGTCACCCACGTTGAATATTGTATGGTGCCTATGTGGTTTCTTTGCCACCGTGGATAGATCCACATGGTACAAGCGTGTTTTTGTATAATCAGCAGTCGGTCCATTTTTCAGAAAACAAAAGGCATGATATTGGCCAGAGGCTTGAATCATACTTGGGTGACTAGTTAATGAAACTAACCAGGCTATTGACTTGACCTGCTCGAGCCAAGGGCCCCACATTGAGAGATAGTCAGGTTTGGCCCTCACTGTTAGGAAATAATTTATGCACACAACTATGGTCCCAAGTTCCTAACCTTTGACCTCGATCGAGCCTGACCAGGCAGTCTCGCCCAACTGTGCTATTTGGCCCGAACCTTGACTAATGGGTCCCATCCAACTAGCTCTAATTTGATTGAAAGATGCAACTTTGAATGTATTTGTCACTTACATCTCTTATTTCTACATTTATTAGCCATGCATGCTTTGTTATAGGTTACATTGGTTAAATTATTGATGTGATTTATTTTTCAAGTTATTTATAGATTTAAAAGAATTATGCATCCCTTTAAAAAAATTTAAAAGTCATATTTATCATTGAGATAGTTGTATTGGTTTACTAGTTCACAAATCTAGAATTTCTGGAAGTCTCTTTTAGAAAAATAGTAGTAATTTTATGATATTTTTTAGAAAATGTTAATAAGATTAGTTTGAGTTCATTCCACTTGTAATTATTCATAAAAAAATCCAAGTTATTAACAAAATTTACTCCATAGCATTTTCACTTGATAATTTTAGCCATTTGGTAGGTTAACTAGCTCACTAGTTCTAGAATTTATGGTTTTTAGAGTAGTAACTTTTTGCTATTTTTTTAGCACATGTTAACACAGATTTTTTGAGTGGTTCCACTTGGAATGGAGTCCTAGGAAATCATAATTTATAACAATATTTTTCCCATCTCATTTTCATTTTATTTTATTGGGCATTCAACAAGTTATCTCGAGGAGTAACAGTCCTGTAGTAGTCTTGTAGCAATTTGTTTCAAGACCTTCCTTGCCAAACTTCACTCCAAATTCACGGTAAGAGTAGATTTATAACACATAAATGATATGAGGCCACTTTGGCTGATATTATACTTTTTTAGGTCACGATTTAGCTCTTACATTTCTTTCATCTTGAATGTTAATTTATGGAATTAGTCTAGATTTCCTTCCCACAGTTTATTTCATTAAAAGTATGATTTCCTTCTTGCAAGAATAATCTAGGACTTTCCTTTCATGAAAAATAGAGTGGATTTGAATTTCAGCAATATAGATTAGATTTTATTAAATTTTTCATTATGATTTACATTTTTTCAAATAGAATCGATGTCCTTTATGCCATTTACCTTCTAGCAAAAGTAGAAAAAGTAGAATACGTTTCCTTATTGTTATTTAGATTAGGATTGGTGGGTTACCTAGATATTTTCTCGATTAAAGTTACTTTATTTCATTCTTTCACTTTCATCAAATGGAGTCAGGATAGGAAGAGGAAGGTGTCTGTTGCACATATAGTTCCGACCCCTCTTAAGTTTACATTGACCCCAAGTTGATAATTTAAGTCGATAACCTCAAGAGTTGCAACATTCTTGTTGCAATACTAGGGCTCATCACTTTTGGCATCATTGTCGGGGAGGATGTGAAAGCAAGCACTCTCTTGTTCTTAGAGTTTTTCCCTTTTTATTTTATGAAAAAAATAAAAAATTCATTAGCTATATTTCATTTCATTGTATTAGCATTCTCATTAAAAAGAATTAGAAACAAAAAAAAAAAATTCCTTCCCCCCCCCCCCCACACTTGATCATGTGAAGATAGAAGAAGAAGGAGTGGAAGAGAAATTAGAAGGAGGCATGGAGTAGCCCTTCATTTTCAACTCATATAAAAAATATATGAACTACCCCTCCTCTTTCAATACAAATTGTAATGAAGAATTTCAACCTTGTTATCCACCTAGCACCTCACCTTCCAAATGGGGTGATCCATATTCATGGCATTATCCTCCTCAATATTTTATTCCTACATTTCATCCATATCAAAACCAACCTCCTCAATGGGTTGATCCATATTTCCCTCAATATCCTCCATACCAAAATCAATGTTGTTCATTCCATGCACCTCCACCACAACCACATCCTTAATCGCAACCATTTAAAAGACCCACTACCACTCAACTACCTACACAACCATTTCCAAACCCAAGCAATAAACTAGGTGAAAAACTCCTTTGAGGTGCCTAAGAAGACCTACTAGCTGAAAGCCTCATTGAGGCAATTAGTAGGCCTAAAGAAAAAATGAAAAAAAGAGGAAAAAAGAGAAAAATGATGAAATAAAAAAATTTGGTTTTCCAGTTTCATATATGTCTTTGCATGCAAGTACTACTCCACCTGCATAAAGAAAATAAATAGGTAAGCACCACAAAAAGAGAAAAATAAAGACCTTGGGCTTCTTAACTTCTATGAAAACTGCTCAAGAAGGACCAAGGACATGTCGATCCATCACCCTTATCCATTTCCAACATCCACCCATCATTCCCAAGCCTTTCCCATTCATTTTCCTTGCTGTCCTAAAGTGTTATAGGAAGGTTTTGTTTTTCTATGGGACTGTCAAAATACATATGGAATTTTTTTTTACCATATTTAAAAAAATAATGCATCATTATTTTAAGAAATTTCATGGGAAGATGCATATGGATGATGGTAACATAGTTAAGAATTTTCAGCAAATTCCTGTGCACACTTTTAAATAAATTGGCCTCCATAGCCTACAACCATTTTATTATTTTTATTGAGATGCATACATATATTGGACAAGATTTTTATGGTAATATGCGTGAGGATGATATCAACATTCTGAAAAAAAATCAGGTCAATCAAATCTACCGTTTGAGAGATATGGATAAAAAATGTTTACTACATAACTCTCCAAAATTGCTACAATATTGTGATCAAAATAGATAGAGGGGTAACATATTATGTTTTTCTTGAGGTAATGAATAAATAAGTCTACCACACTGCCATCATCCATCCTACACACCATTTAGTCACTTCTCCATCCAAAAATTCATCCATTTCCATGAAAAATCCCCATTTTCACCCCTTATTTCATTATTTCCACCTTACCAAAGGCTTCTGATTATTTTCCTTAGGTTTATCATGAATTATCTGTGATATTGGAGGATTTATCTGAAGGATAATGTGATATTATAAAGTTCTATGTGATTTCTATAGGAAGACACACAATCTTGTAGCAGTATGCACAAACCCTGAAAAAACAATAGTAGGAAGTCACTAATCAGTGGAAAAGATCAATTTTTTTTGTCCTACCTATCATCATTTCACTTATTTTATCTCCATCATGATATTTACTCACTAATACCAAAGAATAAGGTTCTCCTCCCATCAATATAGCTAAAAAAACACATAAAAAAGGTTCTAGTGACAATTAATGAAGAATAACACAGTCAGAAGAGAAACATCAAAATTAACCTGAACACACACCCCCATTCAACCCTACATGTCCATTCCATCCATCCCTTAACCTCTCCAATATTTTCCACACCGTTATCTAGCCTCTATCACTCAATTACGTCAATATATTGCATTGCTACATGAGTGTTCAACAATTGCTACAAGATGTTGATCTGCATAAAAATAAGGAATAAATTGGGAGTTTTTCACTCGAGAACAGGGGAGGGGGCCCATAATATACCTATAATCCATCCAATGCCCTATATTTCACCCTTTCTTTCACCTTAATTCACATTACCATCCATCAAGAGCCTTGATTTTCATCTCTTCTCCACCATTTTCCATAACGTAAGAACTCTATGTCCATGATCAACAACCTTTTCATGAATTATCAGCATTGTTGGAAGCAACAATTCGAGAGAATTGTGATACTAAGGGGTCTATGTGTCTACTATAGGAAGACACACAATTATGTATAAGCTTGCATAAATTTTGTAGGATCACATTTGAAGCACAAGACCAAGAAATTTGAATATCATGAAGCTTCAAGAGACTCCAACACTAGTCTTGATCAGCTACGAGATCCATGAAAAACAACGACAACAAAATTTCATCCATGGCGACACCTATATTTTCATCACATGAATCATGGAACTTCAATCAGCAATGAAAAAAATTCAATCCAATGAAAAGGATTGATGAAAGTGACATTTTGTACCTCAGAGAGAATTCCAATAACTTCATCAATGCTCCAACAAACTCAAGCAAGCATCAACTAGCTGATCATCAACTACAACACTCACATCATGAGAATCTCAGTATTATTTTAGCCAAATATGTGAATCAACAATAACAACAATAGAAATCCTAGAAGACCTCCAGAAACAAGTCTATCAGAAATAGGACTTGCAACATATTATCACATGCAACGTCAAGATCATCAAAGGAAACCTCCACATCTACAACAACATCCAACATAAGAAAAAGACTCATGGAAAGGCACATGTATGAAAATATTTAACCCCACCCTTAAAACCTATTCTAGTTTGAGAAAACATTAAAATTATGAGAAGGAAATGTCTTTTATAGCCACATTTAATAATAGGAAGCCTCGAACTTATCTAGCAAATCACTTGACTTTTCTCCAAAGGAAAACCACACATGTGGGAGATAAATGAGATAAAAGTGAAAAATAATTAAGAAAGTGGCATGTTATCATGGAGTAAAAAAATTAGGTGGGGGCCAGCTCAGTTAAATCAAAGCACTTTGAGTTTATCTTTCATGCAAAAAAAAAAAAAAAGAGAAAAAAATTGAAAAAAAATAATAATAATGAAAAAATCAATAAAAAATACAAATAAAATAATAAAAAAGGTGGACCCACCACCTCTTCGCATGCAAATAATATTTTCTACAAGAATCATTTTGGTTGCTACAATATTACTAGAAGTGTTACAGGAGTACCAATAGTGCTACAAGAAGAACAGAGTTTCTACTGGAAGGGACATATCAACTACAAGAAACTAACAGAGTGCTACAGGAAGGAAACTTTCACCTAGAACAACTGCTAAGAGTATTGGGAAGTAAGGATATATTCAAAGGAAATGGAAAAGGTGAAAACAAAGATGCTACAGGAGAAAACAAATTTGCTATAGGAAGGAAGATAATTGTTACAATAAACTCTATTTTGATACAGGAGTGCCCTATTTTTCTACAAGAGTGGGTTTGAGATCTTTCTGAGGGAAATGAAGGTGTTATAAAGGTGGAGGAATGTGGATGAGGGTGGATGAAGGATGTGTGAGGCCTTTTGCAAAAATTAGCACCCCTTAGAGGCCCATATTACACAAAAATTCATGCCAACAATGTCCTTCATTAACCCTGAAAAGATGATCTCAGTGGAAAATCTTGAGAGTAGTATGGGGTTTCTAGGAGGAGGATAATAATTACGAAGTGAATGCGAATGAGTGTGCCAAACCTTGCAAGTCACTGGAAGCTCCTGCAAACTGGTAATCAAGGACATACAATAAGGGAAAAATATGGATATGTTTCTAAGAGGATGAGCAACAGTTTTAGTAGGGGGGTATGATGGGCCTCCAAATTAGACACAAATTAAGGCCCATATAACATTTATTAGGCACATATAGGCTATATTAAATATCTCATTCTATACTTATTAATGTTTTTTTAGCTTTAATATGTTCTTAGGATGGTTTAGCTATAATTTCATATTATGTGCCTAATATTATTTATTTTTGCAGAATATTGAGAGAATATTGAGTAAATTCTGAATGGAATAATACAGTTAATTTCTCCCTACTAAAATATGGACCAATATTGGATAAAAAATGAACAAATTATCATGAAATTATTGATAAATTATGGAGCTCACTGGTTGAGAAAATCTAGGAATGTGTTCCCTGCCATTAAATGAAGATTCCTATTGTTGGGAACCATATAAAATTCTTGAGGGATTTTGGAGGGGAAAGTTGCCTCCTTTCAATTAGGATGCTTCTACATCTATTTTTATAAGTACCAATTTGAAATTTCCTCTAGGGGCATGCATGGAGAAAGCTCATTAGTTAGCAGCGCCAATTTCATTTGTAGCAAGGATGTACTTGTATTGATTCATATAATGAATTTTGGTGCAATTTTTAGATTATAAATTTTAGTTTCCTTCATATTAATCTTATTACAATTGGGCTTGGCCATCCCAGGAGCCTTAGAGCCCTCTTTTACAATTTATTTATTTCCTTTGAATATCTTTTTCACTTACATCTGTTATTTCTAGATTTAGTGTTCACGCTTCTTTTATTGTAGATTACATTGGTTAAATGATTGAAGTGAGTTTTTTTGTAGGTAATTTATAGGGTCACAATAATGATGCATCCGTAGAAAAAATTTTGAAATTCATATTCATCATTGAGCTACTTGGATTGGTTTACTACACAAATCTAGAATTTCTGGAAGCCTCTTGTAGCAAAATAATAATAATTTCTGTTGTTTTTTAGAACGTGTTAATAAGATTAATTTGAGTTTATTCCAATTTTTTTGATTCATAAAAACATGCAAGTTAATAAAAAAATTATCCCATAGCATTTTCTCTTCATTAGGTTAGGAATTTGGTAGGTTAACTAGCTCACTAGTCCTAGAATTTCTTGTTTTTAGAGTAGTAATTTTTTGCTATTTTTTAGCACAAGTTAACAAGGGTATTTTTGAGTGACTAAAATTGGAATGGATTCCTAGGACATCTTAATTAATAATGAAAATTTTCCCATCTCATTTTCATTTTATTTTCTTGCGCATTCAACAATTTTCTTAAGGAGTAGCAGTCCCATGGCAATTTGTTTCAAGATCTTCCATGCCCAAATTCACTCAAAATTCATTGTAGGAGTATATTTATAGCCTATGAATGCTACGAGGCCACTTTTGTAACATTATCTAGTCTTGATAAGTTAACATAATTAGTCAAATAATTTTTAAAATGTTAAGGCAGGATATGGATGCAAAAGAACGAAAAAGATGTTTTATAGGCATCCATATCAATAAAATGATAGGTGTTAGTAGCCCTAAATAAAGAAGGAAAAGAAAAATAAAATGTTAGGGAAGAAAAAAGAATAGGAAAGCATCATTTATGTTTGTAAAAATTGCACAGGCTGGTAGTCTAAATGCACCAATAAAAATAGAGATTTATATGGTTATTCTAAAAACATTAGCACTATCCCAAAAATTATTAACACTATCCCAAGTTTTTAACACCATATTAACATACCCCGCCATTAATTACTTTTATTTTCATTTCTCTAAATAAATCCCCTTCATATTATTCCATACACTTTATTTAACACTCAACCCCACCATTCCACCTCACCGCATCCTACCGTCCTCCCATATCCCCACACATCTGATACTCCTCATACATCTTTTCACATCCGACGGCTCTCAAAACCTTTTAGGCCCCTTTCACAAACTGAACCTTATCATTGGGGAGGTCTGAACTCAGTGGTATTTCAACACAACCCACTAACACATGTCATCATCTCAGCTTTTCGGACCCCCCATGAGTGAAACCAAAAACCACTCAACCCCCCCCCTCCGAAAGATGATTCACGATACTGCTTACCTCACCGTTGGAGCATCCACCATTCCGCTGCCTCCACCTCATCTACCATCTCATCTGCCTATTTAAAATTCATCCCTCCATTATTAGATCATTAAAAATTTAATTAACTTAACCATTAACCCACGCCACCAATGGAAAGCCTATTTTTATATATAAATCACCTTTTATCTGTTTTCAGGTTACACTGTTGTTTATTTGTAGGTGGTTCACCATAAAACAGACATTATAAAGCTTCCAATGCCTGATCATTCAAACTATCCTTTTTTTTTTCCTTGCCTATAACAATTTCTCTATTTATTGCCTATATTCTCAGTCAAATTATACTTCCAGCCTTAGCCATCATGCCTCCCAAGGACAAAGGACCTGAAGAAAACATCAATCCTCTGATTTTTGCTCTTGTAGATCTTCACCATATCCCTATGGCTGATAGAGACTACAAGATTCATGAAGCAATTTTTTAGCTTGAATTTCTCAAAATGTATTATTGGCTCAAAGATAAATATATCGAAAAATCTAGTGAAATCCATCTTTAAGAGTCAAACCTACCTCATTATATTTTTCCTCCTACCCACAGCACTCCCGATTTCATCAGAAAATTCCATGCGTCATATTTTCCAAGCCAAAGGGCCATAACCAATTCCAATGGAAAATTTATTTTTACCATAAACCCTAAATCTATTGATGAAATGATGCTAGCCCCCACAGTCAACAATGCTACCCCATTTTATCATGAAGCTTTGGTTGAAATATACCAAAAAATTAGACTCTGCTAAGATAACCCAAATTCTAGAATTATTCCTAGCACAAGATGCATCATTTCCAAAAATAAATCCTCCTTATCCTTCATCCTATTTCCTGAGAGAACCAACTATATAATCACGATTATATCTTACCTTCTTGGATACTACTATGATCGATACGTAGATGAGGCTATTATAGGATTTTTATCAATATTTTCTAATAATCCCAAACCTTGAATTGTGTTCAATTTTAGTCATTTCCTTCCAGAGTTTGTTCATCAGGAGTTGGTGAATTTTCAAACAGAGGAGGTATTCAAATATACCTCTGTTTTAGTCTACATGTTCATATAATTTCAAGGGGACAACATGAATTTTCCATTGCAGAAACTGAATGAGAAAGGAGACTAGCAATCAGTCATTTTCCAGACCACCTTCGTTACGAGAGATCACCATGACTTCACATATAAACAATTCATTGAGATGTTTTTTCACCCGGCCATTGGTCTTTTAAGTAGCAGAAAAGAACCAAGTATTAGTGAATAAATCAAAAATATTTTGCAGCTATCAAAAAAGGTAAAAATAGGAGATTGGTACTTATATGAAAACTACACAGAGAAAATAATTTTTGGATGTGAGATGCAACCATATAAGTTGCAAAAATTCCTCCCAATGAGGATTTTTGCCTTATAATTCATCAGGCAAATGATTAACATGGAACAAGTCCATTTTTTTGATGCCAAGAAAACGTCTTAGTTTAAGCTAAAAATGCAGGTTGGTCCATTCATATGCAACAACAGGAAAGTAGGAGTAGAGGCAAACCAATTATTGAAGAAAATGAAGTTTGATCTTAGCTTCACTTGGCCATATTATCCATTAGGGATAGTTTCTAAACTAAGGGTGGAAACCAAATATACCTCTTATTTTCACACACTAAGGCTAGAAATAGAGAATTATAAGAACCAGCCAGAGTGGATAGAGAATACATTACATGAGGCAGAAGAACAATTGGTCTCTTCATCAACAATGCAGACTCGTACAAACCAAGATAAGATTGCAAAAAAAAATAGAGAAGGATCCCCTTCAGAGACAGATATCTTCAGCAAGGGATTTAAAGTCATGTACAGAAAGAAGGCTAATATTAGTTCCAGATTAAGCCTTAGCAAAGATTTAGAGCAGCATAATCCTATCAACATTAATGAGCATCTTGTATCTTCACTAATAGTTGAGAAATCTACACAATCTCCTACCACTTCCATGACTACAACATATCATCAAAATATTATGCACATAGATACATCTACCATTGAACTAGAGAAAATCACCATGGATATCTTTAAGGAAACAAAACTAAAAAATTAAGCCTTGAATATAAACACATACAATCAATTTTAGAAACAAACATCAGGTGCTCAAACCAGGCTATTGTCAGCCTTCGACTTAGAGAAAGGAAAAATGTTGTTGGCATTGCTTTAGGCACAAGTTCCTCAGCCTAAGGAGAATTAGATTATAAGAAAACATCTATTGACTTTGATGTTAATGACATACATCCCATTGATAAAATGGAGATGCATAAACAGGTTAGGGAAATTATTTTCTCCATTGTAAATAACACTACAATGACCTTGTCCAAATTGTAGGTTACATTAGCAAATGTCTGCTCACAGCTCAACATGAAGAAATTTTTAGCCTTTTCCAAATATACTAGGATTAAAACCTTGGAAGATTTGGTGATAAAACTAGGTTATGATCCTGCAAATGTTAATGTTGCAAAGGAGATGATTAAGAAAAAGAATGCAGATATTGCAACATTAAGGAAGTAGTTAAAACTACTAGCAACAAAAGATCCTTTAGCTGAAGATATTCAAGAGACAGAGACACAAAAGGCAGACATGATGAAGCTCATCATGGAACAGAATATAATTTTGAAGCAAATGGAAACAAATATGGAGAAGTTGATTAAAGAAAGCAAGAAGTCAGCTAAACAAATTGATCCTTTAGAAGCACTTCCTATTACAACTATTCCTACTGCTATATCTGCTACCACTATTAAAGGAGATATTTCAGACCAGTTGGCTACTACATTCCAAAATATGACCTTGTAGACTGAAGAAATAAAGAACTTATAGGACCAAGTGAAAGTTCTAGAGAATCACCAAAAGAGGCATGACACTTTCCATGCATCAAAACTTCAGAGAGCTCAGAATCAAGTAGAAATATGGAATAAATCAGAAACTAAATCTTCTATTGGCTACACTCTTGGTAATTTCAAAGAAATTATTTGGAACAACATCATTGAGTAAATAAGTGAAATCTGGCCATGTATCAAGATCATCTTTGAGCAAAACGAATTAGTGAAAAGGGAAAATTAGACCATTACTGATATAAATAATCAACAAGGAGAAATGCCTAATATAGGAAAAAAAATTGTAAAGTTTCTAAAAATTGAAGATAGTCAAGAACTGGATGAATTGGGGGTAGATGAAAGGATTGAGACCATTCTTTAGGTGAAGAAAGTTTTGATCAAAAGGAACTTAGTAGTTCAGTTGACAGAGAAGTGTCACAGTCTAGATTTTGTTGTCAACAAATTTCTTTCAAGGATTGAAACCAGAAAGGTCTGCCCTCATTATTTGTTATAAATGATAAATTAATTCCCAGGGAATATTACATGAAGGAGCTTAAAGAAATAGTAAGAGTAGCATCCATTTCCTCTATTAAAGGTTCAATGACAAGCATGGCGTTTTATGAAGCTATCGAAAATCTCTTTTTGATTCAGCATGAGATAAAACATATTTTTACTATAAAGCCCACTTTTACTAAGTATACTGAGGCAAATGAAATCCACCGCAGATTAATTAAAGTTTCAATTCTAGATCAAGAGTGGTGGGAAAAGCTATTCGAGTATCAGGATTAGAAGGAAAATATGTTTTGCCAACACAACACCAGAATAGTGGCCACTCAACAACAATTTTCCATCAAAACAGGGCAAGACATGAAAATTCATTCTTTTGGATCGAATTCCTTTTTCTTTCTGTTAAATTTCAAAAATTGTAGCTTGCCTTGTCACTCAGGCATTTATTGTAATTTTTACTTATTTTTAAATACTTCATTCACAGAAGTATTCGAGGTTGAACCCTTGAGCTAGTTATCAAACATATTTGTAATAACTAGAGCATTTTTGATATAATAAAGGATTCTGGATTTACTTCATATGGCTTGTTTTCCTGTGAGTTATTTCTATTGCATTTTTTATTATGTATTCTTCATATAATTTAATTCATTAACAGCTATCCAATTCGAAATTTAATTTAATCTCAGTTTCATTTTCGATTCATTGTGAAGTTGTAGTTGGATTAAGAGATTAATTTACAAAGCTATTTATTATTGTAAATTCCTCTTGAAATTTATTTACACAAAGGTTCTTGTTATGACTTGATTATATTCTGTTGATTATGAAAAAATAGTTTTCATAATTTCTACTTATAAATGGTGAAATAATCTACTTAAAAATTAAATCATTTATACTTCTCAAAATTATTCTTATCCATCCCACCTAAAATCAAGTTAACAATATGTATTTAAAGAACAACCTTTTATTTTATCAAGGACCTTTCTAAGTTAAAATCACATGTTCATAAAATTGTTCACTAGTCATCCAACTATTAAAAAAAAACAAATATTTTAGATGCTTTGGTATAACTTATTTACCTTAGGTTATCCCAAAGAAAAACATTGGATTGGTTCCGTTGCCAGGGAGACAAAGAATTGAAAGCTAAATTTTCCCTGGGGCAACAATTTTCCCCTTTCCTTTAAAGGTGAATAAAGGATAAGGATATAGGTAAAAATATTTCACCTTCCGATTCCACTCGTTCAAGCTGGCTCCTTTTAAGCACACTAGATCACATTTTGAGTCTGATATTTTTAACCCTTCACCAGATCCAAAAAAAACTTATTAGGGAAGCCTCTTTGAGAAGAAAACATAAAATTTCTTCTTCTTCCTCTTCAGCTTTACACCTGAATAAATTTCATCTGTAGATTCGTTTTCAGTAGTATCATCTCATCCTGATTTGACTTAGGTACCTCATAAAGTTTCTGAACTTTATTCAAGAGTAGATCTTCAGTTAGCCTTGTTAACAGAATCACTTGAGTCATATCAAGTTCCATCCTTCCCTTTAGACTCACCTACATCTGAGATAGGATTGGGTTTACATTTACATGATTTAAGCCTATATATTTCATTGCTCCATTTTATTATTATATTCCATCAACCTCTACTAAATAAGAAGAGACATTTTCTTTGTATTCTAATCCTTTTGTTTGAATACAAGGAAGAAGATTTAACACCAGCAACTTAAAGGTTGATTGTTAAAATCCTTTGAAATCATCACTTCCTCCTCGTCCTTCATTCGCCCCTCCACCTTCTAATACTCGTTCACCCACCCATTCATCATCATCTTCATCATCATCTTCATCATCATATTCATCATCCAGCATGTTGTTTCAACCCATTATACAAGCAAAGTATGCTACTCTTGTTCTTTCTAAAAACATCGAAATTTTTCCTGATGGATATCTAAAACATTTACCAAGATTTAGTGGAGAGAAAATTTCCTTAGTAGACAATCATATATCTTCCTTCTTATATTTTTCTGATAATATGAACATCGAGCATGAAGATGTTTACATGAGATATTTTTAGAGTCTTTAGAAGGAAACATTAGGATCTAGTTTAGATAACTTAGAGCTGATTCTATTCATACATGGAATGAATTTATAACTATATTTAAAAACAAATGGGGGGTAAATAAAGATGTTGTTTATTTCCTCACTAAATTGGAAGAGTTAAAGAGAAATCCTGGTGAACCAGTTGCTGAAATTATTAAAATATTTAACAAACTCTAGCACAAAATGCATGTTGTAGCAGCTGCAAGGTCAGATTTTCCAAAGCATTTGATGATGAATTTGTAGTTATGCTAAGGAAAAGAGTTTCTAACACATTACAACACATTCAGACTAATGCTATTGAGGTAGAAGCCAACAATTCAACTTCTGGTAAAGTTAAAGATAAAGAAGAAAAGGAACAAATAAAATTAAAATCGAAGCTTGATGAATAATCCTCTTCCAAATCCAAACTTGAAGATCAGAAAATTGATGAAATAACATCTTAACTTACAAACCTTTCCAATAGAATCTCTAATATTGAAACAAAACCTAGAACTTCTCAGCAAATTTTAGTCATACCTCAAAATCAAAATCAAAATCAATCACAGAGAGCTCCTCAACTTTAGATTATTCAGAGACGAGATCAAAAAATTCAACCTCCTTTGTTGATTAATGATCAACAGTCATAGGATACTTGCCTTTTAATCATACAAGATATCAATAATTTTGATTCTTTAGTAGAGCATATGGCCCTAGTCCCTTCATCTTCATCAAAATCTTTGGAACAATAACAAGAGGATACTCACCTTTCAAAATACCAATCATTTTCTGAATTTCTTATTGCAGAGTTGAATAAAAGGTATGATCTAAGACCAAGATCAGGCCCAGTTAGACCTCCCAAATCTACCACAACTATTGAACCTGCAATGAAATCCATTTTGAACACGAACTCCAACACCTCAGACTACAGAGTCATCCACTAAAACTGTTTCATCTGATAAAATAATTTTGAAAAATTTTAATATTGAAAGGGAATTGGAAAGGGTTAAGATTCCTATACCTTTAGCAGAACTTTCCAAAAATCCTGTTTATAAAAATAAAGTTTCTAAATGGATACAGTCCTCTAGTGTAGATGCTGAGGGAGATATTATCAGTTTGTAAGATGAAAATCCATTAGTAGTGTTTGGCCCTAGTTCTGATATGATCGATGAAATTGTTCCACCATTTTATGTGACCTTTAAGGCTCATGAATTTTTATTATATAACTATATGCTTCATTATTATGCTTCACACAACCTTATGCCAAAGGTAATTATGGACTTGATTCAATTACAATTTACTCGTTCCTATCATGATCTTTACAACTTTGATTCAAATAAAGTACCATGTTTAGGATTGATCAAAGATCTAGTTGTGACCTTAGCTCAAATACCTATTAAGAGTATATTATTAGACATTGTTGTTACTAACATTCCACCCAAATTTGGCATGCTTCTATCTAGATCATGATGTGCTAAACTTGGGGGATCACCTTTGATGGACATGTATTTTGCTACTATTCCAGTCTATGGAGGTGAGAATTTAAGGTTATATAGAGAATTCATATTCCGTCACACTTTTTACAGAGCTAATCAAGCAAAAAACCACCCTATCTATGCAGGAGATCAGGATTTCAGTTGCTTTAAGTTATCTTCCCAAAAATAATCAAAGACTCAAGTTTCCATTGAAAATATATTTTCTATACCAAATATTGTAGAATCTGATATCTGGAATTTTATTTTGATGGGTCTTGCTCAAAGGAAGGAGCAAGAGCAGGAATGGTTTTGATTTCACAAAATAAATAAAACATTACTCAGTCATGTAAACTTGAATTTGAGGTTACTAATAATGTGGCTGAGTATGAGGCTTTTCTTATCGGTCTTGAGCTGGAAAAAAGTTTAAAGGTTGAAAACTTTGGTGTTCTATATTATTCTGATCTTATAGTCAAGCATATTAGAAACCTGTGTCAAACTAAACACCCAAGGCTTAGGTCCTATAGAAAAGAAGTTTGGGATACCATTGAAAATTATTTCCTTGGATTTAACATAATTGTTATTCCCAAAGTTGAAAATATGCATGTTGATTCACCTGTTGTCTCAGCAAGCTCTTTCAAAATCCCTCGGCAAGTATCATGAGAGTACCAAATTCAAATTAAATCCGGACCATCAGTTCCTGATAACCTTAAACATTGGCATATTTTTGAAGATTACAAACAATTAAATTATTTTCTTCAAGTCATTGATGAATTATCAAATATGTGAATTGAAGAAGACCAAAGAGATATTCAATAATTAAATCACAAAAATCTAGAAAATTCATTTAATCCTAAAATTCTTGATCATGATATTATTTAATTATCTAATAATTTTATTCCTAAAGGATTAATTCCATTGGAAAACATATTCGATGATAATGATGTCTCTAAAAACCCTTTGCCTAAATCACTTGGAGAAGAAATTGAAGAATGCACTATTGAAACTTTAGATGATGTAAGGAATGTTAAGTTATCATCAGCCTTGCCTTTGGATGTGAAACTCAAATACTTGAATCTTCTTAAAAATTACAAAGATGTGTTTGCCTCATCTTATAACAAATTAGAAAATTATGATATAACTTTAATAGAGCATAATATTCCTTTAAAACTAGAGGCAAAACCCTTTCAACAGAAATTAAGAAGAATTAATCCCATACTACTTCCAACCATTGAAAAAGAACTTAAAAAGATGCTTGCTACTCATATCGTTTTACCTTTAAGGTATTCTAATTGGGTAGATAACCTAGTTATAGTCAAGAAGAGAAATGGTGAGATTAGGCTATGTGTAGACTTCTGAAACCTAAACAAAGCATCCTTAAAATATAATTATCCATAGCCTAAAATGGATTATTTACTTCAAAAAGTTTCAGGATCAAGTAGGATTTCTATGCTAGATGGATTTTTAGGTTACAACCAGATCATGGTAAGTCAAGCTGATCAAGAGAAACTGTTTTCACCACTCCTTGGGGTACATTTATGTATTACATGATGCCATTTGGGTTAACTAATGTTGGAGCCACTTTTCAAAGAGCAATGGATCTAGCGTTTGTAGGTAAAAATGTTGAATTTACTGTTATTTATTTGGATTATTTAATTGTTTTCTCTGATTCTGATGAAAATCTTCTAAAACACTTGATTAAGGTTTTTAATAGGTATAGGAAATTTCGCATATCCATAAATCCGAAGAAATATTTATTTGTTTTAAAGGAAGGGAAATTACTAGGGCATATAATCTCCAAGAATGGAGTTATAATTGACCCAAAGAGAGTATCAGTCATTCAGACTCTATCTCTACCAAGGAATAAGAAAGAGTTTCAAACCTTCCTTGGAAAAATTAATTTTCTCAGAAGGTTCGTCCCCAATTATGCAAAGATAGTAAAGGACATAACTGACATGCTAAAGAAAAACAATGAAGTCAAATGGAAAGTTCCAACTAGGTATGCTTTCGATCAAATAAAAAAGGCAATATATAAAGCCCCTAGATAAGCTAGTCCTGATTATTCTTTACCTTTTAGCATATTTTCTTTTTCATCCAAGACAACCCTAGATGTTGTACTTTTACAAAAGAACACTAATGGTGATGACCAACCTATAGCTTTATTTTCCAAAGTTATGAGGGATGCTGAACTTAGGTATGATATTATGGAAAAGCAAGCTTATGCCTTAATTCAAGCTCTCAAAGCCTTTAGAACCTATGTCCTGCATTCACATGTTACTGCTTATGTTCCCAATCATGTTGTTAAAACTGTTTTAACCCAACCTTATACTGATGGAAAAAGAGGAAGATGGATTGTTAAAATCCTTGAATTTGATCTTGAAATTAAAACCACAAAGCTAGTAAAAGGCCAAGGCTGGCCAAATTATTAGTTGAATCCAATTGCAAAGTATTAGGGATAAATCTGGTTGTTGAAATGTCACTAAGGGAGAATCCACAATAACCTCCTTCAATATCAAGGGAGAATCCACAAGAACCTTCCTCAATATCAGAGGCGAATCCACAAGAAACTCATTCTCTTATGGAAGGAGAGAACCCACAAGAACCTCTTCCTTCAGATCAATCCATTCTTGTTCACATAGATCATAAGTATCTACTCTCTGATTGGTATTTTGATATTGTGCAGTTTCTCAGAGATTTTCAATGTCCAATTGATCTTAATTTGAAGCATGCAAAGCTCTAAAGCTCAAATCAATAAAATACTGCATTATCAATGCTAATCTATTCTTGAAAGACCCTCTAAATATTCTTCTTCTTTGTTTAACTGAAAAATGAAATAGAGGGAATTATAGATCAATTCCATGAAGGATTTTGTGGTGGACACTATGCTTGGAGAGCAACAACTTACAAAATTCCGAAAGCAGGTTTTTAATGGCCCTCACTTTTCAAAGAAGTTGGAGCAAGAGTAAGGAGTTGTGTACAATGACAATTATTTGCAGGGAAACAAAAACTGTCAACACTTCCTCTGGTTCCAGCATCAGTTGATGCTCCTTTTCTACAATGGGGGTTGGACTTTATTGGGGAAATTCATCCACAATCAAGTAATCAACACAGATGGATTCTAACTGCTACTGATTATTTTACCAAATGGGTAGAAGCCATACCGGTTAAAAATGCAACTGATACTGTTGTGATTAAATTCCTTGAAGATAATATCTTATCAATATTTGGATGTCCTCAACAAATTGTAACAGATAATGCAACAACCTTCAGTAGTGTTAAAATTATTGAGTTTTGTCAAAAATATTCAATCCTACTACATCATTCTACACCATATTATCCTCAGGGTAATGGACTTGCAGAATCTTACAACAAGACCTTAGTTAAGGTCATTAAAAAGACTCTTGAAGATCATAAAAGGAGTTGGGACAACCACTTAATCCATGCCATTTGGGAAAACATATTTTCTCCTAAGAGATCAACAAGAAAGTCTCATTTCCAATTAGTTTATGGTAAGGAAGCAATTTTTCCTACTCATTTAGATTTACCTGTTATGAGATTTCTCCAAGAATCTTATGAAGAAAAAGATGATTTCTCAAGAAGGATTAATCAAATTATTGAGTTGAATGAAGACAAGGATGAAATTTAGTATCAGCTAGTAAAATACCAGAACAAGATGAAAAAGCTATTTGATAGAAAAGAAAGAGAAATAAATTTCAAGAAAGGTGACCTCGTGCTCAGATGGGATACAAGGAGAGAAGACAAAGGAAAACATGCAAAATTTGATAACCTCTAGTTTGGTCCATTCAGTATTGAAAAATTCAAAGGGAACAATACATTTATCCTACATAATTTGGAAGGAGAGTATTCCTCATTGCCAGTCAATGGGAAGTACTTGAAACATTATATTCAGTATTGATTCTTCATTTATTAAACATCTGTAAATATTCAAAGAGTTTATTTATTTTTGGAAATTGCAAGTGAGTATCTATTTTAACAAAGACTCCATAGCCCCAGGAGAAGGCTTTTGGATCTACTTGTTCTCTACATCCCACAGGGGGAAGTAGTCCCCAGATGGAGACGATGTTGTAACATTATCTAGTTTTGATAAGTTAGCACAATTAGTCAAATAATTTTGAAAATGTTAAGGTAGGATATGAATGCAAAAGAATGAAAAAGTTAAAAATGTTAGGAAAATTTGATGTTTTATAGGCATCCATATCAATAAAATGATACGTGTTAGCTGCCCTAAATAAAGAAGGAAAATAAAAATAAAATGTTAGGGAAGCAAAAGAAAAGGAAAGCTTCATTTATGTTTGTAAAAATTGCACAGGCTGCTAGTCTAAATGCACCACAAAAAAAGGAAAGATTTATATGGTTATTATAAAAAAATTAACACTATCCCAAGCATTTTTACCCATATCCTAAGTTTTTAACACCATATTAAATCATCCCGCCCTTCATCCCTTTTTATTTTCATTCCCTAAGTCATTCCCCTTTATATCATTCCCGATACTTTATTTAACAATTCCTGACCCACTATTCCACCTCATCACATCTGACTGTCCTCCCATATCTCCACACATCGGACGATCCTCCCACGTCTTTCGACATCCAACGACTCTCATATCCTTTCGGCCCCTCTTCGCGAACAAAGATTTACCACTGGGAGGGGGGTCCGAACTCAGTGGTAATTCAAAACAACCTGCCGATACGTGGCATCACCTCAGCTTTTCAGACTCCCCATGAGCGAAACCGAAAACCACTGAACCCCCCCTCCGAAAAGATGATTTCCGATACCACTTACCTGACCGTTGAGCATCCACCATTCCGCTGTCGCCACCTCATCTTCCACCTCATCTGCCTGTTAACCTCATTCGCCCATTAAAATTCAATAAATCACATCAATTCCCTCCATTATCAGTCCATTAAGCATTCAATTGGCTTAATCGTTAGCCCGTGCCACTAACGGAAAACCTGCATTTCTATATAAATATTATTTTATTTTGTTTACAAGTTACAAAATTACTGTTTTAATTGCAGGTTGCTCATTAGAATCTGACATTGTCAAGATTCCAGCGCCTGCTCATTCTAATTATCCTTTATTTTCCCTATCTAGAACGCTTTTTTTGTTCATGAAATTTCCTATATTCAGTCAAATTACACTTCCAACCTTAGCCATCATGCCTCCCAAGGACAAGGGACCATATGAAAACATCAATCCTCTTATCGTTCCTCATGTAGATATTCACCATATCCCTATGGTTGATAGAGACTACATGATTCATGAAACACTTTGTGATATTGACATTCTCGAGATGTATTGATGGCTCAAAGATAAATGTATTGAAAAATTAGATGAAATCCAGCTATGGGAGTCAAACCTACCTCGTTATATTTTTCCTCCTACCCACAACACTCCCAATTTCATTAGAAAATGCCATGCCTCATATTTTCCAAGCCAAAGGGCCATAACCAATTCCAATGAACAAGTTTTTTTTACCATAACCCCTCAGGCTATTGATGAAATGATGCTAGCCCCCACAGTCAACAATGGTACCCGATTTTCTTATGAAGCCCTGATTGAAATATACCAGAAATTAGACTTTTCTAAGAGAACCCAAACTCTAGAATTATTCTTAGCATAAGATGCTTCATTACCAAAGAAAAATCCTCCTTATCCTTTATCCCTATTCCCTGAGAGAACCAAGCAGATAACCACCATTATAGCTTACCTTATTGGATACGAGTCTCATCAATATGTAGATGAGGCCATTATAGGATTTTTATCAATCTTTTCTAATGATACCAAAAATTCAATTGTGTTCAATTTCAGTCATTTCCTTGTAGAGTCTATTCATCAGCAGTTGGTCAATTTTCACACAGAGGAGGTATTTAAATTATACCTCTATCTTAGTCTACAAGTTCCTATACTTTCGCAGGGACAAGATGAACTTTTCTATCAGAGAAACCGAATGAGAAAGGATACCAAGAACCGATCATTTTATGGACCACCTTGGTTATGAAAGAGCACAATGATTTCACATATAAACAGCTATTGAGATGTTTTTTCACACGGCTATAGGCTCTCTTAGCAACAAAGAAGAAACAAGGATTAGTGAAGAAATACAAAATATTTTGTAGTCAGCGAATAGGTACAAACAGGAGATTGGTACTTATATTAAAATTACATGATATAAGAATTTTTGGATTTTATACGCAACCATATAAGTTGCCATAATTCTCCCAATGAGGATTTTTCCTTAAAATTCATCAGTATGATCAAATATGGATCATGTCCATTTTTTTGCCGCCAATAAAAAGTATTAGTTTAAGCTAAAACGTAGGTTAGCCCATTCATATGTAATAAAGAAATCAAAGGGTATGCATCAACTATTAAAGAAATGTTTCTGATCTACCTTCACTTCTGAATAGTCATGATATAATCCTTTAGGATGGGCTTCAAAATTAAGGGTAGAAACCACCCAATTTTTACTACCATGGGCCAAAAATACTAAATAAGTATAAGAACAACTATAACAGACAGAGAATACATTACATGAGGTAGAAGAACAAAGGTCTCTTCATCAAATGAAGGAAGACTCCTACAAACTAAGAGAAGACAAACAAAAGGAATAGAGAAGAAGGATCCCTTCATATTTATATCTTCAACAAGGGATTTAAAATCATGTGATAGAGTGAAGGCTAAGCTTATTTCCCATATTAAGCCTTAGCAAAGATTCAGATGCAGACATTTCATTCAACACTAGCCGGAGCTCTTGTATCTTCATTAGTTGTAGGAGGAGTATACACAGCTTCCTACCACTTCCATGACTACAACAAGAGCAGTAGCAGATTATGCACACAAAGTACATCAACTTCAAGGAACCAGAGAAAATCACAATGGATATCTTCAAGGAAATAAAACTAAAAAAATGAATCCTTGAGGATAAACACATACAATCAATTTTGGAAACAAACTTCAAAGCCCAAAGGTGCTATTACTCGGCTTTGACTCAGAGAAAGGAAAAATGCTAATGGCATTTATTCAAAAAAAAATTCTCATCCCAAAGGAGAATCATATTATAAGAAGACATATCTTGAGTTTTATGTTAAGGACATACATCCCATTGACCAAATGGAGATTCATAAACAAATCGGGGGAGATTATTTTCTCTACTCCAACTAACACTGCCATGACTTTGTCTAAATTACAGACACTAGAAAATATCCAATACAACTTAACATGGAAAAAGCCTTCATCTTTTGCCAAAGCTTAACAAGATTAAAACCCTGGAAGATTTGGTGATCAAACTGCTACAATCCTACAAATGTTAATGCGTGAAGAATCAATAAGAAAAGAATGCAAGACAGCAGCATTAAAGTAGCGTTAAAATCAATAACAACATAATATCCTTTAGCTAAGGATATTGAAGAGACGGAGATACAAATAAGTAGTATATGATGAACTTCTATTTTAGAACAGAGTACACACAATGGAATAAAATGGAAACAACAGGAGAAGTGGATTAAAGCAGGAAATCAAGAAACTACCAATCAAGTTGCTCCTTTGAGCACTTCCTATTACGCCTATTCCTAACAAGCATTCATACCACTAGTAAAGGAGATGTTGCAAAGCAGTTGGCTACCACACTCCAAAATATGACCTTGCAAAATTCAAGAAATAAATAAGTTACGGTGACCAAGTGAAACTTCGAGATAATTAGCAAGAAGTTTGACACTTCATGCATCATAGCTTCAGAGAGCTCTTAATCAAGTAGAAATATGGAAGAAATTAGCCACTAAAGCTTCTTATTGGCTACACCCTTGGTAATGTCAAAGAAATTATTTGGAACAACATTCTATTGAGGAAATGTGTTAACACTCCAATAATTCTCAAAATTTGTGAGATTTTTTATTTTATTTCTAAATAATATTAGAGGTAACCACAAACCTACTTTAAGCCTTAGGATCTAGCTTCTCCTTAATGCTCGAGAGGGCTCTCTATATGATTTATCTTTGTTGATTTTAATTGATTTTAGCTAGTTATGTAGGGGAAATTGGTTTTGAATTTCCTGATTTGATTTGGTGGTAAAATCACTTACTCATATGGATAGATGTAGGTATGTATTCCATCGGGGCTAATGAAGTCAATGTGTCAAGCATCCATATCAAGATCAAGTTCTAAAGGAAATGTTTACCTAGCAAGATCGTTGAGTTACTCGTATCTTCAAGGCTGATGGTGAAAATGGTTTCAATCGAGGTAAGAGAGCAATTAAGGGTTCTCAAATCCGGGAAACCAGGAGAAATTGGGAGTAATCTTTTAGTCTAGATATCAATAGAAAACATGTAAAAATGATAAATAGTTCAAGACAAAGTATTTTTAACATATTCGAAATAACAACCGACTTATCATTTAGATTTAGAACACATTCAAGTATTGATGAAAAACATAAGAAAATGACAAGGAAACAATTGAAAATACTTCATTGTAGTGGCCCAACACATGAATCCCGTAATGATGCTTTATTGCTTTAATCCGGGCCTCTGTTGACTTGAAATTGGTGCAATCACCCTTAGGTTCGACATAACAACTATAGAAATGTTCGCAATTCATCCCACCTCAAAATTTCCAAATGAGAAGCATTTATACAAAAAATCCTTACAAAATATCCTAAAACAAACTTAGGAATTATTCACATGGAAAATAAATATCTTCATACAAGAAGATAGTGGATGCCTTTCAACTAATGCGATGTCCTTTTTATTGAAATTACTTGATTTTTGTCTGATTTTTTTACCGTTTTCTCTTTGTTAATTAATGAAGGCCGCAACAGACAAAGGGAGGTGTCTTTCACGCTGTGTATCTTATCTCCGCATTGTAATTTTTTATTTACTTAAACTTTGACCTTGAACTAATACTCTTTCACCACACTCAGAATTATAAATGTAAAAACAACAAGCTCGTTTTATTTTCTTACTTTTTTGTACTTACTCTGCAATCGATTTCACGTAAATCCTATCAATTTTTCCCAAAGTTGAGCTCGCGCTTTATCTTCATCATCCTTCTAAAAATCCCGCAGCCTTCAGTAGATACTTTTAGAATGTGGGCTTGTTAACAAAATGTGTTTCACCTCATGCCGTAGGTAAAACAAATTCTCCACCATCTTCCCCGTTGGAATACTATGAGGTATAGTGTTAGGCTGGGACTCGATCCTTGGCAACTTCTCTTTTCTTGTCATAGTCATCCTACTTCATTTTTTTTTCATGAATAACTAATGGATTTGGAAGGCCTTTCCGCCAGATAACAAATTTCATCATAAACTTTGTAATAGCAACTCCATGTTTTGGAATTCTTTCAATCAGATTATCAATTATTTTTAGAAGTTATCTTCCTAACTTCTAGATGTTCCCCGTTCGTCATTAATACCATTTTCTTCTAACTCTTGCATGTTCTTATAATTTAGAAACTTGATGATCTCAAGAGATTCTTTAGGTTTCTTAACAAGCTCTTCTTTGATCTTCTCCGGATTGCTTCTTTTCATTGATTTGACTAAATATTTCGCTCATATATATCCTTGACGAGATGGCTAAACATCATTGATCGCTTCAATGATATTGGCCCATGATTTTTGTCCGATTTTTGCCATGGGTTCCTTTTGCCAGATCTTTTTTCTAACTTCTTCCGCTCGATCATTTAATCGTTTGCTCTTTTTTCTTCATTCTTATGCATTATTCGCAAGTTTTTTTTTTTCATCTTCAAGACTTTGAAGTTGTTCTTTAATTTCGTTTATCTCATTAGTTTTAATAGACATGTCCCGTATAGCTTTTAGCCAACTTTATTGCTTCATCTAAAATGTTGTGTTGATGTTGTTGAAGACTCGCCGCCGAAGTGTTGATGAAGTGATGGGTAATGTTGTAGCCATGGGCACTATAGGTAACAAGGATTCAAACCTAGTGTGGAAGGTACAATAGTAACTACAAGAATCACTATGAATGGAATTTCTTCTTCTTTATCCTTTTTCTTTTGGACCAAATTTTCCATTTCATTTTCCATTTCCTTTATCCAAGCAATCAACTCGTAAAATTAGATTCATCATCTCATCTTTTTTATTTGTATCTTGTAAGACTTCCATGGCTTGAGGATGTTCCGTAGGGGGAAGCTTTAGTTGCTTCTTTAATGCAACAATGTATGCATTTTTCTTCTTGATCAATTCTTCCGTAACTTTTAAATTTTTAGGATCATATCCTACTTCAATTACTAGTTCTTCCAATGATTTAATTCTAGTGTCGTTTGCCTCGTGAAGATGCTTTTTCCAATTTGAGCCGATCTCTCGATATTTGCAAGAGTGTTTTGCAGCTTTTTGTACACTCATGGCCTCGTGGTCATTGTAGAATATATCATCTCCCCCGCCTACTTCGAAACTAAACTTGGCCTAGAGGATGAATATCCTGGGCCAAAACTTCAAAATCTATCTTTTTGTAATCGAAGATGACTTGGGAATTTGAACTCGTGGGTTGAAGAAATGTCATCTCCGTATCTTTTTATTCTTATATTCAAAGGCCGAAAGTAGTCTATTCTCGATGTCAGGAGTTTGTTTCGGTATATTGAATATATTTCAGCCTTAATTTCTTCATTTCTGGCTTTGATTTCGTATCTTTCCTTGATATCCATATCATTTTCCGCCGTGGTTTTTTGTATGAAGAAACTTCAATATTGTGTCGCTTCTAAATAATCAAAGTGTTTGAAGTTGTAGGTTGTCGTTATTCTTCAATTATTGTAGAGGCATTGTCCTTTGATGTTATTTCTATATCAATTACCTCTATTGTTTCCACTTGTTTACTTACAGGATTTAGCTTTGGCTTTTTACCTAGATCTTCATTTTAAATTTTGTCTTAGTAGTTTTCTCTATTGTATATGATCCTTCCTCTCTATTTATTTTTACATTCATGTCTTCTTAGCCGGATTTTGCAAAGTTTGGACTAGTATCACTTTTCTTCACCTCTACCATGTTCTCTAACCATTCGTATTAGTTGGAGAATTTATCTATCTCTCGGTTTTTTTCATGTACATAAGGAGTGAGTTTGCATTTAACTCTCATTTTACTTATCACTACAACAAGATCATAATACCATAGGAAACTCGACCGAACTTGAACTCTTGCAAAAAAAATTAAGCCTCCGGACTTGCATCTCTATTGTTACGTATAAAAATAAGTCCTCGATTTTCAATTTAACCGTGTCTTCTTCTTTGGCTGCCAAAAAATTAATTGCATCCGAATTTGTGAATCGCCCTATGTATTGAATGGAAAAATAACCTCATAGGGAGGTATTTGGGTAGTTTATATGGAACAAGACTTGATCCATATACTCTTATCTCAATATGATTTTGCACAAGTACCAATCACCCCGTCCTATTATGCTCGCACCACCGTAGGACCTTCTTAATATCTTCACTAATTATGGGTTGCCTACCGCTCACCAACAAATTTGCTATGGGATGAATGAAGGAATCAATAAAATATGTATAAGTGAAATCAATGGAGTCTTTCCTTATCACAGTCCAAAAGATGATTGGTTGTGGCTCTCTCACATCAAGCTTCTAAAGATTTATATTAAATTTCTCGCATCGAAAGTATAAGAACATATGAAATAAGAATGAGGAATACTCTTGAAAACACCTTCAAAAGGCATTTTGACCAACTTCTCATGGATATTGTTAGCAAGATATCGTGGGAAAAAATTCAAAATGGTAGCAAGCAGTGGGAGACCGACCAAGTGTGAAAGTTGACAAAAACCTAGCACTTCACACGCATGTTCATCTCTGTGAAATATCCAAGAATAAAAGACAAAGATGGGATATGATATTTCTCGTCCTTTCGCAGAATTTTGCGCATGGTATGGAGGATTTATCTTGGAAATTTCTACAGAAGAAGGCATGAAACTGAATATCTTAACCTCTTTGGGACGTCCGATTTCTGAGGTATAGCTTCAGTGAGTTCTAATGGATAAAGGGATTTCATCAAGCCTTCGGGTTGTATCTACAACATATGATTAATTGACTCTAGCAAAGAATGGTAAATAGGATTATTTTTCGTGGCTTATCGTAGCTCTCTCGATCATGGAAATAACAGATCGATGTATTCTAATCACTTTTGGGCACCGAAAGGTCCGAGGAACAACATATTTTGGAAAATTTGACTCCCATATGAAAACTTCATCACTGGACTTATGCATTTTTCTTTGCCTCCGTAGTGGAGCTCAAGTTAGTCAGTTGAATTATGTTATTGTATCAAGAATCTTGAAGTCCGTATCACTAATGGAATGTCCTATATCTACAACAAGGGTCAGAGAGAATTGATAGGTGAAATATTTTTGGAAGCCATTCCTTTTCGATTTATCAAATTTATTACTTCTTTGACTTTAGAACACCGATTTAGGCCTCGTATGAGCACCTTGAAAGTTATACGCTATGTATGATTTGGATAGAATAAGGGCTTATCTTTTTCTCTCGCAAAGGTATAAACTTGCTCAATTAACTTAAACCTAATCTCCGTAATAAAAGGCAATCTCAAGACCTTAGAGTTTCTCGCAAAATATGTCTAGGTCTATAATGCAATTTTTGTGACAAAAGTAGTCTCCAAGACTCGAATTTGGTAAAAAGACACCTAGAGTCTCGTAGAAAACGAAGTGAAAGGCACGAAAGTCTTTTTTAGGCATGTGTGAGTGCTTTAAACTATTCACTCAACTGTGATTTTCCAAATAGTCCAAGGCTTCTAGAATCCGTGCAATTAGGTCCAAGGTTTACATGTAAAAGAGCTTTAGGAAGGAAAAGGGCTTTCTTTAGGTTCGACAAAAGGCTCTAAATGATTCAATTAGTTGTATTACTTCTTTAGATCGAGGAATCGCATCTATTCATTTGAAGAATAATTCTGAAAATGAAGATTTTTGGTCTACACAAGGTTTCTAGGTCGTTATAAAGTCAAAGCTTTACGGTCTTTATTACCGGATGACTTCTACAATGATTGTGCTGAGATGGTTGATTCTTGTTTCAATTTGGTTTTAAAGATGGAGTCTACAGCAATATTTTCATTCAAATAGCACCGTTCGCGTGAAAATTGTACGTAAAGGATGAAAAGGAGCATTTGAGCAAGCTTATATGCATTTTTATCATTAGTGTTTGCATTAATGGGCGTGAATTTAAATCGTATTAGGCGCTTGCATTAACCGGGCAGAGAGAAAACCTCCGAGCATTTTTCGCGATGAGTAAAGGTGTTAAGCGTAATGGTTATGGCGATGCGATCCAATAATATTTAGACATGTAGCCAAGAGGAGAGTTCCCACAAATCATGCTTTTCGCAAGGTCTAGGGTGCGTTGTACGCTGGGCACCGAAATGCATGATAGGGTTTAATAACTGTGTAGATCCGGCGGTGAAGATCCGAAGGTTGAGATGATGCGATGGAGTCACTAGATCGATGGCGTGGGGCCCAGGTTTTAAATATAAGTAGTTCCATATGTATTAAAACTAAGGTTTTAATACATATAGTCGAGACTTATTATACTATTGCTTAATGTGTGATATGGTCGTGGTTTTATAATATAACCAATGGGATGCGTGTAAGTGTAATGTTATAACCGAAAGGGATAATACATATGGGGACCAGGATTATATAACATGTGGGGATATAAACTATAGTTTAAAATAAAATAATGGGTGGGGAATGATATATACAAAAAATTAAATTAAATACGGGTAAAGGTTTATATGAGTTAATACATTAGGTTACATGTTGATAATGTGATGTAACTGTGGATATGTAAATACATTAAGTATAGTGTAAAAAATGATATCAGGGGGTAGATTTCTTGATTGTGGGTCCCGATATATATATTTTAAAACCATTTTAGACTTAAGGTTAAAATATTTTTGGGGTTTTGGGTATTTTTGAATAAAATGGGAATTAGTAAAGGGCTTTCACTTTTCTTAAGTAACTAAGGGATTTTTTGCAAGGATAAATGAGAAAAGGGTAAAATGAAGGGGAAGAAGGCATTTTTACAAGGAAATGATTTTGAAGGGAAATAAGTAAATGAAATGACCAATTATCTCAAGCATCCATGCTTGTGAAAACCGCTTTCTACCTACCCATCTCGCTACCCTAACATTTTTTCTTCATTTACATAGGTGCATTTGAGCCGGCAAATCCTTATTCATTTTTTTCTTTAAACAGCAAACTAACTAATTCTATCCTTATTTCTTCCAAGACCTCGCATTAAACTATTGGAGCTCCTTATTATTCTCTACCTAAACTACCGATCTACCAATATTAGATTGCTTGGATAGATCTTTATTCTCTATCTAACAACATGAAATTTCAAGAGTGAGACGTCAAGATTAAGCCGTTTGACCTTCATGGATTGTGGCATTTTAACAAGTTGCAATATAATATTTATTTTCATAAAGAAAAGTAAATAGTAGTGGCATTTGGATTGCATCACTTTCATGTTTTATTTTTATCTCTTTTTTGTTTGGGGACCATTTTTATATTCTTTTTATATTTTTCTTTCAAGTCCTCGATTTTTATTTTAGGACTTTACCCTCTTTACATTTTTTATTTTTCTAATATGGGAAAATAATTTGCAAAAAACAAAGTATGTACATATTACAAGACTAATCAAATTCAATTCAAAATTATGAATCCTATTATGATAGACCTCAGAAATGAATGAAATGTGGCCATGTATCAAGATCATCTTTAAGCAAAAGGAGTTAGTGGAAAGGCAAACCAGAAATTTCTGATATAAATACTCAACTCGGGAGAAATTCTAATACATCTCAAAGAACATTATAAAGTTTCTAAATTCTAAATACATCCAATAACTGGATGATCTAGGGACAGATGACACGACCGAGACCATTCTTGAAGTGAAGAAATTTCTCGATCAAAAAGAACTTAGTAGTGCAAATGATAGAGAAGTGTCACACTTTGATGTTGCAATCACGTATTTCTCTCAAGAATCGATGCATTGATTAAAAGGGTATGCCCTCACTATTTTTAATAAATGATAAATTAATTTTCGTGGAGGATTATATGAAGAAGCTCAAAGAAATAGTTATGGTTGCATCTATGTCTTCTATTAAAGGTTTTATGACAGAAAATAATTTTATAAAGCTATTGAAAATATCGCTTTATTCATCATGAGATAAAACATATTTTCACCGTAAACCCACTTTTGCAAAGTATACCCATGTAGATGAAATCTCTATACATAGTTTCAATTCCAAATCAAGAATGGTGGGAAAATATTTGTGAATATCGGGATTAGAAGACAAGTCAATTTTGCCACCGCAGCTACACTGCATTAGGTGTACATCAAATGTTTTCCATTAAAATAGGGCTAAACATGCGCATTCATTCCTTTGGATCGAATTTTTCCGTTCAGCTTTATTTTGATAAAATATAGCTTGCCTTCGTCATTACCCAGGCATTTATTGTAATTTTATTTTTTGTTTAAATACTTCATCCATGGAAGTATTCGAGGTTGCACCCTCGAGCTAGTTATCGGTCGATTTGCAATAAATTTATATTTTTTATTTAATAAAGGATTTCCGGATTTATCTACATGGCTTGTATTCCCGTGACTTATTTCTATTATTTTTTTCATTATGTGTTCTTCATATAATTTAATTCATTAATGCTTATCCAAATTGAAATTTAATTGAATCTCAATTTCGTTTTTTATTCATTGTGAAGTTGTAGTTGGATTAAGATATTAATTTACAAATCTATATGTTATTGTAAATTCCTCCCGAAATTTAATTACACAAAGGTTCCCGTTATGACTTGATTATATTTTGTTGATTATGAAAACATAGTTTTCATAATTTCTCGTTTATAAATAGTGAAATACTCTATCTAAATATTAAATCATTTATACTTCTCCACATTCTTCTTATCGATCCCACTTAAAATCAAATTCAAATGTATGTATTTAAAGAATGCCCTTTTACTTTATCAAGGATATTTCTAATTTAAAATCACTTGTCTTAAAATTGTTCACCTGTCATCCAACCATTCAAAAACAACAAATATTTTAGATGCTTTGGCATAACTTATCGACCTTAAAGTTATCTCAAAGGAAAACACAAGTTAATAAGGATAATAAATTATCGTCGAAGTACTATGGTCCTTGTTATCACATGCCCTTTGGGACTAACTTCCAAGTCAAGGGGGCCAATCTCATAAAGCACCCCAAAATCATCAACAACTCGAAGGATGAGCCAACACCAACAACACTAAATTGAGGGCTAACAAATTAATATAGTTTTTTTAAAAAAATAAGCCCTGGGGCTATTTTTTCACAACATCAATGAGCTCTCAGGATAATTTCCAACAGTCAAGTTTATTATACTTTTTCATCAAAAGAATAGCCTCGAGGGCCAACCATAGGACCAAGAGCTTAACAACAACACCAAAACCAAGGAACCAAGCAATGGGAAGAGTTCACAAGGGGACGCAGCACATTTATCATATCGAAAAATGACGACAGAAATCGTCGCTTTTGTTTAATTCACTCATTTTTTCCAACTCGCCCAATCACCAAGCCGCCACATCAATAGCCTACAAACCTTTCGCCCCCCTCGCATCCTACTCTTCCAAAGTAGGGGATCCGAAAAGTGATTTCATTCCCACCGACCCACCTAATGAGTCAACTTCTCATCGTTTCGCACCCCCCCCCACCCGAAATCCGCCAAACCAACCCATTTTACCACTTTCCTTTCGTGTGCTCCCTTCTACTTAATGACTACCACGTGTCTCCTCTCACTCGATCCAGCCCTCCCACTTACCATTCCATTCCCCACGCACTCCCATCCATTCTCATCCCGACGTATGGCTAAAACCTTAGTTTATCCACATATGATTTAAATTGCAATGACACCGATGCAATTCAACAAAGAATTTCTAATAAGTAGGAATCGGGCAACAAATGTGACTTGGAATAGATGAGGAAAAGTGACAGGGCAAGGGATGATATGGAAAAAGGTTCTAGAACCTAGCTAGCTCAAAGGGGAAAGGATGAGTCTTCGAAAGCATGAGGGAGGTATTTTCCAATTAGAGACAAATTAAAAATATCATTCATCTAAAGAAACCTCAAGGCATTTAATGGTCGCTAGGAGAGAATCCCATGACACTTGGTAACATATGGCAGAGTATCCAAGCAAGCACCACATTAGTCAATCATGATCTAAAATCATCCCTACAAGTCATACAAATAAGAAACAGGAGGACAAAATGTGAGCTAAGTTAGGGGCCGCCAGGACAAAGTCCTCTCTCGTGCACGTGGCGCACCTCTCACAAGCTCACGCCGACCGCAATCTAAAACCACGAAGCAATGGTCATCGTCCCTTGATGCAAGCGACCCACGTTCAATGGACTCGGTGTGGGTTCCTTGCAGCGTTGGATGCACAAGGTATACAACACCCACCGACTCATACCCATGTGGTTTGAGGAGCGGCCTAAGCCCTTCACTTGCGAATGGTAGATTTGCAAACCATTAGCCCCAAATATTGGGCACCCACTAATGGTGGCACTCGACGACACCTAGTAGACTCGCAAGGAAACTCTATGGAGGCACTTGACTAGAGGTACTCGCCAAGGGCCGGAGGACCATCATGAAAACTCTGTGAACATGAATTTACAAAAGAAATTTTTTGTTGCAAATCGACCTACCCACAACGCCATTTGATGATTTTGGGTGCCCTCGCTCCTACGCGTTTGGGACCCTTCTTCCCATGCTCGAATGGGGGCCGCCATCGTAGCATCATCTCACGGGCCCCTACAGATGCAGACGCTACCGTATCTTGTCAATATAGCATGTCTTCACATGGGCTCCCACAAATGTAAATGAAGCTTCTCATTGCTAAAGGACCTAGAAATGGCTCGGTGGGAGAAAGAAAAAAGGAAAGGTAAACCATGAAATAGGTAAACACAAACAGATTTCAATTTTTTATTAAACCCCTGTTGGGGAAAATATAGTATTGTGGATAGATGATATAGAGCAAGTGATATACCTCAAACAGAAAATCACACAAGCTCAGGGATACCCAGTACCATTACAATCATTGATATATGAAGGCAGAGTACTACAATACTACAGAACCATAAAGGAATACTCCATAGCTTCAAGCTCTACCATTATCATCAACTCACTAAGCAGCAGGAGGAGGAACAAAACTGTGGAAAATCTAAAATCTTCGTGGAGCAGTGTGAGGCAAGATTTCAAAAGTCAGATCACAATAAAACAAGGCCCTCCTTCAAGAACATACTAGATGGGAACAAAACACCAATTGCCCCTACAGAACCTGAGGGCAATTCCCCTATGCCTTACATAGTAGAGTAGTTGAATCATACTCCTAAACTAGCCATAGATATACCTGATATTGATGACCATCAAAACATGTATGAAGCACAAGCACTTATATGTTGTTTCAATAGATTCTGGCCCAAACCAATGGACCTCTTTCAATGGATATTCAAAAACTAGACCATGGAGTGTAATGAGACCGCTCAAAAGGCTTCTTCATAGTTAACTCAAATATCCGTAAATCAAAGATTACATTCTGTGAGGGTGTTGCGGCTCGTCTTGCTGTGGATTTTACATCACCCCATGGTTCTCATAAATGTATGCAAACACTATGGTCATTTCAAAATTCTGGTTTGGTTCAAGCTATACAATCTCCCCCTACACTTCTGGAGTGACAGCATCCTTTAAGGCATTGGGAACATCACTGGGCGATACATCAA